>CM053417.1:28625063-28671239 GCA_028644305.1 Xerus rutilus
GGGCTGGGGATGTGGCTCAGTGGTCGAGTGCCCCTGAGTTCAATCCCCAGTACCAAAATAAATAAATAAATAAATAAATAAATAAATAAAACAAGAGAATGACCTTTGTACTTAATTCTAACTGCAAATTTGCTCTTAAAAGATTGATTTATTTTTTTAATGGGAGTTTCTTCACTTTTTTTTTTCCTTCGGTACTAGAGATTGAACTCAAGGGCACTCGACCACTGAGCCACATCCCCAGCCCTATTTTGTGTTTTATGTAGAGACAGGGTCTCACTGAGTTGCTCAGCGCCTCGCCGTTGCTGAGGCTGGCTTTGAACTCGCAATTCTCCTGTCTCAGCCTCCCTAAGTGCTGGGATTACAGGCTTGCGCCACCGCACCCGGCTGAGTTTCTTCACTTTTTAAAAAATAGTTTAAAACTATATTGTTAAAATCAAATACTATTAAACTTCTTTTTTATAATACAATTGTGAACTTTCTAAGGGGTATAGTTTTCCCATCTTGGGTGGGTGGCATGAAATGTCAGAAAGTGGAATCCTTTCTAGGAGTTGATAAGTTTTATTAATAATCTGTTTACATTTATGTAGCTAAAAAGACAACCCCACTTTTGAGCTTCCTGAAAAACAAGCAGGTAAATCTTTTGTTTTTATAGTTCTCTCTTTAATTTCATTAGTTCACATTCTGTAAACATTTTAAGAGCATTAGGCTCATATAGGAGAAGTAGATACTTTTTCCACAAGTGTTCTTTAAAGAATTGGCTCTTTGGTCTCACTTTGGCCCTCTCCTTCAGTCTGGTTGTGGGACCAGGAGTTCACTCTGCAAATCTGCAGAGCTCTTAGCTCATCCCAAGGACATTCTTTACAGACACTGAAAGACTCTGAAAATATAGCAAGGTAGCAGTGGGAGACTGATTTTAGTAAGTCCTCATCTACTTTCTCATTTTCTGAGTAGGGTGGGGGTTTGAGGAAGTGGCAGAAAGTAGGAAGGAAAGATGATCCAGTTTAGTGAGTGCCTACCATGCCTTTGGGATTGATTAGGTTTTTGGTGATGTTTGTTTTGTTTGAATACTTATGTCAATGTCTCTTTCTAGAGAATGAGAGAAGAAAAGAGGGAAGAAAGAAGGCGGCGAGAAATAGAAAGAAAAAGACAACGAGAAGAAGAGAGAAGGAAGTGGAAAGAGGAGGAGAAAAGAAAAAGAAAAGATATAGAAAAGCTAAAGAAGATAGATAGAGTTCCAGAAAGGGACAAATTAAAGGATGAACCAAAGATTAAGGTATGAAATTAATTGAAACCAAGTACATGTTGCTGAAAACTGCATGTATTTATTTCTTTTTGCATGCATGTTGTGTTTGTGTAAATGAGTTTTTTTTGTTGTTGTTGTTTTTTCCTTTTTGATTTGTCCTTTTTTGCAGGGGGTGGTGTACAAATAAAAATTTTTCCTGTTAAAATTATTTTTAAAATTTAGATAATTTAAAAGGAGTAAGTAGTTTATATATTATTTAGTGAAGATCTGTTTTTTTAAATCATTGAAAATGTTTGATATTTGGATTATTCACAGTAAATGAGGGCTCAGGGCTGGCCGGCATGAATTTTGGGTTTTATTCAGCTTTTCCTTCATAATTGATACATGAAGTTGCCTCATCTGTTTGTTTTCCACTGTCTTCAGGTACACAGGTTTCTGTTACAAGCTGTGAATCAGAAAAATGTAAGGACCAATTACATGATACAGAGCACCTAGTATCATGTCACACACACAGGTCTTAGCTCCTCAGTCCTTTCGGTGGTGGTGGTGGTAGTGTTACCTGTTAAATCCCTTCAGACTGATGTGGTCTTTTTAAAAGCTGAGCTATTTAAATTCCTACCTTAAAAGGAAGCCCAGGTGATTTCCTAATGTTCTGCTGTGTATACAGAAGTTTCAATGATGTATAGCCAGAGGACAACCAGGCCTTTTTCAGAAAGAGCTGACAATACAGCTCTTTTCTCATCATCTTATATGCCTCTCATAATTGGCTGCCTTGTGGGAGGACTAGTGATAAATATCCTGCATTAATTATTTTTCCCTCTCACATGACTCCCATGTTATCTTCTTGCATCTAACTGAGAATCTGTAAGCAGCAGATTCTGATCAGTACATTGTATGTAGGAAGAAAAAACCCTGTGGAAAGATCCCAACCTTGGGCTGGGGTTGTAGCTCAGTGGTAGAGCGCTTGCCTAGCATGCGTGAGGCACTGGGTTTGATCCTCAGCACCATATATAAATAATAAATGAATAAAATAAAGATCCATCAACCAAAAAAATATTTAAAAAAAAAAAAAAAGATCCCAACCTTGCTGCTTCTCTTCTGAGGGCATGGCTTGGGCAGTTCTTACTTCTTGGGGAAGTACTAGTACCTAGTACTTCAGAAAGGCAGAGAACATCTCACAGAGATGGCAGCAGGGTCTCCTTTTACCTCCTGAAAACTAAGCAGTTTATGAGGTTACAGTTCCCTGAGTCTCTATGGGATTCATTCTTGATAATAAGGTGCTTAGGGGAAGGAGGAGTTTCCCATTTTAATTCTTTCCAGCAATCTCTTTGTCTGCTGTGCCACAAGTGATTTGACTTGCTATTCCTGATGATCAGCAAGGCAGAAGGTAGAGCTAGCCATGCTAGAGACATGCATTAATGTTCTTATTAGAATAATGAACATCTTGGCTTCAAATAAAGATGTTCATTAAAGAAATAAGAACACTTCCAATGAAACCTGCACATGGTATCCTCACTTTACACTGGTGCTTTCTTCGTGTCCAGTCTGGACTCCTATTTGCAGTGGCTGTCTGTGTGCTGGAATGCTCCATGCTTAAGTCTTCTGATGCTTTGCCTTTTGCTTGGTGACTAGTATGATGCCTTAACCCTGAGATGAACCTTGTATAAAGCCCTCACTTTGAGACTTAAAATTCTTCTATTTTGCCTAAGAATCTCTCTGACTGCACTTAAGTGTGGGTATTCTAGAGAGATTTATACAGTGATGTGAGAAGGAATGGCATTTTTGAGCATATATATGTATGTCTTATATGAGTGTGTGTGTGTGTGTGTACACACACACACATATATATATGCCATTGAATGGAGTTCCTATGCAATAGAGATGGAACTTCCCCATCTGTATTCATCTGTAATATAAGGCATTTGGATTTTTAAATCAAATACCAGGTAATTCTTGCTATTCATCTCTAATGATAGTTTTACCATCATAAGTATGTTATTCTCAGGCTCAAGGCAGAATTATTCTTGCAATGGATCTCTCCTTTGGTGACCAAGATATTTGTCATTCCAAGTACATATACATTGACAGTTCTACAGTAATGATGTGCCTAGCATTTTAAATTTGTGGAATATTTTCCCATCAAATTATATTGATAGACATGCTGGTGTGCTACAAAGCATACTTGGAGATGTGCATTGGTTCACTTACAGGTTGACACATTCAAAGCCAAAGGAGTCTTGATCCCATTGCCACAAAGTGATTAAACCACTTAATTTGTGTGGATAACACTTTCACATTAATATTAGCATTACTATTCTCATGCACTAATTCTTCACCTGAAAGATTAAGAGAAACTGCAGAGATAAGGGGGCCTTCTACAGTCTATATTTTAAATATGTAGTATATTGTTTCAGTTAAATCAGATAGCAGTGCCCCACCCTTCAAAATAAAACTAAACATGTTCTCTTTAAAGTTGCTCAAGAAACCAGAAAAAGGAGATGACAAAGAGTTGGACAAAAGAGAAAAAGCCAAGAAACTGGACAAAGAGAATCTGAACGATGAAAGACCCAGTGGGCAAAGTTGTGTACTGCCCAAGCGTTCTGAAGGTGAATTTAAAGACGAAAAGCCAAAGAGGTCAGTCATTCGAGGGCTCTTGGCTATATTTATTTGATTGTTAGATGCTAATTTCATTCCTATATCCTGGACTTGGATTAAGATAAAACTGTTTAATGTGGGATAGGGGGACAAGGAGGAAAGGTTTCAAATATTTTGGTATCTTAATCTGGGTCAATGATTTTGGGGTTTTGTTGTTTTCTTAACACTAGTATTTTTTCCTACGCTCTAAAAGTGCAACCTCATGGCAGTGGCCAAATCAGAATCTGTATTCCTGCATTTGTGGTTATAAGATGTTTGAGAGTTCAGTGTGTTTTCATGCAGACTTGAAGATGAAAGTTGCAGAGACTACAGGGAGAGGGAACGAGATTACGAACGAGATCAGGAGCGCATATTCCGTGAGAGAGAGAGACTGAAGCGGCAAGAAGAAGAGCGCCGCAGGCAGAAAGAGCGCTATGAGAAAGAGAAGGCTTTTAAAAGAAAAGAAGAAGAAATTAAAAAAGAGAAAGAAGCACTTCGTGATAAAGGAAAGAAGAATGAAAGCACAGAATCAATAGGCAGCTCAGAAAAATCCGAAAAGAAAGAGGAAGTGGTTAAGAGAGACCGCATAAGAAACAAGGTGCTGCTTTTTGTTAAATTTATTTTCACAATGATTTGTTATCTTCTTCTGGCAAATGTAAAGGGCTAGCTCATAGTTTATTGTAGATATTTTTTTTTTCTGGTGCTAGGTATCCAACCCAAGGTGTTAAAACCACTCTACCACTAAGCTACATCCTCAGTCCCTACTGTAGAATTTGGTGTTTTTTTTTGTTTTGTTTTGTTTTTTGGTACCAGGGATTAAACTCAGAGGTACTCGACCACTGAGCCACACCCCCAGCCCTATTTTGTGTTTTATGTAGAGACAGGGTCTCCCTGAGTTGCTTAGCACCTTGCTGTTGCTGAGGTTGGCTTTGAACTTATGATCTTCCCGTCTCAGCTTCCCAAAGTGCTGGGATTACAGGCATGCACCACTGCGCCCGGCTAGAATTGTTTTTTGAGAAAAGACCATTAGGAAATAAATTTATTAAATTCAACATTTCACATCACAACATATATTCTGTGCATATCATTCTTTCCCTATTTCGGACACTAACAATTTTTTGATTTTTTATTCTTTTTGGTTATACATGACAGTAGAATATATTTTGACATATCATACATACATGGAGTATAACTTCCCATTTTTGTGATTGTACATGATGTGGAGTTATATTGGTTGTATATTCATATGTGAACACAGGAATGTTATGTCTGATTCATTCTACTATGTCTCCCTAATGTGGAATTTTTAAGGGAGAAATTATAACTATTCATGACTTTTTTTCAGTCTTGGATGGACTTTTTGTTGACTGTAGAAATTCCAAACATTCACAAAAGTAGAAAATAATAAAATATCATTAACCCCAGCCAGATGTGGTGGTACACACCTATAATCCCAGCACTTTGGGAGGCTGAGATAGGAGAATCGCAAGTTCAAAGCCAGCCTCAGCAATAGTGAAGTGCTAAGCAACTCAGTGAGACCCTGTCTTTAATAAAAAACAAAATAGGGCTGGGGATGTACCCTTGAGTTCAGTCCCTGGTACCAAAAAAATATATGTGTATCATTAACCCCTATGTACCCATCACCCAGCTTCCACAATTATCATTTTGTGGCTGGGCTTCTTTCTGCTCTATCCTATCTCTACCTCTCCTAAACATTTAATTTGTTGTTTAAATACTTTAATATTAGAGATAGTCTTTTTTTTTTTTTTTGGTACTTGAGATTGAACAACACTGTACCTCTGACCTATAGCCTCAGCCTGAGTATATTTCTTTTTCTTTCTTTTTCTTTTTTTTTTTTTTTTTGGTACTGGGGATTGAACTCTGGGGTACTCAACCACCGAGCCACATCCCCAGCCCTATTTTTGTGTTTTATTTAGAGACAGGGCCTCACTGAGTTGCTTAGCACGTTGCTTTTTGCTGACGCTGGCTTTGAACTCACGATTCTCCTGTCTTGGCCTCCCAAAGTGCTGGGATTACAGGTGTGCAACACCGCGCCTGGCTCTGAGTATTTTTCTTTTTTCTTTTTTTTTAATATTTATTTTTTTAGTTGTAGGTGGACAGAATATTTTTATTTTATTTTTATGTGGTGCTGAGGATCGAACCCAGTGCCTCACGCGTGCTAGGCGAGCACGCTACCACTGCGCCATAACCCCAGCCCTGAGTATTTTTCTTAATAACATAACCCCACTGGCATTTTCACACCAAAAAAACTAACAATAATTCCTTAACATCCTGTCCACTCAGTGTTCAGATTTTCTCAATTGCTTCATTAATGTCATATATTCATATAAAGGTCCAGAAATTGTATTTGCTTGAAATATCTCCTTTAAGTTCTCTCTTTTTTATTAGAGCTTTACAGTTATACATAGTAGTTGGGAGTTCTCTTTTAACCTAAACAGTTATCCCTTCTTTTGCTTTCCTACTACTTACTTGTTGCAGAAACTAATTTTTCTTGTAGAGCTTCTCACATTCTAGAATGGCAAATTACATGCCTTTGGTATCAGTGAATATGTATCTTCCATTTTTCCTTTAAAACTAGTAGTTAATAACTGAACTTCTAGCTCAGTGGCAGAGTGCATGCCTAGCATGCACAAGGACCTGGGTTCAATCCACAGCACCAAAAATAAAGAATTAAATAAAAAAATGAAAAAGTAAAACTAGTAGTTATTTCTAGGGCAGAGGCCAACAAACTTTATGTAAAGGACCTCATGGTAAACTTTTTTTTTTTTTTTTTGGTACTGGAGATTGAACTCAGGGGCACCCGACCACTGAGCCACATCCCAGCCCTATTTTGTGTTTTATGTAGAGACAGGGTCTCACTGAGTTGCTTAGCACCTCGCAGTTGCTGAGGCTGGCTTTGAACTCACGATTCTCCTGTCTCAGCCTCCCTAAGTGCTGGGATTACAGGCTTGCGCCACCGCGCCCAGCTTGGTGAACATTTTTTTTAAGTATATTTTTTTAGTTGTAGACGGACACAATGTCTTTATTTTATTTATTTTTATGTGGTACTGAGGATTGTACCCAGTGCCTCATGCGTGCTAGGCAAGTACTCTACCACTGAGCCACAACCCCAGCCCCTCATGGTAAACATTGAAGGCTGGCCTCAGCCCTAGGAAAAAAAATGAGTATGACTGTGCCAATCAGACTTTATTTACAAATCCAGTGCACCCCTAATCTAGACACTTGAATATATTCAGCCATCATCTTTGACAAGAATATTTTGTAGGTGATGCTGTACTTCCTTTCCATTGCATCACTTCAGGAACTATGATGTCTAGGTGTCCTTTTCTATGTGATTTTATGATTAATCAATAGCAGTTTTACTGTGAATATATAACAATGTCAGTGGTGAAAATAACAACCTGAATTATTTAGGAATGAAAGGTGTGTATCTATAACTTCTCAAATGGTTCTGCAGAAATAATTGTATATGTGTATGTATGAAAAAATATGTGCACACATATATTAGAGAAAAAGCAAATGTGATAAAGTGTTAACAGTTAATCTAGGAGAAGGGCATGTAGATATTTATTGTAGATAAATAAGCCATTCTATGCAGAGGTTCACACAGTGCCTATATTGTACATTATCCTCATTTCTCACTTTTCTAGTAAATGCCTGCCTATATTAAAAAATAATAACAATAATGCTTTAGCTGGACTTAGTGGCATGCACCTGTAATTCCAGCTACTTAAGAGGCTGAGGAAGGAGAATTGTGAATTTAAGGACAGACTAGGCAACTTAGAAAAAAAACGAAGCCCATGTTGTACCATGTTCTATGGATCTGAGCTCATAATTTCAGGGAAATTTCCAATTTAAGAGTTTTCATTCTTTTATCATTGTTGTTTTCACTTCTAAACATTTTTGTGTGTTTAGTGCTAGAAATCAAACCCAGGGCCTCACACATGCTCGGTAAACACTCTACCACTGAGCTACATCCCCAACCCCTCCTAAACACTTTTTTTTTCTTTTTTTTTTTTGTGACTGGAGATTGCACTCAGAGACACTCAACCACTGAGCCACATCCCCAGCTCTATTTTGTGTTTTATGTAGAGACAGGGTCTCAATGAGTTGCTTAGCGCCTCGCCGTTGCTGAGGCTGGCTTTGAACTCCCGATTTTCCTGTCTCAGCCTCCTGAGCCGCTGGGATTACAGGCGTGCGCCACCGCGCCCAGCCCCCTGCCCATCTTTCTTTGTTTCTTTCTTTTAAATTTTATTTATTTAAAAAAATTTTTTTAGTTGTAGATGGACACAATATCTTTATTTTATTTATTTTTATGTGGTGCTGAGCATTGAACCCCGTGCCTCACACATGCCAGGCAAGCGCTCTATCACTGAGCTATAATCCTAGGCCCCCCTGCCCATCTTAAGCAAGGGTCTTCGCCTGCTTTTGTGATCTGTGGGGTTTGTCTTGTGGGAATCAGGTCAACATTTTCATGTGCTACTAACATGAATTAAGTCTGGAAATCAGTTGGTAGCTGGTTGTTGTTTTGTTTCAAAATTGTAGTCAAGCTGGGCGCGGTGACTCAAGCCTGTAATCCCAGCACTTAGGGAGGCTGAGACAGGAGAATCATAAGTTCAAAGCCAGCCTCAGCAACGGTGAGGCGCTAAGCAACTCAGTGAGACCCTGTCTCTACATAAAACACAAAATAGGGCTGGGGATGTGGCTCAGTGGTCAAGTACCCCTGAGTTCAATTCCCAGTACCAAAAAAAAAAAACTGTAGTCAAATACACAAAAACATGAATTTATTATCTAAACCATTTCTGAAATGTGGGCTAGAGAAGTGTTAGTGGGAGAGAACTCCAAAAACATCTTCATCTGGCCAAAATGAAACTCTAAATCCATTAAACAACTCCCCCCTCCACTCCCCTCAGAACCCAATAACACCATTCTACTTTTTTATTCTATGAATTTGATTACTCTGGGTGTTTCATATAAGTTAGAAACTATGGTACTTGCCTCTTCGTGATTGCCTCTTATCTTTTTGTGCAATATCTTTAAGGTTTATTTATGTTGTAGCATGTGTTAGAGTTTCCTTCATTTCTTGTTCTTATTTTATTTTAATTTTTTTTTGGTACTGGAGATTGAACTCAGGGGCATTCAACCACTGAGCCACATCCCCAGCTCTATTTTGTGTTTTATATAAGTAGAGACCCTCCTAAACATATTTATGTGGTGTTGCATTTTAAAGTCAGTTTACTGATTGGGAGGAGAGATAGCTGATGATTATGGTTTCTAAGTTTTAAAAAAAAATTCAACGTAATTAGTTCATCTTGAAATGGTTAAGAAAATTAGGCAGTTGATTTCTCAAAAATTTACCTTAGGCATGTATAATAATACTTAACATAAGTGGTTGCTTTTCTTCAGACACAGTAGATGAGCAGTTGTCATGTACCATGTTCTCATAGTTTTGGTCTTATTTGACTTGTTTTGGTATATATTAATACATAATTTAGACTCTGAAAACCCTATGTGAAAGCTTAATAGAATGCTGTAACATGCACGTATTTCATTTTGCTTCAGGATCGTCCAGCAATGCAGCTTTACCAACCAGGAGCTCGGAGCAGAAATCGACTTTGTCCCCCTGATGACAACACAAAGTCTGCAGATTCAGCAACACAAAGAAAGGAGGAAAGTGGTATTAGCCATAGAAAAGAAGGAGGAGAGGAGTGACAAATTCAAATGGTTATAGGTGTCCTGACTGTCTAGGCAGCCAAAGAGCACGTATTAAGCAATCCAGAAGTGCCTTCAGGGCAAAGGAATAGAGAGAAAGGAAAGGAGTCGCTGTGCTAGTGGGATGCACTGCAGAGGAGTATGTTTTGTGTCAAAGCAGGAATCTGATTGCAGGCTCAGAATTGGAAGAACAATTTCTTGTTTTTGCAGTTTCTACAAATTAATTTTAAAGTGTCAGAAAAAGATGGTGGTAGATATACCTTGTAATTTACAGGTGGGAGATGTTAAATGAGGATTTAATTTAATGTGACATGAGAAGAGAGAGAGCTGGGTCTAAAATCAAAAGGTGTTATTAATATTGGATTGAATTTTCTGCATTTGAGTGGAGCAGAGTCACTTTGAAGTTTTGTTCAGATCTACTTATATTGCATTGTTGGTGATAACTATTGACTTTGTGTAGTGTAAAAGCAACAAGCACATAATTGTAGTACAAACAGTGAAGAACAAATTTTTGCTAAAGCAAAAAAAATTTTGATGCAGAAGTTTTAAAGTCTTGTTATATTTATATCCTATGTCCTAAAATTTTAGGATTAGTTTTAGGGTTTTTTTGCTTACTTGAGCTTAGTATCAATATTTTTAAACATCTCATTTTGCCTTTAGTATTTTTTCTATTAATAGGTATAATATAGTCCATGTTTGATTCTTGACAATACAGTCTTTGTTTTATCTTAGGTCTCATGATCTGTGTGCATACCCTCTCCAGGAAGGAAATTACACCAATATCTGTTCCTGTTAAATAGCAGCTTTTAGTCTTGGCTTGTTTTGTAGTGCTCTCAATAAATATCAGTAGCATCCAATATGAAGCTAAGTGTGTTCATTTATTTATTTTTGGTTTTTTTTATATATTTATTTTTTAGTTGTAGGTGGACAGAATATCTTTATTTTATTTTTATGTGGTGCTGAGGATCAAACCCAGTGCCTCACGCGTGCTAGGCGAGCACGCTACCACTGCGCCATAACCCCAGCCCCATTTATTTATTTTTGTGGTAGTGGGTATAAAACCTAGGGCCTCATGCTAAGCACATGCTCTGCCACTAAGCTGCATCCCCAGGCCCAAGTTAAGTGTGATTATTAATTTTACTAAATAGCTATTGGTTTTCAGAAATTAAACTTTGATACTGAACCTTTAGGGAATTTTTTTTTTTAAATATTTTTTAGTTGTTGATGGACATGATATCTTTATTTTATTGCTTTGTATGTGGTGCTGAGGATCGAACCCAGGGCCTCACGCATGCGAGGCAAGCGCTCTACCGCTGAGCTACAATCCCAGCCCTTCCTTTAGGGAATTTTGAAAGAGGATGATATGATGCCAGTTTTTCACTAGTTCCCCAAGGAGAGGATCAAGTCATGGTTAACTGATCTTGTTCCATAAGAACCAAAGTGTTTGGACAAGCCGGGCACGGTGGTGCATGCCTGTAATCCCTGCACTTAGGGAGGTTGAGACAGGAGAATCGCAAGTTCAAAGCCAGCCTCAGCAACGGTGAGGCACTAAGCAACTCAGTGAGACCCTGTCTCTACATAAAACACAAAATAGGGCTGGGGATGTGGCTCAGTGGTCGAGTGCCCCTGAGTTCAATCCCTGGTGCCAAAAAAAGAAAAAACACTGAAGCAGACAGGGCCTAGTCTTGAAGGACTTTAACATTACTATACTAGCAAGGAAATGTACCTACAAAGATAGAGAAGGAGTAGCCAGAAAGTAGGAAAAAAACAGAATACCCTGGCCTAATTAAAGGAATATTTTAAGGAGTGAAGTATAGTCAGTGGTAGAAAGCTTGCCTAGCACCTGTGAGATCCTAAGTTTAATTCCCAGCACTGAAATATTGAAAGGTAGTAGCCAGCAGGACTGGATGATAGTGAAAGATAAAATATGATGCCTGAAAAGGGCCACAGTATTCAGTGACTTACATGTCATTAATGGCCTAGAATTATGGGTAATGGAAGTCATTGTTTTGAGAATGAAAAAGCATATAACTTTACAGAAATCTGTCCATGAAATCAAATGGAGATAAATAAGTAAATGATGTTGATGAAGGATCATTTTAAGTATGAGAAATACTAAATTATGTTTAAAAGCCAAAGGAAAGCTCTAAGAAGATGAATACAGAAGAGAAGTGATACCTAATAGTGTAGGTTTCTTGAAAAGGCAGGTGAAGAGCTGGGTGCGGTGGTGCACACCTGTAATCCCAGCACTTTGGGAGGCTGAGACAGGAGATTCGCGAGTTCAAAGCCAGCCTCAGCAAGGGCGAGGTGCTAAGCAACTCAGTGAGACCCTGTCTCTACATAAAACACAAAATAGGGCTGGGGATGTGGCTCAGTGGTCGAGTGCCCCTGAGTTCAATCCCCAGTACCAAAAGAAGAAAAAAGAAAGGGCAGGTGAAAATGGAAGCCAGAGTAGAGGTAGGAGGAGTTCGTCTTAGGAGAAAAGGCACTCCTGGACCATCAGTCATGAGTTGGCACTGCTTGCCTCCTTAACTGCTGGATAAACAAGGCAGTTTTCCTATCAGCACCTCCCACTTTTCTGTTTGCCTTTGCAGTCCAGCTCTGGGTAAACCACACTTCCCCACCCCACTCCTTTAACTTCTTTATTTATTTAGCAAATATTTACTAATCACTGATTATGTGCCAGGCCCTCAGGTTCAAGGACTCAAACAAGTCCTTGTCCTTAAGGAACTCATGGTCCAGTGGTAGCAAGAGACAAATAATCAGAGTACAATGCACAATGTGAAAAGGGCTGTAGTAGGACAGGAAGGTGTGGAAACCTTCTGCCTCTAAGATGCCAAGTGTTGCTGGAGAAAATCCCTAAACCAGATAAACTGGTGAAACCACAGGAGGGACCTGGAATGGTGATTCACACCTGTATGTAATCCCAGCTACTCAGAAGGCTGAGGATTACAAACAGCAACTCAGCAAGGCTTAGCTGGGCGCGGTGGCGCATGCCTGTAAACCCAGTATCTTGGGAGTCTGAGGCAGGAGGATCTCAAATTCAAAGCCAGCCTCAGAAACTTTACTGAAGCCCTAAGCAACCTAACAAGGCCTTGTTACAAAATAAAAAAAAAAGGGCTGGAGATTTGGCTCAGTGGTTAAGGACTCCTGGGTTCAATCCCCAGTACTGCAAACAAACCACAGGAGGGCCCTTTCTTTTGCTAAGCAAATTTTTAATACATCTTGAATTGACATCCTTTTTCACAGTGCCACTTTTCTTTCTGCTGCTGCTTTTTTTTTTCTTTTTCTGGTTTGCTTCCTTGCTCTCCCTTCTTGTGTTGGAGGAACAGGGTAGGGACCACTTCCTTATTATTATAATTTCATATATTTTCTTTTTTCTGGATGGAGGTCTCCATATGTTACCCAGGCTGATTTCAAACTCCTAAACTCAGCTGATTCTCCTGCCTCGGCCTCCCTAGTAGCTGGGACTATGGGGATGCATCACCATGCACAAACTATCATTTCAAACACTTACTAAAATTTATAGGGGCTGGAAGTTAAGCTCAAGGGTAGCATGCTTGCCTAAGACCTTGGGTTCCAGCCCCAGCACTGAAAAAAGAGGGAGGCTGGAAGTATAGCTCAGTAGTAAAATGAATTGAAACAAAAGAATAAACTAAGCCTGGCGCGGTGGCTCAAGCCTGTAATCCCAGCACTTAAGGAGGCTGAGACAGGAGAATTGCAAGTGCAAAGCCAACCTCAGCAACGGCGAAGTGCAGTGAGACCCTGTCTCTACATAAAACACAAAATAGGGTTGGGGATGTGGCTCAGTGGTCAAGTGCCCCTGAGTTCAATCTCCAGTACCAAAAAAAAAAAGAAACTTACAAATAGTAGAAAAATGAGTTCATTCCATTTTTTTTCTTTTTTCCTTTTGGTACTGGGGATTGAGCTCAGGGGCACTCGACCACTGAGCCACATCCCCAGCCCTATTTTGTGTTTTATGTAGAGACAGGGTCTCACTGAGTTGCTTAGTGCCTCGCCATTGCTGAGGCTGGCTTTGAATTTAAGATTCTCCTGTCTCAGCCTTCCTAAGTGCTGGGATTACAAGCATGCACCACCACGCCCGGCTGAGTTCATTCCATCTTTTTGTCTACTTTTCTTCAGACTGGTTTAATTTCTTTGTTGTTGGTTTTTTGTTTGCTTGTTTTTGCCATGCAGGAGATAGAACCCAGGGCCCTTTTCATGGATAGGCAAGTACTCTACTATTGGGTTATATCATTGACCCCTGATTTCTTTGGAAATAAAGACAGGATGAAGCCAGGCATGGTGGCACATGCTTGTATACCTAGCAATAGTGACTTGGTAGGCTGAGGCAGAAGTGATCAAGGCCAGCCTCAGTGACTTAGCAAGACCCTGTCTCAAAATAAAAAGGGCTTGGGATGCAGCTCAGTGATAGTGCCCTGGGTTCAACTCCTAGTAATGTGTCCCTACCAGCCCCCCCAAAAAAAGATGGAGACAACTCAGACACTGGACATCTGAGCTTTTACTGAGTCCCTTCAACTGTGTGTTCCCCGCTCTGATAGAGAGGAGTGATGCTAAGGGAAGTAGGCAGGAAAAATTCTAGGACTGAGGGCACGGGGGGTAGGGACCTCCACAGCAGTGAAGAAGGATGGCTTGGGCATTCCTGAGGTTCCAGATCAGGAACTCACCCCCTTCCCCAGCAAGCATATACAAAGTGGTCCTAAGACAGTAATTTAGCTCTGGTTATAAAATTAAGATCTAACATTCTATGGTATTCACAGGTGTTATCTTTAAACTAGTGAAGCTTTGTATTGGTATATAGAACTTTGTATGTATGTATGTATAGTATGTGTGTGTATATGTATGTACACACACACACACACATATATATATATAGAGGAGTACCAGAGATTGAACTCAGGGGCACTCAACCACTGAGCCACATCCCCAGCCCTATTTTGTGTTTTACGTAGAGACAGGGTCTCACTGAGTTGCTTAGCGCCTCGCCCTTGCTGAGGCTGGCTTTGAACTCTCAATTCTCCTGTCTCAGCCTCCCAAAGTGCTGGGATTACAGGCTTGTGCCACTGCGCCTGACAGAATTCTGTATATATTTTTATGGTGGCTGCCTACAGTTTTTATTTTCTTTTTCTTTTTCTTTTTCTTTTTTTGTTTTACCACTGAGCTATCCTCCACCCCCTCCTCCTTTTTTAAAATTTTAAGACAGGATCTCACTAAATTGCTTAGTCTCACTAAGTTGCTGAGGCTGGCTTCAGCTGCCTGAGCTGCTGGGATTACAGGTGTGTACCACCATGCCAAGTCTGTCTGTCTCCCTCCCCCTCCCCTTCCTTCTCCCTCTCCCTCTCCCTCCCTCTCTGTCTCTTCCTAAGTACTAGGGATTGAACTCAAGGGTGCTCTACTTTTGAGCTACACCTCCAGCCCTTTTTAAATTTTGAGACAGGGCCTCACAAGGTTACACAGGCTGGCCTGGAACTTGCAATCTTTCTGCCTCTGACTCTCACCACCCCCCACCAAGTTGCAGTGATTACAGGCATGGTCCTCTGCACCTGGCCTTAGAATTTTCTTTACTGTCTTTGGGCTGTTCTTTGCACCACAAAAATTTATTATACTACATATCATTATTAGGGAAGACAAAGAAACAAAGATAGGCCTATACTTGGTGAATTCTTAGAAAGTATATATGTTGACAGGTACAAACACAGGATTAACCATCCTTAGAAATCTCACAGAATTCACTGATTCACCAAATATTTATTAAGTTCCTACTATGGAAACATGGGTAAATACATAGGTGGTTCATTGCAACTTTAATACATGATATAACATGTATTTCCAGACTTTAAGGTCACCCTCTGGATTTCTAGCCCTGTCCACCACTATGGTCTCAAATGTACCTGCCCATGGGACATTTACATTCAAATGATCCTGTAGGTATTTTGGGTTGCAAACTGAACTCAAGTTCCTTCTGAATCTCACTCTCATTACTCAGAGGAACAGAGACTGAACCTAGGGGTGCTGTCTACTAAGCTGGATCCCTATCCTCTTTATTTTGACGCAAGGTCTAAGTTGCTGAGGCTGGCCTCAAACGTGAGATTCTTCTGCCTCAGCCTCCAAAGTTGCTGGGACTATAGGTGAGCATCACTACGACCAGCTCTCAGGGGATGTTAATCACCTATTCATTCAGCAGCAATAGGCATACTGGATTCCATCCTCAACACCCACAGTCAGTCAATCATTATATTCTGTTTGCACAATCTAGCCCCCTCTTCTTCATCCTCTTACTGTCCTAGTTCAGGCTGCCATGTGTCATTTATTCACTCACAAGTTTTGTGGTTTTTTTTAAACATTTTTTCAGTTGTTGATGGATCTTTATTTTATTCATTTATTATTTGTATGTGGTGTTGAGGATCGAACCCAGTGCCTCATGCATGCGAGGCAAGTGCTCTACCACTGAGCCACAACCCCAGCCCCCACTCACAAGTTTTTAAACACATACCATGTGCCATTCATCTTCTGGGCTTTGGAATTACATCAGTGAACAAACAAAATTCCTATCTACATGGAACTTACCTTCAAGTGGAGAGAGAAAACAAAATAAGCAAAATGCATATTGTTAGAGAGTGACAGGTGCATAGGAGAAAAAATAAGTCATGCAGGAATATGATGTTCACCAATGGGGGATGAAAGACTTCCATGAGAACGTGGCTTTTGAGTAAAGATTTGAGGAAAAAAAATGAGGGAGCTACACCTGTGCCTGTCTGGGGGAAGAGCCTTCCAGAGAACAAAGCACATGAAAAGGTCCTGGCATATAAGTGTGACAGGCAAGCCAGGCACAGTAGTGCAAGCCTGTAATTCCAGTGGCTCTGGAGGCTGAGGCAGGAGAATAGTGATTTCAAAGCCAGGTTCATGCCGGGCGCAGTGGCGCAAGCCTGTCATCCCAGCACTTTGGGAGGCTGAGACAGGAGAATCTCGAGTTCAAAGCCAGCCTCAGCAACGGCAAGGCGCTAAGCAACTCAGTGAGACCCTGTTTCTACATAAAACACGAAATAGGGCTGGGGATGTGGCTCAGTGGTCGAGTGCCCCTGAGTTCAATCCCCAGTACCAAAAAAAAAAAAAAAAAAAAAGCCAGGTTCAGCAACTTAATGAGGCCCTAAGCAACTCAGTGAGACCCTGTCTCAAAATATAAAAAGGGCTGAGGATGTGGCTCAGTGGTAGAGTGCTCGCCACGCACATATGAAGCCCTGGGTTTGATCCTTAGCACCACATAAAAATGAATAAATAAAATAAAGGCATTGTGTCCATTTACAACTAAAAATTATTTTTTAAAAAAGGTCTAGAGATGTGGCTCAGTGGTTAAGTGTCCCTGGGTCCAATCCCCAGTAACAACAACAGCAAAAAAAAAAAGAAGTATGCCTGTCCTGTTCCAGCAGTGGCAAAGAGACTTGTATGGCTGCAGACCAAGCCAGGGAAAAGCAGAAGGGGATGGAATAACAGTGCAGTAGAGCACGCCGGTAAACCCAGCACCTCAGGAGTCTGAGGCAGGAGGATCACAAGTTTAAGCCCAGCCTCAGCAACTTAGTGAGACAGTGTTTCAAAATAATAATAATACAAGCTGGGCACAGTGGCACACGCCTGTAATCCCAGCACTTTGGGAGGCTGAGACAGTAGAACCGTGAGTTCAAAGGCAGCCTCAGCAACGGCGAGGCGCTGAGCAACTCAGTGAGACCCTGTCTCTACATGAAACACAAAATAGGGCTGGGGATGTGGCTCAGTGGTTGGGTACCCCTGAGTTCAATCCTCGGTGCCAAAAAATAATAATAATAATAGGATTGCTCTACTACTCAGTTGAGAGTAGAAAAGGGCAGGAAAAGGGGAGAAGAAGGGAGGGAAATTAGGCTACTGTGATAATTTAGTACAGAGCTGATGGTGGCTTGGACCAAAATGGTGGCAGTGCAGGCTGCTAGAAGTGATTGAATTCTGGGGATGTTTTGTAAGTACAGCCAAATATTTAATGACTGACTGGATGTAGGGTTTTTGAGAGAAGAGTCAAAGGTTCCTTAAGCAATTAGAAGGATGGAGCTGTCACTAAGATAGGGAAATATGCAAGAAAAATGTTTGTGCGCACACGGGTGCAAGCATGCACTGGCAGAGGAGGCTATGAAAAGTTCAGTGTTGGACACGTAAAGCTGTCAGACTGAATGAGATCACCATGGGGAGTGAGTACAGATTGAAGAGAAGACATCCAATGAGTGAACTCTGGGGCACTCAGCATTTAGAAGCGAGACAAGGGAAGAAACAGGAAAAGTTTCTGAAGCAGAGCTGGGTGTGGTGGTGCATGCCTGTAATCTCAGCTGCTAGGGAGACTGAAGCAGGGGGACTGTGAGTTCAAAGCCAGCCATAGCAATTTAGCAAGGCCCTAAGCAAGTTAGTGAGACCCTGTCTCTAAATAAGGTCTAAATATAAAAAGAGTTAGTGTTGTGATTCAGTGGTTAAGCACCCCTGGGTTCAATCCCAGTACCTCCCCCCGTGCAAAAAAAAATAAAGGAGGAAAAAGAAACAAAATTCTGAACCAGCAGTCTGAAAGGGGAAAAAAACCAAGCAAGTATGGTATTCTGGAAAACAAGTGAAGAAAGTACTACAAGCAGTAGTCAGCTAAGACAAATATTGACATGTCAGATAAGATCAGCTCAGAAAAGGTCACCTATTATATGATCCCCTTTATATGAAATGTTCAAAATAGGAAAATCCATACAGATAGAAAGATTAGTGGCTTACTTAGGGCTGGAGGAGAGGTAAAATGAAGAATAATTGCTAATAGGTATAAATATCTTTTTGAGTGACAAAAATGTTCTGGAAGTAGCAGGTTACAGTGACACATGACACTAATCCCAGGGATTCAAGAGACTAAGGCAGGAGGATCACAAGTTAGAGGCCAACTGCAGCAATTTAATGAGACCTTCAGCAACTGAGTGAGACCTTGTCTCAAAAAAAAAAGTAAGAAGGGCTGGAATGTAGCTCAGTAGTAGAGCAGCCCCGGATTCAATCCCCATTATCAACGCCCCGCAAATGTTCTGGAATTGGTAACTGTTGCACAATGTTTGGAATATACTAAAACCCACTAAAGGGTATGTTTGGAAATGGTGATTTGATGGTATGTGAACTATATCTCAATTTTAAAATAGAACAGGAAGCCAGCATGTATGATTTTGTCAAAATGAACTCAACTACCATGTATAACTATAATCCTCTAATTTTAAAAAAGCATTGGAAGGCAGATATGTTGGTGCACACCTATAGTCTCAGCTATTTGGGAGGCTGGGGCAAGAGAATTGGGAGTTCTAGGCCGGCCTGGGTAACACAGTAAGACCTTATCTCTTTAAAAAAAAAAAAAAAAAAAAAGCCAGGCGCAGTGGCACACGCCTGTAATCCCAGCACTTTGGGAGGCTGAGACAGGAGAATTGCGAGTTCAAAGCCAGCCTCAGCCTCAGCAATGGTGAGGCACTAAGCAACTCAGTGAGACCCTGTCTCTACATAAAACACAAAATAGGGCTGGGGATGTGGCTCAGTGGTCGAGTGCCCCTGAGTTCAATTTCCAGTACCAAAAAAAAATCAAGAACAGGAGGAGAGGAATTGGAAATAGTGAGTACAGATGAATGTTTCCCAGAGTCCTAGTTTCAAGAGGATAAAAAGCAGTAATCACTAGAAAGGATGTGGGGGTAAAGAGCAGTTTTTTAAGATGGGAGAAATGAAAACATTTGTATGTTGATGAGAACAGTCAAATGAAAAGCAAGGAAAGAATTGCCAGAGCTGGTTGTGAAATAGGATTTGGACCAGGGGCTCAAACAAGCAGGTAGGCTGGCTATAGCATAAACACTTATCTGTAGTAACAAGAGGACAGCAGAGTACAGATGCTCCTCCACTTACAAAGGGGTCGCATCCTAATAAAGCCTTCCTAAGTTGCATATATCATAAGTTGAAAATGCATTTAATATCCCTAACATACTGTATGAGTTCACTTTCTGTTACCATCAAGGCAGGCTACTTTATAAAGAAAAAAAGTTTATTTGGGTTGGGCCTGGTGGCGCATGCCTGTAATCCCAGCACTTTGGGAAGCTGAGACAGGAGAATCACGAGTTCAAAGCCAGCCTCAGCAATGGCGAGGCGCTAAGCAACTCAGTGAGACCCTATCTCTACATAAAACACAAAATAGGGCTGGGGATGTGGCTCAGTGGTCAAGTGCCCCTGAGTCCAATCCCCAGTACCAAAAAAAACCCAAACAAACAAACAACAAAAAAAACAATCTGTCTCTACATAAAACACAAAATAGGGCTGGGAGCCGGGTGCGGTGGCTCACGCTTGTAATCCCAGCACTTAGGGAGGCTGAGACAGGAGAATCGCGAGTTCAAAGCCAGCCTCAGCAACGGCGAGGCGCTAAGCAACTCAGTGAGACCCTGTCTCTACATAAAACACAAAATGGTGCTGGGGATGTGGCCCAGTGGTTGTGTGCCCCTGAGTTCAATTCCTGGTACCAAAAAAAAAAAAAAAAAATAGGGCTGGGGATGTGGCTAAGTGGCTGAGTGCCCCTGAGTTCAATCTCCAGTACCAAAAAAAAAAAGAAGTTTATTTGGGCTCATGGTTCTGGAGATGAAAGGTCTAGAAGCCTGATCTGGCAATGGCCTCCTTCCTGGCAAAATCCCAGGGAGGTGTAGAGTATCACATGGCAAGAGAGAAGGCACATGCATACATGTGTATCTGTCTCTCTTCCTCTTCTTATAATGTTAGGAGGATTCAATCATGGGGGCTCCACCCTGATGACCCCATCTAAACCTAATCACTTTCTAAAGGCCTGCCTTTACATGAAATAGTCAAATTAAGTTTCCACCCTCTTAATCCCATAACATTATAACTTTGGGAATTAAACTCCTACATGAGTTGAGGGAGGAACCATCTACAAAGCATAGCACCTACAGAACATCAAAGTTTAGCCTATTCTACCTTACATGTGCTTAGCACACTGACAGTAGCCTATGGTCGAGTAAGACCATCCAACACCAAGTCTCTTATTAAGTGTTGAATATTTGCTGGGTGCAAGGGTACACGCCTGTAAACCAAGCCACTCAGAAGGCTGAAGCAGGAGGATTGAAAGTTCAAAGCCAGCCTCAGCAATTTACTAAGACCTTGTCTCAAAATAAAAATTAGAAAGGGCTTGGAATGTAGCTCAGTGGTAAAGTGCCCCTGGGTTAAATTTCCAGTTTAAAAAAAAAAAGATTATATGGTTGACCGGCTGCTACAGATCACTGCCAGTGCCCAGCATCAGGAGAGAGAGCATCATACCACATATTGCTAGCCCAAGAAAAAGATCAAAATTAAAAATTTGAAGTATGGTTTCTACTGAATGCATGTCACTTTCACTTTATCATGAAGTAAAAAATCATGAGTCAAGCCAGGCACAGTGGCACACACCTATACTCCCACCTACTTTTGGCAGGAGAATCACAAGTTGAGGCCAACCTGGGAAATTTAGTGAGATCCTATCTCAAATGAGATGAGTATGATGGAGCACGCCTTTAATCCCAGTACTAGGGAGGTTGAGGCAGGAGGACCACAAGTTCAAAGCCAGCCTGGGCAATGTAGTGAGACCCTGTCTCAAAAAAAAATTAAAAAGGCTGGGGATGGAGCTCAGTAGCAGAGCACTTAGCTAACATATGCAAGGCCTCGGGTTTAATCACCAGTACTACAGGAAATAAAAAAAGAAAAAAAAATCCTACCATCTAACAAGATTCCTGAGTGTTCTAAAAGAGTGGGAGAGTAGCTGGTCTAAAGTGGGCTGGGAGTGGAATACAATGGTAGAGTGTGGGCCCATCATGAACTTGAAGCAAGGCCAGTAGGTATCTTACAGCCCCATTCAGCAGCCAAGAGTGCAACTCATTCAGGCGATGGAGAATTGGATTTACCAGGGTTATGGATTTGCCAAGTGAGTACAACAAGAGAGGTGAAGGGAAGTGGATAGTTGAGTAAAAAGGGAAGACATGGAAGGGCAGTAGAGAGAAAAGGAAAAAGGTAAAAGCGATTGGTGGTCTCATGAATAAATGGGTGGTACCAATGTTAGCATTGGGGCACAGAAGTGAATTAAAAGGATACGATAGGAGTCTGTGGTCAGGAAATGGGATAACATCAAGGTGAAAGGTTTGGCAAAGGAGCAAGTGGCTGGTATGTGTTGGATGAGCCCACTGGAGTGGAGGCCAAAGGTCTGAAAATAACTGCATGCATAATGATATCACCAAGAATTGTTACAATGATTTTTGAGAGAGTGAGAGCCAGAAAAAAATCTGCAAGGCCGGGCGTGGTGGCATACGCCTGTAATCCCAGCACTTTGGGAAGCTGAGACAGGAGAATTGCAAGTTCAAAGCCAGCCTCAGCAATGGCGAGGTGCTAAGCAACTCAGTGAGACCCTGTCTCTACATAAAACACAATATTGGGCTGAGGATGTGGCTCAGTGGTCGAGCACCCCTGACTTCAGTCCCTGGTACCAAAAAAAAAAAAAAAATTGCAAAGAAGGAGAGGGAGAGACTCAAGGACTGATAGGTGACAGCAACAAAGACCATCGTGGTATTGGGGCCATTGCTACATAGATTTCCTTGTTTCCCTCTTGCTCCCACCCCATCTATTCTTCATACTGATGCCCAAAGGATCTTTCTAGAAAGCTTAGATAATTGGTACTTCACCTTTAAAAGTTTTCAATAGCTCCAAACTGCCTTGAATAGTAATTTTGAAAATATACCCTGAGGAGCCCTCTTGTCTGGGAAGAAGTGCTTCAGGAATTCCTCAAACAAGAAATGCCCAGGCCAGGGGCTGGGGATGTAGTTCATTGATAGAGGATTTGCATGTGCAAGGTGCGGGGTTCCATCCCTAGCAAGCACACAAAAAAAGTTCCAGGCCAAACAATAAGGATGTAAACTGGCTGGCCTTGCTGGCACACACCTGTAATCTCAGATCCTCAGGAGACTGCGGCAGGAAGATCACAAGTCCAAAGCCAGCTTCAGCAACTTAGTGAGGCCCTGTCTCAAAATAAAAAGGGCTGAGGATGCAGCTCGGTTGGTAGAGTGCTTGAATAGCAATGCACAGGCCCTAGATTCAACAAAACCCCAGCACTACAAAACAAATGAACAAAAAAACAACAAAGAAAAAGAAAACAGATGTATACTACCCTGTGGAACCAGCTCTTCAATTTTGTCCATTTGATGTATTTGCATTGATTCATTCATTCACCAAATACTTACAAAGCACCTACTTACTACACGTGAGGTACTGTTCTAGGCTCGGGGAGGGAATACCTTGGTAAACAAAACACACAATCCATATCCTCACGAAACTTAAATTCTAGAGGAGGAACCAGACAATAAGTAAAATATATATCTCAGATAAACACTACGGAGAAAAAATAAGGGTAGGGGGTGCTGAGTGAGGGTGGGGATTGCAATTTAAGATATGTGGTTGGCAAAAGCCTCACTGAACAAGTGATGTTTGGATAAAGACCTAAAGAGACTGATGAAGGAAGCTATGGGGTATCAAGAAGAGTTTCCAGGTAGAGGGAACGCCAAGTGCAAAGGCCCTGAGATGGGAATTTAACAGGCCAGTGTGGTTGAAGCGGAGTGAATTGAAGGTAAGAACAGTGGGAGATGAGGTCATGGAAGCAGGGGTGGAAGGCCTGGATTGTGTACGCTTGTTATAAGCACTTGGATCTTTACTGGAATGAGATATGAACCATTCAGAGCCATAAACCACTAAGCTAACTGGCATGATGTGACTTAGGTGTGATTTTGTTTGTATGTTTGGTTTCTTTTTTGGTGCTGAGGATAGAACCCAGGACTTCACACATGCTAAGCACATGCTCTACCACTGAGCTACATCCCCAGCCACAAATCAGGTTTTAACAGGATCACACTGGCTGCGTGTTGAAGAGATTATAGAGGGACAGAGTCAGACAGGAGGATTCGGTTTTTCTTTTAATAATTTTTTTAGTTGTTGCTGGACCTTTATTTTATTTGTTTGTTTTTTATGTGGTGCTGAGAATCATCCAGTACCTCACACATACTAGTTCCTCTACCACTGAGCCACAACCCCAGCCCAGGTTAGGCTTTTTCAATAAAGCAAGTGAGAGATGAAACAATGTAGGGAAGTTAGGAGCACTGGATTCAAGATATATTTTGAAGAGAGAGCTGATGGGATTGGCAAATGGATTGGAATAAGGGTGTCAAATAAAGAGTAAAGTCAAGGGCGAATTTCTTTTTCTTTTTAAACACACTACCTTTATTTTATTTATGTATCTTTATGTGGTGCTGAGGATTGAACTCAAGGCCTCACACATGCTAGACAAATACTCTGTCACTGAGCTACAATCCCAGCCCATGGGGTGAATTTCTATATAAAATGGTTTTAAAACAAAGAATTAGCTGGGCATACTGGCACACACCTGTAATCCCAGAAACTTAGGAGGCTGAGACAAGAGGATCACAAGTTTGAGACCAGTCTCAGCAACTTAGCGAGATCCAGTCTCAAAAAAAATAAAAAAATAAAAAGGATTAGGGATGTAGTTCAGTGGTAAAATGCCCCTGAGTAGTTCAATCTCCAGCACCAAAAAAAACTTCTGTTAAGGAAGTCTATAAGTTGTTGGCCCCCAAGATATAAAGTTCAGACTCCAGGGTGCCCTGGATACCTATTCTTGGTCTCTGTATCTTTTCAAATATACTTCCCTATTCCTGGAAAGCCATTCCTCAGTTTCTTTCTCTGTGCCCTATTCTTCCTTCAGAATTTCCCCCAGATAGACTGAATTTTGTGACTGGAAACCTGGACATCCCTGTGGCTTTTCTTTCCTGCCAAGGATTGAATCTAGTGGTGCTTAATCACTTAATCAGCTGAGTTGCTTCAGGCCTTGCAGAATTGCTGAGGCTGGCTTTGAACTTGGAGTCTTCCTGCCTCAGTTTTCTAAGCCATTGGGCTTACAGGAGTGTGCCACCATGCCTGGCAACTCCTGTATTTTCTTTCTTTCTTTTTTTGGTACTGGGGATTGAACTCAGGGGCACTCGACCACTGAGCCACATTCCCAGCACTATTTTGTGGTTTTTGTTTTTATTTTTTATATTTTTTTAGTTGTCAATGGATCTTTATTTTATTCATTTATATGTGGTGCTGAGAATCAAACCCAGTGCCTCACACATGCTAGGCAAGCGCTCTACCACTGAGCCACAACTCCAGCCTTATTTTGTGTTTTATTTAGAGACAGTGCCTCACTGTTGCTGAGGCTGGCTTTGAACTCGCAATTCTCCTGTCTCAGCCTCCCAAAGTGCTGGGATTACAGGCGTGCGCCACCGCACCCAGCTGCCTTGCTTTTCTTGATGTCAATTATCACCTTTCAGTATGCCATGTATTGTCTAACACAGTCATCATAATAAAGTAGGGCAGAGTTTTTTTGTTTTGTTTTGTTTTGTTTTTTGTACCAGGGATTGAACCTAGGGGTGCTTGCCTCCCATGAATGAGGCACTGGGTTCAATCTTTAGCACCACATAAAAAATTAAAAAAATATATTATGTCCATCTACAACTAAAAAAATTTTTTTAAAGATTAAAAAAAAACCTCTTACCTTAATTCATTGGTGCAAAAATGCTTGAGGCTCATGTACAACCAAACAAATGAGAAGTTATATTCCATGTATGCATGAAGTCTCAAAATGCATTCTACTGTCATGTACAACTAATTAGAACTAATAACAAATTAATAACAAAACAAAAAATTATTTGAGGTGAATGCAAAGATATACAAAGGTTTTGAGGTTTTATAGTTGCTCTGGCAGTGCTGGGAATGGAACCAGGGCTTCTAGGTGCTACTAGTAAAATGCTCTGTCACTTACACCCTCAGCGCGAGGTTTTCATTTATAAATGGGGAAGAGAAAAAATGAAAACAAGAAACAAAGGCACCCCAAACGCATGCCATTAATTTCTGTACATCCTGGCAAAGTTGGGCTACAAAATCAGTCTCGGCTTTCCAGCAGCCAAGGAAAAGGCTCCGTCCCTCAAGTTCTGGGCTTCAACCTTGATAAGCAATTTGTAACCTAGTCCAAAATCCCAAGGCTGCCCCTTACAGGACTCAGGTAGTCCAGCCGCCGCACCTTCCAGCTAGCTCGAAATTACTTCCAGCTGTCTAGGAAAAAGCCGGGTAGCTCCCATGCCGATCCCTCCAGGGCACTCTAGCCTCGCCCCTCCACTCGCGGCGCGCTTCAAGTCCAGGGCCGAAGTCGCCGGCGCCTGGAGGTGAGGCCGCCTCTCCCGCCCTCCCAAGGGGTTGGTCCCGCCCACTGTGCCCCACCTTCCGCGTGCGCTTTCGGAAGGGCTTCTAATTTGGCACTTGTCACAGGCTGTCTGCCTCACCCACGAAATGGGGTGCTCATAGCACACAGATAGGCTCCTGGGGGATCCAGTTCCGGAACTGAAGCCAGCAAATTCCATTTCTCACCCTCAAGCGCAGGTTCCCAGAGCCCCAAAGGAGGCCGGGCGGCGGAGTAAGAGAAGCGCTAGACGCAGGCTGGCGCACAGCGTCACTGCTTAAGCTCCACCTCTCAGTGGCGCCTTCTAAACGCGTTCTTCCGCCCTCTTTCCCCCTCTTCGCCTTTTTTCGGCCATTGTGGTGCGAGCACCGAATTCGGTTCCTCACCATGGTAAGTCTATCGACCGCCATCGGCTTAGAGATGGCTTCCTGAGACACAAAGCCGCCAAGGGCTGGCTGGGACAGCGCGAAGTATCGAGGGGCAGGAGCATTTTAAAGGCATTTTCAAGGGACGGTCTAGTTTGGTCGCCGCTTTAACCCGCAGGCCTAGCAGGAGCGCTCCGGGAGGGGCGGCTGCGCCGGCGCGATAGATTCCAGGGCGCGCTATGGTTGTCTGGCTGCCCCCGGCGAGCGCAAGGATTTTTGTTTCCCTTTTGAAGCGAACTGTAATACTAGGGCCGAAATCGAGGTGTTCCCCTCCCTCCGCTCCTTGAACATGGGCCAACAGCAGGCTTCCTGTAGTGTGCTCGACGTGCTCGGCATCGGGAGGGGAACTTGGCATCCCGGAGTGTTACACATTACGAGATAGCAGGACTTTTTTAGTCATTTGTTCAGAGGCTTAAGCTTCGCCCCGCAAAATCGCCTAGAAAGGGGGTTTTGTGTGCATCTGTACGATCTGTGCATCTTAGTAAACGCCGACAGCGCACCAGTCACTGCCCTGTGAGACGTTACTATGTTTGTTGGTTACTAGGTGTGGAGGGGATCGGTATTTGATGTTTCTAGTTAAAATCTACAACCGCTTCTGCGGGCTGGGAGAGAGGTGTAGTTTGTCCCTCTCTAATGGCCCCTATAATGCAAGGGTGTGTTGGGCCAAGTTGGCTAGGCTGTAGGTCTGCAATTTGGCTGGATTGTCCTGAAGGAGGCCATTGGACTTAGATGACCTCAGCCCTTCATGAAAGCCAAAAGATGCAATGGGAAATTGTGAAAGTCATCCTTGAAAAATGACAATTTAAAGAGGACTACCAGGTTGGGCACACCTGTAATCCCAACAACCCAGGTGGTTGAGGCAGGAGGATTGGAAGTCCGGGGCCAGCCTTGGCAACACGGTGAGACCCTGTCTCAATTTTTTTTTTTTTGGTACTGCGGATTGAACTCGGGCACTCGACCACTGAGCCACATCCCCAGCCCTGTTTTGTGTTTTATGTAGAGACAGGGTCTCACGGAGTTGCTTAGCACCTCCTCGTTGCTGAGGCTGGCTTTGAACTCGCGATTCTCCTGTCTCAGCCTCCGAAAGTGATGGGGTTACAGGCTTGCGCCACCGCACTGGGCTGTGTCTCAAATTTAAAGAGTATGGGGGCGAGAAGGGCTGGAGATTTGGCTCAGTGGTACAGCACCCTGGATTCAATTCCCAGTACCAAAAGAAGAGGTAGGATTAATACAAAATGGTAAGTGGGTTAGAATCTACTGGATTTCAGGGACTTGCATAAATCTTCCCTTCACAATGACACTCAAAGTAGGTTTCCCCAGGTTTACAAAGTAGAGCCACTGAGGCGCCTTGATTTACAAGTGATAGGTTGTTCTGGTTAACCTGAAGCTGTGTTCTTTCCATTAAGCCAAGTCCCCAGCCCTAATCAATTCCCAATTTGCCTGAGTCTTCTGGTGACAGCAGGATGGACTGGAAAAATGGTCCTGGCTGTGGATGTCTTGTTATGCTTATCTTTATTTGAACAATGGAAGCTATGGTGTCTGCTTTCAGAGACCTCATGAGGATTAAAGGGCTGGATGATTTGGCATTGGGATGGGGGGTTTTTTGTTTTGTTTTGGTATTGGTGATTGAACTCAGGGGTACTCGATCACTGAGCCACATCCCCAGCCCCATTTTGTGTTTTATTTAGAGACAGAGTCTTACTGAGTTGCTTTGTGCCTCACCATTGCTGAGGCTGGATTTGAACTCCCAATTCTCCTGTCTCAGCCTCCTGAAGTGTTGGGATTACAGGCATATGCCACTGCGCCCAGCTGAAATGATTTTTAAAATTATTTTTGTACATCCACTGACATGTTTGTTGGATTGAGGAAATTCACAACTTTGAATCATTTTGGGCAGGCTCTGGTCTCACTGTCTAAATTGTTTGCATTTCCTTGTAGTCTTCTCATAAGACTTTCAGGATCAAGCGATTTTTGGCCAAGAAACAAAAGCAAAATCGTCCCATTCCTCAGTGGATTCGAATGAAAACTGGTAATAAAATCAGGTAAGACCCCACCACCACCACCACACACACACATTATCCTTTGTTTGTTTGTTTGATGTTACTTTTAGGGCATAAACTTGCAGTCCTCTTTTGTTTTGGGTAGCTTCCTCAGTTTCTACACTGCACCTAGCCAATAGCCAGGGCAGACACCTCTCCCAATATGTTATTTTCTTTGTTGTCTTTAGTCTGAGCTAGAGCATAATGATGTGGAAAGCTATCTTGTACATTCTGATTCAGAAGACCCAGTTGGGTTTTGGTTTTTGTGATACTGGAGGTGGTGCCCAGGGACTTACTGAAGCTACCACTGAGTTGCAGCCACAGCCCCCAATCAATATTTTTTGTAGTTGTGGGTGGACAGCATGCCTTTATTTTAATTTTATGCAGTGCAAAGGAATGAACCCAGTGCCTCACACCAAACACTCTGCCACTGAGCTATAGACCCAGTCCCCCAAAATCAGTTTTTGAAGTGGTCATCTTTTCTTTTTTTTTTTTTTTTTTGGTACTGGGGATTGAACTCAGGGGTACTCGACCACTGAGCCACATCCCCAGCCCTATTTTGTGTTTTATGTAGAGACAAGGTCTCACTGAGTTGCTTAGCGCCTCGCCGTTGCTGAGGCTGGCTTTGAACTCGCGATTCTCCTGTCTCAGCCTCCCTAAGTGCTGGGATTACAGGCTTGAGCCACCGCGCCCGGCTTGAAGTGGTCATCTTTTCTAAAGATTGGAACACTGTCCTCTACTGCAGAAGTAGTTGAATTGATGAATTTGGAAGAAAGACATCACTAGAATTGCTACCAAGGACTTCTAAGGTCAGCTAGGCCTAAAACTCCAGTGTCCTATATGCCTTTTTCAGCCTGCTTCTCATACCACGTGGGCTTTGGGACAAATCTTGAAGGGAATGAAAGTAAGCATCAGAAATGAGTGAAATTTTCCCCAAGACACTGTAGCCAGTGACAGTCCCAGCGGGTTAAGCGACAGTCAGAATTTTTGTTTGTTTAAAATGAAGTACCAGGTTTACTGGCTCTACCAAATAACAGCCCAGAAGACCACAAACAGGAGGTAGAGTGTTGAAGTTGATAGTATAGGGTGACCTTAGCAGGTGGGTCCCTCTCAGAACACATGATACAGAAGTACAAGATCACAAAGCTAGTGTGAACTCTGAGTTGTATGGCAAATCTGAGTCAGTGGGTGAAGTGGTTCGTTTAGCTGTTTAGCCCTTCTTTTTTTTTTTTGGTACCAGGGATTGAACTCAGGGGTACTCTACCACTGAGCCACATCCCCAGCCCTATTTTGTGTTTTACGTAGAGACAGGGTCTCACTGAGTTGCTTAGCGCCTCGCCGTTGCTGAGGCTGGCTTTGAACTCGCGATTCTCCTGTCTCAGCCTCCCTAAGTGCTGGGATTACAGGCTTGAGCCACCGCGCCCGGCTGTTTAGCCCTTCTTGAAGCTTGGTGGATTTCTGTTGAGGACAGCAGGCAGTTGGGCATGGTGGAACACTCGGGTAATCTCAGTGACTTGGGAAGCTGAGGCAGGAGGATCTCAAGTTGAAGGCCATACTTCTCAACCTAATGAGCTTTTCGCAAGATAAAAGGACTGCAGGTATAGCTCGGTGATGAAGCAACCCTGGGTTCAATCCCTGGTGCTAAAAAAAAAAACATTGCAAGTATCCATACTAAGGCCCTTTTAAAATACATCTGCATGAACATGAGTTTTTCCATGTTCCCATCAACTGATGATGAGATCTGTCTTTTGGGTTGTGAGGAATGAACAAAATGTATATAAAATGGAGTGTCTAGTTCAATAGCTAATCCTGGCTCTGTGGTCTCATACAATTGGGAAGACATTTGCTATCTTCCAACTTCTGTTTATTTTGTGTGTGTCTGGTGCCCAGGGCGTCATGCATGCTAAGTAAGTGCTTTACCATTGAAGCACAATCTCCAGCCTCTCTTTCAACTTTCAAAATGTATTGAAAGCAGGTTGCAATTACAGTGCTTCATTTTGTGGAAGTACTGCCATTATCCTGCTGAAAGAAAAGCTATGTTGATCATTTTTGATTTTGCCTTTCTGAGGGTAAAATCATGACAGATTGACATGGACAATTCAGAGATTGCTTTAGCTCTGGAAAGCATCGTTACTATGAGGTACTAATCTGTTAAGATGATGCAAGAGCTTTTATGTATGTGTGGTCCATCAAGAGAGGGTTAAAGATATGTTTGAGTCTACCCTGATTCTATTGAGTCAGAAGTGGGTGAGAGTACCCAGGGGGAGGGGAGAGGAGGAAAGAGCTTTCTTTCTACTTGAGTCCCAGGTAAGAACCTAGTGTAGAATCATGTTGAGGTTAAAATTTGGTTTGACCAAGGTGTTTTGGTTTTTGGTACTGGTGACTGAACTCAGGGGCACTTGGCCACTGAGCCACATCCCTAGCCCTATTTCGTGTTTTATGTAGAGACAGGGTCTCACTGAGTTGCTTAGTGCCTTGCCGTTGCTGAGGCTGGCTTTGAACTCGCGATTCTCCTGTCTCAGCCTCCCAAAGTGCTGGGATTACAAGCATGTGCCACCGCGCCCAGCTTGACCAAGTTCTTAAACAACATGTAGAAAATATGTTTTATTTTCCGGAACACTCCAAACTTGTTGAAGGAGAAACTGGGACCCTTGCATTTTGTTGTGCATAAAAAAGGCCAAGTTTGGTGCATGGGAACAGCTAAATTGTGGTGAGACTGCCCTTGTAACTTTCAGTTTTGTTCTCTGTAGGTACAATTCCAAGAGGAGACACTGGAGGAGAACCAAGCTGGGTCTATAAGGAATGACATGAAATGGCACACACATTTATACTTATCAAGGCTGTGATCATCTTGTCATGTTCACTTGAAAATGTCTGCATTATCTGGACAGTTGGGAAAATTTAAATGGGAATATATGCTTTCTTCCATCACAGAGGGGCTGCAATACTGATTTTGGCTAGTTCACCAATAAATATGTGATACATTTGAAATGCTGTTCTGCTTTGTAAATTATTGAATTTCCACTCCCCACCAGACCTAAAAACACTTATTTCTGTGATGATAGAGTTGGTCTTTGGCTACCAAGTATTGAGGTGTCCTTAGTATAAAGGCCAGGTTTTTTAAATTTTTTTTTAAATATTTTTTTAGTTGTAGATGGACACAATATCTTTATTTTTATGTGGTGCTGAGGATCGAACCCAGTGCCTCATGCATGCAAGGCAAGCGCTCTACCACTGAGCCACAGCCCCAGCCCATGGCCAGGTTTTTAAAATTTTTTATTTAATTGTAATTAAATAGATCCCTGTGGCTAGTGACCCCTAAACCTTCTGCTATGAGTGGTACACAAACATCATCACAGACCTGAGGGTGAAACAAAGGATTTGCAGGATCTAGGCACAAATCTACAAACCATTTTTACTTTTTTTTTTTGGTACTAGAGATTGGACTTGGGGGCACTCGACCCCTGAGCCACATCCCCAGCCCTATTTTGTGTTTTATGTAGAGACAGGGTCTCACTGAGTTGCTTAGCACCTTGCCATTGCTGAGGCTGGCTTTGAACTCGGATTCTCCTGTCTCAGCCTCCCTAAGTGCTGGGATTACACACTTGCGCCACTGCGCCCGGCTTCATTTTACTTTTTTATAAGGTGGTCTCACTATATTACCCAGACCAGTCACAAACTCATAGAATGAAGCAATCTTGCCTCATTCTCCCAAGTAGTTGGAACTATAGGTGTATGCCTTGTTTTTGTATAGCTACAAACTAAATATTTATTGCTTTGCCTCGGGGGTACCTGAGGCTTGAACCCAGGGACACAGTACTACTGAGCTCTGTTCTCAAGCCCTTTTTATTTTGAGACGAGGTCTCACTGATGTGCCAAGGCTAGCCTCAAGCATAGTGATCGTCCTGCTTTAGCCTCCTAAATTGCTGGGATTAAAGGTATGCACCACTGCAACTAGCCTACTGCATTTTTAAAATGATTGAAACAAATCAAAGGAATATTCTATTGGATAACTGAAATTCAAAATTCACATTTCATTGTCTATCAGGTTTTTTTAAATTTTTGCCAGGTGTGATGGCACACACCTGTAATCCCAGCGCCTCAGGAGGATTTTGAGTTCAAAGCCTGCTTCAGCATCGGTGAGGTGCTAAGTAACTCAGTGAGATCTGTCTCTAAATAAAACAGAATAGGGCTGAGGATATGGCTTATTGGTTGAATACCCCTAAGTTCAATCCCAGGTTATTTTTGATACTGGGGATTGAACTCAGGGGTACTCAAACACTCAGCCACATTCCCAGACCTATTCTGTGTTTTATTTAAAGACAGGGTCTCACTGAGTTGTTTAGCACCTCGCCCTTGCTGAGGCTGGCTTTGAACTCATAATCCTCCTACCTCAGCCTCCCAAGCTACTGGGATTACAGGCATGCACTACTGTACCTGGCATGTGCATAAGTAAAAGCTGTTAACAGCCACATGCATTCATTTACATTTTCGGGGCTCTTTTCACCTTGATGCAGAGACTGGTCTGCCTGAAAGCCTAAAATATGAATACTTCACTCTTAACAAAAAGATGGCCAATTCTATGTCCTAGATTCAAGAGAGTTCAGTTTGGCTTGGAAAATTGTAAGGTTAATTGTTGGCCATGTGGCAAATTGTTAGTGGCATTGCCTGGCATAATACCTACAGCTGAGTTAATATGCACAATGAAAATCTTACTGGCAGTGTTGAGCTTTTTAGCCAGTTAGTATACTGCTGTATTACCCTTGACTCAAGTTTCCAGGGACTTGTTTTAAAACCTAACAAAGAACTGCTAGCATACATATGGAGATGTCTTTAGCAAGTTTTTGGACACCTGTGTTTCAACCATCATTTTGGGTACATGGGACTAATAGACAAATGATATGGTATGTTGGGAGATAAGAGGCGGAAGACCAATGTGCAATCCCTTGCAGACTTTGTGTGAACAAGGTGGGAGGGACTGTTCCCTAATTGTCTATGGTATTAGGACAACTGCTGCATGCAGCAAGGGAAAGGAGACTTGGATTTGTAACTCCCTACCCAGTTTAGGGGAAGGATCTTTGCTGGCTGGACATAGCTGACAAGGCAAATAGGTAGAAATAGAAAATGCTGCTTATGGGGTACAGTGAGTGGTGGGGGGTGCACAGCAAATGAGACCCTTCTTAGAACCTCACTAGGAGGTTCAGTTGACTCATCTGTAAACCACAACTTTCCTGAAGTTGGAAGAGTGGGCTACAGGATACCAAGTGACCTCTCAGAACCTAGAAACTTCAAACATGATCTTTGAAACCTGTCTCCTTCATGAGCCCCTATTTTGAATATTTTCTCTTAGTGCATCGGTGTTGCCTTTATACTCAGATACTTGCCACAGTACACAACAGTTGGCGTTATTCAAGTCCAAAACAGAGGGACTTGATGGGGATTAACCAAAAACCACATGATGGAAATTTCCAACCATTCTGATGTTATTAGAAATAATTCAACCTTACTATTCAGTGTATGATGGAACATCCTAAAAGCCCAGGGAGGTTAGGTGAAAAACACAGGGTCACAGCTGAGTGGGATGGCACACACCTATGATCCCAGTGGCTCTGGAGGCTGAGGCAGGAGGATCATGAGTTCAAAGCCAGCTTCAGCAACTTAGTGAGGCCTTAAGGAGCCCAGTGAGACCCTGTGTCTAAAAAGGGGCTAGGGATGTGGTTAAGTGACCCTGGGTTCAATCCCCAGTACCAAAAATAATAAGTCAAGGTCACTAATGGGCCAGGTTTCTCTATGGATTTTGTTGTTTGGTACTGGGAATTGAACCCAGGGGTGCTTAACCACTGAGACACGTGGTCTTTTTTTATTTTGAGACAAGGTCTCAGTTGTTGAGGCTGACTGAACTTGTTAGCCTCCCAAGTTGTTGGGATCACAGGTGTGCATCACCACAGCCAGTTCTCTTTGGACTTTGAATAAAAGTGATTAGCATCAAGAGAAATGGAAAATGATATAGATACTAGGTTTGATGCGGGATAGTGCCCATCCCTTGACCTACTGAGAGGCAGGCAGCCGCACAGTTGTATTTGAGAGTTTGCAATGTGGGTTCAAAGCCAGCTCTTAGCCTCTGTCACCAGTCTGCAAAACCATGGAGCCTCAAGTATGAGGATGAAATGTAATAAAGTACTAAGCCACTTGGTTCATGGCCTATAAAAAAGAGAGGAAGCGAGGTGTAGTGGTGCATGCCTGTAATCCCAGTGGTTTGGGAGGCTGTGGCAGGAGTATTGCAAGTTCAAAGCCAGCCTTAGCAACTTGGGGAGGCCCTAAGCAACGCAGAGAGACCCTGTCTCTAAATAAAATATTAAAAAAGGGCCGGGGATGTGACTCTGGTTAATGCCCATGGGTTCAATCCCTGGTAAGAAAAAAACAAACAAGGAATGAGGGTTGAGCAGGATGAAAGTTTTAGTGTCAATTCCCTTCCCAGCACACGTGCTATATGGTAATTAAGGCACAGGGACCCAAGATGATGGGGAGAGGAGTATCATTGGGAGACCACTCTGGAGAAGTCAGGCAGAGCTGGAATGGAGTCCAGTCAATGTCTGCTACTAGAGAGATGCTAATTCCTTTCCCATTCCATGATTCTAATTTAGAATAGTAGAGTAAACCTCAAGGCCTTGCAAAAGAGTCAGGGGGACATAAGAAAAGATTGGGCATTGGAGTTGTGGGTATAACTCAGTGGCAGAGGGCAAGAAAGCATATGTGAAGTCCTAAATTGAATCCCTAGAACCAAAAATAAGAAAATCTTGGCCTAACAGTCAAGTCTATGGTTGAATCCCATTTCCATCCCTAAATGAGCTGTAGGTACCTGCTCTCTATGAGACAGGAGAATCATACCTGACTACCTCAGGTTGGTAAGGATTGATTGATAATATCCATAAAGGATCAATTCTACCAGATACTCCCCCATTTTGCAAGTGAGAAGGTTTGTTTGGGTTTTTTTTGTTTTTTTTTTTTTGGTACTGAGGATTGAACTCAGAGGTACTCGACCACTGAGCCACATCCCCAGCCCTATTTTGTGTTTTATGTAGAGACAGGGTCTCACTGAGTTGCTTAGTGCCTCGCTGTTGCTGAGGCTGGCTTTGAACTCGCGATTCTCCTGTCTCAGCCTCCCAAAGTGCTGGGATTACAGGCGTGAGCCACCACGCCCAGCTGCAAGTGAGAAGGTTACAGAACTCTGATTCTTGCTAATCACAACTAACTACTATGAGTGTTTTAACATGCCAGGTAGCTGCTATTAGGAGAAATGGGAACTGGATTGAATAGGGAGGATATTTTATAAATTCTTGAAAAGAACAGGGTGAAATATTAACCATTTGCACTTCCCTGAGGATGTCACATTCAGTAGTGTTTATGCAATGAAGTCAAGCTCCTAGGTATGCAAAGCCTCAGTGGGGGTTTGGGAAGTCAGAGGCAACTGTGGCCTGCAAAGATGTCACAGTTAGGAGAGTGCACATGCATGTGCACCTGTGTATATCCTATAGGGATGTTTGAAGGGGGAGGGAAAATAGCAAACCCTCACCAAAAAAAAAAAACAAACCTAAATGGTCTGGCACAGTCAGATGATTGGGGGTGATTTTGTTCCTAGGGGACATTTTTGTTTATTTTCTTTTTGCAGTACTAGAGATTAAACCTCAGGATACTTTACCACTGAACTACCTCCCAGCCCTTTTTAAAATAATTTTTGCAACACAGTCTCCCAAAGTTTCTGAGGCTGGCCTTAAACTTGTGATCCTCCTGCCTCAGCTTCTGGAGCAGGTTGTATTTCATGCATGCAACACCACACCTGACCCCTAGAGGATATTTGATAGTGTCTGGAGACAGTTTTTAGGTTACAATGAGAGAGAGATAAGGTACCACTGGCCTCTAGTGGTTAGAGGCCAGGGATGCTTCTAAACATTGTACTGGACAGTCTCCACAACAGAATTATCCAGCCCAAAGTATCAACAGTGCCATGGTTGAGAAAGCCTGGCTCAGTAACGCTGCAGCCAGCCAAAGTGAGCTTTATGAGATAAAAATCTACTCCCCCTACCTCCACTTGCTTCACCTCACTAGAGAAAAATGTCCTTAAAATGATCCAAAAGGAGCCACCTGCGGTGGCGCACGCCTGTAATCCCAGCTCTTTGGGAGGCTGAGACAGGAGAATCCCGAATTGAAAGCCAGCCTCAGCAATGGTGAGGCACTAAGCAACTCAGTGAGATCCTGTCTTTACATAAAACACAAAATAGGGCTGGGGATGTGGCTCAGTGGTCGAGTGCCCCTGAGTTCAATCCCCAGTACCAAAAAAAAATCCAAAAGGGCCAGATGCAGTGGTACATGCCTGTAATCCCAGCAGCTCGGGAGGTGGAGGCAGGAGGATAGTGAGTTCAAAGCCAGCCTTAGCAAAAGTGAGGTGCTAAGCAAGTTAATGGGATCCTGTCTCTACATAAAACACAAAATAGGGCTGGGGATATGGCTCAGTGGTCGAGTGCCCCTGAGTTCAATCTCTGGTACCAAAAAATAAATAAATAAATACAAAGAAAAGAAAAGAAAATACAAAATAGAGCTGGGGACATGTCTCAGAGGTAAAGCGCCCCTGGATTCAATCCCCAGTACCAAAATAAATAAATAAATAAATAAAGTCCAAAAAAGGGGCACAGTGTGGAGCCTACCCCCTCATTACTCACTAAGCTGGATTCAACTCCATGAGTTGCTGTCCCTCAAAGCACCACATGTGAGCCAGGCATGGTGGTGCATGCCTGTAATCCCAGCAGCTCAGGAGGCTGAGGCAGGAGGATTGCAGGTTCAAAGCCAGCCTTAGCAACTTAGGGGGGCCCTAAGCAACTCAGTAGGATCTTGTCTCTAAATAAAATACAAAAATGGGTTGGGCATGTTGCTCAGTATTAGAGTACCTCCAGATTCAATCTCTGTTACCAAAAAAGCACATGCTATTCCTTCGACCAGGAATGTTCTTCCCCTGCACTTGGCTAACTCCAGTTCATCTTTCAGGTTTTTCATCTAAAAACCTACTTTTTACCTCCACAGAGCCTTTTCCAGATTTCCCTCTTCTTCTCCCAATCCAATTAGGTCCTTTCATTTCTTAGCTCTCCCTGCCTCCCCATAGTACTAGGTATTGAAACCAGGGGTGCCCTACCTCTGAGCTACATCCCCTGTCTTTTTATTTTGAGACAGAGTCTCACTAAATTGCTGAGGTTGACCTCAAACTTGCAATCCTCCGTCTCAGCCTCCCAAGTTGTTAGGATTTCAGATGGCACCCCCATGCCCATCTGCTTAGAGCCTCTTAAATCACCCTTGCAGTGTGCTTCACAATTGTGACTGGAAACTTTTATGTGTGGTCAATATATATATATATATATATTGGTACCAGGGATTGAACTCAGGGGTACTTGACCACTGAGCCACATCCCCAGCCCTATCTTGGGTTTTATGTAAAGACAGGGTCTCACTGAGTTGCTTAGTGCCTTGCCCTTGCTGAGGCTGGCTTTGAACTCACAATCCTCCTGTCTCAGCCTCCCTAAGTGCTGGGATTATTGGTGTGCACCACCACGCCCAGCTTATGTGTGGTCAATTAATTGACATCTGCCTCTCTCACTAGATTGTAGAACCTACAGAGATAGACCAAAAGGATAAGTTTGGTTCACTGCTGTTCGCTTTCACCTAACACAAAGGAGGTACTCAGTAAATTTGTTGAATGAGTAAATGAGTATGTATGATTGAATGAATGGAGAGACAAATGGGCTTACAAGTGAGCAATAGCATTACAAAAGGTATGCCTTAAAGCACAGGTATACAGTGAGGGAGGAGCATCAACATTTTTATTTTGAGACAATGTCTCACTAACTTGCCTAGGTTGGCCTTGAACTTACGATCCTCCTGCCTCCATCTCCACAAAAGCTAGGAATGTGTGTACCCAGCATGTGTGTACCACCACGTCTAATTGGGGCCTTCATGAATAGTGCTGCTATGAACATTTTGTACTTATCTTTTGTCCAGTATGTAGTTCAGTAAAAGTGACTTAGCTTTCACTTTTATACTTCTCAGGATGTATAGATACAAGGCAATGTGTGTGTATGTGTGTGTGTGTGTGTGTGTGTGTGTGTGTGTATGGTGCTGGAGACTGAGCCCAGGGCTCTGTGCATGTGAGGCAAGCACTCTACTGACTGAGCTATATCCCCAGCCCAAGGCAATGTGTTTTATGAGAAGAAATATAATTCAAATTTCCATAATGAGCATGTATTTGTAATAAAAAAATTAAAGAACAGGAAAATTAAACTTAACTTTCCATGAAAGAATGAGTCACTCACATATATTATCTTTTTAAATTATTTTTTAAGCAAAAGAGGGTAAGTTAACAGTCCTTCAAAGGTGTCTTCATGGAAGCCAAGGGCAGGGGACAGCCATGTTTCAAGAAAAACTAGAACCAGGATTTTGAAAGCCATTGAAAAGCTAGGCAATGCTCAGAATGTAGGATATAGCTAGAGCACTTGCCTAGCATGTGCTAGGCCCTGGGTTCAATCCCCAGTACTGAAAAAAAAAGGCCTGAGAGAAGCTAGGCAGGCTGCTCTCCTGTTCCTCTGCAGGCCTCAGTTTCCTACTCAGCTTCTTTCTGCATGTCTACTTCACACTTGTTCCTCTTAGCAGACCTGCTTCCTCTGCTTCTCTGAATACAAGGCCAAACATCACCTCCTCTCTGCCCTCAAGTCAGGTACCAAGTAAAGATGGACTAGATTCCTGAATCCCAACAGCAACATCATGAGAAGGAGATCCCCATTGGCCCAACTTGGATCATGTGTCTGGTCAAGAATCAACCAACCATCCAGGCGCAGTGGCACAAACCTGTAATCCCAGCACTTAGGGAGGCTGAGACAGGAGAATCACCAGTTCAAAGCCAGCCTCAGCAATGGCGAGGTGCTAAGCAACTCAGTGAGACCCTGTCTCTAAAACACAAAATAGGGCTGGGGATGTGGCTCAGTGGTCGAGTACCCCTGAGTTCAATCTCCAGTACCAAAAAAAAAAAAAAAAAAATCAACCAACCAGCTGGGCAGTGGTGCATACCTGTAATCCCAGCATCTTGGGAGGCTGAGGCAGAGGATCACAAGTTCAAAGCCAGCCTCAGAAATTCAGCGAAGCCCTGAGCAATTTAACAAGACCCTGTCTCTAAATAAAAAAAATAAAGTAAAATAAAAAAGGGCTGGGGATATGGCTCAGTGGTTAAGCACCCTTCGTTCAATTCCAATTCCCAGTACCCCCCCCCCCAAAATCAACCAAATAACCAAGCGCAGTGGCACATGCCTATAAACCCAGTGGCTCTGGAGGCTAAGGCAGGAGGATCACAAGTTCGAGGCCAGGCTTGGCAATTTAGTGAGGCCCTAAGCAACATAGTGAGACCCTGCCCCCAAATAGAACATGAAAAGGCTGGTTATATAGCTCAGTGGTAGAGTGCCCCTGGATTTAATCCCTAATACCACAATTTTTAAAAAAATTTTGAGACAAAGTCAACATTGCCAACACTGGCCTTGAGCTTGTGATCCTCCTGCCTTAGCCTCCAGAGCCGCTGGGATTACAGGCGTGCACCACCATGCCTAGCTTTGATTTTCTGTGGGTATTTTCAGAGGCTTCCAAGGATAACAAGAAGTAGGAAAGATGCCATATCAAATAAATAAAATGTGAATCCTGGAATGAATTTTGCAAGTTTATGAGCTGAGAGATTTGGAGAAGACACACCCCATCTTTGGTTTTGGAGGGTTTTGTTGTTGTTGTTTTGGTACCAGGGATTGAACTCAGGGGTACTCGATCACTGAGCCACATCCCCAGCCCTATTTTGTGTTTTATTTAGAGACAGGGTCTCACTGAGTTGCTTAGTGCCTCACTATTGGGGATGAAACCCAGGGCCTCCCACATGCTAGGCAAGTGCTCCGTCACTGAGTTACAGCCCCAGCCCCAAAATATAACCTTTTAACCAAAGACCAGATTCTTGGTTTCGGGCTGCAGGCCAGTTAAAAGTCAGCTATAATCAAGTGTTACCACTCTCTGGAGACTCAGGATGACTCCCTCGTTCTTATCTGGGACTACTACTTCCAGAGGAAGCCTTTGTCACTGCTTTATGGATTACAGCCTGGCACCTGTCTTGGAGTATCTCTGAGATTCTTGTTTTTTTTTTTTTTCTCTTGCGGTACTGGGGATTGAACCCAGGGGTCCTCTACCATTGAGCTACATCCCCAGCCCTTTTTAAAAATCTAAGAGAGAGGCGGGAGGCAGTAGCATATGCCTGTAATCCCAGTGACTGAACTCAGGAGGCTGAGACAGGAGGATGGCAAGTTCAAGACCAACTTCAGCAACTTAGTGAGACCCTATCTCAAAATAAAAATGGAGCTGAGTGTAGTGGCACATGCCTGTAATCCCAGCAACTTGGAAGTCTGAGGCAGAAGGAACACAAGTTCAAGACCAGTCTAGGTAACTTAGTGAAGCCCTAAGCAACTTAGTGAGACTCTGACTCAAAATAAAAAATAAAGAGCTGGGGTTGTGGCTCAATGGTAGAGTGCTTGCCTGGCATATGTGAGGCACTGGATTTGATACTCAGCACCACATAAAAATAAATAAAATAAAGATATCATGTCTATCTACAACTTAAAAATTTTTTTAAAAATAAAAATAAAAAATAGCTGGGTGCAGTGACATACGCCTGTAATCCCAGCGACCCTGGAGGCTAAAGCAGGAGGATCACAAGTTCGAAGCCAGCCTCAGCAATTTAGCAAGGCCCTAAGCAACTCAGTGAGACCATGTCTCTAAATAAAATACAAAATAGGGCCGGGAATGTGGTTCAGTGGCCAAGTGCCCCTGAGTTCAATTCCTGGCACACACACAAAAAAATCACTTAAAAAATAAAAAGGGCTGGATATGTGGCTCAGTGATGAAGCCCCATGGGTTCAATTTCTAGTATCTCCTTACCCCAAAAAAAGTTCTGACACAGGGTCTAGCCAAATTGCTAAAGCTGAGCTGGGCACGGTGGTGCACGTCTGTAATCCCAGCACTTTGGGAGGCTGAGACAGGAGGATCGCGAGTTCAAAGCCAGCCTCAGCAACAGCGAGGCACTAAGCAACTCAGTGAGACCCTGTCTCTAAATAAAACACAAAATAGGGCGGGAATGTGACTCAGTGGTCGAGTGCCCCTGAGTTCAATCCCCAATACCTCCCCCCAAAAATTGCTGAAGCTGACCTCAAACTTGTGATCCTCCTGCCTCAGCCTCTCAAGTTGCTGGGATTACAGGCATGCAGTCATTGCATCTGGCTCTGACATGGTTATTTTAATGAGTTCCAAATGGCACTGGATAGATAAATGTTTACAATTATTAATAATTCAAAATATTTTAAAAGGTAAAGTAACCAGGGCTGGGATATAGCTCAGTGGTAAAGGGCTTGCCTAGCCTATGCAAGACCCTTGGTTCTATCCCCAGCACAGCAAAAAATAAAATAAACTAACCGTAAGGGAAACTGGGTGTGGAGTATATGGAAACTCAATGTAAGACATTTTGTGTGTGTGGATGTATGCGTGGGGCTGGGATTGAATGAAGGCCTTATTCGTGCTAGGCAAATGCTTTACCACTGACCTACATCCCCAGTACCCTTTGTAGCATTCTTGCTTCAGCCCTGACCCTGAACGAAACTGTATTCTTTCTCTCTCTCTTTTTTTCCCTTTGAGATAGAGTCTTGCTTTGTTGCCCAGGCTGCCCTTGAACTCCTGGGTTAGCCTCCTGCCTTAGCCTCCTGAGTAGCTGGGACTGCAGATACCACACCACCTCTCACAACTAAACTGTATTCTTTTTTTTTTATTTTAGTTGTAGATAGACACAATAAGATTATTTTATTTATTTTTATGTGGTGCTGAGAATCGAACCCAGTGCCTCACATATGCTAGGCAAGCGCTTTACCACCAAGCCACAACCCCAGCCCCAAAAACTGTGTTCTCTTGATCAATTTCAATAAGTAATTTCTATAAATTTAAAAAGTATTCTAGGGCTAGGAGCCGGGTGCAGTGGCACATGCCTATAATCCCAGCACTTTGAGAGGTTGAGACAGGAGAATTGCGAGTTCAAAGCCAGCCTCAGCAATGGCGAGGTGCTAAGCAACTCAGTGAGACCCTGTCTCTACATAAAACACAAAATAGGGCTGGGGATGTGGCTCAGTGGTCAAGTACCCCTGAGTTCAATCCCTGGTGTCAAAAAAATATATATACTAGGGCTGGGGATGCAGCTCAGTAGTAGAGCTCTTGCCTAGCATGGGAGAGATCCTGGGTTTTATCCCTAGCATTGCAAAAAAAAAATATTCCAGGGGCTGGGCTATAGCTCAGTGGTAGAGCGCTTGCCTCGCATGCATGAGGCACTGGGTTCGATCCTCAGCACCACATAAAAATAAATCAATAAAGATATTGTGTCCATCTACAACTAAAAAATTTTTTAAAAAATACTCCAGAATGAGGGGCTGGGATTGTGGCTCGGTGGTAGAGCGCTTGCCTCGCATACGTGAGGCACTGGGTTCGATCCTCAGCACCACATAAAAAATAAATAAATAAATAAAATAAAGATATCGTGTCCATCTACAACTGAAAAAATATTTAAAAAAATACTCCAGAATGAATGTTCATTTAAAAAAATAAAATAATCAACCAAGCTTGGAGTGATTAGATTAAGTATGCATTGCTTTGGGCAGTACTGGGAATTGAACCCAGAGCTTCATCTATGCTAAATAATCACTCAGCCACCGGCACCCCTTTCTTACTTTATTTTGAGACATGGTCTCAGTACGTTGGTCAGGCTGGCCTCAAACTTGAAATCCTCCTGCCTCAGCCTCCCAAGTGGCTAGAATTATGCATTGTAAAGTGTTCTCCTCAGGGCTGGGGGTATGATTTATTTATTTATTTATTTATTTATTTATTTAATTTTTTTTTGTGGTACTGGGGATTGAACTCAGGGGCATTCGACCACTGAGCCACATCCCCAGCCCTATTTTGTGTTTTATGTAGAGACAGGGTCTCACTGAGTTGCTTAGCGCCTCGCCGTTGCGGGGGTATGATTTAGTAGTAAAGTGCTGACTTAGAATATGCAAGACCCTGGGTTGATCCCCAGCATGGCCAAAAAAAAAAAAAGAAAAGAAAGGAAAGGAGGGAAGGAGGAAGGCAGGGAAGAAAAAAAGAAGGGAAGGAGGGAGGGAAGAAGGAAGGAAGAGTTGTCATCAGGGAAGTATTCTGATGGGTGAGAGACTTCCTGGTGTATTTGCAAGTCACCAAAAGCTGTTGAATTCCACTGACATGTTTTTGTTGTAAACACCTACTTTAATTTGTGCGCATAAAAGATGGTTCCTCATAGACTGATAGAGAAAATGTTCTGTTTATAGGATGTCCAATCTAAGTAAATCCCTTCATATGCAAAAAGCTAGAAGAAGGGACTTCGAAAGTTTTTACCATACGAAAATGATAAATATTTGAGGAAAAAAATAAGTTGAACCTGATTTAAACATTCCACAATGTATACATATAGCATAACGTCGCATGGTACCCCATTAATATATATATGTGTATATATATAATTTTTATATTTTTATGTATCAGTTAAATAATAAATTCAGCCAGGCACAGTGGTGCATGCCTGTAATCCCAGTGATTACAAAGGCTGAGGCAGGAGGATTGCAAATTTGAGGTCAGCCTTAACAACTTAATGAGACCCTGTCTCAAAGTGAAAAATAAAAAGGGCTGGGAATGTAGCCCAGTGGTAGAGCACTCCTGGGTTCCATCCCCAGTACTGTCATAATAATAATTATTATTATATTTAATTTTTTAAAAATGTAAAAAGCTTTTCCTGTAGGTGTTTTTTACTTCATGGAGGTGTGACATGGAGAGTTCGCAAAGCTTTACAGCTGTGCAGGCCTGGGTTTTCATCAAATGAGTTCCACTTACTTGCTGGGTGGCTCTCAGGGAGTTACTTAATCTCTCTGAGAATGTGTAAAATGGGACTAAAAATACTGAGCTAATATACTTGCTGTGACACTTGAGATTGTACATCAAAAGTGCCTGGCCTATTAATCAATGGTACCAATTCATCTTTAAGTATTTATTTTTTTGGTACTGGAGATTGAACTCAAGGGTACTCAACCACTGAGCCACATCCCCAGCCCTATTTTGTGTTTTATGTAGAGACAGGGTCACACTGAGTCGCTTAGCACCTCGCCATTGCTGAGGCTGGCTTTGAACTTGCAATTCTCCTGTCTCAGCCTCCCAAAGTGCTGGGATTACAGGTGTGCGCCACCGTGCCCAGCTTCATCTTTAAGTATTTCTGGGGTAAATCTGTAACTGACATTTTTCTTCTTCTTTTCCTTTCTCTCTCTCCCTTTGTGTGTGTGTGTGTGTGTGTGTGTGTGTGTGTGTGTGTGTTTTGCAGTGCTGGAGATTTAACCCAGGGCCTCATACAGGCAAGTCATGTGCTCTACCCACTGAGTTACACCTCAAGTCCCCTACCTCCTTTTAAAAAGATTTTTTGACACAATTAGGAAGGGAGAAGACAGTCTCATTCTAGGCAGACAGCTAACATAGAGCTCACACTGGTGTGGACAATAAGGCCCAAACTGAAAACTGAAAGTAAATGGGTAAGAAATAAACTACTTAATAGACTCTCTAGTTTATTGAGGAAGTAGGAGTCTGGAGCCCAGCCCTATTCTTAGGAAACAGTTAAGGGTCCCGAGAAGATAAGGATGTTTAAGCTGGGCAATGTGGTGCATGCCTGTAATCCTAGCGACTTGGGAGATTGAGGCAGGAGGATTGCAAGTTCAAGGCCAGCTTCAGCAATTTAGTGAGGCCCTGAGCAACTCAGTGAGACACTGTCTCAAAATAAAATATAAAAAGGGCTGGGGGTGTGGCTCAGTGGTTAAGTGGCCCCTGTGTTCAATCCCTAGTACCAAAACAAACAAATAAACAAAAAAACCCAGTGATGCCAAAATAGTCCTATGCCCCTAGTGTGAGGTGCATATTTATGTATTTTAATCCTCAAAGTGATATTCATATGCTTGCAATATGCATGCACATATATTTAGTATGTAATTCAATCTATGAATGGCAGTGCTTTATACAAAACAAAAGCTTCATGTTGTAAAAAGACAGCATTTCACTGGCATTTTGAAGAACAATAGAGATATTATATGTTCGTATCTATTTCTGTGTAACAGACTATCTTAAAACTTAGTGGCCAAAAGCAAACATTTTGTTTCCATCATCAATTTGTGGGTCAAGAACTACGGAAGACCTTGGCTGGGTGGTTTGTTTCTGAACCAGTGGGGACCAGACAACCCACTTCCAAGATGTCTTCTTCTTTTTTTTTTTTTTTTTTTTTTTTTGGGTACCAGGGATTGAACTCAGGGGCACTCGACCACTGAGCCACATCCCCAGCCCTATTTTGTGTTTTATGTAGAGACAAGGTCTCACTGAGTTGCTTAGTGCCTCGCCATTGCTGAGGCTGGCTTTGAACTCGCGATTCTCCTGTCTCAGCCTCCCTAAGTGCTGGGATTACAAGCGTGAGCCACCGCGCCTGGCTTCTTCTTCTTCTTATTATTATTTTTGTACCAGGGATTGAACCCAGGGACACTTAACCACTGAGCCACATCCTCAGCCATTTTTTTTTTTTGGTACTAGGGATTGAACTCAGGGGCACTCGACCACTAAGCCACATCC
>CM053417.1:28671739-28700834 GCA_028644305.1 Xerus rutilus
TCTCAGCCTCCCTAAGTGCTGGGATTACAAGCGTGAGCCACCGCGCCTGGCTTCTTCTTCTTCTTATTATTATTTTTGTACCAGGGATTGAACCCAGGGACACTTAACCACTGAGCCACATCCTCAGCCATTTTTTTTTTTTGGTACTAGGGATTGAACTCAGGGGCACTCGACCACTAAGCCACATCCCCAGCCCTATTTTGTGTTTTATGTAGAGACAGGGTCTCACTGAGTTGCTTGCTTACTGCCTCGCCATTGCTGAGGCTGGCTTTGAACTCATGATTCTCCTGTCTCAGCCTCCCTAAGTGCTGGGATTACAGGCTTGCGCCACCGCGTCTGGCTCCAGCTAAATTCTATTTTTTTTTTTTTTGGTACTGGGGATTGAACTCAGGGGCACTCGACCACTGAGCCACATCCTCAGCCCTATTTTGTGTTTTATGTAGAGACAGGGTCTCACTGAGTTGCTTGCTTATTTAATGCCTCGCCATTGCTGAGGCTGGTTTTGAACTCACGATTCTCCTGTCTCAGCCTCCCTAAGTGCTGGGATTACAGGCTTGAGCCACCGCGCCCGGCTTCCAGCTAAATTCTTAATAATATTTTATTTATTTTGGTAGTGCAGACTGAAGCCCTTGGTGCTTAACCACTGAGCCACATCCCCAGCCCTTTAAAAAAATATATATACATATGTTGCTGATGGACCTTTATTTTATTTATGTGGTGCTGAGAATCGAACGCAGTGCTTCACACATGCTAGGGCTTTTATGTTTTATTTTTTGACAGAATCATGCTAAGTTGCTTAGGGCCTTGCTAAATTGCTGAGGCTGGCTTTGGACTTGTGATCCTCTTGCCTCAGCCTCCCAAGCTGCTGGGATTACAGGTGTGCACCACCACACCCAGCTTAACAATATTTTAAAGGGGTCACACATTGTGAGTTTGGGATCCAGAAATTATGTAGCTGGTCCTGTCCAGCCTAGATTATATACTTTGGAGTATTTTAGTGGTCTAACGTATGCCTTGTCTGAATGGGAACGGCATCAAAGAATTTGTGGTCAACTTTAATTCACTGCAACACTGAACAGATAAAGGGAAGGGAAACTAGAGTCAAGAAATCTGAACCACTGCCAGGTGCCGTGGCCCATGCCTGTAATCCCAGTGGCTTGGGAGGCTCAGGCAGGAGGATTACAAATTCAAAGCCAGCCTCAGCAACTTAGTGAGGCCCTGTCTCTAAAGAAAAAAATAAAAATCTTTGGGGATAGGGGCTGGGATTATGGCGCAGCAGTAGCGTGCTTACCTAGCACGCATAAGGCACTGGGTTCGATCTTCAGCACCACATAAAAATAAAATAAAGATATTCTGTCACCTACAACTAAAAAATAAACATTTAAAAAAAAAAACTTTGGGGATATAGCTCAGTGGTAAAATGCCTCTGACTTCAATCCCTAGTACCAAAAAAAAAGAGTCTGAACCAAAATACAGTTAAACAGGAGAAATAAGTTCTAATGCTCTATACTTCAGTAGGATGACCATAGTTCATAACAATTTGTTAGATATTTTATAAAGAACTAGAAGAGAAGCCTGGTGCGGTGGTGTCCAGTTGTAAACTACGCAGGAGGCTGAACCAGGAGAATAAGTTCCAGGCCAGCTTGGACAACTCTACAAGACCCTGTCTCAAAGTGAAAGTGAAAGGGGCTGGGGATGTAGCTCAGTGGTAGAGCATTTGCCTAGAATGTGCAAGGCCTAGATCTGATCCTCAGTATTAAAAAATAAATAAATAAATGTTTAAGGAGAGGGAAATCCTAATTATCCTGATTTTTTTAAAGTTGTAAATGGACACACTATCTTTATTTTATTTAGTTTTATGTGGTGCTGAGATTGAACCCAGTGCCTCCCCTGTGCGAGGCAAGCGCTCTATCACTGAGCCACAACCCCAGCCCCTAATTATCCTGATTTAATCAGTACACATTTAATACATAATTCAAATTATCACAATCTACCCCATAACTATGTACAATTATTTTATGTTGGTTTAAAAAAAATGGGCTGGGGGGGCTGGGATTGTGGCTCAGTGGTAGAGCGCTTGCCTCGCAAGCGTGAGGCACTGGGTTCGATCTTCAGCACCACATAAAAATAAATAAAAAATAAAGATATTGTGTCCATCTACAACTAAAAAACATATTTTTAAAAAAAGGGGGCTGTAGGTGTAGGTCAGTGGTAAAAATCTTGTCCAGCATGTAAAAGGTAAATAAATAAAAAATAAAGATATTGTGTCCATCTACAACTAAAAAACATATTTTTAAAAAAAGGGGGCTGTAGGTGTAGGTCAGTGGTAAAAATCTTGTCCAGCATGTAAAAGGTCCTGGGTTCAGTCCCCAGTGCCCCCACCCCACCCCACGCACACACACACACACAGAAAAATAAATCCGAGGCTTAGTTCCAATTTTACAGCTACAGCTATCCTGACGCTTAACAAATCATATCAGCTTTTGGGACTTCAGTTTTCTTTGATTTGAAATGAGGACATTGGATTTGATCTCTCTAAGCTCTAAAATTATGAACTCTTTTTTTTTTTTTTAAATTTTTTTTTAAGTTGTAGATGGACACAATATCTTTATTTGTTTATTATTATGTGGTGCTGAGGATCGAACTCAGTGTCTCACGCATACGAGGCAAGCACTCTGCCACTGAGCCACCACCCCAGCCCCTAAAATTATGAACTCTTGATGCCACATTGTAACTCTAAACATACCTCTAATATGGAGTTCCCATGGGATTCCTCAAAGGGAGACGGGCATGGGAACGGAAGGCAAATAAGCTACAAGAGAAAAAAAAAGAAACCTATTAGTTTAATCAGAAAGCCTGTGCATCTAAATTCAAGGTCAGCAGCCTCCAGTTCCACTTGTTCCATGAACTCCCATCACAGATGATGAGGCAGACACACAATGGTGGGTGCTGGGCTGTAGCAGTGAACTGTGCTGACAGGCCTGTGTTTTCACAGCTCACAGTCTACAAGGGGGTACAGGGGAGCCCAGACAATTCCAGCCCCTAGTGCTGAGTGCTATGCCAAGGAGGCCACTAGGTACTTGGGAACCTGTCCTGAACATGGTAGGAGCTGCAGAAGAGCAAGCGCAGACTGAAAGCTGCAGAAGAGTTAGATTTGGGTGGCAGGGCTATGGAGTGGAGTGTGGAGTATTCGTATCTTAAGCAGAAGAAACAGATTGTGAGAAGGCCCAGGCAAGAGAAAACCAGGAGACTGGGGAACTGAAAGTCACTGTGTGGCATGATTCTAGAAAAGAGACATATTCAGGGCTGGAGGAGGGGATGCCAAGAGGAATTAGTGATGAGGCAAGCAGGGGCCAGGTTCCAGAGAGCCTCCAAGCTTTGAGAGGGAGTTTGAATTCTACCTTGAGATCAAGAAGAACATTAAAGAGTTCAAAGAGTGGCCTATCAAGCCGGGTGTGGTGGATTACGCCTGTAATCCCAGCACTTAGGGAGGCTGAGACAGGAGAATCGCGAGTTCAAGGCCAGCCTCAGCAATGGCGAGGTGCTAAGCAACTCAGTGAGACCCTGTCTCTACATAAAACACAAAATAGGGCTGGGGATGTGGCTCAGTGGTCCAGTACCCCTGAGTTCAAGCTCCAGTACCAAAAAAAAAAAAAAAAAAAGAGTGGCCTATCAGGTTTGGGTTTCAGAAATCATTGAGGGGAGAGTTTGGATAAACATGTGAAGTGATGGATATGCTAATTACCCTTATTTGGTCATTACACATCATATACCTATGTCAAAATATCACACTCTACCCCATAAATATGTACAATTATTATGTGTCAAGTAAAATGTAAAATAAAATTGCAGCCAGGTGCTGTGGTACAAGCCTGTAATTCCAGGGACTCAGGAGGCTGGGGCAGAAGGATTGCAATTTCAAGGCCAGCTCCAGCAATTTAGCAAGGTCCTAAGCAACTTAGTGAGACTCTGTCTCAAAATAAAAAATATAAAGGGCTGGGGATGTGGCTCAATGGCAAAGTATCCCTGGGTTCAATCCCCAGTATCTAAAATAAAATAAAATAAGATAAAATAGTAAAGTAAGAAGCAAGATCTATGAGAAAAAAATAAATCAGGGCTGGGGATGTAGCTCAGTTGGTAGAGTGCTTGCCTTGCATGCACAAGGCCCTGGATTCGATCCCCAGCACCACAAAAAATCAATCAATCAATCAATCAATCAAGGTTAGTATGAGAACAGTCCAGGGATAGGGTAGGATAGGCTTGGAGTAGAGACTCATTAGGGGCTGTGGTTTGTAGTTCAGATAAGGGGACATGGCTGGTGATCAGAACTAGGGCAGAGGCAGTGGAAATGGAGTAAGATGGACAGATAGGAGAGATTTAGTAGGATCAACAAGATTTGTGATTCACTGTAGGGGAGAAAACAGAGAGGTGGCAATAATGATACTTAAGGGTCTAGCTTATGCAACATTGTGGTTGGTAGTGTCACTTACTAACAGGGAAAGACCATGAGAATAAGGTATTTGGGGTCAGGATGGGTGCATCAGGAGCTCAATTTTGGCCAAGTACTCTGGTGCATCCCTCTGCACTCAGGAGTTTGAGGCAGGAGGATCACAAGTTCAAGGCCAACATTGCCAATTTAGTGAGACTCTGTCTCAAAATAAAAAAAAAAAGGGTTGGAGATAAGTGGTAAAGTGCATCTGGGTTCAATCTTCTGTACCCAAATAAAGATTCATTAAGTTTGTGATGGCTGTAAAATATCCAGATATACAACAGACAGTTGGGTATATTATGGATGTGCAAGTTGTCAAGAAAGAACTGGAGGCTGGGTATGGTGGCTCAAGCCTGTAATACCAGATGCTTGGGAGGCTGAAGTAGAAGGATCGTGAGTTCAAAGGCAGCCTCATCAACTTAGCAAGGCCCTCAGCAACTCAGTGAGACCCTATCTCTAAGAAAATATAAAAAAGGGTTGGGAATATGGCTCAGTGGTTAAGTGCCCCTGGGTTCAATCTCCAGTCTCAAAGAAAAAAAGAAGGAGAGAAAGAGAGAGAGAGAGAGAGAGGAGAAATTGAGGGGAGGAAGGAAGGAAGGAAGGAAGGAAGGAAGGAAGGAAGGAAGGAAGGAAGGAAGGAAGGAAGGAAGGAAGGAAAGAAGGAAAGAGAAGTAAGACAAAGAGGTCAATAGTCAATGCATGGAAATCCTGAGGCGGGGCAAGGATGAGTCAGAGGATTGTACTAAGGATTTGTCTTGCTAGCAGTTTGACAGTTTGGACTTAAGACTGTTTAAAACTTAGTTCTGGGGCTGGGATTGTAGCTCAGCGGTAGAGCACTTGCCTTGCATGCGTGAGGCCCTGGGTTCGATCCTCAGCACCACCTACAAAGCAATAAAATAAAAACATTGTGTCCATCTACAACTAAAAAAATATTAAAAAAAAAACTTAGTCCTACCAACTTCAAGCTATGAGACCTTGGGGGCAAGTCACTCTTCCTGAGTCTCGGTTTCCTTAAGTGTAAAACAGTGACATTTTGAGTACCTACTTCATAAATTCAGTCTACTGATTAAAGGTGATAATGCACATAATATGCTTACCATATTGCCTGGTGCATGGTAACCTTGCTTAATTGGTGACACATAAGTGTACTATGTACTAGGCAACATGATAAGCAAATAACAACTACTGTTATTATTATAACAACTCCTGTTGTTGTTATAACAGGAGTGCAGGAGGGAAAAGTGGATGCACATACAAGCGAGTTCACAGGTTTGGGGACAGGAAGTTGAACATGTACAGCACTCCTGGGTTCAATCCTCGGTATAGGAGAGAGGGGGTGGGAGAGAAGAAGAAAGAAGAAAAGAAGAAGAAGAAAAAGGAGGAGGAGGAGGAAGAGAAGGAGGAGGAGGAAAAGAGGAGGAGGAGGAGGAGGAAGGAGGGGAGAGGAATGGAATGGAATGGAATCAAATAGAATAGAGCCGCCTTTGGGATGTGATCAAGTCATGAGGGCTCTGTGCTCATGAATAGGATTAATGCCCTTATAAACGAGGCTTCAAAGAGTTGCTGTCCCCTTCCATCTCTTCTACCAAGGGAAAACACATGGAAGGCACCATAAATGAGGACTGGGTCCTCACCAGACACCAAATAAGGCTGCCGGTGCCTTGATCTTGGACTTCCCAGCCTCCAGAACTGTCATCAATAAATTTCTGCTCTGTATAAAATTACCCATTCTAATTTACTGTGGCAGCAGAAATCGGCTATGACACAAGGTCCTCATGGAAGATCTGCCCAGAAGCAGTTACTCTGGGATGACAAAGGCAGAAACCAGAATGCAGAAACTTGAGTGAATCAGAGGTAAGGAAATAAAGACAGTGAGGAGGAGACCTCCCTTTGGAAAGACTTGGCTATGAAGGAGAAAGCAAGAGGTTTTCACCTGTTTGTCACCCAAAGTGAATGACACTGAGGATGAGCTTGAAGATACAATGGAAGGCACAATTGATGGAAGTAAATTGTGGAAGGAGAGGCGATTGAAAACATGAAATGTTTTGTTTTTCTTTATTTTTATTTCTTTTATTTAGGTGCTGGGGATTGGACTCAGTTGATTTGCCACTGAGACACATCCCCAACCCTTTTTTTTCATTTTGACACAGGGTCTTGCTAAGTTGCTGAGGCTGGCCTCAAATTTGCAATCCTTCTGCTTCAGCTTCCTGAGTCACTGGAATACAGGTGTGTGCCTGGCATGTGCCTCCTTTTTAAAAAATTAATAAACAGGGTCTCACTATGTTGCCCAGAATGGTCTTAAGCTCACAATCCTCCTGTCTCAGCCTCCTGAATAGCTGGGACTATAGTTGCAACCAACTCCATGAATTAACTCTTAAAAGAGGACAGGCATGGGGACAGTAAAGATGGTGGAATATGATGGACATCACAGCCCTAGCTTCATGTATGACTGCATGTATGTTGTGATTCTACATCACATACAACCAGAGAAATGAAAAGTTGTGCTCCATCTGTGTATAATGAATCAAAATGCATTCTGCTATCATGTATACCTAAGTAGAACAAATAAATAAATAAAATTTAAAAAAACAGAAAAGAAAGAGGACAGGCAAGCCGGGCATGGTGGCTCACACCTGTAATCCTAGCACTTTGGGAGGCTGAGACAGGAAAATCACGAGTTCAAAGCCAGCCTCAGCAACAGCGAGGCGCTAAGCAACTCAGTGAGACCCTGTCTCTACATAAAACACAAAATAGGGCTGGGGATGTGGCTCAGTGGTCGAGTGCCCCTGAGTTCAATCCTCAGTACCAAAAAGAAAGGAAAGAAAGAAAGAAAGAAAGAAAGAAAGAAAGAAAGAAAGAAAGAAAGAAAGAAAGAAAGGAAGGAAGGAAGGAAGGAAGGAAGGAAGGAAGGAAGGAAGGAAGGAAGGGAGAGAGAGAAAGAGGACAGGCATTCTCCTTTGTTAAAATGAATGGGAAGGGGAAAGACAAGGAGACTGGGTATGGAATATATGGTATGTTATTAACGCTAAGGTCAAGGGCATGTCTATAAATAGAGTGAGAAGTTTAAGGGATTGCATGATTTTATCTTCACTAGAGAATTTCAGGTTTAGCTCTGACTCCAATTTATGACTTTACTAGAAACAAGATCTAATATATTAGCTGGCTGCAGTGGCATACACCTGTAATCCCAGTGGCTTGGGAGGCTGAGACAGGAGGATCACAAGTTCAAAGCCAGCCTCAGCAAAAGTAAGACACTAAGCAACTCAGTGAGACCCTGTCTGTAAACAAAATATGAAATAGGGCTGGGGATGTGGTTCAGTGGTCGAGTGTCCCTGAGCTCAATCCCCAGAACCAAAATGAAAAAAGATCTAACATATTTAGTATTTGATGGGCATTTATTAAGTTGCTGCTTTTACTTCTGTGAGTGGAGATCAAAGTCTATAGATTGTGAAGAACATCAGCAGAGGAACCAACATCTCCTTTGAGAAATAGCCATTCCTTCATCACTGATGGAAAAGAACTTGAAATAAATGTGAACCCATTTTAAAGGTGTGATAACGCAGGTCAACCACAAGATCCATCATAGGCAACCCTAGCAGATAAAACAGCTTCACCACAAACACCTGCTAAGCCCCTTTCAATTCCTTCAAACAGCTGTTATTTCCCGTTCTGTGTGTGCCACTCAATGTGAACGTATTCCACATACAGGATCTTGAACTCTTTAAACATCCCTGCAAGGGAGATTGTATTGTTCCCATTTTATAGATGAGGTAACTACAACTTGGACAGGTGAATACTTTACCTCTCAAGAGTCAGGATTTGGCCGGGCATGGTGGTGCACGCCTAAAATCCCAGCACTTTGGGAGGCTGAGACAGGAGAATCAAGTTCAAAGCCAGCCTCAGCAATGGCGAGGTGCTAAGCAACTCAGTGAGACCCTGTCTCTACATAAAACACAAAATAGGGCTGGGGATGTGGCTCAGTGGTCGAGTGCCCCTGAGTTCAATCTCTAGTACCAAAAAAAAAAAAAAAAAGAGTCAGGATTTGGGGGCTGGGGCTGTAGCTCAGTGGTAGAGCATTTGTCTAGCATGTGTGAAGCACTGGTTTGATTCTCAGCACCGCATATAAATAAATTTAAAAATAGTCAGGATTTGAACCCAGGATAGGGTGCTTTGCACTATACCAATGTTTTTAAATTTTGCTCCAGGGGCAACCATGGTCTGTCTCTATAAAATAGAGGTAGGGGCCAGGTGTGGTGGTGAACACCTGTAATTTCCCAGTGGCTCTCAGCAGCTGGGGAGGCTGAGGCAGGAGGATCCCAAGTTCAAAGCCAGCCTCAGCAATTTAGTGAGGCCCTAAGAAACTTAGTGAGACCCTGTCTCAAAAGAAAAAATAAAAGGGCTGGGCATGTGGCTTAGTGATTGAGCATCCCTGGGTTCAATCCCTGGTACCAAAACAAACAAAAAAAGCAACAAATAGACCAATCTTGAAACAGTCCCGTGCCTCTAGTGTGAGGTGCATATTTACATATTTTAATCCCCAAAGTGATATTCATGTTTGCAATATGTATGCACATATATTTAGTATGTAATTTAAGAATCTCTAAATGACAATGCTTTATACAAGACAAAATCTTTGTGTTTTAAAAAGATGGCATTTCAGCCGGGTGCAGTGGCTCACGCTTGTAATCCCAGCACTTAGGGAGGCTGAGACAGGAGAATCACGAGTTCAAAGCCAGCCTCAGCAATGGCGAGGCGCTAAACAACTCAGTGAGACCCTGTCTACATAAAACACAAAATAGGGCTGGGGATGTGGCTCAGTGGTCGAGCGCCCCTGAGTTCAATCCCCAGTACCAAAAAAAAAAAAAGGCTAAGCAACTCAGTGAGACCCTGTCTCTACATAAAACACAAAATAGGACTGGGGATGAGGCTCAGTGGTCAAGTGCCCCTGAGTTCAATCCCCGGTACCAAAAAAAAAAAAAAAAAAAAAAAAAGGATGGCATTTCACTGTGTCAAAATAAAAAATAAAAAAGGAGCTGGGTGCAGTGGCACATGCCTGTAATCCCAGCAACTCAGGAGGTTGAGGCAGTAGGAAGGCAAGTTTGAGGACAGCCTCAGCAACTTAGCAAGGCCCTGTCTCAAAATAAAAAAAAAATAAATATAGCTGGGGATGTGGCTCAGTGGTTAAGGGCATCTGGGTTCAATCCCCAGTACCATGTCCCTAAAAAAATAGAGGTAGCAGATGGGGAGAGACCTCAAGCTAGCTTCAATCTGGGGAGCTCCACATTGTCAGTTTTACCCATGAGGCTTCTATGTAAGCTTCATTAGAGCACAGGCTTTGGAGGAAAGAGAAAGAAAAGCATAATGGCACCATTCTCATATGGGTCTCAGACCAAAGCATGACATTTTAAAAAAATGTTTTTTTTTTTTTGGTACTGGGAATTGAACTCAGGGGTACTCAACCACTGAGCCACATCCTCAGCCCTATTTTGTGTTTTTTGTAGACAGTCTCACTGAGTTGCTTAGTGCCTCGCCGTTGCTGAGGCTGGTTTTGAACTCGCGATTCTCCTGTCTCAGCCTCCCTAAGTGCTGGGATTACAGGCTTGAGCCACCGCGCCCAGCTTAAAAAATTTTTAAAAAATATTTTTTAGTTGTAGATGGGCACACTACCTTTATTTATTTTTATGTGGTGCTGAGGATCAAACCCAGCACCTTACCCATGCTAAGTAAGTGCTCTACCACTGAGTTACAACCCCAGCCCAGCAGGACTTTTCTTGAAGCAGTGCTCCAGAAACGCGTGGCTTGTGATGCCCGTCTTCTCCCTCAGCACATCCATCCTCCATCTGACTGCCAGAGTGACTTCCCAAAGCCTCATGTTACTCTTCTGCTTAGAAACTTCCATGACTGCCACCTATCTTTTGGCTAAAATCGATTTCCCTGTTTTTTTTTTTTTCTTTTCTTTTCTTTTTGGTACTGGGGATTGAACTCAGGGGCACTTGACCACTGAGCCACATCCTCAGCCCTATTTTGTGTTTTATTTAGAGACAGGGTCTCACTGAGTTGCTTAGCACCTCTCTGTTGCTGAGGCTGACTTTGAACTCACGATTCTCCAGTCTCAGCCTCCAAAAGTACTGGAACTGCAGATGTGCACCACCACGCCCGGCTTCCCTCTTTTTATTTATTTATTTTTGGTACTAGGGGTTGAACCCAGGGGCACTTGACCACTGAGCCACATCCCCAGCCCTATTTTGTGTTTTATGTAGAGACAGGGTCTCACTGAGTTGCTTAGTGCCTCGCTGTTGCTGATGCTGACTTTGAACTCGCGATTCTCCTGTCTCAGCCTCCCTAAGTGCTGGGATTACAGGCATGAGCTACCGCATCTGGCTCAATTTCCCTCTTTTAGCATAGCCTTCGAGACCCTTCGTGATCTGGACCCTATCCCCTTTCCGAGTCTTGCCATCCACCACTCCCCAGATCCCATCCTCCTGCCAAACAGGCTGGTTTACAATTCCTGGCTCTCACTACATCCAGTGGCCAGCTCCACTCACCCCTGGCACTTCAGATCTGGCCTGACCTTCTCCTGCTTTCCTGCACTTTTGCTTGGCTCAGGCCCCTGCTTCAGTGCTCCCTCAGCACCCCCTTCCCCCAACCTTTGTGCTCATCTCACAGTTCAGCTTGTTTCCTTTTCTTGTGTGTCTGCCACTAGAATGTACTTTTGTATCATCTGCTTCACTCCCCTGGAAAGATGTTTCTCAGGGAATTTGTTCTTTCTCTTGGGATAAGCATACCAGTCTTGCCTTGAAAAGCATACCAGAAATGCCAATGGCTTGATGTTAGGCACGAAGCGTTTTCAGCATGGGAGTTTGTCCCCTGCAGCCAAACCTCAATTTTACATGGAGGAGGTAGGCTAGGCAATATCACATGGTGAGAAAAATCTGTGGGGAAGAATAGCTGACTACAGGAAAAAAAAGTATTGAAAGCCACTCTCAAATCTTCCAGCTGACTTGGTTTTCATTTTTGAAAGAGCCAAGTGGATGCTTGTCTCAGGTCCTCAAATCTGCTAATAGTTAAGATGTTTAGCTTCAGACTTTTCCTATAAAGAGGGGATGACGGTTGCAAGTGTCCTTTGAATGTTCAGCACACACCAATCTTCCTTCCAAGCCAGGAGCCTGAAGACTCAGCCATGTAGCAGGAAGGCCCTGCCTGACAGCCTTCACAGAGCCCAATCCACCTTGGCAGCTGTCAAGGGGGAGGTGGTGCAGCAGAAGCCAGAATCCTGTATCAGCCAGTTTGCACCACAGGGGTGGCGGGGGCTAATGCCAATGCCAATGCCAAATGCTAGAATCTGGGAACTGCTCACCATCCCCCCCTTCAACCATCAAAGAAAAGTTGATTTCAAAGAATAAAAAGGAAATGCTCTATTACCCTGTGTAAATATGTTTAAGGTGTAGTTTCTAGAGGCATAGGGCAGGTTGAAAACAGCAGTAGAAGGGTTCGGATCATTCTGTGCACGAGAAAAACCTAATGGGTTATTTAAGAAAGGTAGCAGAGGGGGCAAATGGGCCCATCAGGAAGAGGTGGAAACGTGGATCAGTGGGATCAGCGTGATGTTTCTGAGCTATTCTGTAATGGCTGTTTCTCCTGATGTTCAAGGACTGGGCTGAGAGGACAATAGTCCGTGGTAAGGGTTCCCCAAGCCCCCAGAGTCACAGTGCTATTTTAAAAATGCACTGTTCTGTAAGGCAGCATGGCTCTCTAGCCACCAAAGCTTTTCCCTCCTTTCAGGATGAGTCATCTCTCTAGTGTTCTGTTTAATTCATGCTATTTCTGAATGGGAGCAATTTTCTAAACTACAACTTGTGTATTAAACTTGACTTTTTAAAAACATGGGCAAGGAAAGCTTTATCTCGGGGAAAAATAGTGCCAGTGGGTGTGTCTCATTGGAGGGCACAAGTCAAATAAATTACATGACTCACCATGAAATATCAGAAATTTGTAGACTTTTCCATTTTACCACCCTTTGACCCCCTACATGACAAGTCCACTAGGGTGAGATCTGCACACCCGGCCAGACCTGAAGACAGCTCAGCACACAGGTGACTGTGTCTCTCCTCAGAGCCAAGGTAGATGTAGCCCCTTTGGTGCACAGCTCTAGCCATCTGCTCTAAGAATGAGACTCAGAGCCTACCCTTGGATCACTAGCTTGTGGCCGGCGGTTGACCACCTCTTCCTTGCAAACATATGTCACTCCCCCCTCTGTGGTTAATAAGGGGAAAAAAGTCACTCAAAGGACAGCTTTATCATATGAAAGGAAAACATATTCCACTTTAATATGGTTAAGAAGTCATCCACGATACATTGAAACAGGTACAGGTAAGGCCTGGGTGGTCTCAAGAGCAGGTGGCCAGGGACCACACCTCTACCTGCACAGCGAGATTCATTAATGGCAGAGTTAAGCAGGCAGCTAGGCGTTTCCTCTGCATCATTGGTTTGCAGTCTTAACTCATTTTTCTAGTGAATGTTTCCTAATAAACTCAGCGCTTCCGCCTGCCCAGCAATGTTCTACTGAAGGCTTAACTTTCCCTCTCCCAAACGTGACCACGGTCCCTGCTCTTAACTCAGTCCAGTAACTTTGGGACTCTCTGCCAGGCCGACTTGGTCCTTGGCTCTCTCTCGGTAAGGGGTGGTGCCCCAGGCCCTGGGTGCCTCCGCCGGTGGCTTCAGGAAACCTGGCACAGGTACCTGAGTTGAGCCCCCATGGGGTATGCCCCTTGCAGGCCCACGCTGTGTCCAAGGCGCGTCTCCTTCAGTGGGACCCGGAACAACCAAGGATGGAGGCCTCCCCATAGCGTTGCGGCCCCTCCGAGCTCTCTGTCTCGGTCGCCCTCAACGATCTTGGAAGAAGGGGAACAGATGACGGAAAAGACCCTGGATTTGCGCCACCCGGCTGCCCGCAGCGTCCTTCTCTTTGGCCCGAGGAGCTGTGGCTCGGGATTTTGTCTCCATGGTTGTCGCACTCGTCGCGCTTGGGCTCCGTCTCAGCGTCCACACCGTGCCGCCGCTGCTGTTGTTGTTGGCGTTGCTGCGCTCATTGCCTCGTGCTGTCTCCCAATCCTCTGCGCCCGACAGCTCCCGCAGCCTCCGGGGTGCGTCGGGCCGCAGGTAGTGGCAAGCCCGGTGGCCACTGTGGTCTCGGCGCGTGGGGTCAGCGCCCAGGGCGCCCACCAGCACTTTGATGACCATGTCGTGGCCCTGCAGAGCTGCCAGGTGGAGGGGCGTCATGCCGCCGCTACCCGGGACGCTCACGTCGAGTGGCAATCCCCGGCGCTGGGCGAAATCATGCACCAGAATGAGCTCCTCGTGGCGCCCGTGCTTGGCCAGCCAGTGCAGCACGGTGTAGCCCGTGATCGGGTCGCCTCGCAACAGCAGCCCAGGCTCAGCCTCCAGCAGCTCCTGAAGCACCTCAAAACGGCCCTCGGCGGCCGCCAGAATCCACGCGTGCTCCCGCGGTTCCAAGCACAGTCCGCTGCCGCTCGGCCCGCTCGGCCCTCCCGGCGCGCCAGGGATCAGCTCCTCGGTGCGCTCTTCAGACAGCCACCCTGCGGGAGCCGCCCCCTGCAACCCCAGCAGCTCCCGCAACGCTCCCCGCCTGCGCCCGGAGCCCGCTCCGGAGAGCATCAGCGAGCTATGGAAGGGGGACTCCCGGGAAGCGGCGACCGCGGCGTTGCCCCGGTACCTGCCCAGGCTGCTGAGGTCCACTCTCGAGGGGCGGGGCTGCGGGGCAACCCGCAGTTTCTGCCCGGTCCGAGCGCGAGAGGCCTTGGGCGCCGGGTTCGCGACCCCTTGGGGCTGAGCCATGGTCTTACAGCTGCTGCTGCGGTTGTTCCAGTGTCTAGCGTTCGTTGCCCTTCCCGGGCCCCACCGGGAGAGGAACTGGCGCCGGCGGTGGGGAAGGAAGCGGCTTGAGCAATTGGGCTCGGAGGGAGGGAGCAAAGGAGGGGAGGAGGAGGGAAGGAGGGAGGGCGGGAGCAAGCTCAGGGAAGGCCCCCGCGTGGGCGGTGGGGGGCGCCCGGGGCTGAGAGGTCCAGCCAGTCCCCAAGGCAACTCTGGCTCCAGCACCCCGGGTAACAGCCACCGCAGATCCCCCGGGGCACGGGCGGCCCCGCCCCCAAACAGCCAGGTGAGCTCACAGCCCCGCCTCCCGCACTGCGCGGGCAGTACAGGGCAGGCGCGTGGGCGGGGTGGGAGCCAGTCGGCGTGCAGCCCTTGAAGCCCGAGTTCTGAGCATCCCAGCAGCTGCTGGAGAAGAGGCCTCAGGGCGCCTCCTCCCCAGCGGGCTGAGCTCCTTGCCAGCCGCGGCCTCCGGGAGCGCGATCTTTGAGCTTTGGGGTGCTTGCTCCCCACCTTCTTCCTTAGCCCTTCCCTCTTATCTCTCCAGGAATCTCACTGAACTTTGTCCCTGAGCCGCCTTTGTCCTGCGCCTAGCATTCAGGCTGCCCCCTTGTGACTCGGGTTCGTCTGTTCTGCCTTTTATGTGACCTTGATCCTCTCCGCAGAAATGGGCGCTGCTTTGGGATTCCTGCGGGGACTTCAGAGAAGACTTTCCAGGGAACTGTGAAGGGATATTCCCCTGCCGCCCCGCAGCTTGCTGCTGCACTCTCTGCCTTCTTCCCCACTCCTCCCTCATTAACTCCCAGATTGACTTGGAGAAGCAGCTACAGGTGAATCCAAGCCAGCGCTACAAGAACGCCCCACCCTCTTCAGAGACGCCAGCTGCTCCTTCCCGAGGGACTTAGTGATTTCTGTAAATTCAGAGCCTCGGGCTTTTGAAAAAAAAAGTATGTTTAACACCCTTGCCCAATTACTAGGGAAGCATTCTACCACGGAATTGTACCCCAACCCTGATCTTGCTCGTAACACCAGCCTCCTCTTTATTCTTCCCTTCCCCTAAGGAATGGTAGTTCTTGCCTTCTGTTCCCTATCATGATAAGGAGTTCAGTCTGAGCAACAGAGGGCCATAGAAGGCTCTTGAGCAAGGAAGGGGCACAGCCATGATTAAGGTTGTGTTAGGAAGATGGTTCTGGGAAAGGCAGAGGCAAGAAGCAAGGAGACTGTTCCAGCAGCCTAGACCAGATAGGATAGGGGCTCCCACCAAGGCAGCCCACTCCAACTGGGCCTAATAGTGGCACCAATGATGGTGTCAGAGGCTTTCCTCCTTGATCTTCAAATATCTGAGCTCTAAATATCCTTCCTGACAGCTTATGCATTTGTATCCATTTTGAACATTGACCATGTGCCAAACACTGTACTAGATGCTTTATATATGGTAACTCAATCTTCCTAATGACCTTAGGAACTAAATATCATTACTATTCCCAGTTGGCAGAGAGGTTAGATCACTTAGTCAAGGTCACCCAGCAGGAAGTGGCAAAGCAGGTCTGTGTGATGCAGTAGCCTTTGTTCTGGCATAGAGGAACTGGCATTCAAGCCAGGCTTATCAACTGCAAATCACCCATACAAACCCCAGATTCCAGCCAAATGGACAAATTTGCCCCAACTTGAGCGTGCCTTCCACTTGCCCTTTTCTACCTGGAACACCCTCCCTCAAAGCCTCTGTCTAGTGAAGTTGTCTGTCTTTCAAGGTCAGCCTCAGTGTCTACTTTCTCCAGGCAGCCTCTCTGTTTACCCTGGCCCAGAGTGATGCTCTTGTTCCCCAACCCTCTGTTTCGACTACTTTGGCACCCAGCATAGATGACCTTGTATTATATTTCTTTCCTCTTGCTCTGACATGCCAATTAAACTATAAACTCTGATGAGTATATCGTATTATCCTTGTGCACCTAGTAAGAAATATTTGTTACCTTGTTGTGATTTGACAGTCTGGGAAAATGTGACATGTATGTGTGTGTGTATGTACATGTATGTGCTTGTGTGTTGGAAAAATGCATCCACATCCAGCACCTCCATGCCCACTCCCATATCCCTGTCTCAAACTGACGCTTCAGGACACTTAAAGCAACTCAGATTTGGTCAATTCATAAATATTTTTAAAAATAGTGATTAAGTGGTTTCTTCCTTGGGCTGACTGGCTGAAGCCACCTCCTGGTCCTTGCTGACTCCTCAGAGACCAAGCCCAGAGTAGGCCCCAAGCTTTCAGGCTTTCATTTTCAAAATGAATCCTGACTGACAAGCAGCTACTTCCGTTGCTCTGGGAACTCCCCTCCGCAACCCCAAATCTGTAAACACCAAACCACACACATGCACACATACTTCCAGAATATGCAAACAGCTGCAGCAATATTTTTTTAAAATCAAAATGCCAACATGGAGAATGCAGGATGGAAGAATGTTTGGACTATTAATTTTCCTCACCACTGAGCAGGCAATTCCCTTCCTATCAGCACTAATAATATCTCTGGTTCCAGTTCAAAGACTGCAAGGGCAGCCAGTCCCCAAGACACATGTGCCCTTGCTTAACTCTTTTGAGACCAAAGCCACAGTACCTCCCTAGAAACTCATTTCAGTTTACTTAGCAAGTACTTTCTACCTAAGTATACCAGTTGGATACACTGTTTCTGCACACCATAGCACCCATCTTTATTTCAGTAGAGAGGGGCTCTGGAATTTGATGTCAGGGAGTGAGGAATACAGAACCAACTTACAACTCAGATGCCAGCCACCTGAAGCATCTGCTACCCATTATCATCATCGTGTATGTGTGTGTGTGTGTGGTACCAGGTGTGAAACATAGGGACTTGCACATGCTGGGCAAGTACTCTACCACTGAGCTATACTTCCAGTCTGCAAATCTTCCAAGGGAGTGGAGTGAAACCCCTCAAAATCTTGGAAATGACCAGTATGTGGTAGTGCATTCCTATAATTCCTGTGACTTGGGAGGCTGAGGCAGAAGGATCCCAAATTCGGCATGAACAACTTAGTGAGGCCCTGTCTCAAAGGTTTGGGGGTGTAGCTTAGTGGTAGAGCACCTCTAGAATTAATCCCCAGTACTGGGGCAGAGCAGGGAGTCTCAGAAATGACCTCTCAAAAAGTTAGATGTAGGCTAGGTGTTTGCATTGCAGATGGTAATACCTGGTGTCTTGTCCAAGTAGCATCCTCTCTAATGCCTTTATGGGTTTATTTATAGACCTTGGACTATTAGAACTAAAAGAGATCTTAATGTTTCATTGGTGTTCATTTTCCTGATGAAGGTTAACTGTCAAAGAGGATGGCCTAAAGCCGGGCATGGTGATGCACACCTGTAATCCCAGCATTTTGGGAGGCTGAGACAGGAGAATCATGAGTTCAAAGCCAGCCTCAGCAAAAGCGAAGTGCTAAGCAACTCAGTGAGACACTGTCTCTACATAAAACACAAAATTGGGCTGGGCATGTGGCTCAGTGGTCGAGTGTTCCTGAGTTCAATCCTTGGTACCAAAAAAAAAAAAAAAAAAAAAGATGGCCTAGATACAGAAACTTAAAGCTGAAGTGTAAGTGTACATCAAAAATCAATCTTGATGGAGAGAGACAGCAGCTCAGAAATATTACCAGAAGACAGTGGGGAATTATAATTGATCTGAAAAAATTTAATTTACATGCAACTTCTCAGGAACATGCCCCTAGGGTGAATCCAAAGGTTTGTGTATCCTAGCCAGCCAACGGAGTTTGTCAGTGGGGTTTATGGATTCAGAAAAATCCATGAGTGACCAACAGGCAAAAGAAAGATGTATAGAATATGGGAAGAAAATCCCTCAGGCTTTTATAATCCTCAGGGAACATCCTTGAAGTGCCTTTATAAGAGAGATCTAATATTGAATACCTTTTCCTTAGACTGTGGACCAAATCATATTTAGTAGATACTTTACAAATTCTTCCCTAGTATTTCAGCCCTTCAGTCAAGTCTTATATACCCACTAGAAAAAAAAAGTTATGATCTTATTTTGAGAGCTGGATAAGCTTGGAATAGTGGAAGGTAGTAGGACCACTTAGAAACATATGTTAACCATGTGACCAGAGCTACTCAAAATGACTGGGTTGGGGGTGGGCAGGGAACACAAAGAAATTTTCAAGCCTGAGTGGAAGTGAGAACTTGCCTAAGACTCAGGCTGAAACGACTTGACTGGGCCTCACTGGTCAAGCCTGAGCCCTGAAGTGTGACAAAAACTGTTTTTCCATTTCACATTTGATTGATTCTGTGATTAAAAGAATTCCTTTGTGCATGTAGGAATATATGACCAATATAATTCTACATCATGTACAACTAGAAGAATAGGAATTTATACTCCATATATGTATAAAATGTCAAAATACATCCTACTGTCATTTATGACTAATAAGAACAAATAAAAAAATACAAATAAGATGATTAAAAAAAGAATGCCAAGTCCTGGAAAAGACCTAATGTAGTACCATGTGTAGACACACGAGGGCGCGCTAACCAACTAGCGATTGAGGAAATCAGAAAGGCCACGCAAATTTCATTCAACCTAGGAGGAAAGAGGTGTTGCAGGACCTTCCTTGCTGTGAATGCAGGCTTGTATCCTGGATCAGGCTCCTCACCCCTGGCCCTTAAGTAACTGCGTAGGAGGAGGTACTAGTGTCAGGGGTTGAGGTGTGAAGGCCCAGATGTCATCTTGGAGAGAATGTGAACAATCTGGAAAGAGAGGGAGGATAGTGAACTGTATGAAGTGGTTCCTCATTTTATTCAAGAGTTAGTTGGCAGCCGGGCACGGTGGCGCAAGCCTGTAATCTCAGCACTTAGGGAGGCTGAGACAGGAGAATCACAAGTTCAAGCCAGCCTCAGCAAGGGCGAGGCACTAAGCAACTCAGTGAGACCTTGTCTCTACATAAAACACAAAATAGGGCTGGGGATGTGGCTCAGTGGTCGAGTGCCCCTGAGTTCAATCTCCAGTACCAAAAAAAAAAAAGTTGGCTTCTGTGATATGTACAGCTTGGAGTAATACTCTTGCATTTCAATGTGCTTTCGTGTATTGGGGGTGTGGCAGGATCTCACTACGTTGCTCAGGCTGATCTTCAACTCCTGGACTCAAGCCATCTTCTCCCCTCAAACTCCCCAGTGTTGGTGCTTCAGACACACACCACCACTCCCAGCTGTTTCATATTTTTAATTCTCTCTTTGATCCTACAAGCGAACCTGTGAGGTATGTAGAGATGACAGTATTTACATCCAATTCACATGCAGGATGAGAGATTAAGGAACTTGCCCAGAGCCAAATTGTTCAAAAGTGATAAATCAGAGCCTCCGTGTCATGCTGCCTTACACGTATGGGTGCAAGGGACAAAAAAAGCTCTCAGAAAAATTGCACAGTGAACATTGTCCTCGGTGCCTTCAGCCTTCCATTTCTGACATTTCAGGCATCCTGTGTCCCAAATTGCCCAATACAGCACTAGCTAACAAGTGCTTATTGAGCACTTAGTGACTGGTTGTTCCTGTGCCAAGCATTAAATAAATATGCATTTTGCTACCTGAATGTTCACAACAGGCCTATTCACAATAACCAAAAAATGGAAACTATCCAATGTCCATTGCTAAGATTTGAAGGTGTCGTACAAAAGTCGATGTGTTGGAACCTTAATTCCTGAATATGACATTCAAGAGGTAGGGCATAACAGGAGGTATCTGAGGCATGAGGGTGAAACCCTCATGAATGGATTAATGCCTTTCTCCTGGGACTGCGATCATTTTCTTAGTAAGTGAGATTTGGGTTTATTTGTTTTTTTGGTACTGGGGTTTGAACCCAGGGGATCTTAACCACTGAGCCACATCCCCAGCCCTTTTTTTCTATTCTATTTAGAGACAGTGTCTCGCTGAGTTGCTTAGGTCCTCACTAAGTTGCTGAGGCTGGCTTTGAACTCGCGATCCTTCTTCCTCAGCCTCCCGAGCTGCTGGGATTACAGGCATACACCACCATGCCTGGCATGAGTTCTTGTTCTTGTGAGACTGCATAAGTTGCTTTGAGATGGGTTATTATAAAGCAAGGCTACCCCTTGCTTTTCTCTTTCGCATGTATCTGCTTGCCTTTTACTTTCTGCCATGAGTTGAAGCAGCATGAGGCCCCTCATCATGTGCCTGGAATTCCCAGCCTCCAGAACCAAGAGCCAAAATAAACCTTGATTCTTTATCAATCATCCAGTGTCAGGAATTCAGTTTTAGCAATAGAAATTAGACTGACAAGCTGGGCGTGGTGACACAAGCCTGTAATCCCAGCACTTAGGGAGGCTGAGACAGGAGAATCACGAGTTCAAAGCCAGCCTCAGCAATGGAGAGGCGCTAAGCAACTCAGTGAGACCCTGTCTCTACATAAAACACAAAATAGGGCTGGGGATGTGGCTCAGTGGTTGAGTACCCCTGAGTTCAATCCCTGGTACCAAAAAAAAAAAATTAGACTGACAGAAAATGTCCATCTTGACAATATCAGTATTCATAAATGGATAAACAAAATGTAGTATAGGGTTGGGGTTGTAGCTCAGTGGTAGAGCACTTGCCTAGCATGCGTGAGGCATTGGGTTCGATCCTCAGCACTACATATAAGTAATAAATGAATAAAATAAAGATCCATCAACAACTAAAAAATATTTTTTAAAAAATGTAGTATAGCCATACAATGTCATATTATTTGGCCATAGAAAGGAATGAAGGGCTGGGGAAGTAGCTCAGTGGTGGAGTACCTGCCTAGCATATGCAAGGCCCTGGGTTTGATCCCCAGCACTGCGAACTATAACAACAACAAAAGGAACGAAGTATTGACACATGCTACAACCTAGATCCAGACAGGAAAGACTCTTCTAGTTCCATTTATATGAGATGTCCAGAAAAGGCAGCTCTATTAAGTCAGAAAATAGGTAAGTGGCTGTCAAGGTAGGCATGGGGGCAGGAATGGAGAGTGACTGCTGATAGCTTTGGGTTTCTTTTGGGGTGTTGAAAATGTTCTGGAATTAGGAAGTGGCAATGGTTATACAAACTCGTTCATATACTAAAAGCCACCAAAGTGTATACTTTAAAATGGTTAATTATATGGCATGTGAACTGTATCTCAATAAAGCTGTTTCCAATAAAGTGCATTATCTCTCTTAGTCTTTACAACTCTAAGAGACTAATGAGAATCTGAGGCCTATTGAAGTCAATTGGCTGTGTTCACTCTGCTAGGAACCCATCCAAGTTTGCGTGATGCTTTTTTGTTTTTATTGTTTTTATTCTGGGGATTGAACCCAGGGCCTCACACATGCTAGGGAAGTGCTCTGCCAATGAACTACACACTCAGCCCTTTCTACTTTTTGTTTTGAAACAGAGCCTAGCTAAATTGCCTAGGCTGGCTTTGAACTTGCTATCCTCCCACCTCAGACTCACTGGAATTATAGGCATGAGCTTTGAACCAATTAGTTACATTGCCCCTAATGCACCACTCTTACAGGGGATGTTGTGAAAGCCAACACTCAATCACTGAGGACTTATTATGGGCCAAATACTGTGCTAAGCACAATATTTATGAGGGAGATATTATTAAAGTTTGGGTCTCCCAACTTTTTTTTTTTTTTTGTACCAGGGATTGAACCCAGAGGTGCTCAACCACTGAGCCACATCCACAGTCCTTTGTTATGTTTTCTTTTGAGACAGGGTTTTGCTAAGTTACTGAGGCTGGCTTTGAATTTATAATCCTCCTGCCCTAGCCTCCTGATTTACTGGGATGACAGATGTGCACCACTGTACCCAGCCCAACTTTTTTTTTTAAGATGTCTTTTCACTATGTTACCCATGATCTTGCCACTTCAGCGTTTCCAGTATCTGGGTCTGTAGGAATACCCCAGCTATCCCAACCATTTTGATTGTATGCTTTTATAATAAAAAATAGCTTGAGCCGGGCACAGTGGCGCACGCCTGTAATCCCAGCACTTTGGGAGGCTGAGGCAGGAAAATCGCGAGTTCAAAGCCAGCCTCAGCAATGGTGAGGTGCTAAGCAACTCAGTGAGACCCTGTCTCTACATAAAACACAAAATAGGGCTGGGGATGTGGCTCAGTGGTCAAGTGCCCCTGAGTTCAATCCACAATACAAAAAAAATATTTTGAGCAGGTATTCTCAATATTTGAGTGTTTTATAATTTCAAAATGATGTACATACGACTGGGTTTGTAGCTTTGTGCTAGAGCAGTTGCCTAGCATAAATATAGGCCCTGGGTTCAATCTCCAGCAACACCAAAAAAATAAAAAATAAAAATGTATGTGCATTGCTCTACTAATATATTATGTACATTACAAAGCATACACGCAAAAAAAGATTTTTTTTTAGTTGTAAATGGACAGAATGCCTTTATTTATTTACTTTTATGTGATGCTGAGGATTGAAGCCAGTGCCTCACACATGCTAGGCAAGCGCTCTACCACTGAGCTACAGCCCCGGTCCCAGAAATGTTTATTTTTGATACTGGGAAATGAACCCAGAACACTCTACCACTGAGCTACATTCCTGGCCCTTTGTATTTTGAGACAGAGTCTTGCTAAATTGCTGAGATTCAAACATGGTGATCCCCTGCCTCAGCTTCACAAGTTGCTGGTATTACAAGTTTGCACCAATCCACCTGGCACAAATATGAAATTTTTAAAAAATGAACTGAAGATGAAATAAAATATTTTTAAATAATTAAGAAAATTTTTAGTGCTGGAGATGGAACCCAGGATCTCAACCATTCTATTCGTGTTCTACCACTGAACTATATTCCCCAGCTTGATAATTTAAAATTTTATAAGGCTTATAATATTAAAAAATCAGCCAGGCGCGGTGGCTCATGCTTGTAATCCCAGCACTTAGGGAGGCTGAGACAGGAGGATCGCGAGTTCAAAGACAGCCTCAGCAACAGCGAGGCACTAAGCAACTCAGTGAGACCCTGTCTCTACTAAAACACAAAATAGGGCTGGGGATGTGGCTCAGTGGTCGAGTGCCCCTGAGTTCAATCCCCAGTACCAAAAAAAAATTGCCTTCAAAAGATATACAGCTCCAAATGGAAGAAAAATTTTATTGACTGGGTTCATAATGTCATGGTTTTCATTTTGCTGTTCCACCTACCAATTTTGCAAAAGCTTTTGATGAAATTCAGCTGGTAAACATTTGCCTTTCCAGGTGTTAATCACTTGTCCTTGCAAACCAATCAGCAAATATTGTACTTTTGTTTTTAACAAATGTGTTCAAAAGCTGTGAAAATTCTACATGTACAGGATTTTAAAATAGGTTCAGAGTTTGTTTTGTTTTGTTTTTTTGGTACTGGGGATTGAACTCAGGGACACTCAACAACTGAGCCACATCCTCAGCCCTATTTTGTGTTTTATGTAGAGACAGGGTCTCACTGAGTTTCTTGCTTAGCGCCTCGCTGTTGCTGAGGCTGGCTTTGAACTCGCGGTTCTCCTGTCTCAGCCTCCCTAAGTGCTGAGATTACAGGCTTGAGCCACCGCGCCAGGCTAGGTTCAGAGTTGGGTTGTTTTTTTTTTTTTGGTACTAGGGATTGAACTCAGGGGCACTCGACCACTGAGCCACATCCCCAGCCCTATTTTGTGTTTTATGTAGAGACAGGGTCTCACTGAGTTGCTCGCTTAGCGCCTCGCCATTGCTGAGGCTGGCTTTGAACTCGCGATTCTCCTGTCTCAGCCTCCCTAAGTGCTGGGATTACAGGCTTGAGCCACTGCGCTGGGCTTAGGTTCAGAGTTTTTATTCCCAAGTTTTTAAGTATGCAGATATGGGAGGTTTTCTAGATATACAACTTATATCATTTTTGACCACAGAATTACACAATAATGAAAACACAAACATCCACTTTCCAAGTATTCTCTCCCTATACAAAGTTTTCCTCCCCAGCAGTTACTTTCTCAATCATTGATAAAAGATCAGCTTTACCTTGAAGAATGGGACTAGTTGTGCTTATTTTATGTGTGTGTGTGCTGCTGGGGATGGAACACAGCACCTCACACATGCTAGGAAAGTGCTCTATCACTGAGCCATACCCCTAGCCCTTTTTAAAATTAATTAATTAATTAATTAATGGTATCAGAGATTGAACTCAGGGGCACTCAACCATTGAGCCACACCCCCAGCCCTATTTTGTGTTTTATGTAGAGACAGGGTCTCACTGAGTTGCTTAGCACCTTGCCATTGCTGAGGCTGGCTTTGAACTTGCGATTCTCCTGTCTCAGCCTCCCAAAGTGCTGGGATTACAGGCTTGCGCCACCCTGCCCGGCTAGTGTTCACTCTTGGTGTTGTGCTTTCTGTGAGTTAAATACAAATGTATCCAGCATTATAGTATCTTGCTCATTTTTAATTTTGAGACAAGGTCTTGCTAAAATGCCCAGGTTGCCTTTGAACTTGCTATCCTCCTACCTCGTACTGCCAAGTAGCTGGAATTACAGGCTTGAGTGATGTGTGTGTGTGTGTGTGTGTGTGTGTGTGTGTGTGTGTGTGTGTAAAGTCTCCTGACTACTGGGGGCCATCACTGAAAAAGTAAATGTTTAATTCATATCTATGTGTGAAAGGAAAGTGCATCTTTTAGTTTGAAATCTAAGGATTTATAAAACTGAGTACTTTAAATAATTTACTGTATATCAAAACCTTTTTTTGTTTCTTTGTTTGTTTGTTTGTTTTTGTACCAGGGATTGTATCCACTGAGCCACATCCTGAGCCCCTTTTTACTTTTTATTTTGAGACAGGGTACTGATGAGTTGCTTAGGGCCTCGCTAAATTGCTGAGGCTGGCTTTCAACTCCCGATCCTCCTGCCTCAGCCTCCCAAGTCACTGGCATTACAGGCATGCACCACCACAGCCCATCAAAATCTTGTTTGTATGCTGTTGGTCATATTGATGCACCCTATAGTACTTTTTACACTGTAACCTTCAATATCTTTGCTGAAACAGTACAAAAACTTTCTCAGTAAACTTATCTTGAAATCCATCTCCACTATTTGAAAAATATTCCTGTCCAAGCAGAAATTCATCTATAGGAAAAATCTGTATTTCCAGTTTTTCTATTAAAAACACAAATCCAGCCGGACCTGGTGGCACATGCCTGTAATCCCAGCACTTAGGGAGGCTGAGACAGGAGAATCTCAAGTTCAAAGCCAGCCTCAGCAACAGCGAGGCACTAAGCAACTCAGTGAGACCCTGTCTCTACATAAAACACAAAATAGGGATGGGGATGTGGCTCAGTGGTCGAGTGCCCCTGAGTTCAATCCCTGGTGCCAAAAAAGTAAACAACAAGAGCAACAAAAACCCATCATTTTCTGATCATAATATATCTTGTCCTTTAGATTTTTCCTTAGTAGTCCACAAAAAGTAGTTCCTTAAGGATTTCATTATTGAAATAGAATCTAGCAGATACAAAGTTGAAGATGTTAGAAGCCGGGCATGGTGGTGCATGTCTGTAATCCCTGCACTTTGGGAGGCTGAGACAGAGGAATCACGAGTTCAAAGCCAGCCTCAGGGGGCTGGGATTGTGGCGCAGTGGTAGCGTGCTCGCTTAGCATGCGTGAGGCACTGGGTTCGATCCTCAGCACCACATAAAAATAAAATAAAGATATTCTGTCCACCTGCAACTAAAAAAATAAATAAATATTAAAAAAAAAAAAAAAAAGCCAGCCTCAGCAACGGCCAGGTGGAAAGCAACTCAGTGAGACCCTGTCTCTACATAAAACACAAAATAGGGCTGGGGATGTGGCTCAGTGGTCGAGTGCCCCTGAGTTCAATCCCCACTACCACCCCCGTCCCCCAAAAAGAAGATGTTAGAAACACTTAGTCTAACTTACATTTATTTTAATACGGTTTGTTCAAATCTTCAGCAGTGTGTTCTAGATGCCTTGCAACCGTGTTTTCTGACAAAGGAATGCATTTTAGTTTGTCACCATATTGTTTCACATGGGTTATTTTGACTATTTTAACTATGATAAGAAAAACACATGTTTCCCCAAAGGGCTCTGTGAACTTTTGTTTTTTGTTACAAGTAAAAACTTGAGGGCTAGGGCTGTGGCTCAGTGGTGGAGCGCTTGCCTAGCATGCATGAGGCACTGGGTTCGATCCTCAGCACCACATATAAATAATAAATGAATAAAATAAAGATTCATCAACAACTAAAAAAAAAATTAAAAAAAAAAAACTTGAAATAAACCTTCCAAACATGTATCTTTACATTCAGTAAGCTTTCATAAAGTACTATATTAGAGTCACATGATTATTTTTTATTTTTTCACCCTTCTGGGAATTAAACTCAGGGTCTCTCCCGTGCTAGGCAACCACTCGACCACTGAGTTACTCCCCAGAATTTACATGATTTTGCACATTGCTGGAAAAATAATAGAGATTTGTTTTTATGTTTGGAATGCCTAAGGGTTTTGTTTTTTTTTGGTACTGGGGATTGAACTCAGGGGCACTCGACCACTGAGCCACATCCCCAGCCCTATTTTGTGTTTTATGTAGAGACAGGGTCTCACTGAGTTGCTCAGCGCCTCGCCATTGCTGAGGCTGGCTTTGAACTCAGGATTCTCCTGTCTCAGCCTCTCATGCCACTGGGATATAGTTATTGTACAAAATAATGGGTTTCATTGTGACAATTTCATACATTCATATGATACTTTTTTGTACTGGGGATTGAACCCAAGGGTGCTTAACCACTGAGCCACATCCCCAGCCCCCTCCCTTTATTTTTTATTTAGAGACAGGGTCTCACTGAGTTGCTTAGGGCCTCACTAAGTTACTGAGGCTGATCATGTGAACTCATGATCCTCCTGCCTCAGTCTCTGGAGTTGCTGGGATTACAAGCGTGCGCCTCTGTGCCCGGATATATGATGCATTTTGATCCTATTCATCCTTCTTATTTCGCTCTTCCTCTTCCCTAATGGTCACCCATCTACATTCATGATGTCCTTCTTTTTTTCTTTCTAGATTCCACATGTTAGAGAAAACATGCAATCCTTGACTTTCTGAGTCTGAGTTATTTTGCTTAATATGATATTCTACGGTTCCTGCAAATGACATGATTTTGTTCTACATTATGACTGATCAAATCTTCATTGTGTACCCACATTTTTTTTATCCATTCATCCACTGATGGGCATCTAGTCTGACTCTATAACTCAATGCCTAGGCTTTTAAAATGTAAACATTTTTATGTGGTGCTGAGGATTGAACTAAGGGCTTTGTGCATGCAAGGCAAGCACTTTACCAATTGAGCTATATCCCCAGCCCCTAAAATGTAAACTTTTAAAAAATATATGACTACATACAGAAAAGTGTGTTAAGTCACAAGTATACAGATTGACAGATTTCTAGAGATTAAATACACCTTTGTAACCAGCGTTCATGTCAAGAAAAGGACTGTCACAGTACCCAGAAGCCTCCTTTGTGGCCCCTCCTTGTCCACATCCTTCAAACTTCTATTGCTATGTAACTATGTAATCCTCCTAAAACTTAGTGATAAAAAAATAGCCACTTTAGCCGAGTGCGGTGGCTCACACCTGTAATCCCAGCACTTAGGGAGGCTGAGACAGGAGAGTCATGAGTTCAAAGCCAGCCTCAGCAACGGCGAGGCGCTAAGCAACTCAGTGAGACCCTGTCTCTACATAAAATACAAAATAGGACTGGGGATGTGGCTCAGTGGTCAAGTGCCCCTGAGTTCAATCCCTGGTACCAAAAAAAAAAAATCGTGAGAAGCTTTGGTGGTGAAGGAAGGAATCCTATTCAAGGGAGAATGTGGGCCATCTCCACGGGAAGAAACAGCAACCTGTTGGTATGGGGTGTTGATATTTTAAAAAAGACGGGGTTGCTAGGGGCTGGACTAGAGGTCAAGTCAGGGTAGAACTATTTTGGGTCAGTTTTTTCTATGCTTTAGCATTGCTTTCCTGTTATTTTTTTTTTGCAGGCAAGGGCATGCATGGGTCAAGGGCATGTGTCAAGGGCATGGGTCAAGGGCGTGGGCCAAGGGCACTGGCTTGGTCACTCAGGAGTTGCATCCATTCATGGGTGCATTTCAATGGTTCATGGGCATTTCCTTTGAGACTCAGTATATATCTCCCTTTTCTATATCACCAAATTCCTATCTCAGTCCCTCCTCATAGTTCATGATCTAGCTTTGGAAGTTAGGTAACATCACTTCTACCATACTCTCTTAGCTCCTCTGATTGAATACCTCAAGTTAAAATACATTATTAACAGTAATAGAGGCAAATTATACTGTAAGCATGATAGTTCTATTTTTTGTCTGTTTTTTTTTTTTTTAAACCAGGGGATTGAACCCAGGGGCAGTTAACCACTGAGCCACATCCCCAGCCCTCACTTATTTATTTATTTTATTTAGAGACAGGGCCTTGCTGAGTTGCTTAGGGCCTTGCTAAGTTGCTGAGGCTGATTTTGAACTTGCCATCCTCCTGCCTCAGCCTCCTCAGCCACTGGGATCACAGGTATATGCCACCATGCTGGGTTTTTGGACTGATTTCCTATCAGAACCTATTTGTTCATTATTTTTGCTTTGGAATGGGGTTAATGAAGAGCTCAGAGTAGGAATGGGGGATGAATCAGTTCTGCCATTTCCCTACTGCCCATTTTATTTATTTATTTATTTATTTATTTA
>CM053417.1:28700934-28730966 GCA_028644305.1 Xerus rutilus
GTACTGGGGATTGAACTCAGGGGCACTCGACCACTGAGCCACATCCCCAGCCCTATTTTGTGTTTTATGTAGAGACAGGGTCTCACTGAGTTGCTTAGTGCCTCGCCATTGCTGAGGCTGGCTTTGAACTCGCGATTCTCCTGTCTCAGCCTCCCTAAGTGCTGGGATTACAAGCGTGAGCCACCGCGCCCGGCTCCTACTGCCCATTTTAACTTGTATTCTTTATACTATCTTCATGCAGGCTATGGTTTCTTTTCTTTTTCTTTTTTTTTTTTTAACTGAGGATTGAACTCAGGGGAACTCGACCACTGAGCCACATCCCCAGCCCTATTTTGTGTTTTATGTAGAGACAGGGTCTCACTGAGTTGCTTAGCGCCTCGCCATTGCTGAGGCTGGCTTTGAACTCGTGATTCTCCTGTCTCAGCCTCCCTAAGTGCTGGGATTACAGGCTTGTGCCACCGTAACCGGCTCAGGCTGTGGTTTCTTTGTAGTAATCTTTTAAAGCCACTTTTCCATTTGGGGAGGATGGGTTTAGTTAAAACCAGATGACATAATTTGTAAATTCAAAACCCAACACAGAAATCTCAGAGCCTTGGAACATACTAAAAAGAATATGAAGAGGACAAATTTGTATGGTGAGATTTCTCCTCCTTCTTTAGGATATCCATTAGCGACCATCTTACAAATGAACTGAATGAAGGTGCAGGTGTCAATCCATGTATTGTATATATTACAGTTTAACTTCCTTTGTATTTTGTTACTAAACACATTTATATAGCAGTTCTAATATTATCTTCCTATTCCCCAGTAAATCATTTTGCACACCCAATTTTGGAGACAGCTGGTTTACTGGATTGATCCCATTTTACAAATAAGATAACTGAGAGCCAGGCATGGTGGCACATGCCTATAATACCAGTGGATTGGGTGGCTGAGGCTGAAGGATCACAAGTTTGAGGCCAGCCTCAGCAACTTTGCGAGGCTCTATCTCAAAATAAAAAATAAAGAAGGACTGGAGTGTGGCTCAGTGGTTAAGCACTCTTGGATTTAATCCCCAGTACCAAAAACAAACAAACAAAAAACTCTAAAACCAAATAAGGTAATTGATGTACTGACAAATAAGAAAAGTTAAGCTGGGCCCAGTGGCTGTAATCCCAGTACTTAGGGAGGCTGAGACAGGAGAATCACGAGTTCAAAGCCAGCCTCAGCAACGGTGAGGCACTAAACAACTCAGTGAGACCCTGTCTCTACATTAAACACAAAATAGGGCTGGAGATGTGGCTCAGTGGTTGAGTGCTCCTGAGTTCAATCCTTGGTACCAAAAAAAAAAAAAGAAAATTTACTCAAAGATGAATATTAGTATGTAATGGAGCCAGTATTCAAGTACATCTGTTTACCTCCAATTCCCATGATCCTTCTATTATACCAAAAGATTTTGGCTGGTTCAGAATGATATATGGTTTCTAGCAATACCCTGTTTCAAAATGAAAAATAAAAGCCAGGCGTGGTGGCTCACGCTTGTAATCCCAGCACTTTGGGAGGCTGAGACAGGAGAATCGCAAGTTCAAAGCCAGCCTCAGCAACGACGAGGCACTAAGCAACTCAGTGAGACCCTGTCTGTACATAAAACACAAACTAGGGCTGGGGCTGGGGCTCAGTGGTCAAGTACCCCTGAGTTCAATCCTTGGTACCAAAAAAAGAAAGAAAGAAAGAAAGAAAGAAAGAAAGAAAGAAAGAAAGAAAGAAAGAAAGAAAGAAATAAAAAGAAAAAGGGTTGTGGAATATGGCTCAATGGTTAAGTGCCCCTGGGTTCAATCCCTGGTACAAAAAAAATAAAAAAAAAGAAAAAGATAGTTAAGTCCAAGTCAGAGGAGGAGCAGTGAGGTTTCTAAAAATAGTGTCCAAAGGATTATGGAAATGATTTGGTTCACCCTAGGTTGAACCTGATGATGGGAGTTTGTTAAAGAATAAGGCCTGGGCTGTGGAGATAGCTCAGTTGGTAGAGTACTTGCCTTGCATGCACAAGGCCCTGGGTTCAATCCTCAGCAAAAAAAAAAAAAAAAGAAATAAAAAAGAGTAAGGCCTAATCTTGTTCCTCTTCAAAGACTTCAAGGAAGAAGTGGTTGTTTTTAAAAAATAATGATTCTGGCTTTAAAGATCCAGCCAAAAGTTCATTTTAAGGGTTCCCTAGGTAGTGCTCCAACTGGTTGTTCATCAACAGGGGTCATCAATGTGATAACCTCCAGTTCTGTCAATGCCACTGCTATCGTCAGTGTCAGCAGGCAATGCCATCTCTCTAGACACAGCTAGACACAATCTAGCTACCTGCTGTAGAACAGAACAGACAGTAAGACCATGGGGATGGGAACTAGACTGTAAATTGAGTTGTAGGGGGCTAGGTATCTAAGAAGGTGACCAGACTCTAGTTTTCTCCTTCCACTTCCTGCCATGCAAATGCTCCCCATCCCAGCTCTGTTTCCTCCAGGCGGCTCTGCTTGCCTACTGTAATCCTAATTGCTTTCTCCTTCATAGCATTCTTGTAGTCCAAAACATCCCAACTAACACTTTACAGTATATACTTCCCTGAATGGTTCTCAAATTACTTATATGTCAATTCTTCATGTAGGTTAAATGTCCTCCAAGTGAGCACAGGGGAAAAGGCAAGGATGTAGCAACCAGAACGGAGGCATGATGGAATGAGTAGAGGCCCGAAATCAGGGCTAACCAGTGATAAGGCTGTCCTGAGGCAGAGTCCCAGAGTCCCAGGCTGGAGTTGCTAACATACCTTTGGCCTGGAGCCTGGGACAGGGCTGAGCCTGCTCCTAAGGGGGATCCTAAGGAGGATCAACCAACTAAGACAGGAGGAGGAGCAGACCTAATTTGGCATTGTTTATTTTTTTCTTTTTCTTTGGTACTAGGGATTGAACCTATGGATGCTTAACCTCTGAGCCACATCATCAGCCCCTTTTTATATTTTATTTAGAGACAGGGTCTCACTAAGTTGCTCAGTACCTTGCTAAATTGCTAAGGCTGGCTTTGAACTTGCAATCCTCCTGCCTCAGCCTCTCAAGTCACTGGGATTACAGGCGTGCACCACCACGCCCCATGCTCATGTTGTTTCCTAGCCTGGCATTCAAAGCCCTTCACAGCCGGGCGCAGTGACGCACGCCTATAATCCCAGCTCTTAGGGAGGCTAAGACAGGAGAATTACAAGTTCAAAGCCAGCCTCAGCAATGGTGAGGCTCTAAGCAACTCAGTGAGACCCTTTCTCTACATAAAACACAAAATAGGGCTGGGGATGTGGCTCAGTGGTCGAGTACCCCTGAGTTCAATCCCCAGTACCAAAAAAAAACCCAAAAAACAAAAACTTCACAATTTGACTCCATCATATTGATAACAGCTGACATCTGGTGAACACTGGGTGCCAGCCACTGCTCCACATTTACATGAATTAGGTCATTGAAGCCTCAAAACAACCTTGAGCGGGACACGGTGGCACACGCCTATAATCCCAGCACTTTGGGAGGCTGAGACAGGAGAATCGTGAGTTCAAAGCCAGCCTCAGCAACGATGAGGCACTAAGCAACTCAGTGAGACCCTGTCTCTACATAAAACACAAAATAGGGCTGAGGATGTGGCTCAGTGGTGGAGTAACCCTGAGTTCAATCCCTAGTACAAAAAACAAAAAACAAAAAAAACCTTGAGTATATTCCATTATTACTACCATTTTACAGATGAGGAAATTGTGGCACAGACAGGTTAAATGGCTATGTGACTCATCCCAGATTGCACAGTTAGTGCTGGAGTAGGGATGTGGTTCAAGGGTTGGATGTTCAGATATTCAGCCAATAGCTTTTTTTTTTCCAGTACTGTGGATTGAATCTAGGGTCACTCTATCACTGAGCTTTCTTCTCAGCACCCCCCTCCCTTTTAATTTCTATTTTGAGACAGGGTTTTGCTAAATTGTCCAGGCTGGCCTCAAACTTGAGATCTTCCTACCTCAGCCTCCTGAGTCACAGGAATTACAGGCATGCACCACTGCCCCCAAGTCAGTCAGTAGTTTATACTCTGAAATATTTATCTTGTGAGAACAGCCTTTAATGCCATTATCCAAAGAAGTGGCTGTCATGGCAGGGATCTCAGACATGGGAGAGAATTGTGGTTGTAAAGACCTCCTCTGGGAACACTCAATTCTGCTATCTGATCCTCATATTTCATGGAGGCTTCTCTGTGACGCCACACCTACCCCTTCTGTGAAATGAATGAGGGAAGATAGTCCTCCAACTGGCATTTTTCTAATTGACTCTAGACCTACAGGCTTATTCTATTTGTCATTTGGCAGCTTCTGCATTTTGGCGGCCCTTGTATGGGCTGAATGCATTTGAACATTGTTCTATTTTTCTTTTGTGTGTTTGTGTATGAATGTGGTGCTGGGGATGGAACCCAGGGCCTTGTGCATGCCACAAAAAGCTCTCTAGCACTGAGCTTCACCCCAGCCTTTGATCATCATTCTGATTAGCAATAGGCAGAATCTGATGCAATTTCAACTTGAAATGTTGTTGGTTGTGGGTTTTTTTTTTTTGGTACTGGGGATTGAACTCAGGGGCACTCGACCACTGAGCCACATCCCCAGCCCTATTTTGTGTTTTATATAGAGACAGGGTCTCACTGAGTTGCTTAGCACCTCGCCATTGCTGAGGCTGGCTTTGAACTTGCGATTCTCCTGTCTCAGCCTCCCAAAGTGCTGGGATTACAGGCTTGAGCCACTGCGCCCAGCTATGTTGGTTGTGTTTTGTATTGTACTTGGTTCTCATCTGTAGATCAACAAATAGAAGCCAGGCGCAGTGGTGCACACCTGTAATCTCAGCATTTTGGGAGGCTGAGACAGGAGAATTGTGAGTTCAAAGCCAGCCTCAGCAATGGCAAGGCACTAAGCAACTCAGTGAGACCCTGTCTCTACATAAAACACAAAATAGGGCTGGGGATGTGGCTCAGTGGTCAAGTATGCCTGAGTTCAATCCTCGGTACCAAAAAAAAAAAAACAAAAAACCCTTCACAATTTGACTCCATCATATTGATAACAGCTGACATCTGGTGAGCACTGCGAGCCAGCCACTGCTCCACATTTACACGAATTAGGTCATTGAAGCCTCAAAACAACCTTGAGCGGGGCGCGGTGGTACACGCCTGTAATCCCAGCACTTTGGGAGGCTGAGACAGGAGAATCGTGAGTTCAAAGCCAGCCTCAGCAACAGTGAGGCGCTAAGCAACTCAGTGAGATCCTACATAAAACACAAAATGGGGTTGGGATGTGGCTCAGTGGTCGCGTACCCCTGAGTTCAATCCCTGGTACCAAAAAAAAAATCATTGTGTCCATTTAAAACTAAGAAATATATTTAAAAAAAAAGACTGGATACTACTCTTAGGTCAGTTCTTTCAGTGGGTAGCCAGCTGTGTCCATGAACAACAGCGGGGGAGCGAACATTGCCACTGGTCCTGGTGCCATTGCTAATGGATTTGCATGCCATCTCTGGCATAAATGCTATGGGTTGCCAATACCTTGAAGAAAAACAACCCTGCCTGGCTTTGACAGGCTGGTTGAGGGGTCAGAGCCAACTCCTTCCTGGTTGCTCTAGGATCCTGAAGCCTCCAGATCAACACAGCCTATCCTGTGATGGTTTCTGCTCTTTTGGAAGTTTGGCCGCTTTCTTAAGGCTCAAGAAAGAATCAACTCCAGTTCGGCCACCTCTTCCAGTTGGCCAGCTGACATCATCAGGAGTTCTGTTCCTGGAGCCCCCTGGCAGTCAGTTTGGCAAAAGCGGTCTGGGAAGAATAGTCACTTGATTTGTTTCCTGTTTGCCAGACGCTCAGAGCTGCTAGAAATCCATGCAGATACAATAATTCGACATGGTTTCATTCATTGAGATCCAGAGGGAGGACATCCTCCTTCCAAAGACATATAGGGCCTACATGCCTGATCTAGGAAGTGGGGTAGGTTTCACACTTCTCCACACATTTCAAAGTATAATTAAATGTCAGGGGTGCCTCCTGAATCTCCTTCTGTGCTCATCTAACACTTGTTTCTCTGGGCTCCTGGGGACTGAAGACTTTACAAAGGAACAAAACAAACCAAACATACATGCAAATTATTCATTATTTATGAGTGAAAAACGAGTAAGCCAACAGATTGATGAAGCTTTGTTATCAAGACAGGAGTTTAATTCCAGGCTATAGAAATGGCAATCCAGTGTCCCCCGGTGGGAGCCCAAGAGGCCTGCTCTGCACAGGCCTGGCTAGGCTCCACCTGGAACATAGTGCTCAGAGTTTGGAGCCCATCTGTATGAGCGAGTGACCAGGAAGGGAAAGGGCTCCTGAAGAGAAATGGTTGAAAGCACTGGAAATGTTTAATTGGAAAATACTCATGGGGAACATGACATCTGTCTTTACAAAACGGAAGAACTGGCCCGTGGGAGAAACAGAGGGGACAGAGGCAGAGTGGAGGAGTGCAAAGAGTGTAGGCTTTGGACTTGGGAGCTGCTGGCTGAATTCACAGCTTTGCAACTTGCTAGGCCTGTTCTTTTTGTTAGACTGTTTAATCTCCCTGAGCCTCAGTTTCTCCATTGGTCTAAGGGATAGGATACTACTTTCTTCACTGTGCTGTTGTAAGAATCCCATGAGAGGGGATCTGTAAAAGAATGCTTGATGTAAAGACTAGACGACCAGAAGGAGACGAATTAAAGCCGCTCGGCAAGGCTTTATTGAAAATACACGCTCTCGGGCCGAATCCTCCCGTCCATCAGAGTGTGTCCAGGAGAAATGGCGCTGGGGCTCCGGTGTAGGGAGAATTTGAAAGGCCCAGTTAGGAAGGGGAGGGCTTGGGGACAGGAAGAAAAGGCCAGAGTCCTTCCCGGATAGGTCAGGAAAACCCGCTGATTGACAGGAGGCGTGTCTACTGGTGACTGTCAGTGTCTGGCTAGCCTCCTTTTCGCAGCTGCCGACTGCAACTGCCCTGACTGGTCCCTTTAATTGGACATCTTGGACCCTGATCCAACCTAAAACTTGATATTTGCAAAATTCTCAACAATTGATATTACTGTGAGCCTCTATGTACCAGAACACAGAGCCTGGTCCAGTGAGTGAAACAGAGACAGACTTTTTTTTGTACCAGGGATTGAACCCAGGGAGTGCTCAACCACTGAGCCACATCCCCAGGTCTTTTTATTTTTTTATTTTGAGACAGAGTCTCTCTAATTTGCTGAGGCTGGCTTTGAACTCAGGATCCTCCTGTCTCAGCCTCCCAAGTCACTGGGATTACAGGTATGAGCCACAATGCCTGGCAAGAGGCAGATCCTAACCATCATCAGGATCTTCCAGGCCAAGTGGCTGCTTTGGAAAGTAGTAAGTGCATTTCACTGGAGATGTTTAAGCAGAGGCTGGCCAGCATTTTCTGGGTGGCCACATGGAGAGATTCTTGCATATAAAATAAAGTTGGGGCATATCATTCTAAGGGCTTTTCCAACCTTTAGGGTTGAAGATTCTGTACTGGGTTTCTGCAAAGTCCTGTCACCATAATGAACTAACGATATAGGTTCCACTTCTTTTTTTTTAAATTTTTTTATTTTGGTACTGGGGATTGAACTCAGGGGTACTCAACCACTGAGCCACATCCCCACATCCTCAGCCCTATTTTGTGTTTTATGTAGAGATAGGGTCTCACTGAGTTGCTTAGTGCCTCACCATTGCTGAGGCTGGCTGTTAACTCGTGATTCTCCTGTCTCAGCCTCCCTAAGTGCTGGGATTACAGGCGTGCACTCCAGCACCCAGCTGAGTTCTGCTTCTTCACATGTTGAAGTTTGAACATTAGAGGTGCATGCTGAGGCAAGCATATAAAGCAGGATTTATTTAAAAAGGGGTAACATAAACTTCTCCTGGGATGGAGAAGGAGGCCATGGCTGGTATCCTGGTATCCCAAGAAGTATAGGTATTTTGCCTTTTTATATGTCCTAGGCTTCCTTTGTTCTCCTGCTGTCTTCCCCTTATCTCTCTCTTTCCTGTAACTAGGCCCAGGAGATGCTTGGTGGGAAGGCCAAAAGGTGAGAAGCAGATGGATAAGATAGAGTGATCTGGGCAGGAAGAGGGTGTAATTAACAACTCCCTGTAGGGTTAGGAACAATCCCTGGGACAGGTTACCTTAGCAATGGGTTGGAGCAGGGGCAGGTTATCCTGGTAAGGGTGGAGGAAGGGCTCTGAAGGCATTAACATTTCAATCCCCCTTCAACTTCCCAGACCCAAATTGGCCTCCTTGATTTGACCTGACTCGATTTACCTATCTACACTAACTGCCTGTCTAATTCTGGCTTCAGTTTTAGTCACTCAAGGCCAAAATCCAAAAAGGACCATCTTTCACTCCACATCCAATTAATTGGCAAATCCTGTCAACTTTATCTTCAGTATGTACCCAGAATCCAACCTCTTCTGACCTTCTCTACTGCTCTTAAAGTTAATCCAAGTCACTTTGATCTCCCACCTGGGTAGCTTTGCAGCCTCCCAACTAGATTTCCTAATTTCACCATGCCATCCCTAATATTAAATCTGAACATAAAGCTGGAGGATCCTGTTAAAACATAAACCAAGCTTGGCATGGTGGTACCAGCCTATAATCCCAGCAACTCAGGAGACTGAGGCAGGAGGATCACAAGTTCAAGGCCAGCCTCAGTGACTTAGTGAGACCTTGTCTCAAAATAAAAAATTAAGAGTTGGGGGATATAGCTCAGTGATAAAGTGCCCCTGGGCTAAACCCCCAGTTCTGAAAAAATAGTAATTTTAATAAACCAAATTGTGTCACTTTTGTGATCAGAACTGCCCAATGGCTCCATCTTACTCAAAGCAAAAGCCAAAATCCTCATCACCAACTACCCTTCCCCACGCTTGTTTTGTTCTAGGCATAGCCTAACCTTCCAGCTTTTCCTCCAACTTGCCAGGCAAGCTCCTGGCCTGGAATGTTCTTTCCCTAGATATCTGGTTGGCTTTCTCCCTCACTTCACTGAGATCTTGGTGAGGCCTTCCCTGATCATCCAATTTCTGACTGCAACTCCACTGCCCTCTCCCTTTTCCCACTTGCCTGTCCCTGCTTTATTTTTCTCCTTAGCACTTGTCATCACCTGGCACACTATGTGTTTTATGTGTGCTTATTTTGTTTATTTTGGGGCAGGGATTTTGTTTCATTCACTGGGATGTCTTAAGGTCCTGGAACAGTGCCTGGCACTGGCGAGGTGCTCTATCAACATTAATTTCCCAGATGAACATAAGCTGCAGAACAAGAATGCCATGACCGGTGCAGTGGCTCACGCCTGTAATCCCAGCACTTAGGGAGGCTGAGACAGGAGAATCGTGAGTTCAAAGCCACCTCAGCAACAGCAAGGCGCTAAGCAACTCAGTGAGACCCTGTCTCTACATAAAACACAAAATAGGGCTGGGGATATGGCTCAGTGGTCGAGTGCCTCTGAGATCAATCCCTGGTAAAGAAAGAAGAAAGAGAAAGAAAGAAAGGAAAGAAGGAAGGAAGGAAGGAAGGGAGGGAGGGAGGGAGGGAGAGAGGGAGGGAAAAGAAGAGAGAAAGAAAAGAAAAGAATGCAATGACCTAGGGCTGGGGTTGTAGCTCAGTGGTAGAGCGCTTGCCTAGTATGTGTGAAGCAGTGGGTACAATCCTCAGCACCACATATAAATAAAATAAAGGTAAAAGAAATGTTTAAAAAACCTTAAAATTTTTTCCAAGGAAAATGTATCATTATATTTTGTGGGATTTAAAAGAAATAAAACTGAATCAATTAAAAAATTTATGTTCTAACTGGGTACAGTGGTACAGCACGGCAACTTGTAATTCCAGTAGCTCTGGAAGCTGAGGCAGGAGGATCACGAGTTCAAAGCCAGCCTCAGCTATTTAGTGAGGCCCTAAGCAACTCAGCAAGACCCTGTCTCTAAATAAAATATAAAAATGGCTGGGGGTGCTGGGATTGTGGCTCAGTTGTAGAGCACTTGCCTTGCATGTGTGAGGCACTGGGTTTGATCCTCAGCACCACATAAAAATAGAGATATTGTGTCCATCTACAACTAAAAAAATATTTTAAAAAAATGGCTGGGGATGTGGCTCAATGGTTAAGTGGCCCTGGGTTCCAACCCTGGTACCAAAACAAAAAAATTACATATGCTAACAATTTCTGGGAAGTGAATGAAAAAAGTTTGAAGAAGTCGGTAAGTGCTAAAAGCCATTCTTAGGGCTGGGGCCAGCACATCTCAAATAATGCTTACACAGCATAGGCATCCTTGTAAGAGCTGGGGACACAACAATAAACTAGAGAGACAAAAAGGGTTTTTCCTCAGGGAGTTGGCTTTCTGGTGAGGGAGGCTGAACTCTTTGTGATTTAAAGTCTGGATTTTACAGCTGCAAGAACAGTGACTCTGAGGGCTTACATTCAGGCTCAGGCTGCCTTAGGTCACATAGACTTGTCCTGGGAATCCTTCTTTCTAGAGACTGGAAAGAACCACCTTCTCACTTGATTAGGATTGGGGGATGGAATACAATGGATCAGAGTTAACATACATTGAAACTTCTGGGTGTCTTTTTTTTTTTTGGTACCCAAGATTGAACCCAGGGGTGCTTAACCATTTAGCCACACCCCCAGCCATTTTGTTTTGTTTTGTATTTTATTTATACACAGGGTCTCACTGAGTTGCTTAGCACCTCACTGTTGCTGAGGCTGGCTTTGAACTTAGGATCCTCCTGCCTCAGTCTCTCAAGCTGCTGGGATGACAGGCATGTTGTCACTGCTCTGGCTTCTGGGGATCTTATCTGGGTCATTTCCCACCCCACCTACCATTCAGGTACCAAGCCCCTCAGGTCCAGTTGATGTAGCCTTTATTCTGCCACTGTAAGGACAACAGATCCCAGAGGATGAATCATTCTGCTTCTGACTGATGCTTTCCTTTTTCCGCTCTCTTCTCATCAATGGAGCCAAAGCTGCCCATGAAGTGTCCCTGCCTTCTCTCCAACTCACTCTGCTGGAGGCTTAGAAGTGGCATTTCTCTATTCAGTTGATTGTCACAAGGGGTAAGTGCATGCCCCATTTTCTCCAGGGCCTGGTCAGCTCTCCCTAACTCTTGTCACCCTCTCCTTCAAGCCAATGCCTCAAATCATCACCCCGGCTATGCTCCTTGATGGGGTCCATGGTAGGCCTTTAGCAAAGTGATGAGAGAGAGGAGTTATGTCCTGGTTCTCTCTACCGCCAGCCTGCATGACTCTCAACCTGGGCCTTGCTCATGTGCCTGGGTCCTCCTGCTGCTTGCTGGCTGCATGGGTTCCTGCCATGGTCCCTTAGCTCAAGACAGAGCTACCCCAACAGTTGGGAATAGGCCTCTAAATAGCAGAGCTGTGGCCCTCTTGTATCACGCTCTCTGAGGAAACTTTTGTCCCAGGCTTGGGGCTCCTCATTTCCTGCTACATCAAAAGAATCCTCAGAGGGCCCGTCTCTCTGCAGGGTGGGGCCTTGTGGTTAAGAATGGAGGCTCTGAAGACACCTGTGTGGGTTCAGGTTTCAACTTTACCAGCTGCATGACCTTGGGCAATTTGCAAAAGCATTGCCCTCTGCCTCTTTCCACACAAATGAGATTCCTCATTTGGAGAAGGAGAGGGATAATACCTACTTTGCAGGATTGTAGGGACAGTTAAATGGGTTAGTTGTTGTGGTAAAAGCTCTAGGAACAACAAATGGAACACAGTAGGTGCTCAATACAAAGAGGCTATTGTTTTTATTATCATTTATATTGTCTCATTTAATGGCTGTGACAGCCCTGCAGGGGAGAATTAATGGAATGGGCTTTGGAATTAGGCTTAACTATGTAATCTCTCATTTCTCCCTGGCTCCGCTTCTTCAGCTATACAGAGGATGCATAATAATTACACCTGATGCTGCTATTGTCCTAGGAATGAAAGCGGTTCCTCCAAGGACAGCACAAAGCACAGTGCCCCGCATTTGTCAAACCTCAGTTAATGGGAACTAGGGGTTTTTTAAAAATTCTAATTTGGCTGTGACTTCCCTGGCTGGCCTTGGGTACATCTGCCCCTCTCCTTAGAGCTGCCATTCAGAGAGCGCTCCTCTCCTGTACATGGGGTCACTTAGCCTCCTGGCTCCTGTTTTCTCCTGCCTGATGGACTGTGACAGGTGCCCCATAGGGCAATTGCTGGTCCTGCCCATCCTCTGGCCCCCTTTCTAGTATCTGGGCACCTCAGCTCCTCTGCAGAGGAGATTTTGGGACTCCTACTCTTGACTTTGGGGGCTAAACAGTACCAAATAGATTGGGTGTCAAGGCTATTTATTCCCAAGTTGTTGAGCAGGCACAAGTCTGGCCACCTTACACTGCAGTACCAGATGAAGAAGGGACCCCAGCAGGAATCACAATTATGCTTCCCCAGCCATTTCCAGGCCTGAAAGTGACATTTCTCTGCTCAGCTCACTGTCACAAAAGATGGGTTCATGTGTTTTCTCCAGAGCCTGGACTGCCCTCCCACCCATTCTTGCTACTCAGCCCAGCTTGTCGCTTCCCTCCTTCAATAGCATTTCAAACTGCCACATGGATATAGCCTCAACAAGACAGCTGCTGCCCCTGAGCACTCTTCCACCTGCTCCCTTTTTCTATCCTGTCTAGCAGCTGGGCCAAGGATTTTAGTGTTTCTATTTTTCTGAAGCACTGGGGATCAAACTCAGGGCCAGCCGGGCACAGTGGCGCACGTCTGTAATCCCTGCACTTTGGGAGGCTGAGACAGGAGAATCGCGAGTTCAAAGCCAGCCTCAGAAACAGCGAGGCACTAAGCAACTCAGTGAGACCCTGTCTCTACATAAAACACAAAATTGGGCTGGGAATGTGGCTCAGTGGTCGAGTGCCCCTGAGTTCAATCCTCAGTACAAAAAACCAAACAAAACAAAAAGAAAAAACTCAGGGCTTTGTGCATTCTAGGCCAGCACTCTCCCACTGAGTGACAGCCCCAACCCTGTGCTAAAATCTTATTATATTTAGAGACAAGGTCTCAGTTACAGAGGCTAGCCTTGAAATTAACCAAAGTGCTGAGGCCGGTCTTGAACTTGTGATCCTCCTGCCTCAGCCTCCTGAGTAGTTGGGATTATAGGTTTGTGCCATTGTGCCCAGCTGAGAATTCCAGTACTTCTTGAGACAGCCCTTGACTATGGCTTCTGTCTTTTTTTTTTTTTTTGGTACCGGGGATTGAACTCAGGGGCACTCGACCACTGAGCCACATCCCCAGCCCCATTTTGTGTTTTATGTAGAGACAGGGTCTCACTGAGTGGCTTAGCAACTCGCCGTTGCTGAGGCTGGCTTTGAACTCGCAATTCTCCTGTCTCAGCCTCCCTAAGTGCTGGGATTACAGGCTTGAGCCACCGCGCCCGGCTTGGCTTCTGTCTTTTCCATATGGTTGTCTCCTCTGGGGCAGAAGCATATAGCCTGAGCTTGTTGGACCCCATGCCCTGCAGTCCTCTTTGCAGGGCTTTTCGTTCCAAATGGGTTTGCTCCATGAATCTGGCTGGCTACCAGCTGGCCGACTCTGGGGCGGGAGTCTAGCCAAGAATTTGTTTGGATCACTGTTTCCAAAGGAACACTCACCCCCACCACAGAGATATTGATCTCTACACTTGTGAGTGGACATGCCTCAGGGATTTGCTACTCCTCCCCTTGAGTGTTGAAAGCTGACTAAAAGGGGCTGCTAAGGACAGCGGGAAAGACCTTAGTGTGATTGGAGACCTAGGCCTTGCTGGTCACTGGCTAGGTAACCATGGGCAATAATTTCATCTCTCTGAGCCTCCTTTTTTCCCATCTGATAGATGGATATCAAGCCGGGTGCAGTGGCTCATGCTTGTAATCCCAGCACTTAGGGAGGCTGAGACAGGAGAATCGCGAGTTCAAAGCCAGCCTCAGCAAGGGCGAGGTGCTAAGCAACTCAGTGAGACCTTGTCTCTACATAAAACACAAAATAGGGCTGGGGATGTGGCTCAGTGGTCGAATGCCCCTGAGTTCAATCCTCAGTACCAAAAAAAAAAAAAAGATGGACATGAAAAAGATGATTTTGTTACTTCACAGGCTTTCTGTAAGGCTCAGAAAAGACCATGGATGAACAGTGTTGGTGATCACAGTGGTGACAAGGGTTCCTGGTGCTGTGTGGCAGGAGTGCAACATTTCAACTAAGATACAAAAGGCTGACATATTTTTGTGGGAGCAGATACCATTTGCTATTGATTCTCCTCTGAAGTAGTCAAGGACTTGGCCTGAACAAGTGCCCCTGCACCCTGTTCTGGCATTATCCATCCCGCACTCTTTCCCACCCCCACAGCAGTGCTATCGACATTCAAGCACATTGCAACGTTTCCTCTCTTAAAAATTCACAGCCTTCTGGACGCCATATCCCCATCTACCCACCATCTCTTTTCTGTGTCCTCCTTTCCATCTACACAACCTGTGTTAGAAATACCAAGGTGCTGCCAGAACTCAAATGCGTGCTGAAAAATGGGTGGGCAAGGCAAACCTTTACTTTCTGACGAGAGTGCTACACAACCTGAACTAACAAGCATACCTGGGCAGGCAGCCTCGGATTTATATACCTAAGACTACTCTGCCTTTCGTCTTCATTGGAGGCCTGGGGGTGGGGGGGTACAATCTATATGATTGACTAATTTTAGAATTAGGGTGGGCAAAAGGGAAAGGGCTACTTTGGATTCAATTAAGGCTGAATAATATTTTGAAAATGGACCACCAGGCTTTCTATTTCTCACACCTGGAATTCAAGTTTTGTTTTCTGGAAGTCTCTATTTCCTTACCTTCCATTGGCCAACCCCCCCCCCTTGGTAGGGGGATTGAACCCAGGGGTGCTTAACTGCCAAGCCACATCTCCATGTCTTTTTATTTTTTATTCTGAGACAGAGAATCACTAACTTGCTTAAGTCTTTGCTAAATTGCCAAGGCTAGCTTTGAACTTGCAATCCTCCTGCCTTAACCTCCTGAGTTGCTGGGATTACATGTGTATGCCATCATGCCTCGCTCTGAGTGGTCAGATCTTTTGTCCAGATTTAACTCACAGCAAAAATTTATTAAGAATTTCAAGACCTGCAGCCGGGCGCGGTGGCTCACGCTTGTAATCCCAGCACTTAGGGAGGCTGAGACAGGAGAATCGCGAGTTCAAAGCCAGCCTCAGCAATGGTGAGGCGCTAAGCAACTCAGTGAGACCCTGTCTCTACATAAAACACAAAATAGGGCTGGGGATGTGGCTCAGTGGTCGAGTGCCCCTGAGTTCAATCCCCGGTACCAAAAAAAAAAAAAAAAGAATTTCAAGACCTGAGCTGGATGCGGTGGCGCAAGCCTGTAATCCGAGCACTTAGGGAGACTGAGACAGGAGAATCACGAGTTCAAAACCAGCCTCAGCAATGGCGAGGCGCTAAATAACTCAGTGAGACCCTGTCTCTACGTAAAACACAAAATAGGGCTGGTGATGTGACTCAGTGGTTGAGTGCCTCTGAGTTCAATCCCCTTACCAAAAAAAAAAGAAAAAATGGAAAGGAAAAGAAAAGAAAAAGAAATAAAAGAAAGAAAAAAAGAATTCCGGACCTCACAGATGAGCATTAGACCAATTGCAGGACCTTGCTGAGGGCAGGGCCCCGTCTCACTACATAGGTGGCACACCCATTAACCTAGAGTGTGCTACATCCATCCATAGCCTCATTTCCTGCTGTCAAATCTACTGGGAGATTCTGAGCCCTCATCTTTCCGGATCTCTGCAGCATTTGACATGATCCATGACTCCATCCTCTTTGCAACACTAGCTTCCCTTGTATCTAGGAGACCTAGCTCCTGGTTTTCCTTTGATATCCCCAGCCTATCCATCAGTCTTCAGTATCTTCTCTTGCTCCTGCTTTCTTCATCCTCTGGCATCTGGAGCTTGGAGAGCCACTGGGCTCTAGTCTTCTTATTGCTTCTCTCAGCGCATTCACTCACTTACAGGTCTTAAGGTCTTATCAGGTCTCAGATCTTTAACAGATCCTTGTTCCCTCTGCATGGATACCTGCCGCTCAGCTGCCTGATCAACAGCTCCCCTTGCAGGTCTAACAGACTCCTCAAACATAGCGTGAGCACTCTGAGTCCTTCCAGTTGCTTGCAGAAAATCTTCAAATCATCCTAATTCCTCCTTTGCCTCTTATATCCCAACAAGAGTGTCAGCAAACATGTCCCATCCCTCTTAGAATGAGATTGCAACTTCTTGCCTTGGCCCACAAGGCCCTACAAGAAAATATGATCAAAGCCGGGCATGGTGGCGCAATCCTGTAATCCCAGCACTTAGGGAGGCTGAGACAGGAGAATCGCGAGTTCAAAGCCAGCCTCAGCAACGGCGAGGCGCTAAGCAACTCAGTGAGACCCTGTCTCTACATAAAACACAAAATAGGGCTGGGGATGTGGCTCAGTGGTCAAGTGCCCCTGAGTTCAATCCCTGGTACCAAAAAAAAAAAAAAAAGAAAAAAGAAAATATGATGGAGTCCTTTGCTACCTCACGCCCCATGTTCTATCACCTTTGCTCCACCGCGTCCTCACACGTGCTGCTCCAGTCCTCCCTGACCCCACCTCTTATTCTTTGATCACTCCAAAAATGCTCTCACCTCAGGGCCTTTGCATCTGCAGTTGCCTCTGTGTGGAGTGATCTTTCCCCATTCATCTGTGAGGCCTGCTCCCTCACTTTGTTCAGTCCTGCTCAAATGCCACACGAGCAGGAAGGCCTCCCTGACCATCTCGTCTAAAATAGCACTGTTCTCTTTCTGTTCCCATCCCCTACTTTATTTTTATCCAAAGACATACTATATATTCATTGCCTCCATGTCTATCTCCCCAGCTGGAATGTAAGCTCCATGAGTTTAGGGACTTTTTTCTTTTCTTTTCTTTTCTTTTTTTTTTGTACTGGGGATTGAACTCAGGGGCACTCGACCACTGAGCCACATCCCCAGCCCTATTTTGTGTTTTATGTAGAGACAGGGTCTCACTGAGTTGCTTAGCGCCTCGCCATTGCTGAGGCTGGCTTTGAACTCGTGATTCGCCTGTCTCAGCCTCCCTAAGTGCTGGAATTACAGGCATAAGCCACCGCGCGCCTGGCTTAGGGACCTGTTTCTTTTACTGCTATCATCCCTACCACCTAGCACAGCAGGTGACATACATATATTGAATCAAATAACTAATCCACCTGATCATGTTGCTCTCCTAGCTTAAAACCTTGCAATGAGTCGGGTGCGGCAGCGCAAGCCTGTAATCCCAGTACTTCGGGAAGCTGAGACAGGAGAATCGCGAGTTCAAAGCCAGCCTTAGCAACAGTGAGGTGCTAAGCAATCAGTGAAATCCTGTCTCTACATAAAACACAAAATAGGGCTGGAGATGTGGCTCAGTAGTCAAGTACCCCTGAGTTCAATTCCTGGTACTTAAAAAACAACAAAACAAAACAAAATAAGACAAAAAAACAAAAACCAAACAAACTTTGCAATGCTCCATCAAAGCTATGGTGGTGCACGCCTGTAATCCCAACAACTCAGGAAGCTGAAGCAAGAGGATCGTGAGTTCAAAGCCAGCCTCAGAAACTTAGTGAGAAGTCTCTAAATGAAAAGGGATGGGGGAGCTGGGGCTGTAGCTCAGTGGTAGAGCGCTTGCCTAGCATGCGTGAGGCACTGGGTTCGATCCTCAGCACCACATATAAATAATAAAAAATGAATAAAATAAAGATCCATCAACAATTTAAAAAAAAATTAAAAGAAAAAAAGAAAAGGGATGGGGATTTGGCTCAGTGGTTAAGCACCCCTGGGTTCAATCCCTGGTACAACAACAACAAAAGGCGCAATTTGTGAAGCCTCTAGTTACTGTAAGAGACACCTATATTTTTTGCTCTATATTAAAAAACAAAAACAAAAAACTACAGCCAGATGTAGTGGCACATTCCTGTAAACTCAGTGGCTCGGGAGGCTGAGGCAGGAGGATCTTGAGTTCAATGCCAGCCTCAGCAACAGCAAGGTGCTAAGCAACTCAGTGAGACCCTGTCTCTACATAAAATACAAAATAAGGCTGGAGATGTGGTCAGTGGTTGAGTGCCCCTGAGTTTAATCTCCAGTATCAAAAAAAAAAAAAATTCCAGACAATAAAAACCAGCAACAGAAGTCAACCTCAACCATCTATTTCCTTTGCTTTTTTGTTTTCCTTTTTTGTGCCAGTGATTAAACCGAAGGGCACTCAACCACTAAGCCACATCCCCAGCCATTTTTATGTTTTATTTAGAGACAAGGTCTCACTGAGTTGTTTAGGGCCTCACTGAGTCGCTGAGGCTGGCTTTGAATTTTCAATCCCCCTGTCTTGGCCTCCCAAATTGCTGGGATTAAAAGCGTGCACCACTGCGCAGGGCTCCTTTGTTTCTCTGAGGGTAATTACTTTCCTGGAGGGAAATGTTGTAGCAAAAAAGGGGGTTAATTTTTTCTTGTTTTAAGTGAACCAGAACCCGGAGATAGGAACTTTATGAGTCACAAGGGGGCAGCAAAGTGCTCCAACTCAGGGGAAAATTAGGAAGACTCATCACGAGCTAATACCAAGAGCTGGTCTTAAACCAAGTAGCAGAAAAAGACCAACCGCTGGATTTATGAATATCTGGCCATCACCCACTCCAGTGTCAAAACTTGGAAAAAAGAGGAGTTTTAATGACAAATCGACCATTTAGTATATGTCCTTGGTCCAGTTGCAATCTTTTTGACCCTTAATTGTATCATCAATAAACAAGGCATACCTGCTTCCTAGTAGCACACTTTTCTCAGACAGTGGTCTTGATAATTAACTGGGATGATTAAAGTGATAAGTGAAATGCCCAGTTTATCATAAGTGTTCATATAAATATTATTATTATTATATAAAGAACGAAGGTGCAGGGCAGAGTGGTGCATGACTGTAATCTGAGCAACTTGGGAGACAGAGGCAAGAGGATCCCAACTTCAATTTAGTGAGAACTCGTCTCAAAATAAAATAAACGAATAAATAAAAAGGGCTGGAGGGATGTAGCTCAATGGTAAAGTGCCCCTGGGTTCAATCCCCAATACAAAATACAAACAAACAAGCCAAAACCAAAACTAAACCAAACTGAAACAAACCCCAAGGGAACTGTTACCGAATACATATTATCTATTTTTTTTTTTTGCTACTGGGGATTGAACTCAGGGGCACTCAACCACTGAGCCACATCCCCAGCCCTATTTTGTGTTTTATGTAGAGACAGGGTCTCACTGAGTTGCTTAGTGCCTCGCCGTTGCTGAGGCTGGCTTTGAACTCGTGATTCTCCTGTCTCAGCCTCCCAAAGTGCTGGGATTACAGGCTTGCGCCACCGTGCCTGGCTTACTTATTATCTATTATATGCCACATACTTTGAATCATTAAAGTGATCAAGTGACAGATGAGAGGTTAAATGACATGCCCAAGTTGATGGACAATTATGTTGTTGTTTCCATTTCTTCATTTCTTGTTTATTGTGAATAGCACTTCAGTGAACATGGGAATGCAGATGTCTCTTCAAATACTGACTTCATTTCCTTTGGATATATACCCAGTAATGAGATAGCTAGATCATGTAGTAGTTCTATTTTTATTTATTTATTTATTTATTTATTTATGGTACTGGGGATTGAACTCAGGGCCTTGTGCATGCCGAGCAAGCACTCTGCCACTGAGTTACATCCTGAATCCTATTTTTAAGTTTTCAAGAAACCTCTATACTGTTTTCCATAATAACTGTACTAATTTACATTCCCACTAACAGTATTTGAGAGTTCCCTGTTCTCTGCATCCTAGCCCTGATTACATTTGTGACTTTATTTATCTCTATACCATTTATTATTATTATTATTATTATTATTATTATTATTATTATTATTATTATTATTATAATACCTGGGATTGAACTCAGGGGCACTCGACCACTGAGCCACATCCCTAGCCCTATTTTGTGTTTTATGTAGAGGCAGGGTCTCACTGAGTTGCTTAGCACCTCGCCATTACTGAGGCTGGCTTTGAACTCACCATTCTCCTGTCTCAGCCCATTCTTGATTACTGACCTCTACTAGGCTATCTACTCCGTGAGGGATAGAATGGGGTCAGTCCTTGCCACAACTATATCCCAAGTTCCTAGCATAGTGCTGGGGACATAGCATTATCTCGGTGAATATTTGTGAAATGAAGAAATGAAAACACATTTTTTTGCTTTTTCCTGAACTTCTGCCATTGCATCTGCCACTTCAAATCTGATAAACCAGCTACTTTGACCTATTTCCTTGAGGAGGAAGAGTGGGGTTGGTAAATGGAGTCATATAGAGGGTCAAGGACCAAATCCTAGTTAAATGTGTTCCTCTCTCAGGAATGTTTGCATTAGAGAAGTGGAAACAGTCACACGTTAGCCATGTTAGTAAATGAGAACTAAGAGATGAGGGACTATTTCAGGTGTTACTCAAATCAAACTCAAAGTCCTCAGTTCACCTTAACTAGGGGGAAGGCCAGTTTTAGGTGAAGAGTATGACTGAAAGTAGAGTCAAACTTATATTGCCAATAAGTAGCTGGGGTGTCAGAGTAGATGTCCTCTCTGACATTCAGCTTGCTAGTTCAAGTTCATTTACTGAATAAAGTTGTCCCTTAGTATCTATGGGAGGGATTGGTTCCATGACCTTTGGGGACACCAAAATCCAAAGATGCTCAAGTCCCTAAAATAAAATGGCATGGTATTTTCATATCACTTACACACCTTCCCATATAATCTCAATCATCTCTAGCTATAAAGTAATATAATTAGTAATTCCTGAATCAATGTAAATGCTATGTAAATAATTATTGTGCTGCATTGTTGAGGGGTGAACGTCTGTACATGTTCAATATGGGGGAACATTTTTTCTAATATTTTTTATCTGCAGCTGATTGAATCTGTGGATGTGGAACCCACAGATGCAGTGGACTGACTGTTCATTGAGAACAGGCTGTCTGCCAGCCACTGTGCTAGGAGCTGCGGAGACAGTGATAATTAGGACTGCCATGGCCTCTACCTTTGAGTGAGAAGACAGATAAGCAGGAAATTACAGGGCAACATGATAAGTATACTGAGAGTTATAAGGATTTGGTGCTGTGGGAGTCCAGAGGAGGGGCTCCCAGGCCCAGCCAGATGTGCTCCTGAACCCAATCTTTTTTTTTTGTACATGAATTGAATCCAGGGGCACTTAACCACTGATCCACATCCCCAGCCCTTTTTTATACTTTATTTATTTATTTATTTATGATACTGGGGATTGAACTCAGGGGTACTTGACCACTGAGCCACACCCCCAGCCCTATTTTGTGTTTTATGTAGAGACAGGGTCTCACTGAGTTGCTTAGCGCCTCGCAGTTGCTGAGGCTGGCTTTGAACTCGCGATTCTCCTGTCTCAGCTTCCCTAAGTGCTGGGATTACAGATGTGCATCACTGCACTCGGCTGGCTTTGAACTTTTGATCCTTCTGCCTCAGCTTCCAGAGCTGCTGGGAAGCCACTGGGAATACAGGCATGTGCCACTAGGCCCAGCTAATTTCTTTCCTTTTAATTTTGATGCTGGAGATCTCTTATGATTTGATGAGAAGTGTTGTCCCCAAAGCTCCTGTTAATGCAGGAGTATTGAAGTGAGATGACTAGATTAGAAAAGAGGTGTAACCAAATTGGACCATCCTATTTTGAAAGGACTTGTGCTAGGTGGTAACTCTGGGCCCGTGGTGTGGCTACAGGAGGTAAATCATTGGGGGGTGAGCTCTTGGGGATTGCATTTTTTTTTTTTTTGGTACTGGGAATTGAACCCAGGGGCACTCGACCACTGAGCCACATCCCCAGCCCTATTTTGTGTTTTATGTAGAGACAGGGTCTCACAGAGTTGCTCAGCACCTTGCCGTTGCTGAGGCTGGCTTTGAACTTGTGATTCTCCTGCCTCAGCCTCCCGAGCTGCTGGGATTATAGGCATGCGCCACTGCGTTTGGCCTGGCTTAGTCTCTTGAGGGCACAACTAGCCCTTTCTGAGGATGCCGGCTGCCTTTGTCTCAGTCACCATGGAATTGAGGAGTCAGTAAAAAAGGCTAGAAATGAGCCGGGCGCAGTGGCTCACACTTGTAATCCCAGCTGTTAGGGAGGCTGAGACAGAAAAATCGCGAGTTCAAAGCCAGCCTCAGCAACAGTGAGGCACTAAGCAACTCAGTGAGACCCTGTCTCTACATAAAACACAAAATAGGGCTGGGGATGCGGCTCAGTGGTCGAGTGCCCCTGAGTTCAATCCCTGGTACCAAAAAAAAAAAAAAGGCTAAAAATGTAGCTCAGTGCTAAAGCACCCTGGGTTCAATCTCCAGTACCAGAAAGGAAAAAAAAAAAGCCTGTGTGGAGTTACCTGGAAGGAAGCAGGAAGATTTTGGGGGTCACAAAGGCAGCACTAGTACAGGGCCTAGCATGCTAAAGATCAACCACATGCCTTAGCTTGAGCGGGCCTCTTACTTGATTGACTCAAGCACCTCCTTGGAGTTTAAAAATACAATTAGCCTAGGGGGCTGTAATGAGCCACAGTCTCCTTACAGAGAGGTGGGGGTGGGGTCAGGTAGGTGTCATGTGTCCTCCAGAGGCCTCAATAGCTGAAATGGATGTTTACCAGACCTGGGACAGAGAAGAGGCTGCAATTCTCCTCAGCCCCCTTCTTGGTAATTAATGCAGTGTTTTGAAACTTTCTGGAAAAAGGGGATGCTGGGGATGGAACTGAGGGCCTCATGGATGCTAAGCAAGTGTTCTACCACTGAGACATACCCCCAGACCCTAGAAACTTTTTTTTGTGGCACTAGGTGTACAGAAAGAAGGGAATGAAGGAAAAAGAGAGGAGAGGTGGCTTAACAGTTACACAGGTTTATTTGGGACAAACCTGCAGAGGACAGCCCAGTGGAAACTGACACTAGTCTTCTTCTTACAGCCTAGGGTAGATATAGGGAGTAGGGGCGATTTTTGAGATTAGGTTTTTGCTAGGGGGTTGTCAGGGAAGGATATATATATATATTTTTGGTACTGGGGATTGAACTCAGGGGCACTCGACCACTGAGCCACATCCCCAGGACTATTTTGTGTTTTATGTAGAGAGAGGGTCTCACTGAGTTGCTTAGCGCCTCGCCATTGCTGAGGCTGGCTTTGAACTCACGATCCTCCTGTCTCAGCCTCCCAAAGTGCTGGGATTACAGAAGTGCACCACTGCACCGGCTAGTGAAGGATCCTTTTAGTTGTCACCTCCATTCTTTGAGGTGGTCACTGTTCCTTGTCCAGCCAGGTGTTTTCAGGATTCAGGTTCCAGATAACAATTTCCTTTCTTTGCATGATAATGGAGTATTGTCTGGGGTATAAATCAGGCTGAGTCAGAGTGACTGTGAGGGGACTTTTGTTCTTAGATGGAGGATATGTTTCAAAATGGTGTTGCCCAGGTCAAGTTCTAACACTGGGGATTGGACTCATGGTCACTCTACCACTGAGGTACATCCCCAGCCCTTTTTACTTTTTATTTTGAGACAGGATCTTGCTAATTTACCAAGACTGGCCTTGAACTGCAATCCTCCTGCCTCAGCCTCCAGAATCTCTGGAATTACAGGAGTGCACTAACACTCCTGGCCCTAAAAACATTTTTTTAATATGACCCATGCCAGCTGGTCACGGTGGCGCATGCCTGTAATCCCAGTACTTAGGGAGGCTGAGACAGGAGAATCATGAGTTCAAAGCCAGCCTTAGCAACGGCGAGGTGCTAAGCAACTCAGTGAGACCCTGTCTCTACATAAAACACAAAATAGGGCTGGGGATGTGGCTCGGTGGTCGAGTGCCCCTGAGTTCAATCCCTGCCAGCGCCCGCGCCGGCACAAAGGGAAACCGAGTCAGGTGAGGGAGCCTCAGATGACAAATCACTCACACACACACACACAGAACAAGGCAAGAGACTCTTTTTTATTGAGCTCAGGTCCCTCTTTATATATGCTAAGAGGCCCTTTGTCCTCCAAGGGCTACAGGGTGCATAGGGTGTGACTATTCCATTAGCACCTTGCTGCTATTCACAGGAATGCGGCTATTGTTACATTATGGAACTATGGCCAGAAGCTCATGATTGAAAAACCTGATATAGTTGTATTATGTACTGCGGAAGCCCTCAGGCCAGCTCTCTCCCACAAATCCCCAGTACCTTGACCCATGGCAAGGAATTCATTTTCTATTATGATCCAGTATGCACACATTCATACACATACCCATAACATTATCATAAAATCTCAATACTTGTTGCTACATATACTTTGATATATTGGATTCTTTCTTTTTATTAAAAAAGAAAATACTTGATTTCAAAAGCCACAACTAGCTTGCAACTTATAGTTCAAAATTCACGAAATTAATGCTCTTAGATTGTAGGTTAAAAAAATAAAATAAAACTCCTAGCCGGGAGCGGTGGCTCAAGCCTGTAATCCCAGCACTTAGGGAGGCTGAGACAGGAGAACTGCGAGTTCAAAGCCAGCCTCAGCAATGGTGAGGCGCTAAGCAACTCAGTGAGACCCTGTCTCTACATAAAACACAAAATAGGGCTGGGGATGTGGCTCAGTGGTCGAGTGCCCCTGAGTTCAATCCCCAGTACCAAAAAAAAAAAAAAAAAAACCTCCTAAGAACTAGCGTAAATAACATATTTATCAAGGGCTGAGCTTGTGGCTCAGTGGCAGAGCGCTTGCCTCGCACGTGTGAGGCACTGGCTTCGATCCTCAGCACCACATAAAAATAAATAAACAAAATAAAGACATTGTGTCCATGTATAACTAAAAAATACTTTTAAAAAATAATATTTATCTATAGCGATAGAGAGAACAGACAAATGGTCACCTTTGGGGAAGATTGAGTGTCGTCAGGAGGAAACCTTCTTGGAGGTTGGAATTGTCTGATATAATAAATTGGGTACATATACATGAGTGTATACATGAGTGTATGTAAAATATATAAAAATCCATTGATCTATATCTTTATTGTAATATTCAAGGAATGTCTCATAAACTCAAAGACAAGAATGCATGTGAGTCTCTAGAAGGGACTAGATCCAGGGACAGTAATCACTGGGATTACAAAACTGTGAATTTAGGCAGATTTGAAACCTGACTCTGCTACTTAATAACCAGGCAACTATGGGAAAGCAACGTAACTTTTTTGAGCCTCACTTTGTTTATCTTTAACACAGGGATAACAAATACTAAGATGATGCAAGGATAGCCGGGCACAGTGTCACACACCTATAATTCCAGCAGTTCAGGAGGCTGAGGCAGGAGGATCACAAGTTCAAAACCAGCCTCAGCAATTTAGCAAGGCCCTAGGTAACTCAGCGAGACTCTGTCCCTAAATTTAAAAAAAAAAAAAAAAAGGCTGGGGATGTGGCTCAGTGGTTGAGTGCCCCTGAGTTCAATCCTTGGTACAAAACAAAAAAATAATGATGCAAGGAACTAATGAATATAAAGCAATTGCTCAGGACCTTGTACTTCTGTAACTGAGAATTGTGGTGCCTATAAAAACCTTCCTCTTCTCTCTCTCTCTCTCTCTCTCTCTCTCTCTCTCTTTTTTGGTACCAGGAATTGAACTCAGGGACACTCGACCACTGAGCCACATCCCCAGCCCTATTTTGGGTTTTATGTAGAGACAGGGTCTCACTGAGTTGCTTAGTGCCTCGCCATTGCTGAGGCTGGCTTTGAACTCGTGATTCTCCTGTCTCAGCCTCCCTAAGTGTTGGGATTACAGGCTTGTGCCACCAAGCCCGGCTCCTCTTCTCTCTCTTTATGTGCATTTGCTTCAACATTCCATTTGCAGACTGGCTATCTCTGCTTCTCTGATCCATAGAAGGAAATATAGGACTTTTCGGCTCACAGTCTACATGGTATATGGTTCCAGCCACACTCAGAGACTATGTTTCTCAGCCCTAAATTCAAATTTCTGACAGCAAAAGCCTGATTGACTCACCTTGGGTCCAGTGTTCACCTCTAGACTCATTAGCCATCATGGAGAGAAGTGGCCAGTAGGGCAGAGTGAAGCCCAGCTAAATGTAGTGGCTTGGGGGCCTGCTATGGGTGAAATTACATCCCCTCAAAAGACATGCTAAAGTCTTAACCTCCAGTATTTCAGAGTGTGACCCTATTTACAGATAGGGGGTTGACTAGGTGTTGAACCCAGGGGCACTTAACCACTGAGCCACAACTCCAGCCCTTTTTATATTTTATTTTGAGACAGGGTCTTGCTAAGTTGCTTAGGACCTTGCTAAGTTGCTGAGGCTGGCTTTGAACTTGTGATCCTTCTGCCTCAGCCTCCCAAGCTGCTGGGATTACAGGTGTGCACCATTGCACCCAGCCTTGGAAATAGTGATACTGCTGGTAACTAATTTACCTATCTGTATTGACTACCTGTCTAATTCTGGCTTTAATAGGGTCTTTATAAAGGTAATCAGGTTAACATGAAGTTAATAAGTCGAGTCCTCACCTAGTGTGATTAGTGTCCTCAGAAAAAGGGGAAATATGGACACAGAGACAGCCATGTACAGAGGGAAGATGATGTGAAGTCACACACAGAGAGAAGATGGCCATGTGAAGATGGAGGATTGGAGTGATTCAAGCCAAGGAGCACCAAATATTGCCAGCAAAACACTGGAAGCTTGTAAGAGGCAAAGAGGGATCCTAGAGGAAGCATGGCCCTGCCGTCGCCTTCATTTCCAGAATCAGGAGACGATAAATTTCTGTTGTTTTCAGTCAGTAGTGTGTAGTACTTTGCTATGGGAGCCCTAGGAAGCTAATGCTGGGCCCATCCTAGTGGATGGTTCGGAGGAAAGGGGTTGTTTCAGAACAGGAAACATCAATAAAGTGTCCATCATGCTCAGGAAACCCCCTTTAGACTAGGGTCTCTGGCAATCACTCTCCTTGCAGAACAAGCCCATAAAGTTTAGTGACATAGCAACCCCAGTAAGTTGTCCTCAAGTGGACTCAATAGAAAACTGCTCTTCCCAGAACTCTGTGGCCACTTGAAATCTGTCAAGTGTTTATTTAGCATATCCAGCCTCTCACTTTGCTCTAGGATTGGGGGTTGCAGACACGAGAGTGTGAGTGTATGTGGGACACTGAGTTAAGGATGGAAATTTAAAGGTGAAACACCTAAGTCTTGAATAAAAAAACTTAAATAGGGCATACTCTTATATAAGGTAGGCCCTGCCTTCCTTGATGTCCAATTCCCCAGTATATCCTTATCAAATAATTGACAACAAGCCTTTATAATGTAACAATTATTTATAAGACACTGTTAAGCATGGGGAACATTTTTACTGTTATTGAGGGTCATAAGTGAAGATCTGACTATTTAGAGAGACATACTATGTTCAAGAATGGAAAGCTAGTATCAAAGATGTCATTTGAGGCATCTAGAATCCATAGTTAATGATGTTTTAAAAAAAGTGTCTCAGGGGGCTGGGGCTGTGGCTCAGCGGTAGAGCGCTTGCCTCGCATGCGTGAGGCCCTGGGTTCGATCCTCAGCACCACGTACACAGCAATAAAATAAAGACATTGTGTCCATCTACAACTAAAAAAATATTAAAAAAAAAAAAGTGTCTCAGACTATCAATACTGGTTTGCAGCCAGGCATGGTGGCACATGACTGTAATCCCGGCAACTCAGGAGGCTTAGGCAAGAGGGTGGCAAGTTCAAGGCCAGCCTCTGCAACTTAGCAAGGCCCTAAGCAACTTAGTGAGAACCTGTCTCAAAATAAAATATAAAAAAAAGCTGGGTTGGGAGGCTGAGATAGGAGAATCATGAGTTCAAAGCCAGCCTCAGCAATGGCGAGGCACTAAACAACTCAGTGAGACCCTGTCTCTACATAAAACACAAAATAAGGCTGAGGAAACTCAGGGGCACTTGGCTCAATAGTTGAATACACCTGAGTTCAATCCCTGATACGGAAAAAAAAAAAAAAAGGCTGGGGATGTGGTTCAGTTGTAAAGTAGCCCTGAGTTCAATCCCCAGTATGTATGTATGTATGTATGAATATATATATTTGGTACCAGGGATTGAACTCAGGGGCACTTGACCACTGAGCCACATCCCCAGCCCTATTTTGTGTTTTATGTAGAGACAGGGTCTCACTGAGTTGCTTAGCGCCTCGCCGTTGCTGAGGCTGGCTTTGAACTCACGATTCTCCTGTCTCAGCCTCTCAAAGTGCTGGGATTATAGGCGTGCGCCCCTGTGCAAAAATTTATATTTTAAAACTTAAAATTTAACAGACTTATTTATTCAATGTTCCCACTCTATTTTGTATGTACCCTTTGTACCTGCATTCATTCAATTCATTCTTTCATTCAGTTATTATTGAGCACTTACTATATGCATAGCATTGTATTAGATGTTGAGGGTATATGACACACTAAAAATATGGTGTAGTTTGATTGCTATCTTTATATTTATAGGAGAATGACAGGGCAATCCTCTCTCAAAGTAACACAATTAACATATGATGTATAAGACTGGACACTAAAAAACTACTATAGGAGTAAAATATTTCCCAGACTCAAAGCAGAAAGAATAAGAAATCAATTGTACTATAACTGAAAATTACAAGCTCTAGAAAGAATGCATCGATCTGAAGGAGGTCAGTCAACATGAGATCCAGACACACAGGAAATAGAAAAAGAGCTGTCAGGGCTCACCCAGTGCAATGGAGTCTGGGGGATTCTCTCAGCTTTTTTTTTTTGTATTGGGGATTGAACTCAGGGGTACTCGATCACTGAGCCACATCCTCAGCCCTATTTTGTGTTTTATGTAGAGACAGGGTCTCACTGAGTTGCTTAGCACCACTGTTGCTGAGGCTGGTTTTGAACTCGCAATTCTCCTGTCTCAGCTTCCCACAGTGCTGAGATTACAGGTTTGAGCCACCGCGCCCGGCTTCCCTCAGCTTTTTGAAATGTCTGAAATTACCCTTGCAAGGTGTATGTCTGAATCCTATGCCCTGCCCCCACCCCAGGAGTGAGACAAAAAGCAGGACCCTTACCAGCAGTTCTATAACTAGAGAGAAGCTTAGCAAGATGAGTCAAGAGCAAGTTCAAACTGAAATTTGTCAGGGAGAGGCTGTCAATTAAGCCTCAAGGAGACCAAGGGCAAAAGTTAAAACAGAGGTTCAGACACCAGACCATAAATGGGTGCATAACTAGGTTATGGATCTGAGAGTTTATTGTTAGTCAGAGACACAGGCAGGTGAGGGTAAACTGTATATAAGCAAGGAGGGTCCAGGGCAATGGCATCAAACAATATTAGAGTGGATTCCTGTTGTACTAGGTGACTTGGGCTGTTTCAAAGGTTGTATTTGGGCTGGGGCTGTAGGTCAGTTGTAGAGTGCCTGCCTAGCAGACTCAAAGTCCTGGGTTCAATCCCCACCACTGCAGATAAATCAATAATAAAGATAAAGACTGTATTCAAGGCCAGAAGTTTATCACTGCAGTGGAGATGATGTATTGCTCTTCTTGCTTTGCTGTCTTCAGACATTAAAGTCATCCAGCTAAGCCCTTTGGTCTGGTTCTAGGTCACTAAGCAACCTCCTGATTAAACATGGCCACCCGCATTTGGCCTACTGAGGCATAATGGGCTGGCTGTCCAGCAATTATGAGAGTCCTCCTTTGTCTTCAATCTCTTCTGATTGTAATACTTTCTTTCAAAATGAAATATATTTGATTATTCACTTTTATTAAAAAAGTAAAAGCCGGAGCCAGGCGTGGTGGCTCACGCTTGTAATCCCAGCACTTAGGGAAGCTGAGACAGGAGAATCGCGAGTTCAAAGCCAGCCTCAGCAACGGCGAGGCGCTAAGCAACTCAGTGAGACCCTGTCTCTACATAAAACACAAAATAGGGCTGGAGA
>CM053417.1:28731466-28945870 GCA_028644305.1 Xerus rutilus
TTTTTTTTTTTTGGTACTAGGGATTGAACTCAGGGGTGCTCGACCACTGAGCCACATCCCCAGCCCTATTTTGTGTTTTATGTAGAGACAGGGTCTCACTGAGTTGCTTAGTGCCTCGCCATTGCTGAGGCTGGCTTTGAACTCGCGATTCTCCTGTCTCAGCCTCCCTAAGTGCTGGGATTACAAGCGTGAGCCACCGTGCCCGGCTCCTCATGAAGTATTTTAATACCAGATAGCATTATAGGGAATGTGAAAGACCCAAAAGTAACTCACAGAAAGAGCTTTGTATTTATCCTTACACTTCTAAGCATTCAGCTATCTATATTAACACTATTAAAACAGATAATCCAGGATCCCACCATTGTACTTTTTTATGTGTGTGGTGCTGGGGATCAAACCCAGGACCTCATACATGTCAGGCAAGTGCTCTACCACGGAACCTCATCCCTAATCTCCCATTGTGCTTTTCAGTAACTATTTTTACTCAAGCTTCTATCATGAACGGATTATCATGTCAATAAATACAATTTAGATTATCATTTTTAATGGACACGCAGTGTTCTATTGTGTGAATGCTCTATGATTTCTTGAAATAACACCTTATTGTTGAACATTTAGGTTGTTTTTGGCTCTCTCCTATTACAAGTAGTGCTTCCATAAACATCCTCCTGGGTATACCATTATGCACATGAGTGATTATTTTCTTGGAATAAATTCTCAGGGGTAGAATTGTGGGATCAAACAGTGTGAACATTTGAAGGTCCAATTGGCCTCCACAAAGGACATATCAATCTACACACCCACCACCTGGAATATGAGAGTGCTCATTTTCTTCAATCTTTATCCATGCTGGGTATTTTCAATCTTTTTAATCTTTGCCAATCTGTGGGTACAATGATAGGTCATTGCTGCTTTAATTAGCATTTAAATTGCTCCTGAGGTTTATTCATTTATTTAACAAATATAATTCAGAACCTTCTGTGTGCCAAACACTGTATTAGGCATAGACACATAATGGTGAACAAAAACAGTTACAGATGTTGATCTTACGGGGTTTGCAATCTAATGAAAGAGATAGACAATAATGAAATGATACCATAAATGAAGGTAAAACTTCAACCATGATTAAGGATGGTGAAGGAGAAATGCAAAGAGCTCTGAGAGCATCAAATAGGGGGACTTGGGCTATCAAGGAAGGCTTCCCTAGGGAAGTAATGATTGAGCTGGTAACCAAAGGGAGAGTTGCTGCCACCAGGTGAAGCAGGGAAGGAAACATTCTGTGGGAGGAGCAGCATGTGCAAAGACCCTGTGGTGGGAGGGAGCATGGTGAGGCATTTGAAAACAGACCAGTATACTCAGAGAACAGAGAGTGAGCGAGAGAGTTCAGAGAGGTAGACAGGGGCCAGGACACTCAGGGCTGGTCATATGGGTTAAGGATTTTGGTCTTTATCTTAAGTACCAAAGAACATCCCTGATGAGTTAAAGCAGGGAAATTAGATGATCTGACTTGCAGAATGTAAAATCACTGTTGTAACAATGTAGAAAGCAGATTGGGAGGAGATGGGTACATGCAGAGAGATCATCCAAGAGGGCACTAGTTGAGGTGAGTGGTGATAGGGGCTTAGACCATTGTGGTATTCTTGTAGATGGAGACCAATACACAGATAAAGATGCTGGTAGAATCAGAATAGATACTACGGACCCAGGAGTCAAGCCAAAAATAATTGACTAATTATCACCGAGTCCTGCCTATTCTGAATCTCTCCCTCGCCCTTCCCCCCTCTCTCTCTTGCTTTCTTCCTCTTTCTCCCTACTGGAGATTTAATCCAGGGACACTCTACACTGATCTATACCCCCGGCCTGCCTTTTTAAAAAAATTTTTATTTTGAGACAGCGTCTTGCTAAATTGCTGAGGCTAGCCTCGAATTTACCGTCGTCCTCGCTCATCCTCCAGAGTCTCTGGGATTACAGGAGTGTACCACCTGAATCTCTCTTGAATCAATTCCATAAATCCTGTTTCAGCTCAGGCTCTCCTCTCCTACCTGGCCCATACATTGGTCACATCTGTGGCCTCCGTATTTTCCTCCTTCAGTTTCTTTTCTGTACCTGACACCACAGAGATTTTTTTCCTTTTGCATCTTACATCTTCTGAATTTTTTTTTTCTTTTTCAGTGCTGGGGATAGAACCCAGGGCCCTGTGCACACTAGGCAAACATTTCTGCTGCTAAGTTACACCTCCAGCCCCATTCCTTTTTTGTTTTGTCTTGTTTTTTTGAAGAACAATATTCCAGTCAGGTGCAGTGACACATACCTGTAATCTCAGTGACTCAGGAGGCTGAGGAAGGAGGATCACGAGTTCAAAGCCAGCCTCAGCAACTTAGCAAGGACCTAAGCAACTCAGTGAGACCCTGTCTCTAAATAAAATATAAAAAGGGCTAGGGATGTGGCTCAGTGGTTAAGCGCCCCTGAGTTCAATCCTTGGTACCCCAAAATAATAATAATATTTCATTTTATGTATATATCACATTTATTTATCCATTCATCCATTGATAGACATTTAGGTGCTTCTTCCTTCTGGTTGTTATGATTAATGCTGCTGTGAGCATAAATGTATGTTATTATATGTATGAATGTATATACATATACATATATGCATATATAATATATATCTTATTTATAATAATTTACTTATAATATATATCATATATATATTGAGTTGCTTAGCACCTCACCGAACTCTTGATTTTCCAGTCTCAGCCTCCCAAAGTGCTCAGATTACAGGCATGTGCCGCTGTGCCCGGCTCTCAGCTTTTTTTGTTGTTGGAAATTATTGGATTACTAACTCAAAATCTTTGCTTATACATCTCTTCAGATTTCCTATTTCTTCCTAAGTAAATTTCTACAGTTTTTGCTTGTCTAGGAATCTTTCTGTGTCACCAAAATTATCTAATTTGTTGACATACAGTTTTTCATATACATTTCTTTTTTTGGTACTGGGGATTGAACTCAGGGGTACTCAACCACTGAGCCATCTCCCCAGCCCTATTTTGTGTTTTATGTAGAGACAGGGTCTCACTGAGTTGGTTAGTGCCTTGCCATTGCTGAGGCTGGCTTTTTTTTTTTTTTTTTTTGGTACTGGGGATTGAACTCAGGGGCACTTGACCACTGAACCACATCCCCAGCCCTATTTTGTGTTTTATGTAGAGACAGGGTCTCACTGAGTTGCTTAGTGCCTCGCCATTGCTGAGGCTGGCTTTGAACTCGCGATTCTCCTGTCTCAGCCTCCCTAAGTGCTGGGATTACAAGCATGAGCCACTGCGCCCGGCTTGAGGCTGGCTTTGAACTCACGATTCTCCTGTCTCAGCCTCCCTAAGTGCTGGGATTACAGGCGTGCGCCACCGCGCCCGGCTTCATAATACATTTGTTTACACTATTTTATCATCATCTCTTCTATTTCTATAAAGTTTGTAGTAGTTTTTCCTCTTTCATTCTTCTTGTTTAAGTTTGTGGTGCTGGGGGATCTAACCTGGGGCCTCCTGCATGCTAGGCGTAGCACTCTGGCCCTGAGCCACATCCCCAGCCTCTTTCATTCTTGCTTTTAGTAATTTGAGTGTTTTCTCTTTTTTCCTAGTCAGCCTAGCTGTGTCAATTTGGTTGATTTTTTTCAAAGAATCAACTTTTGGTTTGATCAATTTTCTCTATTGTCTTTCTGTTCTCTATATGAGAAATGGAAAGTCTGGTGGGCCATTTTCAGAACATAGTATTCAGCCTTAATTGGATCCAATTGTATCCATTTTAATTATAGCCCTTCCCTTTTGCCTGCCTGAATTTTGAAATTAGCCAATCACGTAGATTGTAGCCCTGAGTCCTCCAATCAGGGCTAAGAGCCCTGATGCCTTAGTTATATAAACCAACAGATTGCCTGCCCAGGTGCACTTGCTAGCCAGGTTCTGTAGCATGCCTTTCTGTTAGAAGTAAATGCCTTGCCCACCCACTTTTCAGTATGCGTTCAATGTCTTGCGGCACTTTGGTATTTCTAATAACTACTTCATTAATTTCTACTCTAATCTTTATAAACCCTTCTTTTTATAGTTTGGGTTTAATTTGCTGTTTTTCAAGTTTCTTAAAGTGGAAGCTTAGGTTATTGATCTGAGAGCTTTTCTTCTTTATTAATATAGGTGTTTGCAACTACATATTTTCCTCTCAACACTGCCTTAGTTTTATTCCTTAATTTTTTTGGTATGTTGTGTCATCATTTTCATTCATCATAAGATGTTTTTATAATTTATCTTGTGATTTCTTTTTTGGCCCATTATATGAGTTATGTTGTTTAATTTTTACATATTTGTGAATTTCTCAAAATTTCCTCTTATTTATCTCCAATTTCACCCTATTGTAGTTGGAGTACATACTTTGTATGATTTTAATCCCTTTATATTTATTGAGGTTTGATTTATGGTCTACCATATGGCCTATCTTGTAGAATGTTCCATGAGTACTTGAGAAAAATGTGTTTTCTTCTATTGTTGGATGAAGTGTTCTATAGATGTCTGTTAGGTCTAATTGGTTTATAATGTTGCTGTATGTTTCCTTCATAAAAACCTTTTACCTATTCATCTACCCTTTTTGGGGATTTATTGTTAGGTGCACACAGAGATATTTTTAGCACCCCTGTTTGATTGTGTCCTTCCTCTGTTTGGATATGTTGGATTCTCATGTACCACAGGATAGAGAAGTCTCCTCAATATGACACTCAAGGTAATGATCTGGCTACTGGCAATTTCTAGTCTCCTCAAAATAAGAACTTTAAAAAGTTCTAAACATGGAGCTGGGCATGGTGGCACCCACCTGTAATCCCAGAGGCTTGAGAGGCTGAGGCAGGAGGATCAAAAGTTCAAAGCCAACCTCAATTTAGTGAGGCCCTAAGCAACTTAGCAACACCCTGTCTCAAAATAAAAAATATAAAGGACCGAGGATGTGGCTTAGTAGTTAAGTGCCCCTGGGTAAAATCCTTGGTACAAAAAAAAAAAAGTGTTTAGCACTTTCCAGTGCTAAACATGGAAAAGTTCTCTTTGCATGGGACATCTGCATGGAAAGGGAAACACGATTTGTTTGTTTCTTTATTTATTTGATTATAAGTGAAATTCAGTAGCTCTTCATGAATTCTTTTCAGTACTAGGAACTGAACCCAGGGCATTCTACCATTGAGCTACATTCCCATTCCTTTTTATTTTATTTTATTTTTAAATTTTTGGTACCAAGGATTGAACTCAGGGGCACTCAACCACTGAGCCACATCCCCAGCCCTGTTTTGTGTTTTATGTAGAGACAGGGTCTCACTGAGTTGCTTAGTACCTCGCTATTGCTAAGGTTGGCTTTGAACTCGTGATTCTCCTGTCTAAGCCTCCCAAAGTGCTGGGATTACAGGCGTGCACCACCGCTCCTGGCTTCTTTTTATTTTTTATTTTGAGACAGGGTCTTGCTAAGTTCCTGAGGCTGGCCTTGAACTTGGGATTCTCCTACCTCAGCCTCCCAAATTGCTGACATTACAGGCATGTGTCACCACTCCTGGCTCTATTTAAACAATATATTCAAGCCAAGAGAAATTTGGTGAGCCCAGCTGTCATTGCCTCATACCTCATACCATGAACTTTGCAAGTCTGATTTACCACATGGTGTGATGGAGAAAGCAATAATGGTTATGAATTTTCTCTGCACTCATGCTTTAACCATGACCAGTTTTGGAGCTATTTGGAGGAGATTGATACCAGGTATCGGAATAGACTGAGTTGCCATCTCCAATCAAGGACATTTTGAAATCGAACAGTCCCTAAAATTAATTTGTTAGAACTCCAGTGATTCACAAGATTGTATTCTCTTATAGATGTGACAATACTTCTGAATACATTGAATTCAAAAACTGCAGGGGGCAAACAAAAGCTCTTTATTCATTCAAGGAAATGCAGGCTCCACCCGGACATGTGGATTGGACAGATGGTGACTGCAAACCTACCATTTTCCATTGCCGAGTTCAATGCATTCATGGATTTTGAAGAATCCTGCACTGTATTTGATGGGAAATTAGGCACAATTGCAGGATTCCCTTCCCCGGATGCAGTGGAGGGAGGCATCTCAAGTTGCTAGGTTTAGACCACAGTGTCCTGAGAGCCCAGGGCCAGAGGAAAGAGTCTCTCATCTTAGATTAGACATGTAGAGCCAGGAACCTGCAAGCCAGAAGCCCAGAGCAATAACAACAAGCTCTGAGTCTTGGGGGCCATATTTGGCAGAATCACGTACTGCTGATTGTCCTGTAGATAATGGTAGAGTGCAGAAGGCCCAGCTGAATATAAGGTACAGTGATGGCATGATCAGAAGAGGTTCATAGGTTTTAAAAATATATATATGTAATTTTTATTGTAATAAAATATAAATAAAATGAAGCTTGCCATATTCACTTTTTTTTTTGGTACCAGGAGTGCCTAACCTCCAAACCATGTCCCCAGCCTTTTTTTTGTATTTTATGACAGGTTCTCACTGAGTTGCTTAGGGCCTCACTAAGTTGCTGATGCTGGCTTTGAACTTGCAATCCTCCTGCCTCAGCCTCCTAAGCCACTGGGATTACAGGCATGTATCACTATACCTGGCCCTTTTTTCTTTTAATACAACTGCTTTATTGAGATCTAATTCACATGTCATGCAATCCACCTTGTTCATAGCATTTTGTTGTTGTTGCTTTTTTTGTTTTTTGTGGTACTAAAAATTGAACCCAGAGTCTCACATATGCTAGGCAAGTGTGAGTTATACTCCCAGTCCTCTTTTTTTCTTTTTTGGAAATGGGGGTTGAACCCAGGGGCATTTTACCACTGAGCTACAATCCTGCTCATCCTTATATTTTATTTTGAGACATGGTCTCAAGTTGTTAAGGGCCTTACTAAATTGCTGAGGTTGGTCTTGAACTTGGGATTCTCTTGCCTTAGCTTCTTGAGTTGCTGGGATTACAGGCACATGCCACCATGTCTGGTTCATTTATAGGTTCCGATAGGTATAAACAATCTTATTTTCATAAACAGACAAAATAAATTTTTAAAGACATTTAAAAAAAATTTTTTAGTTGTAGATGGACACAATATCTTTATTTATTTATTTGTATGTGGTACTGAGGATCGAACCCAGTGCCTCACGCATGCAAGGCAAGCGCTCTACCAATGAGCCACAATCCCAGCCCTAAAGACATTTTTATAATTGCCTTAAGAGTATATACTTTTCATTTATTTCTATCCTGCCTGGTATGGAATGATCAAACCCTGCAACTGTCTGTCAACATTCTGCTCCATGAAGGGGATTTACCAAGAAGTATACCATCCCTAGAGTTTTGGGTTTTTTTTTTTGGTATTGGAGATTGAACTCAGGGGTACTCGACCACTGAGCCACATCCCCAGTCCTATTTTGTGTTTTATGTAGAGACAGGGTCTCACTGAGTTGCTTAGTGCCTCACTGTTGCTGAGGCTGGCTTTGAACTCACGATTCTCCTGTCTCAGCCTCCCTAAGTGCTGGGATTACAGGCGTGCACCACCGCACCTGGCCCATCCCTAGAGTTTTATGGGTGAACATTATCCAAACCTCTCTGGCTGGACGGCCAAGTTCTAGACAAGGTTTAGGTCTTCCTGATGCAGATGAAAGCACTTGATCTTTCTTCAAAGTGTCAAAATTGAAGCCTCCACCACAAGTCTGTCTCTGGAATCAGCATGATTAAATAGCTCCTGCTGTCCCAGTTCAATTTGGTAAATACCAGTGTTCTGTTCTTATTTTTGGGAAAATAAATATTAAACAGCAGCCACCAGTGTAAATGTGTACTTTTGAGTGAATACAGATGATTAAACGTTTTGGGGATATTTCTGTGTTATTGTCCCCATAATACATATTGTTGAATAGACAACAAGTCACATTTTGTTATCAATTTTTGCAGGCTATACATATCTGAATCTTTACTACATGACCTACAATGAAAAAATATGTGAGTGCTTCATCTTAAACAAATCTTCCTAAAATTTTAGGTGTCAGCTGGGCGCGGTGGTGCATGCCTATAATCCCAGCACTTTGTCAGGCTGATACAGGAGGATCATGAGTTCAAAGCCAGCCTCAGCAACAGCGAGGCGCTAAGCAACTCAGTGAGACCCTGTCTCTACATAAAACACAAAATAGGGCTGGGGATGCGGCTCAGTGGTCAAGTGCCCCTGAGTTCAATCCCCTATACACTCCCGCCCCCAGAAAAAAGTGAGTCCTTTGAGTCTCCAAGTTCCATAATACAGAGCATAACCTTAACCAGTCACTTGCAAGGTCATAGAAAAACCTCACTACTATTCCAGCACCATAAAGGCTACATAAGGACCCCTTAAAGATTTGGAGTGGTGTTTCCTATGCAAAAGCAAACTCAGATGAAGGGTGTTTATCTTAACTAACAACATCCTATCTGCACTTCAGGCTAGGCGTTTCTGCCTTACTCACTTTAGAGATCTCTTAAAAGTTCCAGCCGGGCGTGGTGGCTCACGCTTGTAATCCCAGCACTTTGGGAGGCTGAGACAGGAGAATCGCGAGTTCAAAGCCAGCCTCAGCAATGGCGAGGCGCTAAGCAAACTCAGTGAGACCCTGTCTCTACATAAAACACAAAATAGGGCTGGGGATGTGGCTCAGTGGTCGAGTGCCCCTGAGTTCAATCTCCAGTACCCAAAAAAAAAAAAAAAAAAGTTCCCCTGAGGGCTGGGATTGTGGGTCAGTGGTAGAGCACTTGCCTTGCAAGTGTGAGGCACTGGGTTTGATCCTCAGCACCACATAAAAATAAATAAATAAAGCTACTGTGTGTCCATCTACAACTAAAAAAAATATATTAAAAAAAAGTCCCCCTAACCCACACTGCAGGGGAAAGAAGTGTTCTTAGTTTGCAAACCTGCCCCTCTCACCCCATATCCACATCCATGCTCACTCTCAGTATTTGCCTCCAGCTCAAGGTAATGAATTCAAAGCACTGGAACCCATCCTGTGTCTTTTTAAAAAATATTTTTTAGTTATACATGGACACAGTATCTTTATTTTGTTTTGTTGATTTTTATGTGGTGCTGAGGATCAAACCCAGTACCTCACACATGTGAGGCAAGGACTCTACCACTGAGCTACAACCCCAACCCATCCTGTGTCTTTTTTGACTGTGTGCCATTTCCAAACCAATTAGGGCTAATAGTGCTTTGTTTTCAGACCTCATTTGGATAGTTCAACAATATCTTTTGCCTATTTTACCCAGTGTCTCCTACTATCATTCAGGCTTCAACTTAGCTGTCATCAATTCTGTGAAGCCTTACTTAATTTTCTGAGTCAGAATTAGGTATCCAAAGGCCCCAGAGCATGCTCTATCTATATCTATCTATCTATCTATCTATCTATCTATCTATCTATCTATCTATCTATCTATCTATCTATCTATCGTCTATTTGTACTGTGGATTGAACCCAGTGGCACTTTACACTGAGCCACATCCCCACCCCTTGCTAAATTGCTGAGCTGGCCTCAAACTTGTGATCCTCCTGACAGCCTCCCAGGTTGCTGGGATTATGGGAATGCACCACTGCACCAGGCTGCATCTTCTCTTTATCACTCTTTACTGTAATAGCCTGTGTGTCTTTCTGACCCTCAGTGCTGACCTGATTCTAAGTTCCATAACAATACTTATTCACTGCTCTATTTCCAATGCCATGTATAGTGTTCAGCACATAGCAGGTGCTCTGTAAACCTTTATCAAGTAAATGAGAGGCCAGGCGCAGTGGCGCACACCTGTAATCCCAGCACTTTGGGAGGCTGAGATAGGAGAATCACAAGTTCAAAGCCAGCCTCAGCAATGGCAAGGTGCTAAGCAACTCAGTGAGACCCTATCTCTACATAAAACACAAAATAGGGCTGGGGATGTGGCTCAGTGCTTGAGTGCCCCTGAGCTCAATCCCTGGTACCAAAAAAAAAAAAAAAAAAGTAAATGAGAGGCTGGGAATGTAGCTCAGTGGTAGAGCATTTGACTAGCATGTGTGGGGCCCCAGGTTTGAGTCCCTAGCAACACACACACAAAAGTAAATGAAGAGGGGACTGGGGTTATGGCGCAGTGGTAGCATGCTCGCCTAGCATGCGTGAGGCACTGGGTTTGATCCTCAGCACCACATAAAAATAAAATAAAGATATTCTGTCCACCTACAACTAAAAAAAATAAATATTAAAAAAAAAAGTAAATGAAGGGCTGATGTTGTGGCTCGGTGGTAGAGTGTTTGCCTCATATGTGAGGCACTGGGTTCGATCTTCAGCACCACATAAAAATAAATAAATAAAATAAAAGTATTGTGTCCATCTACAACTAAAAAATATTTTTAAAAAAGTAAATGAATAGGTGAATTAATCCTCCCTACTTATCTACCCTTTTAAGCTGTGCTTGTATCCTTGAATTGTTCCCTTAGCTGGAGATTGTCACTACAGAAGGCTGATTTTAAGTAACATGACTTCCCCATGAGCCTGCTTGGTTAGCAGCTGCAAGTCAATACGCCCCCAGGTGATGGAACCTACTTTATAAAGTTATTTAATATTGACCAATTGAATTACAGAAAATATGTGTCAAAGTCAATGGTTACAATTTTATCTTGATTACTTCTAACAAGAGCAAAATACCATGACTGATTATCTTTTGAGGCCCTTCCTGGCAGATAATGATAAAGCCATGTCACCAGCTTACTAATGGTGCCTGAATTGTTTTGCCAAGGCAGGGAGGATATCTGTCCAGGTGACTGAAACATGGATTCGAATAATTGGAATAGAAGTTTGAAAAGGAGATAGGCTCTTTGTAAGTGCTTTGTTCTACTGTGATATTAGTTGAAAAAATGAGCTTAGGGGTATTAAGTGGCCACCAAGAGACCTCACAGTGAATTTACTAAGATCTACATTCAGTTCTTCACCTTTACAATTTAAAACTCCTGGGCCTCAGAAAGCTAATTCATGCTAGCCAAATTCATATTAATCAGAGTGCTAATTTAGTTAATTTGCAATAAAATGCAAAACACCAAGGGCAAATATAAAGAGAAATATTGATAGATTTGAGTGTATAAATATTTTAAATCTCTTTACACAAAATTGACCATAAATAAAATTAATGAGAAAGAGTTAACATCCATATATAAAGATCTCATATGAATGAACAAGAGAAATGTGTTTCATTATAAAATGGGGCAAAGGAAATGTGCATGAAATTCATGAAAGGAAAAACAAATTGGCCAATAACTGAACACTTTAGTCCTTCCTTCTGCTGTCAGTGGTGTGCTAGAGCCTAATTTTAGGGCTTCAAATGTCATATTGATAGCTTGAAATCAGTTGTGGCGAGAGTATTTATGCTATGGAAATCAGTAAATGATGTGTAGCAAGGTTATTATTTTTTTTCTTGGAGACCTGGTTGTTAAACATTTATCATGACCTGGTGCAGTGGCACACTACTATAATCCCAGTAACTCAGGAAGCTGAGACAGGAGGTTCCCAAGTTCAAGGCCAGCCTCAGAAACTAAAATATTTACTGGCACACTACTGCATGTGTTCAATCACTGCCTCTCACCTGGATTTTTCTTTAAAAAATATGTATATATGTATGTACGTATATATATTAGTTGTAGATGGACATAATACCTTTATTTATTTATTTTTTTGTGGTGCTGAATATTGAATCCAGTACCTCACACAAGCCAGGCAAGCACTCTGTCACTGAGCCACAACCCTAATCCTCTCACCTGGATCTTTTCCAACTACATTTAAACATACTCAAGTCTTCTCTGTATCATTAGAGAAGCCCCAATCTCTACGTCCTTCTCCAGTTACCATACATACACCTTTTGTTTTCCTTCATAGCCAAACTTCTTCGAAGAACTGACTGTACTTGCTGAATCCAATGATAGATTTTCCAATCATTCTTCAGCACATTTAAATAATTTTGGGCCACTGTCACTTTCATAAAACAGCTTTTGCTGAGTTGAATGACCTCCACCAACCCTAAATTCTATGAACAGTTTTCTTTTATTTTCATTGACCTCTTTTTTTCAGTGCAGGAAATGGAATCCAGGGTTTTATACACACCAGGCAAGTGCTCTACCACTGAGCTGCACGCCTAGCCGTCCCTGACCTCTTGACCATGCTCAGTTCTGCTGACCATTACCATATTTTTCTTTCTTTCTTTCTTTCTTTCTTTCTTTCTTTCTTTCTTTCTTTCTTTCTTTCTTTCTTTCTTTCTTTCTTTCTTTCTTTCTCTCTCTCTCTCTCTCTCTCTCTATTTCTTTCTTTCTTTCTTTCTTTCTTTCTTTCGATTGAACTCAGGGGCACTCAACCACTGAGCCACATCCCCAGCCCTATTTTGTGTTTATTTAGACACAGGATCTGAGTTGCTTAGCACCTCGCCATTGCTGAGGCTGGCTTTGAACTCGCGATTCTCCTGTCTCAACCTCCTGAGCTGCTGAGATTACAGGTGTGCGCCATTGTGCCTGACTGTTGATCATTACCATCTTGAAATCTTCTTGTCTTTGAGCTTCAAAGATGCATGAACCTGGTTGTCCTCCAGTCTTCCTGGATTTTCCTTTTCAGGTTTTTTTTCCCATTTTCCACCTCCAAATGTTGGTATTTTATTTATTTTTTAAAACGTGGTGCTGAGTATCAAACCTAGTGCCTCCCACGTGCTAGCAATGCTCAACCACTGAGCTATAACCCCAGCCCCAGGAATTAGTCTCCCCATCCCTCTGATCCCCTCCCCTCCCTTCCATTTCCTCCATTCCTATGGGTTTAAATACCTCTTACACACCAATGACTTCTATATTTATATCACTCCTCTGAGCTACAATTGCCTATTTGACATCTTCCACTTCAATATCTTTTTTTTTTTTTGGTACTGAGGGTTGAACTCAGGGGCTCTCAACCACTGAGCCACATCCCCAGCCCTATTTTGGGTTTTATGTGGAGACAGGGTCTCGCTGAGTTGCTTAGCACCTCGCCATTGCTGAGGCTGGCTTTGAACTCACGATTCTCCTGTCTCAGCCTCCCTAAGTGCTGGGATTACAGGCTTCAGCCACCGTGCCTGGCTTCCACTTTAATATCTTAATCACTGAGCTACAATTGCCTATTTGACATCTTCCACTTCAATATCTCAAAAGCATCTCAAATACAATATATCCCACACTGGAGCCAAAAACTTTATTATTCCCCAAATCAGAAGTTGTTTCAGTAAATGTACCACCATAAAATCAGAAACCTAGGAGTCATTCTTGGCATCTCTGCCTTCTATATCTCCTACGTCACTAAGTCTGGGTTGTCTTTACATTCTAAATGTCTCCTAAATATGTCCTCTTTTCTCTATCTCCACTTCTACCAACCTAGTACAAGCTTCCATGATCTCTCAGCTGGACCAATGAAATAGACTTTTTTTTTGGTACCAGAGATTGAACTCAGGGGTGCTTAACCACTGAGCCAAATCCAAGCCCTTTTTTGTATTTTATTTAGAGACAGAATATCATTGAATTCCTTAGAGCCTTCCTACGTTGCTGAGGCTGGCTTTGAACACACAATCCTCTTGCCTCAGCCTCCCCAGTTGCTGGGATTACAGGTGTGCACCTCTGCACCTGGCTTTTAGTAGCATCTTACTTGACCTTCCTGCCTCCACTCTTTCTTCCCTTTTGATATACTCTCCAGCTAGACATGGTGGCACATGTCTGTGATTCCAGCTACTATAATTGCCAGCCTCAGCAACATAGCAAGACTTGGTTTCAAAATTTGAACCCTAAAATCCCCCCAACCCCAAAACAAAAACAAAGAAACAAAAACACTTTCCACACTGAATGCAAGGGAAGTTTTCAAAACAGGAATCTGATAATGTCACACTCCTGTTTCTCAGTATTTTCCCATTACTTTTAGGCTAAAAATAGACCCCTTAAAATGTTCCCTGCGTGAACTTGCTCTGTATCTACCTCTCCAGTCTCATTTCATACCACTCTGGTCCCTCTGCACTTTAGCCACACCAATATTCTTTGTATTTCTTGGGTAGAGACTTCACACATGCTCTTCCCTTAGTCTGGAATATTCTTGCCACTCTTTTTCACCCTTCACCTTGCAGACTCCTATTTAATTCAGACATCCCTTCCTCAATGAAACCTCCACTAAACTGCTAGAAGAAGTTGAATATGTCTTCACCCTGTCCCACTGCCGTTATTGGCTCTCACGGCACCATAAACATCTCCTTAAAATGCTCTTTTTGCAGTTTTATTTTTGCATATCTTTTTTTTAAATATATATTTTTTTCAAATATCTTTATTTTACTTATTTATTTGTATGTGGTGCTGAGGATCGAACCCAGTGACTCACGCATGCAAGGCAAGCGCTCTACCAACTGAGCCACAGCCCCAGCCCTTATTTTTGCATATCTTTATGTGATTATTTGATTGTTGTCTGTCTTCTCTGCTAGACTGTATGCTCCATGAACCAGGGACTCAGTCTGTTCTTACTTGCCACAGAAGTATAGCATCTAGTCTAAGATCTGATATACAGTGGGTACTCAATAAATATTTGTGAGATTTAAGAGTCACATAGCAGAAGCCGGGCGCGGAGGCTCAAGCCTGTAATCCTAGCACTTAGGGAGGCTGAGACAGGAGAATCGCGAGTTCAAACCCAGCCTCAGCAATGGCGAGGCGCTAAGCAACTCAGTGAGACCCTGTCTCTACATAAAACACAAAATAGGGCTGGGGATGTGGCTCAGTGGTCGAGTGCCCCTGAGTTCAATCCCCACAAAAAAAAAAAAAAAAAAAGAATCACATACCAATCTTGTGTACAGAAAATGTATGAGACTATTCCAACTAGCTGGGTGCGGTGGCGCAAGCCTGTAATCCCAGCACTTAGGGAGGCTGAGACAGGAGAATCGCGAGTTCAAAGCCAGCCTCAGCAACCACAGCAAGGCACTAAGCAACTCAGTGAGACCCTGTTTCTACATAAAACACAAAATAGGGCTGGGGATGTGGCTCAGTGGTCGAGTACGCCTGAGTTCAATCCCCGGTAACAAACAACCCCCCAAACTATTCCAACTACTATTTTTCCTTTTGCTGTGGCTCCCAGAAAGCTAAGAATCATATTTGAAGCTTGTGATGGTTACTTTTAAAAATTTGCAGTGCAGGGGATTGAACACAGGGCCTTGCACACACACTAGGCAAGTGCTCTACCACTGAGCTGCACCCACAGCCCAGAAAACATTTTTTAGTATAAGTACATTCTAGAATAATGATAAAAAGTATAGCATATTAGCTGGGCGCAGTGGCTCAAGCCTGTAATCCCAGCACTTAGGGAGGCTGAGACAGGAGAATCGCGAGTTCAAAGCCAGCCTCAGCAACGGCGAGGCATTAAGCAACTCAGTGAGACCCTGTCTCTACATAAAACACAAAATAGGGCTGGGGATGTGGCTCAGTGGTTGAGTGCCCCTGAGTTCAATCTCCAGTACCAAAAAAAAAATTTAAAGTGATAAAACATGAAAAATATACATATTAATGGATGTTAGACAATTTTCTGTTACTATAACAGATACCTAAGATAATCAAGTTATAAATAGGAAAGATGTATTTTGGCTTACAGTTTTTGAGGTTTCAGTATGTGATCGGTGGGCTCTCTTTCTTTTGGGCCTGTGATGTGGCAGCACATTATGATCAGAATATGTGGTATACCAAAAGTGATCACCTCATTGTGAACCACGGAGCAGAGAGAAAGATGAAGAGACCAGGGTCCCACAATCTCCTTTGAGAGCATTTCCCAATGACATAAAGACCTCTCAGTAGGCCCCACCTCTTAAAGTTTCCACCACCACCTCCCAACAGCATCAAAACGGGAACCAAGCCTTTAACACATTGGCCTTTGGGGGACACTTAAGATTCAAAACTATAGCTGGGCACAGTAGCACATGCCTGTAATCCCTGTGGCTCAGGAGACTGAGGCAGGAGGATTGTGAGTTCAAAGTCAGCCTCAGGAATGGCGAGGCACTAAGCAACTCAGTAAGACCTTGTCTCTAAATAACACACAAAATAAGGCTGAGGATGTGGCTTAGTGGTTAAGTGACCCTAGGTTCAATCCCCAGTACCAAAACAAAAAAGATTCAAATTATAGCAAAGGAGTGCCATGTGATTTTTTTCAGAGTCTCACCATGTTGCCTCAAACTTGCCATCCTCCTGCTTCAGCCTCCCAAATAGCTGGAATTTCAGGCCTGCACCACTGTATCTGGTCCATGTGATATTTTGATCCATGTATACATAGTATAATATTTATATCCAGGTAAACATATCTAACTCCTTAAACATTTATCTTTTTTTTTTTTTGGTACTGGGGTTTGAACTCAGGGCACTCAACCACTGAGCCACATCCTCAGCTGAATTTTGTGTTTTATGTAGAGACAGGGTCTCACTGAGTTGCTTAGCACCTCGCCATTGCTGAGGCTGGATTTGAACTCGCGATTCTCCTGTCTCAGCCTCCCTAAGTGCTGGGATTACAAGCGTGAGCCACCGCGCCCAGCTACAGTTATCATTTTATCATTTTTTATGGTGAAAATATTCAAAATCTTTCCTCCTCCTCCTCCTCCTCCTCCTCCTCCTCCTCCTCCTCCTCCTCCTCCTCCTCCTCCTCCTCCTCCTTCTTCTTCTTCTTCTTCTTCTTCTTCTTCTTCTTCTTCTTCTTTGTACTGGGGATCAAATCCTGGGGTACATTACCATGGAGCTAGCCCTTGTAAATCTTTTTATTTTCAGACGAGGTCTCAGTAAATTGCTTGAGACCTCACTAAGTTGTTGAGGCTGGCCTCAAACTTTTGTTTTGTTTTGTTTAGCACCTCCCTGTTGCTGAGGCTGGCTTTGAATTGGCAATTCTCCAGTCTCAGCCTCCCAAAGGGCTGGGATTACAGGTGTGTGCTACCGTGCCTGGCTCCAAAGGCCCCATCTTTTTTTTTTTTTTTTTTTTTTAGTGTAGATGGATATAGTATGTTTATTTATTTTTATGTGTGTTGATGCTCGAACCCAGTGCCTCACGCATGTAAGGAAAGCACTCTACCGCTAAGCTACAATCCCAGCCCCAAAGGCCCCATCTTTTTTTTTTTTTTTTTGGTACTGGAGATTGAACTCAGGGGTACTCGGCCACTGAGCCACTTCCCCAGTCCTATTTTGTGTTTTATCTAGAGACAGGGTCTCACTGAGTTGCTTAGCGCCTCGCCGTCACTGAGGCTGGCTTTGAACTCGCGATTCTCCTGTCTCAGCCTCCCAAAGTTCTGGGATTACAGGCTTGTACCACCGTGCCTGGCTTCAAAGGCCCCATCTTTAAACATCATAGTTAGATTACATTTATACCCTCTCAATACGTCACAATGGCAACTGTATTTCATCCTGAGTTTTTGGAGGGGACAAACCATAATCAAACCAGAGCAAATAGTGTCCTGAGTCCCAGGTCCTAACTGCTTTAATTACTCTCTGCTCTAGTCTTTTTCCAAGCAGAAACCAGAGTGACCTTTCTTTCTTCTTTTTTTAATATACTTTTTTTAAAATCTTTTTTTAGTTGTAAATGGACACAATATCTTTATTTTATTTATTTATTTTCATGTGGTGCTGAGGATCGAACCCAGTGCCTCACACATGCGAGGCAAGCGCTCTACCACTGAGCTACAGTCCCAGCCCTTAATATATATTTTTTTAGTTGTAGATTGACACAATACCTTTATTTTATTTATTTATTTTTATGTGGTGCTGAGGATCAAACCCAGTGCCTCACACATGCTAGGCAAGTGCTCTACCACTGAGCCACAGCCCTAGCCCCAGGCTGACCTTTCAAAATTGCAAATATGTTCCTGCTACTCCCTTGCTCAAAACTCTTTAGCAGCTCCTCGCCATCTAAGGGACAGTTTCTCTGACTGTTTCAGGTGGCACAGCATCTGGATATCATGGTGCTCTTTCCAGAATGCCATGAAATAATTGATATATTAAATTGCTCCATATGAAATAAAACACTTTTCAAAAGAACACTTCTGCTAGCAGAAAAATATGTCTACATGGGGCTGGGGTTATGGCTCAGCGGTTGAGCGCTTGCCTCGCATACATGAGGCACTGGGTTCGATCCTCAGCACCACATAAAATAAATAAAGATATTGTGTTCATCTACAACTAAACAAAATATCAAAAAAAAAAAAAAATGTCTACATTATGTGTGTGCAATATAAAATCATAGCCACAGGCACAGATGTCCATGAAAAAATAAACTGTTGAATTAAGCATTAGTACTGGAATTGTCTGTTTAATATTCATTTTCTACTTGTTCATTCGTTTTGTTGCTTGCTAGCAGATAAGCAGGAGCATCTGTCAAAGATTTAGAAAAATTTATGGTTAAAAAAAGTTTAAATAGAGAAATTTCCACCCATTAAGTAATTTTTTTTTTTGCAATGTGAGCATCCCATTTGCACCAGGCACAGATCCAGGCACTGACTGTGTAGGCATTGTGCCTGGAGAGCACAGCTTGAAAACCCCTACTCTGAAGCCATAAGCCTAAGCAAGTTACCATGACCAACATGACCCTTCTAGATCTGGCTCCATCTTATCTTTCAGTCTCATTTATAACCACTGCCTCCTCCTCCTACCATTCCCTATGGCCAAGACTTAGAATTCTCTGAATGTTCTCTGCTTTCTTTTCTCCTTTTGCGATGCTGGGGATGGGACCCAGTGCCTCATTGCATACTAGACAAGTGTTCTATCACTGAGCCACATCTCCAGCCCTGCCCTTGCTTTCTGTGATCTTACACATGCTGTTTTCTCCATTCTCTCCACGACTGTCAAATAAACCACTTCTCTTCCTTTGAGACTCAATCGGAATGGCTCTTCTTTGAGATGCCTTCCCTCACCTCTGCGGGTCTCTTCATCTCCATGGTTTTGCTCCTCACTGATTATCACTTATCACACTACCAGTTATTTATAGAGCTATCTGGCAACTGGCCTGGGAGCTCCTTAAGGTTGACGTAGGGGTTCTCATCACCCATTGTGTCTTGGCACTTGGCACAGCCACTAATGTGCACTCGAGATTCAGTGTATACTTGTGGAATGAATGTAAAATTGGAAAGGAGGCAAAGTTTATCATTAGAATCCTTCTAGCTCCCAACAGAGGTCCCCTCTACTCCTTTTTGGCATCCCTTCCCCGACCCTAAGCACTCCATATTCTCATGCTCCCCACGGCAGCAATCCACCAGGATCTGCCACTGTAGGCAAAGACTCATACTTCTAACTTTCCCCTTGACCTACTGAATCTTACCCGTCCTGCGTCCTATCCAACCGGGGCTAGATTTTCAGACAAACCAGTGATTTTCAAACTTTAGAATTAAGCAGAATTTCCTGGAGGTCTTCTTCTTTTTTAAACATATTTTTTAGTTGTTAATGCATCTATTTATTTATTTGTATGTGGTGCCGAGGATCGAACCCAGGGTCTCACAGATGCCAGGCAAGCGATCTACCACTGAGCCACAATCCCAGCCCCTGGAGATCTTCTTAAAACACAGATCTCAGCAGGGCGCGGTGGCTCAAGCCTGTACTCCCAGCACTTATGGAGGCTGAGACAGGAGAATCCGGAGTTCAAAGCCAGCCTCAGCAATGGCAAGGTGCCAGGCAACTCAGTGAGACTCTGTCTCTACATAAAACACAAAATAGGGCTGGGGATGTGGCTCAGTGGTGAGTGCCTCTGAGTTCAATCCTTGGTACCAAAACAAAACAAAACAAAAAACAGATCTCTGGGTTTTAACACAGTCCTTGAGATTCTGATTGATTCAGTAAGTCTGGTGTGGTGGGGTGAGGGTTGGGTGGGGGAAATGCTGAGAATTTGCATTTCTTTTTCTCTTCTTTTTTTTGAGGAGGGTACCAGGGATTGAACTCAAGGGCGCTTAACCATTGAGCCACATCCCCAGCCCTTTTTTTTTTTTTTTTTTGGTACCAAGGATTGAACTTAGGGGTACTCAACCACTGAGCCACATCCTCAGCCCTATTTTGTGTTTTATGTAGAGACAGGGTCTCACTGAGTTGCTTAGCGCCTCGCCGTTGCTGAGGCTGGTTTTGAACTTGGGATTCTCCTGTCTCAGCCTCCCTAAGTGCTGGGATTACAAGCGTGAGCCACCGCGCCTGGCTGAGAATTTGCATTTCTTATAATTTTCCAGATGGCGCTTATGTTGCTAGGCATAGGCCACATTTTGAGAAGCAGTCGGATAAATTAACTAAAACCAAGGGCAGCAGGTGATAATGCACACAGGATTCTTTAGTTTATTTTGGCTCATTCCCCTGAGTTTCATCCCCCACCCCCACAGTTCCTGGTAATGGAACCCATAGCCAATCGATGCTGTTCAGATTTAGTTAATCCCAGATCATTTCCTTTTCAGCTTTGCTTTCTCTTCCTCCTCCAACTTTCTGACCTTTTCATTGTTCTCTGGTCTTCTCCATTTGAGACCAACTCTACTGTCCCACGTGTCTTTCTCCTTTTATAAAGTCACAGTTTCAGGACAAAGGCTTTTCCTGAGCTCTTAGCTTCCTTTCACTGCCCTCTTCTCCCTCCCTGACCCCCTCATCCTATCCGGTGTTAGTACCCCCACCTCAACAGTAAGTGTGACCTTTGTAAAGCTTGGCTCCAGTTAGGCCCCAGTCTTGTCTAGCAGGGTAGCCATTTCCCTTCCCAGGCCAGGGATTCTGGCTCCACAGACAACATTAGCATGCTAATGACAGTCACCTGCTGCTCTGGGGAAATTGCTGTTTGCTCCAGTTTCCTTAGGGACAGTGAAAATACTGAAAGGGTCTGATTTACATGCTTCCATCCATTCCTCACTCAACAAACATTGATTGAGCACCTGCCAGACACTGTGCTGGGCTCCACAAAAGCACCTCAAAGATATACACTTGTTTATGGCAATGCTGGAGAGTCTAAAAATGCCTTTTCACAAAAGGGAGTTTTTGCCTCACTCATCAACTGAGACAGATAGTCAAGGAAGAATATCCACCAACTAACCTCTCATTAGACCTCTTGTCTCCTCAGTCTGTCTGTCTCCCTTGTGCCTGGGGAGGTGACCCTGGACCAAAGATTGGGAGGTATGGACCCAAAGAGTTCCCAAATCTCTTTGTTAAAATGAGTGTTATAATTCGCACCACTCAGTCATTGACCCACTGCATTGAGTAAGGTATGCCTAGCCCAGAACACAAAGAGCTAAAGCCTCGCTACACATCGACACACACCAGCACACACTACTGTCACACAAGCTTTTATTTTTTATTTTTTTGTAGCAGGGATTGAACCTAGAGGTGCTTAACCACTAGGCAATATCCCAGCTCTTTTTATTTTTTTATTTAGAGACAGAGTCTTGCTAAGTTGTTTAGGGCTTCACTAAGTTGCTGAGGCTGGCTTTGAACTTATGATCCTCCTTCCTCAACATTTTGAGCCACTGGAATTACAGGTGTGTGCCACGAAACCTGACTCACACAAGCTTTTATATACATACTAGCACAAATCAAAAATACACACTACAACTGAAACATATACCAACTTGCATACATATTTGCATATGCCCACACCTACCCCCACACTGGTAGACACACACCAACAAATACACACATGTAAATAAGCATGTGCCTCCCCACACACATTGATACACAGATGGACACATCTGACACTGACAAAGCACACCAACACATACACTGACATATACAAATGTATGCCTACTCACACATCAACACCACCACACATATGGCTCCACATCCCATGGAAACTGGGAGGCCCAGGAAGTGCTTGCATAGTAGATAGCCAGTCTTGGAGGAACCAAACTACCATTATATATATAATATATATATATATTATATATATATGTTTTTTTTAATTTATTTTTTTTGGTACCAGGGATTGAACTCAGGGGCACTCGACCACTAAGCCACATCCCCAGCCCTATTTTGTGTTTTATGTAGAGACAGGGTCTCACTGAGTTGCTTAGTGCCTCACCATTGCTGAGTCTGGCTTTGAACTCTCGATTCTCCTGTCTCAGCCTCCCTAAGTGCTGGGATTACAGGCTTGCACCACGGCACCCGGCTTATATATATTGTTATTGATTGACCTTTATTTTTATTTGTTTATTTATATGCAGTACTAAAAATCAATTCCAGTGCCTCACACATGCTAGGCAAGTGCTCTACCACTGAGCCACATCCCCAACCCTATTTTGTGTTTTTTGTAGAGATGGGGTCTCACTGAGTTGCTTAGCAAGCACCTCATGGTTGCTGAGGCTGGCTTTGAACTCATGATCCTCCTGCCTCAGCCTCCCAAAGTGCTGGGATTACAGGCGTGCGCCACCACTCCTGGCTCCCAGTTCCCAGTTTTGCAAGAGACTTCCATAATACATTTCGGGGCTGGGGTTGTAGCTCAGTGATAGAATGCTTGTCTAGCATGTGTGAGGCACTGGGTTCAATGCTCAGCACCACATAAAAATAAATAAATAAAATAAAGGTATCATGTCCATCTACAACTAAAAATGTATATTTTAAAATTTTTTTGTAGTTGTAGATTGACACAATACCTTTATTTATTTTTATGTGGTGCTGAGGAACAAACCCAGCTCCCCACACATTCCAGACAAGGGCTCTACCACTGAGCCACGATTCCAGCCTCCACAACTAAAACTATTCATTTATTTATTTTTTTGGTACTGGGGATTGAACTCAGGGGCACTCGACCACTGAGCCATATCCCCAGCCCTATTTTGTGTTTTATGTAGAGACAGGGTCTCACTGAGTTGCTTAGCGCCTCGCCATTGCTGAGGCTGGCTTTGAACTCTCGATTCTCCTGTCTCAGCCTCCCTAAGTGCTGGGATTATAGGCTTGAGCCACCGTGCCCGGCTTAAAAATATTTTTAAAACATAAAAACATAATACATTTTGCCCCAGTCTGTCAGATCCAGCTTTTTGGAGGAGATGACTTTGGTGAGGTTCTGATCATTTCTAGAGACAGGTGGTGGGTTGAGTGGGGCACCTAGGATTCTGTGCTTTGGTGTCCCCAGTTCTAGGTGGGAATATACAAGGCTTCAGTAGGCTGGGAGTGCAAAGGAGCTCAGGGCAGAGCTTGTAGTGCTGTTAGGAGGTATGGCAGGCTAGATACCTAGGAAGTGCCACAATTTAGTGGCCACCTCCAGCTCTGCCTTCTTGGTAGTAGCTCTCCTCCCACCCCTAACCAAATCCCAGGCCCAGATCAGAACTAGTAGCCTGGGGCCCTTTCCCATCTACTATGCTCCAGCTTTTGCCAGGGAAGACTCCTCTACCCAGGAAACACCCAGCCTGGAAGTAGCCAATCACCTCTGACTCCCTGCCCCCATCTGGTTGGGGCCCAAACCTTACAGCAGTTCCTCAAAATTAGCACTGCTCCCTGGTGTCACAAACATCCTAATCTGGGGCCCAGCCCCTCCCCTAGGCCCTACCTCTGTGCTCCAGAGGGTCTCTGAGATTCCATCTGCCCCTTTTCCTTGTCACCACCATCTGTGGGCCTCTGCCATCTGTCTCACAGAACTTCCCTGTACTGATCCTTGATTGTGCCAAGCTCTTCTCTCTCTCTTTTTCTTTTTGTACCAGGGATTGAACTCAGGGGAACTGGACCACTGAGCCACATCCCAAGCCCTATTTTTTTTTTTGGTACTAGGGATTGAACTCAGGGGCACTGGACCTCTGAGCCACATCCCCAGCCCTATTTTGTGTTTCATGTAGAGACAGGGTCTCACTGAGTTGCTTAGTGCCTCGCCATTCTGAGGCTGGCTTTGAACTTGCGATTCTCCTGTCTCAGCCTCCTGAGCTGCTGGGATTACAGGTCTTTAGGCCACTCTTGGGTCTCCAGAAAAATGATGGAGAACAGTGGGCACCTCCTGGATACTTGGCTCATCATGAATATCCTTACTGCCACCTCCTCTTTGTGTCTCTTCTTTCTTCCATCCACTTTGCTTCACATCTGAATGTTCTTCCTATTATTCTGAAAACGTTTAATCCAGTACCTCACGGATGTCAGGCCCTGCCCCAGGCACTGGGGATGCATTTCACCAATTGCTTGTTCCCGAGGTATAGGAAGTACATAAAGAGCTCGGAGAGAGTGAGAGTACTGCGCAGTGGAATCGAGTACCAGGCAAGCTCTTCCTGTGCCCACTCCATTTCCTTGCCTCTCCTCCTTCTCCTAGATCCCCACTTCTAAGTCGATTCCCTCCTTTCTCTCCCTGCCTCCTCCTTCTCTCCCTTCTGCTGCCTCTTCCTTAGCTGCAAGAGCGTTGGGTGTCTTCACGATTATCTCCACGCCACACAGGGCCCCCTGGTAGCCAGGGTTTCCTCCACTAGGCCTGCCCTCCATCCCGGGTCCCTCTTTGAGACAAGGGATCCTATCTTTTTGAGGAGTGAAGTGCAGTGTCCTGCCTTCCTGGGCTTTGGGCATGCCAAATTTGCCACGGTTCTCGGGTCATAGGGAGCTAGCAAGTGGCCAAACGCGGGAGACAGGGAAGGACTTCAGGGCTGGAGAGATGCAGGATCAAAGGAGAGGAACCCGCGGCCGGCCGCAGCTGGCTAGGAGGAAAAGGAGCGCAGTCAAGCATAATCCTTGCCTTTGGGTGTTTTCCCCTCTGCGCAATGTTGGCCACGTTGTCCCAGGATGAATTAGAATTAAAGGGGGAATCAGGGGCGGGACGCAACGACTAGGAACAGCTTCACCTGACCCTCCAGCCCACTTCACAGAGCTGGGGACCTCCAGCTCCTCCTCTGAGACTCCTTTGTGGCCCCCGACACAAGAAGGATGGGCAGTTTAAGCCTCTTCTTAAGCTGAGCGTCTAGATAGAGCTGAGTGGTAAAGAGAGGCGTGAGGTCCGATGGTATTGAGCACCCAGTGGTGGTGAGCTCGGCTCCAGGAAACTACAGCTCACAGCACCCGAGGCTTGGGAACCCCAGGGGAGGAGGGGACTCTCAGGACCCTGGGCTCAGAGTCCACAAGTCACAGCTCAGTTGCCGGGCCGCAGTGCGGCTGCCCCTAACTACCCCCTTTCTAGGCTCCAGAGTGGAGCTGCAGGTGCCGCAGCCCCCCTTCCCTCAGCCTCAGCAAAGGTCCTGGGTCATGGAGGGGAGTGGACGACAGTGGAGCATTGAGACTCCAGCGGCCGGCGCTCCCACCCAAGCACCCTGGGATCTCGGTGCAGAGCAAGAGGGGAGACAGGGGGCCGGGAGGAGGGAAAGGAGGACTGCAGAGCTTGGCTGCTGTGCTGAGCGCGGGAGGGGGAGGGGCGGGGGCTCCCTTCCAGCCTCCGGGGTCTAGGGACTCGGGGATGTAAGGGAGAGCAGGGGGGTGTGACAATTCAGCAGAGGTCGGGACGTACCACGGAGCCCAGTGGCGGGGGGGGCAGAGGACGTGGTCACCGAGGGGAGCCCCCGCCCCCCTTCGCAGAGGCCTATGGCTAGGGTTGCAGGGAGAGCTGGAACTGGGCTAGCGGTAGGGGGAAGCGGCGCGTTAAATCCGCCCCCTCCCCATACCCTACTTCCGAAGGGGTGGGCGATAGAGGGGAGGTTGGGGTTGGAGCAGCAGCGAGGGGGCCCCTCCCTTGCACCTCCCCCCACCGGACTTGGTCGCGCCCGAAGTGTAACACTTTCTCTTTGTCGGAGGAGCTCTTCTGTTTCCTGTGCAGTAGCTCCCGTTGCGGCGGTGCCCGTGGCAGCCCTGGCGGACGCAGGAGCGATGGCAGCGACCGATATAGCTCGCCAGGTGGTGAGTGCCGGACTTGGGTGCCAGCGCTCCGGCTGGGGGCCGGGGCTCTGGGGAGGGCTGAGGAGACTTGGCCGCCGCCACCTCCACCTCGAGGAGGGCAGTGGGCAGCGGGCAGCATTCAGGAGCCCAGGCATGACGAGACTTTTGCTCCCGAGGTCAGCGGCTCAGTCCCTTAGCCTGTCCTGGAGAACGGTGGTGGAGGGAGCGGGGCGGGAGGCGGGGGGCTGGCAAAGCCTGCGGGCGGGCCCCTGAACTTGCATGGCCAGAGAGCTGCAGTGAGCACCGCCGCCTCCCTCGCCGCAGCTTCGGCCCCACGGCTGGGGCGTTGCCGAATGAATGGCCGCACGAGCCACCGAGCCCTCGGGGTCCTCGGCCCCCTGGCCTTGCCGCGCCCCTGCACGGAGCCGCCCGCTGGGACTCCTGCTAGCTCAGGGAGAGGGGCGCGGGGCTGGGGTTAGCCTGGGGCACGAGGCGGAGTGGCGAGGGGGGCGGGGAGGTGACTGGCTGGAGTAGGGTTTCTCCATATGCATTACATATGTGACTGCGTCTGTGTGTGTATCGGTGTGTGCGCGTGTGTGTGCACGCGCGCGCCCTCGTGCCTTCCCCGGGCGGGCGGCACTGGCGCCCGGGTTCTGTCTATGACCCCAGATGAGCCTGCCTGTTTCTGTGAGTGTGCTCACCTCTATAGTGTGTGTCCATGGGTCCAAATGCCTTAGTGTCTGCTTGCGCTGTGTGCCTCTGGGTCCCACTTAAGCTTTTGTGGGAGTTCGCTGGCCTGTAGGTGGCTGGCTGCATATTTTGGCATGTTTCTGAGCTGGCTTCTGGAGGTCTGTCTCGGGTGCCTGTTCCGTGTAACTGGGCTTATGTGCCAAAACCTGTGGAGCTGGCTTCTTTCTATGGGGACTCAAGAAAATAAGTGTGAGACTTGCAAAAGCAGTACCGTCTCTCTTTGTTGGCAACCAACTCTGGGAAAAGAAAAAAAAAGTCTTCACTTACAAAACTGAAGTTTTCCAACCTAGGATGTGCAGAGAAATCATTGAAGTGACCCGAGGCTCCATGTTTGTTTGTTTTAGACCAGAAGTTTGGTTGTGAAAGCAGATGATTCCATTTGAGGGGAACAACTTAGTTTTTCTATTCATCCATGGGTATCTGAGATTTTAAGAAGCCTATCAGCACCCTGAGTTGAGGCAGGAGAATGAGGTAGAGGTAGGTCAAATCCCATGACACTAAATATTACATGATGAAAATCTCTGAACCACATAAAAATGTTGTTAAACCTTGTAGTTTACTTATTTGGGGAAATATTCCACACAATGCAGTTCTAGTGCAAAACAAAACAAAACAAACAAAAGAAACCACCAGCCTCTAGGTACGTGGTGTAATTGAAATTGGTTTGTTTTTAAAATCTGAATCCAGAATGTGATGGAATAAATTCATTCCACCTCTGTCCCAGTTTGGAAGGTCAGGATCATTTCTTTGGAATCTCCCCTACCCCTTGCGCACCCCAGAATAGAGCTCTTTATGCAGTCATGGTGTGGAGGATTGAGGAGTAGACAGAAGACAGTGCTCTGTGATGATGGCATTTGAGGGAATTCTCTTTTTCACAAGACTGGCACTGTAATATTTATTGCTTTAGTGTTTTGAGGGCTCCTAGAGTGCTTTTGTGCCCCTTATTACATGCATTTTAGAGATGTTGTAGTTTAAGTAGAGGAATTAGCTTTCTGGATTATGCTTGCTCTATCCTTAGTGACCAAAAATGACACTAATGGTTTTTTTTTCTTGTCAGATAATGAATTTGCATCAACCTGTCCATACATTCTCACCAGTCTCCCTTGCCTGGATTAGGGTTGCAAAGGGAAACATTCCAGAAGGTTGTTTCACCTCAGGCACAACTCAAGCACTCCAGAGATCCCCTTTGTTCTGCAGATGGAGGGGGTAGGGGGAAGTTTACAGGCCACTTGCTTTGCTTTGCGTGGCTCCAGTTTGCTCTGGCTGGCCTTGCCATACTGTAAGCTGGAGCACATAATTGTATGCCAGCTTCTGAAGCTGAAAGAGCAGCCCAAGCGCTTGAGACCTTGTTATCGTGATAAATGGGTTTCTGGGAAAACTGACGTCACTCTCCATGCCTCCCTGCCCCCAAGCCAGTGAAGCTCTTATTTATGTGTCATTTGTCTCTGCTCCCTTTTGTGTCCACAAGAAGTTGTAATTCACCAGGGGAAGATTGAATTAACTCAAGAGACCTTGGGCTGCTGGTTGCTGCTGGTTTCTTCCAAGGAACATGTATCTAGGGTTTACGAAGAAAAGTCTAGAGAATAAGCCTAAGCACAGTTAGCTTAGGAGTTCTTTTTTAGTAGCCCTGAGACATGGTACCATGTGAGTAGTGAGTGCCCTGGTGTGTATGTATGTGTTTGGGTGTCTTTTCCAGGGTCAGTTGAGGGTCATTGTGATTAAACAGGCTTGAGAGTTGTTGGATAGCACCTTTATTTGGCCATGCATGCAACTTGGAAGTTCAATTCTTGTGTGCATAATTCAATTCCATCCCATTTGAATGAACACCACAAAGGATTCTGTATGACAGTACTGTTTCTCTGTTGTGCCCATGAATATTTATTTGTATGACTAATGTGTCTAACATGGTGAGTGGCCCTTGTCAACTATACCCACCCCTAAAAGGTAGTAGACTACCAAAAAAGGTAGCTTCCAATATTATTGAAGAGACAAATTGTGAACACTGAGACAATTAGAGAATTACAAAATATCCTTGAGGTGCTCCACCCCCACCGCCTGTCTGAGGTGGCTTGGGTGGCTATTAATATGTACTCTGAGAGGTCACATGACTCGTCCAAGGTAATGTAACAAGGCACAGTGCAGGTTCCAAGAGCAGCAACTCCTAGGGGTATGCTGAGTTATTTCTTTCAGGGTTGCATTTTGGTGTTCACACTGTAGATGCTGACACACAGGAAGAATAGTCTGGTTGATTCTGGCTTGAACCAATCCCACAATGTGAACAATGTTGCTTTCCTCATTGACAATCTGGATAAAGATCTTTCCCTTTAATGAAAGAACTTGCAGGGCCTAACTTTGCCCTACAAAATTACCTGGATTGGCCTGGGGCAACTGTCCCAGAACAACTGTCCATCCATGAAGAGGAGGTTGCTGCTGCACTCTGGTCTTGCTATCAGGTGGCAGTTACCCTTTGATTCTCCTTGAAGCTTCCTGCCTCAGCCATCCCCACTCACTAAAGGTAATATTGTTCTCCTAGCAGGGAAAAACAGAACTCCAACATTCACCTATAGTTCTAGTAGGTATATAGCACTGAAGAACGTTTACATGGCTCCAAATATTAAAAATCGTTCAATCTAAGTTGAAGGCCAATGGGTGATCACTATACCATTTTCCAACTTCTCTGTGTGTTTGAGATTTTCCAAAATAAAAAAAATTGAGGACCATTATAGTGTCCCCCAATTCTACATGGCCTCTTCCTTTGAGAAGTTCACATCTAGTGGTAGAGGCAGATAAAAATCTGTATAATTAGTATTGTGCTTAGTGCTGCACAGAGCTACCGCCTGCCATGAGGATTCATTACAAGTAGTCTTAATCCAGCAGTGTGGATGGAAGTGGTGGGTGACGGGAAACCTTCAAATAGGAAATGGGCAGGTGCGAAGATGGGTGAGATCACACTTCTGCCACTAGGTTGGGAACATTTCATTTGTTAATTCACCCACTGTTATTTTCATTCATTCTTTCAACATTTATTTATTGGGCACTGAATCTGTCAGGCCCTGTGCCAGATGCTGGGGATAGAGTGGTGGCCAAAGCAAGCAGGAACTCTGCCCTCCAGAGCTTCCTGAGGAGAGATAGGAAGAAGCCCTGTTTCCTCTTCACATTCTAAATCCTGGAAATGTGAGTGTTAGCAGTGTGCTTATTTCAAAACTGCATTACAGTAGAGTGATTTGTCTGTATAGTGTAATGAGATTTTGATCTGCAGTCATATGCATAGCATTTACTTTGTGGAGTCTCTGATGTACATTTTCTATTAATTGATGGCTTTGTTACCCAGCATAGCCCCTCCTTTTGTGTGGTATTAGGGAATAAACCCATTGTATTAGCCTGAGCAAAACTAATTATGGAGATAAGTCCTCTGGAAAAAGGTATTCCAAAACTAAATAGAACTGATTTCTGAACTTGCCTGCGTTCCTGGATTAGCAGAGCCATGGTTTAATATTAGCATGAACAATGGAGAAGGGCTTTTAGTTGCATGTACCTTAAAACCACATTTAAGACAGATAGGAAGGAAGAAAGAAGAGAGATAGTCAAAAAAAAAAAAACCTGGATAGATGTAACATGTTTCTTTTAACTATCTCAAAATGCTTCCATCTGTATATCATTTTCTCCAACAGCTTTCTAGAAGAGTATTACTGTTTCCTTCATTTTAGGCATGTATGGAGATCAAGTGACTTAGTCCAAAGTGTTATTGCTGGTCAATGGATGAAACAATGGAACACCTGCTAGATGACACAGCTTCCTTTTTTAAAAAAATACTGGCCTTTTCCAGATGTTTCTAAGAAATTACAATCCAGCCATGCCCTCTCTTCCCCCTCCTCTCTCTGCACCCCTCAGCACCCTCACAGGGGTCCGAGAAGAGTGTACTTGAGTGATCTGGAGACTGATATTAAAAAGATTCTCAGCTTAAATCCAAGATAGCACAGTCACGGGTTGTGTGGGTTTTCTTTTCTTTTTTTTCCCTCTCTCTTCATATTGCTTTAAATAAAAATCTTGGAGCCACCAGCCATGTAATGATGGATTATTTTAAGTAACAACTGGAGGGGGGGCAGAATAAATTAGAAACACAGACCCTTCCTCCTCGGTTTGGCAGGAGGAGGCTTCTGCTGCCAGGATTTGAAATCGTGGGTTTCTCAACTGCCTGCACAGAGGAAGGAGGCCACATGCTCAGGAGGGTGAGAAATAATGTTATCCTCTCCTCCAGTGTCTTCTCATTAGAGACAACCATCTGCTGAATTGTGCAGTATTTTCGCAGCTGGCCCTGGAGTTGGGACATCCCTTTGACCAGGAAAAGATTTGCAAGCCTTCTCAGGGACAGGCCTCAGGGTTCTGGTTTCCCCTGCCAGGGCCCTCTCTGACCCTAAAGAAGGCCTTGGGGTAACAAGAGCAGAACTCTCCTTTCACAGGCCTGATGAGGTGTGAGGTAGTGTTTGAGGTGTTCGGTTTCCTTTCACAGCAGAGGCCCCCAGCTCAGAACACTGGTTCTGAGGCAGGAACTGTTTTTTTTTTGTTTTTAGATTCCCATTAAACAAGACCAGATGGAGGCAGAGGCAATTCAGGCTCCCCAGAGGGTAGTTGGGCATTCACCCAGAGGCCTATGGGTAAACCTTTTCTTTTCTTTCTCTTTTTTAATGGATTGGAGATAACAATATCCAGAACACCTAGAAAACTGGAAACTGCCTGGCTTGAAGGGAATCTGTCTAGTTTTTGTGAGAGAGTTGACTGCCATGAGCAGGGGTCACCTCTGGCCTGAAGTGGAGATATTTTACCTAGACAATGGCTTGTTGAGTTAGGTAGGCTCCTTAGTCCTGGGGCTCTTGAGTGGAGCTGGGCAGCTGGCCAGGTTGAGGCTTAGACTGGAGTCAGAGGAAAAAGAGAGAAAAGTGGGGGAGACAGCGTAGAGGAGAGGAATAGGCCCTCCATGGCATGGACTGCCTCAGTTGCCTTCTGTGGCCAGTGCCACCTCGGTGAGCCCACAGTCTTCTGGGTCATGTTCCTTGACCTTTCTTACTCTTGACCAGCACTAAGCCACAAACCCCATGCCCTGGAATTTTAGCAGCAGAGAGAAATACATCTGCCACTTAAGTCAGCTTTTCCATTTGAGAGTGGCAGTCTGCTCGACAGGGGTCTGGATCCTAGCACCACTCGCTACCACTAAATCACTCTGTGACTCAGGACAAGTCATTTCCTCTCTCTCAGTCTCTGTTTCCCCTTTCGTAAAAAGAGTGGGTTGGATTAGGGGATCTTTAAAGGCGTTTCCAGTTATGACGTTGTATGTACGGTTTGGTTCTTATGTTTCCTTGTTCTCTAGCCTAATTTCTTTTAGGTCTTTGCCTCCTTCTGCTTCTGAATGAGGTGGCAGAATTGAACTCCACCCTTTCCCTGCTTTGACTCCTGGAGCTGGGTGGGGAGAGGATTGAATTGTGCAGAAGGCTAGTCTATGCTTTTAGCTCAGCAGGGTCTCTGTAAGTAGAATAGAAACAACTCTTTGGATATTGTCTGTCCATGTAGGTATATATAGCTATAGTCTTCCAATAAAGGTACATGACAGCTGAATGTTTGTCTGTGGAATCCCACTTTAAATGCACTAGAAGAGCTGGCTATTTAATGGAATCCTGCTGTGGATCCTTTTATAGAATGAAAAGCTACTCTGGAATTTATCTTGTGTATTAAATCACTTTCATCTATTGGCTTTGCCAAAAATGGGCCTTCCCCCCTGTATGGTAAGGATGGTCTCTCTTATGCTTCCTCAGGGTCTCATAAGCTGCTCCCCCACTGAAGGGCATTTCTGAGGCCCCTTAGGGCCAGCTGCCAGCTTTTGCAAGTCTTGTTTCTCCTGGGTTTGGCCCCCAAATTTCCCTCTCCCAGTACAGGGCATTGCAACTATTCTGTTTCCTCTTATCCTGGCTTAATCAGCAGAAGGAACATCCTAATACTTGAAGTATTGGGTGCATTGGAGGTTTTTACTTCTTAAAAAAATTCTGGAAACTTATTGGTGCTTTTGTAGTTCTTAATGATAACATTGGAGGCAGCAGATGGGGCTCTCAGCCACCTGATTGTTTTATCAGGACATTTCACTACACGTTTTCGGATATATGATTTGACTTCTGGGTTACACGAATGTTTACAATAATAAGTTATACTGTAAAATAATGTTATATCTATTATATGTAGTAATAAGTTATTATTAGAATAACAGAGTTTAATTGTATCATTGGTAAAATAAATGTCCTATATACAGTAAAACTTCCTGAGAGCTAAAGGTTCTGCTTAACTAAATTTTCTGGTTATCTGTGTGTAAAGTATCTTTTGAGTTGTAGTTGAAGATTTTTCTAGAATATCTGAGGCCACTTCCTGCCTGGGAAAGTATCATCATAGAATCTTTTTTAAAAATAACTTTATTTTGGGGCTGGGATTGTGGCTCAGTGGTAGAGCGCTTGCCTTGCATGCGTGAGGCACTGGGTTTGATCCTCAGCACCACATGAAAATAAATAAATAAAGATATTGTGTCCATTTACAACTAAAAAAAATTTTTAAAAAACCTTTATTTTATTTATTTTTATGTGGTACTGAAGATGAAACCCAGTGCCTCACACATGCTAGGCCAGTGCTCTACCACTGAGCCACAACTCCAGTCCCCATCATAGAATCTTAAAAAACAACAACCCCTCCCTCCTCCGGCGCCAGAATCCCTGCACTTTGGGAGGCTGAGACAGAAGAATCGCAAGTTCAAATCCAGATTATAAAACTAAAGCATGCCTATTATAGAAAACTTAGAGAAGACCAAACAATGACATCACATATAAGTCTTCTACTCAGAAGTAACCAGTGTCATCGTACTTTCTCTCGACCACTGGGATGCTCCTGTGTGTGTAGGTGTTTTGTTTTGCTTTGCTTTGACGATTAACATTTGGTGAGCATTTCTTTGTGTCATTAAATATCCTTAGAAAACATTTTGTCAACTGCTTAATATTCCATCATGTCATTAAATTGGTGATTTTTATTTTTGGTACCAAGGATTGAACCCAGGGGTGCTTAACCACTGAGTCACATCCCCAGTCCTTTTTTATTTTTATTTATGTATTTGTTGATTTATTGATACTAGGGAGTGAATCCAAGGGTGCTTAACCACTGAGCCACATCCCTAGCCCTTTTTTGTATTTTATTTAGAGATAGAGTCTCACTAAGTTACTTAGGGCCTCTCTAAGTTGCTGAGGCTGGGTTTGAACTCACAATCCTCCTGCCTCAGCCTCCTGAGTGGCTAGGATTACCAGTGTGTGCCACCATGCCCTGCCCATTTTTATTTTTTTGTGACAGGGTCTCACTAAATTGCTTAGGGCCTGGCTAAGTTGCTGAGACTGGCCTCAAACTTGCAATCCTCCTGCCTCAGCCTTCTGAGCCACTAGGATGACTTGGTTTTGAAGGGTTTGGAGATTTGCATTGTAGGTAAGTATTCAGGACCACAGATGGTGATGGAGAAAAGGAAAGTGTGAGAGATTGGGTCCACCACTAAGTGATTGTTGAGGTTACTGAAGAGAGGCTACTGAAGAAAGTCCACCTCCATATTTCTGCCCCTCACTAGCATTCGGATGCAAAAGGCCAGAGGAAAAAGTTTAAGGAAAGCCCCATCATAGATAATGAGTTCCAAACATTTCACTCTCATCCATCCTTCAGGAGGACAGCTACTAACTTAAACAGAGGCAGGAAATTCTCATTGACACAGATGGACCCTTAGTTCCCAAAGGCCTTAAATACTGCTTGCTTACTCTCCCACTAATGTTGAAAGAGAGACAACAGGGAGTGGGGGACAGCAATTGTCTACTTGGGTGCTTCTGGGACTCTTTATTTTCAGAATAACAGCAATGGGAGAAAGATGCACAGCTGGAAGCACCATAGCTCGTTCTTCTTAATATGAATCTTACGAATATTCAATTAAAAAATGAAATTGCTATGCCCTCAGGGGAGGAGGTGGAAGGGAACAAGAGCAGCGTTTCTGCCTGTGATATGAAATGTGGTATAACGTATTTCAAAACCGCAGGTGACTGCAGATGAGGAGAAAACAGGAAATGTAATTGGGGAGGGGAGTGGGGGCTCCCCCAATTCTCAGGAGCACTCTTTCATTTTGCCTTCCTTTTAGCGTCTCTCAGACTCTCTGCATCCTAATTACCCCTGCTGCAAAGCCCAGTGAACAAGAACTCTCCTTTCTTTTATTAAAAATGCTTTTAAATTATACAGATAATGTGTGAATAAATTTGTGCTATAAAAGAATCAAACACTGCAAAAGCATGCTGACTACCCCCCTGACTAGGCCCCTGCTCCCATTTCCCTCCCCTGAGCTAGCCACCGGTTTTTTGGCCTGGCAGGTGTCTTTTCAGTTCCTGTCCATGTGCTCCCATACATTTATGTGAAAAGACACATATACAGGCTTTTTGTGTATATAGAGGTTCATCCTGTGCTTGTTGTTGTACAATTTCTGTTTCTATCTCAAAATATGTCTTGTAGATATTCACATCAGTACATATAGAACATTCTTCTTTTTTAACTTAAAAAAATTATGATTATTAATGCATATCTATTGTACAAATTAATGGGTTTCACTGTGATATTTCCATATATTGCATTCTTACTGGCTGCAGAATGTTCCAGAATATGCATGCATAATAATTTAGTTAAATATTTCCCATTGTCATTTAGGGTTTTCTTTTCCTTTTTTTTAGTTTTTTTGTATTATATGCAGGGCTGTAATGAATTTTCTTATACAGAGATCTCTCTTCAGATGTGTGAGTTTCTGCAGAATAGACTCTAAGAGGAGGTTGTAAGGTTAGGGAGATGTGTAGTTTACAATTTTGGTGATTGTAGCCTTTCTGGCATCTTAGTTCAAGCCTTCAACATGGCATCACCTGCTATTCAAGATGACAACTTGAGGGTTTAGTGTCAGACGTGCTGGGCCAAGTTGCCAGTTTCATCTCCTATGGTGTACACTGTAGTCACAGGAGCATTCAATTAACTGCAATCAAAGTAATCAGGACCTCAGTTAATTAGGCCACCTTAAGGAGAAAGAGGAAAGAGATAAGATATCAGGTTTAGTGAGAGAGGAGGAAAGAAACTTCCAGGGCTGTCCAAGGGTTAATGTACATTCCAGTCCAATGTTCTGTCCTTTTTACCTCCACATATTTAGTTCTGAACAATGGAGGCGGATATTCATAATGATGACCTTGACATATTATAAGATTCATCAAAGCAAGAGTGCATGGTGCTCATTAGACAGGATTTCCTAAAGTAGAAACTACACAAATACATTTTTCAGGCTTAACTACAGGGTTTGAGACAAAAAGTTTACTGCTTAAATCTTAAGGAGCAAGAAAAACACATTAACCAGGTCCCATGTCCCCTAGGTAATTCACATACACAAATACACATACAAGAGCCCTAGTCTCCAGGCTCTTCCGTTAATTTAGGTGTAATGGACACTGGGTAAAAGATACAGAAGAAATAAGGATTCTAAAAGTCACCAGTGACCTTCGCAAAATCCAAATCAATGAAGTAATTCTTCATGACTTTCTCTTTGGCTTCTGGCAATAGAGTACTATTGGGTCATCTCTTACTTTTCTGATCATTTCCTTCTCGTGGCAGAATCCTCTTCATCTTCTCATTCCTTACTCATAAACATCTCCTGTATTCAGTCTTTAGCTCTTTGATTCCTGTACTGTTCTCAGAGAGCACATCCAGTTTTATACCTCTCACTCCTAAATTTATGATTCAGTCCTGAATGCTCTGTGAGCCTACAATCCCATATTGCTAACTAATTGGATTTCTTTTCTTGGATATCTTACCATAAATATCAAAATGATCTTATTTTCCTTAACACATAAAATGCTTTTCCAATTCCAAGAGAAAAGATGAACACCTATTTTTTTAAATGGGCAAAGACATGACTAGGTAATTCACATACACAAATACACATACACAGTTCAACAATGAAAACATGTTCACCCTCACTAATACAAAGCAAATTTAACAACACGATGCTATTTTTCAATGATTCAATTCACAATGGTTAAAAAGCCTATGAAACCTGGTGTTTGTGGGTAAACAAGTCACTCACATATTAGAGGTAGAAACATGAATTTTGTACTATTCTCCATTCAACGATGTGTCGACATGTACCAAAGTCTTTAAAATGTGTGAACCTTTTGATCTAGTAGGCTTCAATTCTAGGACATAATCAGAGATATATGCAAACCTGGAAAATCCAGAGTTGTTTATTATGTTGAAAACTTGGGGATACACTAAATGTCCAGCAGTAGAAGACTGATTAAGAAAATATGACAAGGGGCTGGGAATATAGCTCAGTTGGTAGAGTGCTTGCCTCGCATGCACAAGGCCTTGGGTTCAACCTCCAGCACCACAAAAAAGAAAAAAGAAAAAAAAAGAAAAGAAAATATGATAAATTCCTGCACTAGAATGCTATATGACCAATAAAAACAATTTTTTAGAAGCATACTTAATTACTCAAAAATCCCCATACCATATTAAGTAAGGTAATGAAAAGAGTATGAGGTCAGGTAACAAAAAGGAGTATCGCTATTTTGTTAAAAAAAAAAAAGGGAAGCTGAGGCAGAAGAATTGCAAGTTCAAAGCCAAGCTCAGCAATTTAGGGAGACCCTAAGCAACTTAAGGAGACCTTGTGTCAAAATAAAAAATAAAAAGGTCTGGGGATATAGCTTGGTGGTTAAGTGGCCCTAGGTTCAATCCCCAGTACACCTCCCCCCAAAAAAGGCATACAGATTGGAGGAAAATACATAACATATATAATGTGAATCTCTGGAGAGTGATTTTTGGGTAATTTTTATTTTCTCCATTATGATTTCTGCAATGAACATTGATTACGTTTATCAAACATAAAACCTGTAAGTAGCCAGGTGTGGTGGCACACATCTGTAATCCTAATGGCTTGGGAGGCTGAGGCAGGAGGATTGTGATTTCAAAGGCAGCCTCAGCAAAAGTGAAGTGCTAAGCAACTCAGTGAGTCCCTGTCTCTAAATAAAATACAAAATAGGGCTGGGGATGTGGCTCAGTGGTCGAGTGCCCCTGAGTTCAATTCCCGGTACCCCAAAAAACAAAACAAAACAAAACAACAAAAGAACCTTGTAAGTATACTTTTTTAGTAAAAGCTCATTTGTAAACAGACTCTTAGACATCCTCACTAACTAAGCTGGTCTCTCTCTGTCCTTGCTGGTATGGATCAAGGTTTAGACCTTGAAGTCAGCTTTGATTGTTTTCCCATTTCTTCTGCCCAGCCACTCATTGATTCTCATCCCTTGTTTAGGACATCTCAAATTTGTTCCTTTTTTGTGGATGTGGTGCTGGGGATGGAACCAGGGCCGCATACATGCTAAGCACACATTCTACCAGTGAGCTATACCCCTAGCCTCAGATCTTTCTTTTTTTGAGTCCCACGTCAGGTCAGTTCACTTCAAGCAGCATTTATTGTCACAGTGCTTGGATGTCACTCTGCCAGTTCAACATTATTGGAGCCCTCTCCCAATGTGTATCCCTGCCCTAGTCTCCTGTTCCTCCAATCAGTCAAGCACCCTGCAGCTGGAATGATCTTTCATAAGCTCTATTTGTATCATGGCCCTTCCTGCTTAAATATACTCAAAATACCCCAAGTCCCCTTGCCTAGAAAATACAGTCTATACTCTTCATTTTGCTACTCAGGGCTCTTTACAGTACTGTGCTGGGTGGGAGATAATGGCGGGCACATGGGAGGTGTTTGGTTAGTTTTTGACAATGAAATATATCAAAGAATAAGGTGGGGAGCTTTCCCCACTGCTCTCCACTGTCTTTTGTTTGAGAATTCCTTTCCTCTTCCTTTGGCACTTGGACCCAGGACTTTGGAGCACTGTTTCATGGTGCTGAATTTGGAGACAGGAAGAGGCAGCCAGAGGCGATAAATAAAATATGGCTCAGGAAACCTCAACTCTTGAGTCCATCCCAATTTCCAAGGCTTGCTATGTAGGAGGTTCCATGGAGGAAGGATATTGCCTCTTAAATCCCTTTTCCCCTCCCTTATTGAGGACCAAGAACCAACTCTGGGGATCTTACATCTTACTGTTGGCTTTAAGTAAAAAGAAGAAGGGGCAATGGAGAAGGGGAAGCAGAAAAGGGTGAATGTAGAACCCTGAGTGATGTGAGTCCTTTGTGAAACTCAGCTGTCTTCAGGTACCCCTCTGGGTATATGATGGCATATGGTCATCTGTCAAGAATGCTCCACTGGGAGTGTGTGGGGTGAGTTGTGTGAGGATAATGAACTTACCAGCTGGCAGTAACCGGCACTAGCTCTTGCAGGATCTGATGACAGCAATGGAAGTGGGATCCCGAGCTGGGTGAAGGGCTGTCTGCGAGCCAGTTCTGATGACGACCAAGAGGCTCTTCCACCATCACAGTCCATTTCTTTCAGTGTGAAGCATGTGCTTATTATGGACCTAGTTTGATAGCAGATCCAGCCAGTGTAAGAGCTGCCTTCTAAGCTGGGTGTGGTGGCGCATGCCTGTAATCCCAGCACTTTGGGAGCCTGAGACAGGAGAATGGCGAGTTCAAAGCAGTTGCAGCAACGGCGAGGCACTAAGCAAGTCAGTGAGACCCTGTCTCTACATAAAACACAAAATAGGGCTGGGGATGTGGCTCAGTGGTGGAGTGCCCCTGAGCTCAATTCGCCATACCAAAAAAAAAAAAAAAAAAAAAAAAAAAAAGAGCTGCCTTCTAGTGAAGACTGGGATGCTGGTGCAGGACTCCTGGCACTAATCATGCCCTTTTGGTTTGCTCTTGGCATCTTTCTGGTTATGGAAAGCCTGGTGCAGCCCCACCCAACAGAAATGCTGACTCTTCCCATAGCCCATCATTCTTTGGAGCTTGCTGCCTCCAGCTTCCCTTCTCCTCCTTTCTTTCCCTCTTTCCCTCCTCTCCACTGGGGCCATTGGGACTCCATTCAGGCCCTTTTTGTCCTTCAATCAAGCTCCTTGGAAACCTGCCTTAGTTTGAGACACTTCCTGTTTGGTAAAGTCATTAACTATAAGCAGCTTTGAGCCTTATAGGCGAAGCAAAAGCCCTCTGCTTTCCAGGGCTGGGAGTGGCTTGACTGACTCCTGTGGAGTCAAGGGAACCAGAGGGAACCTAGAGGCAGTTCCCTCTAGCTAGAGCGAGCCACAGTATTGCATGGCAGTTCTGGTCAGCACAGGGTCTAAGGATAACCTCACAATGCAATGATAAGGGCAGCTACTGTTGACTGAATGCTTACCTTAAATGTGTCAGGGACCATACTAAGTGCTCGAGGAGCATTTCCTATATAACCTGCACACCAGCTATTAGTTTCTGATTTTATTTTACTTTTGGGTACCAGGAATTGAACTCCAGGGGCACTTGACCACTGAGCCATATCCCCAGCCCTATTTTCTTTTTTTTTTGGTACTGGAGATTGAACTCAGGGGCACTCCACCCCTGAGCCACATCCCCAGCCCTATTTTGTTTTTTATGTAGAGACAAAGTCTCACTGAGTTGCTTAGCGCCTCACCATTGCTGAGGCTGGCTTTGAACTCGTGATTCTCCTGTCTCAGCCTCTCAAAGTGCTGGGATTACAGGCTTGTGTCACCGCGCCCGGCTTCCCCAGCCCTATTTTGTGTTTTATTTAAAGACAGGGTCTCAAGCCGGGCGTGGTGGCTCACGCTTGTAATCCCAGCACTTAGGGAGGCTGAGACAGGAGAATCGCGAGTTCAAAGCCAGCCTCAGCAACGGCAAGGCGCTAAAGCAACTCAGTGAGACCCTGTCTCTACATAAAACACAAAATAGGGCTGGGGATGTGGCTCAGTGGTCGAGTGCCCCTGAGTTCAATCCCCAGTACCAAAAAAAAAAAAAAAAAAAAAAAAAAGACAGGGTCTCACTCAGTTGCTTAGCACCTCGCTGTTGGTGAGGCTGGCTTTGAACTCGTGATCCTCCTGTCTCAGCCTCCTGAGCAGCTGGGATTATAGGCGTGCGCCACCATGTCTGGCTCTAGCTTCTGATTTTATGATGGGTAAACTTTGAGAAGTTAAATAATGTGTCAGAGATTGCATAGCCAGAAGGTGGCTGACATAGGGCTCTAACTCAGAACTGCTGGATTTCAAAGTCTGTACTGCTTAACCTCTATGCTATGCTGCTTTTGCAGGTTCTAGAGAGAGAATTAATTGCTTTCTAAGGTTTTGGGTATATTTACTGACTACTTATGCATGCACTAAGCTCATTGCACGTATTAATTAGCATGTGGCATCTCCCAGTCACCTCTAAGATAGGACATATTGTCTCACATGACGGATGTAGAAGGAAATTGAGTCTGAGAGATTACCCAGCTCATAAGCAATTGATTGCAGATTTAACCCAAGTGCGAGAACTTCAGGTGCCAGTGTTCTCTTCCCCTGATCCTCTCCTTCCACCCCTTAAAAGGCCCCTCTGTAGTTTGCTCTACGAAAGGGACTGTGGAACTATGGTGACATTTAGTATTGAGCTTGGAAAATGCCTGGATTCTTGAATCCATGACAGGCCATTTTGCTTTGAGGCAGGGAGTACTTGAAGGAGGACACCCGGGACCTGGATGGTTATTACTTCCTGGCACAGAGAACATTTGGATGGAGAACTGAGGCCCAGATTAATTTTAAGCACATTTTGATTTTCTCCCTCCTTCCCCTCCCAAATTAGGGTGAAGGTTGCCGAACTGTCCCCCTGGCTGGACATGTGGGGTTTGACAGCTTGCCTGACCAGCTGGTGAATAAGTCAGTCAGCCAGGGCTTCTGCTTCAACATCCTGTGCGTGGGTGAGTATTTCCATTGCAGGAAATTCTATTACAGAATATGGATTCTTAATGGTTGGATGTGGCTTTGCAGGTAATTGGGTTAAATAGTGTGTCATTCGGATCTAGTTGCAAGAGTATTCCTCTCCCTCCACTCGGCCTTCTTCTCTTATCCATCTGCTTATTTTTGTAAGCAATCAATTGTGGTTACTTTTTTTTCCTTGGCTGGACCAGAATCTGGGGCCATACTTTGGGGAAAATGGAGCTGTGTGAGACCCAGTGGAAATTTTGTAAGGGGGCTGGCTGGCTCAGTTCCTGCTGTCAAGTTCATTTTGACTGCAGAAGACAGGAACCAAGACAGAATGGGGAGGGAGGTAATGGCTGAGGAAAGAAAGGCCACCTGCCCACCAGCTGCGGGCAGTTGGTTGAGTGTGTTGATTCCTTCTGCAGCTTCTCTGTGTTTGGTACAATTTGAGCTCAAGTGCAGGCTCACACAGCTGTGGGCAGGGTCTTCTGTTCCCTTTATGTGTATCTCTGTCTAGACCTTTAATCTCAACTGTGGGAGCTGCGTCTTAGTCCCCTCCATATGCTAATCAAGGTACAAAGAGAATTTAGTAATGTTTGTGAAATGAATGAATGGATCAATTAACTCCATAGCAGCCATTCATTACAGTTCTCAAATAGTTTCGCACATTAGCTCTTTTGGGCCTTGCTCTGCAAAGTGAGCAGAGCGAGTAGTGTTTGTATTCTCATGGAACACATAGAGACCCAGAAACTTGGGGAGGATAGAGTTTACCTGAGGGGCTGGGGCTGGGGCTCAGTGGTAGAGCGCTTGCCTAGCATGTATGAGGCACTGGGTTCGATCCTCAGCACCACATATAAATAAATGAAAAGATAAAAGTCCATCAACAACTAATAAAAATGTTTTTTAAAAAAAGAGTTTACCTGAGACAACAGAGAAAAAGTGGCTGAGCGATAATATGGACTGATTCCTTATCCTTCCCACTGCTCCTGTTGCCAGCAACATCTCTTTTTTTTTTTTTTTTTGGTACTGGGGATTGAACTCAGGGGCACTCAAACACTGAGCCACATCCCCAGCCCTATTTTGTGTTTTATGTAGAGACAGGGTCTCACTGAGTTGCTTAGCACCTCGCCGTTGCTGAGGCTGGCTTTGAACTCGAGATTCTCCTGTCTCAGCCTCCCTAAGTGCTGGGATTACAGGCGGCCAGCAACATCTCTTGAGAAAACGAAAGCACTTTGGAAACCATCGAGCATCAATCGAACAAACAAAAGGGCCAACAGTTTCTTGATATTCTTAAAGAATCCTGAGTTTGCAAACACAATTATAGACTATAATTTTCACCCCACAGGGCAGGAAAGTATAGCTGCATATTTTCAGTGACCTCCTTAATGATGGTATAAACACCATAATAAAGTCAGTTTTCACATTAGCTGGAACACTCAAACACTTTCATTAATTGCCTTTTCTTATTTTTGTATAGAGTGTCTAGGGAACTCATTCATATTGTAGATCTGAACCAGCACTGAACTGGATATTTTACTCTTTAATATATTTAAAAATTCTTTTTCTGATGAGGTTCATTCTTTTTCATTGAGCTCTTTATTTTTGCTTCTTCTCTGGGCCCAGCAGTCTTTTTTTTTTGGTACCTGGGATTGAACCCAGAGGCACTCAACCACTGAGCCATATCCACATCCCTTTTTTTGAATCTTATTTAGAGACTCGGTCTTGCTGAGTTACTTAGGGCCTTGCTAAGTAGCTGAGGCTTTCTTTGAACTCATGATCCTGCTGTCTCAGCCTCCTGAGCCACTGGGATTACAGGTGTGCCCAGCCCCAGCACTCTTTTTTTTTTTTATTTTTTGGTACTAGAGATTGAACTCAGGGGCACTCGACCACTGAGCCACATCCCCAGCCCTATTTTGTGTTTTATGTGGAGACAGGGTCTCACTGAGTTGCTTAGCGCCTCGCCGTCCCTGAGGCTGGCTTTGAACTTGTGATCTTCCTGTCTCAGCCTCCCAAAGTGCTGGGATTATAGGTGTGCGCCACTGCGCCCGGCCCCCGCACTCCTTACCAGGTCATTTTCATACTCAAGGACAAATAGAGAACAACAGAGCCACTTCTGGATCTGGGTGACAGGCAATCAGCTGGGCTCACTCATTTGCTGAATGACTCATTCCCACATATCAGCTTTGGAACCTATGAGATGAAAATATGCGCTTCATGGAATTACACATCAGGGGACTTAGGGTCCAGATCGAGGTTGTTAGCTCTTTAAATGCTGAAAGTCTAACTTATGGTTATGTTTAGGTGACGTCAGGAGAAGGATACAAAATAAATAGAAGTAGCAGTGATTGGCATCAAGAGCAAATGCTATCACATTCAATATTAGCACTGCCAAATCTTTATTTAACTAACAAGATCTCCAGTCTTTGGCAGATGATGGACAACTTACTTCACATAATATTGGATTATCAAAATATTTCAGCACAGACGTATCAGATTCCCTTGGCATTCCTCCCAGAGCTCCATGTGACCTGTGCTGAGAGATGAGAAGTGAAATGACAGACCCACCATAAGCAACCTTTCAACCAAGCAGTTGGGTGGTCTAGTAAAGCCTTGGGAGGGAGGCAATGTGAATCAGAATGGCTCTTTGGTGGCAGAAGTGTAGAGAAATTCGACATGTGGATCACAGCTCCCCTGGGGCTCAGAGGAAGAGTCAGCCAAGCTCAAGACAAAGTGAGTGGGAGAAATAGTACACCCCTGTCTTCTGTTTTCCACCTAGACATCGTACAGGTACAGCTGCTTCAGTATGTACCTGCTGGGATGGAGTGGCTCAAGTGCTGGGATGGTCCCTTCAAAGAGGGGAAGGGTAGAAAAGAGGATCCTTTCACTTGCAAGGAGTCACACCTTTTCTTCTATCCCTACTTGTCAAGTCTCAGGATTTGGCCGCCCCAGTATTTCCTGTTAGACCTGCGGGTGCAGCCATTGGATAGAACAGCCTGGACTGGGTTAATTTCATTCCCCATCCCTGATCCAAAAAAGCCTACTACTCAAGCATCTTATTCTCTTGCTGTGCTTGTAACCCTGTCATTGCTCAGAGAACCCACAATTTGGGTCAAGGTCACAATTGGCTTAGAGTGGCTCTGAGGCTGCAGTCTCAGCCAGCTGTAGTGCTGAGTCCTGCCACTGAAGGTGATCTTCTTGCTTGTGGGTGACTGTTGGGTTTACTTCTTTAATGACTGTTATAAAATGATTCATAGAATATGTTCCCCTGTACTATTTTTCTTTGTTTTCTGATAGGGCATTTTCAGTATGAAATTATGGTAATGCTACCTTTGATTATTAACTGAGACCTAGGATAGTTTTCACATTATCATTTACTTTGGTGCTGAGCTCTGGTTGTAGGCCTACCCCCAGCAGAGTAGGTATCCTACCTACATATGTGTATATATGTGTGAATGTGCATGTGTGCATGTTGAGATTGAGAGGGAGAGAATTTTTATGAATCCAGAGCCTAATTTATATGTAAGGGTACCAATTAATTGCTCTACAATTGTTATTATTTTTGGCTAGACACATGGACATAGCCTTATTATTATTATTATTATTATTATTATTTTGGTACTGGGGTTTAAACTCAGGGGTACTCGACCACTGAGCCACATCCCAAGCCCTATTTTGTGTTTTATCTAGAGACAGGGTCTCACTGAGTTGCTTAGCACCTCGCCATTGCTGAGGCTGGCTTTGAACTCGCGATTCTCCTGTCTCAGCCTCCCAAAATACTGGGATTAAAGGCATGCACCTCTGTGCCTGGCTCATATGAACATACTGTGACTCTTCTCCAATAGATTTTCTGGGGTTGACAGTAATTCCTTAGAGGAGTGACCTTTCCCTCCCCCTACCAAAAATAATATACAAGTCCCTTGGCTTTGGAAATTTTGAGGATCTCATGATTGTAGATAGAGTACAAGGGCCTTAGAAGAACCACTAGGCCAGTAATACAAATGTTCTGGGGTCCATTGCTTTGCAGTGCTGGGAAAGGGCCCCAAAGAGATTCATCCATCCAGATGAGGCCAGCAACAGTAATGCCTGTGAGGAATACAAAGGGTCATAATGATAATATTTACTTTGAAGCTGCTCAGGATTCCAGGCTCAACTGGGCTCTGTTGCACTTGGAAAAAAAACACACAAGAAAAGCAGAATTGCAGCTTGCTACAGGAGGAGGCAGCTAGCAGTCTACCAAGGTCAGGGAACGATTGTTTCATCCCCGTGTCTCTGGGAAGACAGTTGCTCACCTGTCTATGATGGTATGCCTACAGTGGTCAACTATTTTTTTTTCCTTTTTGCAATGCTGGGGATTGAACCCCAGTGAACACTAACCACTGAGCACATCTCCTAGCAATGATCAATCAATTTCAACTACAACAACAACTACTATTACTACTACTACTAGTACTACTACTACTACTTCTCCTCCTCCTGCCCCCTTCCTTCTCTTTTTTTGGTACTGGGGATTGAACCCAGGGGCACTTAACCACTAAGCCAGATCCCCAGCCTTTTAAAAATATTTTATTTAGACAGAGGGTCTCTCTGAGTTGCTTATATTGCTAAGTCACTGAGACTGGCTTTGAAATTGCGGTATCAGCCTCTCAAGTTGCTGAGATTAAGCCAGGCACGGTGGCACACGCCTGCAATCCCAGCACTTTGGGAGGCTGAGACAGGAGAATTGCAAGTTCAAAACCAGCCTCAGCAACGGCGAGGCGCTAAGCAACTCAGTGAGACCCTGTCTCTACATAAAACACGAAATAGGGCTGGGATTGTGGCTCAGCGGTAGAGCGCTTGCCTCGCATGCGTGAGGCCCTGGGTTCGATCCTCAGCACCACATACAGAGCAATAAAATAAAAACACTGTGTCCATCTACAAAAAAATTTAAAAAAAAAAAAAAAAAACACGAAATAGGGCTGGGGATGTGGCTCAGTGGTCGAGTGCCCCTGAGTTCAATCCCCAGTACCGAAAAAAAGAAAAAAAGTTGCTGGGATTACAGATGTATGCCAACATACCTGGCAACAATCAACTTCTAACAGGCTACTGCAGGGGAAAACATGATGTGGTTTGTAGCATCTGTTGATGTTCTTGGTGTCATTACTCCCACCATACCTGAGTTTAAGCTACCAACATGACATCACTGCATGTGGGTTTGGGAAAAGATGAAGGAAGCCAGACGAGCTGGCTTTAGCACACCACAGTCTGCCAAGCCTCTACAAGATCAGGAAGGAGAAAAGGACAAGGTCACAGAGCCAGGCATGGCCTTGTCCCTGTCCATAGGCTCCCCTGGCCAACTGGAGTTCCTGGAACATTTCCTTTTGGACACCTCCCTATTGAACTCAGAGACATTTCTCTTGGTTTAGTCCAACTTTCAGAGCTGGAAGCAACTTAAGCTCCATTACAGCAGGGATTGTGGCTATCTTGTCCATTGCTGTATAACTATGCCTGGCTCCTACTAGAGGCTTTTAAAATATTTGTTGAATGACTAAATGAACAAACATATTATGCCTATGGGCCTCACTAGAGCATATATTGGTTAAAAGCATGGGCTCCAGTGTCAGTCTGCCTAGATGCAAATTCTGACTCTGCTACTTACTAGTTTGTGACCTTCGACTGTTAATTCCTCCACATTGTATAGGAAAATAAGATGTGGAGGGGTTAAGAAACTTTAGCTGGTGAATGGCTTGGCTAACCCTTTTGTTAATTGAGGATAAATTGTAGCTCGGGGCTGGAGGTGTAGCTCAATGGTAGAGCACTTGCCTAGCATGCAAGAAGTCCTGAGTTTAATCCCCAGCACTGCAAAAAAAAATGTACTATCTATTTTATAGACTTGTTGGGAGGAATAAATAAGAAAATAAATGGAAGCTGGGGACATAGCTTAGTGGCAGAGCCCTTGCCTTGCACATGTAAGGATCAGAATTCTATCCTGAACAATGCAAAAAAGAAAAGAAAATATATGTATTTATTTACAGCAGTGCCTGGTACAGAGTAAGTGCACCATAAACAATAGCTATTATTGTCACTCCAAACTTCTCCTTTTATAGGAAAAGAGACTGGGACTCAGAGAGAGGAAAGGGCTGAGCCAGTTCAGGTCACATGGTAATTTAGTGATAACCTGGCTGGGACCTTTCATTTCATAACTTGCAAGGACTTAATTGCACAAGGTGCCAGCGGGGGAAGATATTAACAGCAGCTGAGGAAAGGAGCTAAACTTTTCTTTATCACAGTGGTTTTTAATCCAGGGTAGGGAGGTCAACATCAGACTGTCTCAGGGAAAAGGGTTTGAAAAAGCATGTTTCGTATTACGTGCTTTAAATTAATTTATTTTAAAAAACTGTTGTATTCAGAATATTACTTACATTAAGCAACATGAGACAAAATCCTCTTGGATGATGGAGCATGAGTTCAATAGGGTGAATAAACCCTACCAAATTAACAATGGTTAATAAACTCTACCCTCTCTGGGAGGGCTGGGGAAAGGAGGGGGCAATGGACCCTTTGGGACTCCTCAGGTTTTCTTCTGGAATCTAATAGCCAAATTCTCATCTTCCTGCAGGGGTGTGAATCTGCTGCCTTGATCCCAGTTAGCACCCCACCACCCCTCAATACTGGGCCTAGGGCTGCCATGGGAGGGAGGGGACAGTATCCTAGGCTCAGCCTGGGTCTGTGCCAGCCATTGAGGGAGAGCCTCCCTCCACTCCCAGGCTCTGATGGTGACCTGGAAGAGAGCACTTGATAGTCACAGAGAGAGCTGGCTTGATTTTCTGCCCTCTTTTAATACTGCATTTATTGTGATTCCCTAGGCACCTATGAGTTCTTTTCTTCCAGACCTTCATTATTTGGCATCTAATTTTTACAACCCTTCTGTGCTGGCAGGCATCTGGGTGGTCATTTTCCCTGCTGGTCCTCCTTGCTGCCTGCCCTGCCCTGCCCTGCCCTGCCCTGCCCTGCCTGGCCCCCATTTCTCCAGCTGTGCAAACAGGGTGGGTCCCTCACTGTGCAGGGCTGCTCCTGAGGCCTTCTGTGTGAGGCCAGGAGTAGGTACTTTTGTGAGTACAGGAAGATTCTCTTTGAGAATTCTTGGGATTGGGGAGCCAGCCAGCCCACCATGTGTGCTAGAGAGACTGGACCTATCATTGTCTAGGAGCTGCAGAGCATTGAGTGAGGAGCTCATGGGACCAAAGAGGGCATGGGGGAGTGGTGGACATGGAAAATTAATTAGGCAGGTACAGAGATGGACTAAAGTGTACCTCAAACCTCAGTCCCCAGAGAGGAGGGAAGTTAGAGCAAGGCAGCCACCCTTATGTTCCCACCTCAAAGTTGCTGGCCCCTTTCCAGTTGAGCTACATCCCTACAAAGGGCAGGGTAGGAGGGTTATTTTCTTTTTCCTTTTTATTTGTGCTGCTGGGGATTGAACCCAGGACCTTGTGCATGCAAGGCAAACACTCTACCAACTGAGCTATGTCCCCATCCCCGGGAGTGATATTTTCTGCTGCTTGCCCAATTCTGCTGCCTCCTCTGGCAAAGACCCCACTTCACCAAATTTTTCTTGGTGTCTCAAAACTAACCTGTTTCTTTAGGGGAGGAAAAAAAGGAGGCCTCTTTTTTGGAGAGTCCTTTTGGAGGCCTCTTTTTTGGTTTCCAATCATGCAGCTCTAACCCAAGCCCTGGACTGACTTGCAAATGTGTGCTGCTAATGGGTATAGCAGATGCTGGCTGGAAACATGATTTGGGTGAGCAGCTTTTTCTGCACCCCTGACAATCCACCATGTTAATCAGACCTAGCTATGAAATTGGCCTGGGAATCTGATAACCATGCTGAATTGAATGTTCTTGTTTTGTCTTTCTCCCCCACCCCATCCCCATAGAAAGCCTGCGTCAGACGTTTTTAAAAGCACCTCCTGAGCCGGGCGCGGTGGCTCAAGCCTGTAATCCCAGCACTTTGGGAGGCTGAGACAGGAGAATCACAAGTTCAAAGCCAGCCTCAGCAATGGCGAGGCGCTAAGCAACTCAGTGAGACCCTGTCTCTACATAAAACACAAAATAGGGCTGGGGATGTGGCTCAGTGGTCGAGTGCCCTGCATCCTTGGTACCAAAAAAATAAAAAAAAATAAAAGCACCTCCTACATTCTTAGCTCATTATTCAGGATAAAAGAGGCTTGGAAGATGCAAAGCTAGACACACCCAGAGGGTGGAGAGGAGATGGAGCATTTTTGGTTTCCAATCATGCAGCTCTAACCCAAGCCCTGGACTGACTTGCAAATGTGTGCTATTGGTCCCAAGGGGAAATCTGCCAGGACAGGATGTACCCAGTACAAACTTGCTTCAGACTGTGAAGAGAAGTCAGAGATCACCACCCTCCACCCCGCCACTGCCCCTGGGTTGGGGAGGTAGATGGGAAGACATAGGATGATGCTAGCAAAATAGTAGGGTAGTCTTAGGTGCTCAAAGGGTACTTCGGGTTATTAACTACTGGCTTTTATTACTGGTATTACTGAGTTGCTTGGGGAAAGGTGGGGGGCAAAGTACAGTCTGCATCCATGGAGATTATAAGTGGTTTTAGTGCCCAGCCTTGCTTGTGGCTTCATATCAGATTCCTGTCTAAACCCCATTTCATCAACTTCCGTCATAGCTATGGTTTCTTGTGATGTCTCATTCCCTAACGATGCCTTGACTTGAGGTAGCAGCTTGATATCCCCCCCGGTCTCCCAGGAATAACCTTCCTGAACCTTCAGCAGTCTGCCACAGACAGCCTTTCCCCACTTCATCTCTCTAGTGTGAAATTCAAGACTTTTGGAATTCCAATGGTTTAATTTATTAGTATCTCACAGGCTGTTAGTTAAACAAATGAGTGTCTGGTTTATTTGATATTTAAGAAGAATAATAATTTGTGGCCCGCTAAGTTCCCTCTCCATTACCTAAAAATAGTCTTACTGAAAACTCAACCTGGGGGCTGGGATTGTAGCTCAGTGGTAGAGCGCTTGCCTCGCATGCGTGAGGCCCTGGATTCGATCCTCAGCACCACATACAAAGCAATAAAATAAAGACATTGTGTCCATCTACAACTAAAAAAATATTTAAAAAAAAAAAAAAAAAAGAAAACTCAACCTGGCTGGGAGGATGGTAAAGCCACAGTTTCCCTACTGGGAGACACATCTGGGACACCCACAGAGCTCTGGGCATCTCAGGGAGATGAGGCAAAGTCTGAGAGGGGAGGATATTTGCTTGACAAGGGATTGTTCCCTTTTTTAAAAAAATTAAAATAGCCTTTTAATTTTTAAAAAAAATGTTTATTTTTTAGTTGTAGGTGGACAGAATATCTTTATTTTATTTTTATGTGGTGCTGAGGATCGAACCCAGTGCCTCACACGTGCTAGGCAGGCACGCTACCACTGCGCCATAACTCCAGCCCTAGCCTTTTAATTTTTATTATGAAAACAATAGTGGGGCTGAGGTTATGGCTCAGTAGCAGAGCGCTTGCCTCGCACGTGTGAGGCACTGGGTTCGATCCTCAGCACCACATAAAAATAAACAAAATAAAGACCCTGTGTCCATATATAACTAAAATATATTTTTAAAAAAGAAAATAATAGCTGGGAGCTGTGGTGCATGCCTGTATTCACAACAATTTGGGAGGCTGAGACAGGATTGCCAGTTTGAGGCCAGCGTGGACAATTTAGCAAGACTCTGTCTTAAAATTAAAAATAAAAGGGCTGGAGGTATAGTTCTGTGGTAGAATTCCCTGGGTTCAATCCCTAGCATCAAAAGAAAAAAAATTATACATGTTTTATTTAGAAAACTTGGTGGAAAATACAGAAAAGCATAAAGAAATGAAAACCACACATAATCCCACCACCTGGAGAAAACCATCAGTAAGAGTCTATTGTGTTTCTTTCCAGCCCTTTTCTAGGGATAACTATACCCCTCCATTTGTGCCTATAACATAATTGCCTTTTCTGACTATAAAAGCAATGCATACTCAAGATAAAAATTTCAAATAACAGAAAAAAATAATAAAATGAAAATTCCCCAAATCCCACTATTGTGAAATGATTACCGTTGGTATGTATCACATTCCTTTAGGTCTTTTCTATTTAACTGAGATCATATAGTCCATGCACTTCTGTTTATTATTTACTTACTATTTTATCGTGTTTATTTCCCCTTGTTAATAAGTGGATATCTGCATAATTACTGTGTGAGTGCACCCTAATTTATCCTTTTAATTTTCAGGAGAGACAGGTTTGGGCAAGTCCACCCTCATGGATACCCTGTTCAATACCAAGTTCGAGGGAGAGCCAGCCACCCACACGCAGCCTGGTGTCCAGCTCCGGTCCAATACCTATGACCTTCAAGAGAGCAATGTGGGGCTGAAACTCACAATTGTTAGTACAGTAGGCTTTGGGGACCAGATCAACAAGGAGGACAGGTAAGGAAGGCAGTGAGTTGGGTGGGAAGGTTGGTGGGGAGGGTCATGGGGAGGAACTTTCCATGGGGGTCTTGGAGAAATCATACATGCTGGGACCAAGCCTGTACTTTCAGAATTGAGTGGGCGGGTGGCAGGCCCCTCATAAGCACTGCCCCTGCCCACAGTCCTTGTCCATAGTAACTGTTCCACTCCTTATGCTTTGCCAAAGGATGTTTTCCCAGTGTATGGGGTGGAGGTCTTGATGACATTTAGCAAACACTTATGGAGCTCCTACCTTGTGCCAGATATTCCTGTGCTCTGACAATCTAAAAAGGAATAACTTTGTCTCTGCCCTTGAGGCACACATGGGCAAGACTGGTTTTAAGCAAATAATTTCCATAGAGAATGGTATGTTCTATAAAGGACAGGGTACAGTGAGATAAAGGACAAGTTTCAATGAGACCACAAAGGTGAGAACAGTCGATTTCATGTGGGAAGGTCAGGCAACAGAGGATGTGCTCTCTGTACTCTCTCTCTCTCTTTCTTTCTCTCTTTTTTTTTTTTTTTTGGTACCAGGGATTGAACTCAGGGGCACTCGACCACTGAGCCACATCCCCAGCCCTATTTTGTGTTTTATGTAGAGACAGGGTCTCACTGAGTTGCTTAGCGCCTCTCCATTGCTGAGGCTGGCTTTGAACTCGCAATTCTCCTGTCTCAGCCTCCCTAAGTGCTGGGATTACAGGCTTGAGCCACCGTGCCTGGCTTCTTTTTTTTTTTTGGCACCAGGGATCGAACTCAGGGGCACTAGACCACCGAGCCACATCCCCCGCCCTATTTTGTGTTTTATTTAGAGATAGAGTCTCTCACTGAGTTGCTTAGCACCTTGCGTTGCTGAGGCTGGCTTTGAACCTGCAATCTTCCTGTCTCAGCCTCCCCAGCTGCTGGGATTACAGGCATGCACCACTGTGCCTGGCTGTACTATCTCTTGAAGGAGATACTGCTTTGCCAGACAAACGGGTTGGGGGAGAAGGGCATTCCCAACAGAGGTAATTTCATGCAAAGGTAAAGTGATGCAGAGGATTCTAGTATATTCTAGGGAACTGCAACTTGCTGTTTGGCTAGACAGGTAAAGTTACTGTGAAGCTAATGAAGCTTAAGTTTCAGGTCCCTCACATCATAGGACCCTTCCAAGGCCCTGTAACTAATTTGTACTCATAGAGTTGTGTTATATTTCTTGGAGGGCCCTTTGAATTGTATAAGCTTAAGGCCCTGAAAACCCTGGGTCTGCCCCTGGTCCATTTGTTTGGAGTGAGCCATGGAAAAGTAGGGGAAGTGAGCCTGAAGAGGAAAGTGAGAGATAGATCCCAGAGGGAATTATAGAAAGTACAAATGTGGTGCCATTGAAAGATCATTTTTTTTTTTTTTTGGTACTGGAGATTGAACCCAGGGACACTTGATCACTGAGCCACATCCCCAGCCCTATTTTGTGTTTTATGTAGAGACAGGGTCTCACTGAGTTGCTTAGCACCTCACCATTGCTGAGGCTGACTTTGAACTTGCAATTCTCCTGTCTCAGCCTCCCAAAGTGCTGGGATTACAGGCTGTGCCACCACGTCTGGCTTGAAAGATCTTTTTTAAAATGCATTTTTAGTTGTAGATGGACACAATACTTTATTTTATTTATTTTTATGTGGTGCTTAGGATTGAATCCAGTGCCTCACATGTGCTAGGTAGGCTCCCTACCACTGAGCCACGACCCCAGCCCTCATTGAAAAGTTCTAAGAAATATGGCTCAAGCCTGTAATCCCAGCACTTAGGGAGGCTGAGACAGGAGAATCGCGAGTTCAAAGCCAGCCTCAGCAATGGCGAGGCGCTAAGCGACTCAGTGAGACCCTGTCTCTACATAAAACACAAAATGGGGCTGGGGATGTGGCTCAGTGGTTGAGTACCCCTGAGTTCAATCCCCAGTACCAAAAAAAAAAAGAAAAGTTCTAAGAAATAGAATGAGCCACGCATGGTGGTGCATGCCTGTAATCCTAGCAGCTCAGGAGACTGAAGCAGGAGGATTGTGAGTTCAAAGTCAGCCTCAGCAATTTAGTGAGGCCCTAAGCAACTCAGCGAGATGCTGTCTCTAAATAAAACATTAAAAAAGGTCTGGTTATGTGGCTAAGTGGTTAAAGCCCCCCTTGGGTTCAATCCCCAGTAGGAAAAAAAAAAGGAGTAGAATGATGTAGTCTGATTGGCCTTTGAAAAAAGTCCCTTGGGATAATATGGAGAAATATTAGGGGACTGTTGGACCAGTGAGATTGAGGCAAAAGGGAAAATAGTTGCTGAAGTAGGGAACAGCAGAAAGATTTGATAAACATTGAGTAGATAAAATTAAAGGAACTTGGTAGAGATTTGATGTGGGGCTGTGAAGGGAAAAGAAGAATCCAGAGCCGGGCGCGGTGGCTCACGCTTGTAATCCCAGCACTTAGGGAGGCTGAGACAGGAGAATCGTGAGTTAAAAGCCAGCCTCAGCAATGGCGAGGCACTAAGCAACTCAGTGAGACCCTGTCTCTACATAAAACACAAAATAGGGCTGGGGAGGGGCTGGGGTTATGGCTCAGCGGTTGAGCGCTTGCCTCGCATGCGTGAGGCACTGGGTTCGATCCTCAGCACCACATAAAATAATAAATAAAGATATAAAAAAATAATAGCACATCATTTAAAAAAAAAAGAAAAAAAGAAATGTGGGGCTGGAGTTGTGGCTTGGTGGTAGAGCACTTGTCTAGCATGCGTGAGGCACTGGGTTTGATTCTCAGCACCACATATAAATAAAATAAAGGTCCATTAACAACTAAAAAAATATTAAAAAAAAAAAAAAATAGGGCTGGGGATGTGGCTCAGTGGTTGAGTACCCCTGAGTTCAATCCCCAGTACCAAAAAAAAAAGAAGAAGAATCCAGAATGAGGCCTGAATTTTTGGCTTTGGAGACAAGATAAATGGTCATGGTCTTCATAAAATAAAGAAGATAAGAGAACTAGGTTTTAAGATAATTAGCTATAGCTCTTTTAGACATGTTCAGTTTGAACTTGCAGTGATATATCAAGATACATGATGGCCTTCAGTATTAGGCAGTATACAGAGTTGGAGGTCCAAAGAGAGTCTAGGCTGGAAATAGAGATTTATCCAGATATGTGTTATGTTCCAACATTGGATACGTATACAAGATTGCCCAGGAATCAGAGTGGAGTGAGAAGGACGCTGGACTAAAGACAAAAAACCTTAGCAGGTTAAGTTTTGCAGATGAAGGAAAAGACCCTGAAAGGGAGCAAAATAGAAGAGGTAGGAGGAGAGTTGGGAGAAAATGAGAGATTCGAGAATGTGTGTGAGTGAGGGGTGAGGTGACACTGAGTGATGAGGGCTAGGGTCAGGTAGAGGGTATGGGTTGGGCACCATCTACTTTTAACCAGAAATTACATGGCTATCACATGGCTATCTCATCTCAGAAAAGACCATCATTTATTATTTTTTTGGTAGTGGAGATTGAACTCAGGGGCACTCGACCACTGAGCCACATCCCCAGCCCTATTCTGTGTTTTATGTAGAGACAGGGTCTCACTGAGTTTCATAGGACATCGCCATTGCTGAGGCTGGCTTCGAACTCAAGATCCTCCTGTCTCAGCCTCCCAAAGTGCTGGGATTACAGGCATGCACCACTGCACCCGGCTCCATTCTTCATCTTGTGTAGTATCTGCTCATCCTTTGAGGATTCTCTTGCTTCTTAAATGAACTGTATCTCAAATTCTTCTATTTCTCCCTTAAAGCTACAACAGCCATACTCCTGTGCTTACAATGAATAAATAGATGTAGCATCTTAAAAATTGGAGTGAATTCTGTTTTGCATTTAAAATTCTAAAAGAAGGACACTTCTGTTTTTTACAGGTTTGTTTATTGTGATAATCTTGTTTGGTTGAGAATAAATTAGACCCAGAGGGAAAAGGGATATTTGGGTCAAAATCTGAGTGCTTAATCTCCAGGCAGATTTTTTAGGAATTCCTTAATTAAACTCCTTCCTTCCTTCCTTCCTTCCTTCCTTCCTTCCTTCCTTCCTTCCTTCCTTCCTTCCTTCCTTCCTTCCTTCCTTCCTTCCTTCCTTCTTTTCTTCTTTCCCTCCCTCCCTCCCTCCCTCCCTTCCTTCCTTCTTTCCTTCCTTCCTTCCTTCCTTCCTTTGGTCAGGGGTGCTCAACTACCGAGCTACATCCTCAGCCCATTTTATTTTTTATTTTGAGTCAGGGCCTCATTACGTTGCTGAGGGGCTGGCTTTGAACTTGCTGTCCTCCTGCCTCAGCCTCCTGAGTTGCTGGGATTACAGGCATGTGCCACCTCACCCAGCTCAATTAAATTTCTCAGTTTTTTCAGTTGCATGTGTATCTAACAGTGGACAATGCCTTGATGATGATTGCTTGGAAGGACTGAATGGATACTACCCCTTAGAGGCTAATTTCTTTCTATTATATTTAAAAAAGATTCTTCTTATTTTTCCTGATTATAAATATGATACATACTCATAAAAATCAAACTGTACAAACTCAAATTAGTAGAAATGAAAAGCTTCCCTGATATTGGGGAGGCAGGGTGGAGAGAGCTACAGAGATGTGTCATAAAAAAAACAACAATATTTTCTATATGCTGTCAGGGCCATTTTAGCACAGATATGTCAGTGCAGATGCATTGAAACAGCACATCAGAATGCCCTGCTTTATCCAGGGCACATGTTTAAAATGAGAAGAGCAGCAACTAAGACTGGATCCTTGGAAAGCTACCATTTAAAGAATGTGGGAAGCCAGGCATGGTGGTGCATGCCTGTAATCCCAGCACTTTGGGAGGCTGAGACAGGAGAATCGCGAGTTCAAAGCCAGCCTCAGCAATGGTGAGGCACTAAGCAACTCAGTGAGACCCTGTCTCTACATAAAACACAAAATAGGGCTGGGGATGTGGCTCAGTGGTCGAGTACCCCTGAGTTCAATCCCCAGTACCAAAAAGAAAAAGATAAAGAAACAGTGCCTGTCTCAGAGTAACTACCTAACAACTATTGGTATTGTTATGATCATGAGTTTTTGGTAGTACTGGGGATTGAATCCCAAGGTGCTTTACCACCAAGCTACATCCTCAGGCCTTTTTATTTTTTATTTGGAGACTGGGTCTCCCTAAGTTGATGAGGCTGACTTCAAACTTGTGATCCTCCTCTCAGCCTCCCAAGTTGCTGAGATTATAGGAGTGTGCCACTGCACTCAGCTATGATCATGATTTTTATTGATAGGGGAATGGAGGGGGAGATGTATTTATTATGTAGCATATGGGAGAGAATTATGAATGGTGTCCAGGAAAATAAGAACCAAAGAGTTTTTATTTTGGCAATATGAAAAGTTTGGCAATATGAAGGTCATTAGTACATGTAGGAATAATCATTTCAGGGGAATCGTGGATATAAGCTAGATTTCCATGATTGCTGAGTGAAAGTGAAGTAAGGATATAGAGATATCAGAATAGCAAAAAGACGAGTAGAACAGAAAACTGAGTCCAAGATCAGATCCATATTTACATGTAAATTTAGCATATGTAATTCAGCAGGGAAAGAATGGACTATTCAAGAAATGATGCTGGGAAAATAGGCCATCAGTTTACAAAAAATAAAATGAGACCCTCTCACACAAACACTATTCATAAAAATAGATTCCCGTTGGATTAAAAACAAATTCTAAAAATGTAAGGAGAAAAACAAAGTAAGGAGAAAATGTCGGAGAATATTTTTATAACTTTGAGAGTGGAGAAGTCTTCTAGGCATGACACAAAATCCAAAAGTCATAGAACAAAAGGCAAATGTAAATCAATGAAAAATACTTTTAGTTATTTTTAAATTATTATCTTTTTTTTTGGTACTAGAGATTGATCCCAGGGACATTTAACCACTGAGCCACATCCCCAGTCCTTTTTATTTTCATTTTGAGACAGAGTCTCACTAAGTTGCTTAGAGCCTTGGTAAGTTGCTGAGGCTGACCTGAGTTCCTTCTGCCTCAGCCTCCTGAGCCACTGGGATTACTGGGGATTGAACTCAGGGCTTCACAAATGCTAGGCAAGTGGTCTACCGCTGAGCTACATCCCCAGCCCAGTACTTTTATATATCAAAAAATATCATAAACAGAATTAAAAACAAGCTAGAGATGAGGTGAAAATATTTGCAACCTACATAATAACACAAAGACTTTTTCTAAAATATAAAAGGAACTTCTACACTTCAGTGAGAAATAAACAGGTAATTGACAAATGGAAATACAAATGTCCAATCAACATATGAAATGATGTGCATTCAATTTCCCCAGTGATTTAGAGGAAATGCAAAATAAAACAATGCAATTTTTTCCCATCAGATTGGCAAAAATAAAAGATGGCATAATATCCACTAACAAGAAGTAATTTCACTGATGTTGGTGGGAGCGTAAATTGATGCAGAACTTTTGGAGGGCAAATTTGGCAGTATGTATTAAAATTACAAATGTGAGTAATTTATGACCCAACAGTTCCAGAGTTTTTTTTTTAAATTTTTTTTTAGTTGTTGATGAATCTTTATTTTATTCATTATTTTTATATGTGGTGCTGAGGATGGAACCCAGGGCCTCACGCATGCTAGGCAAGCACTCTACCACTGAGCTACAGCCCCAGCCCCCAGAGTTTTTTTTGTGTGTGTGGTGCTGGGGATTGAACCCAGGGCCTTGTGCATGCTAGGCAAGTGCTCTGCCAACTGAGCTATATCCCTAGCCCCAACAGTTCCATTCTTTTTTTGGTCAGGTATCAGGATTAAACTTGGGGGCACTCAGCCACTGAATCACATCCCCAGGCCTATTTTGTATTTTATTTAGAGACAGGGTCTCCCTGAGTTGCTTAGCGCCTCGCTGTTGCTGAGACTGGTTTTGAACTCGTGATCCTCCTGTCTCAGCCTCCTGAGCAGTTCCACTTTTAAGTATACAGTCTAGAGGAACAATTGCACGTGTTAATTAGAAGCATACAGAAAGAATGTTCACTGCAAACTGGTTATCAGGTTTAAAGAAAAAACTTAAAAGTTCTAATTTCCATTAATAGTGCAATTAAGAACTATGGTTCAACCATAGCATGGGATTGTCAACATTTTTTTTTGTAGTGGGGGTTGATCCCAGGGGCACTTAATCACTGAGCCACATCCCAGCCCTTTTTTTTGGGAGGGAGGTGCTGGGGATTGAACTCAGGGGCACTGAACCATGGAGGCACATCCTTGGCCCTATTTTGTATTTTATTTAAAGACAATGTGTCACTGACTTGCTTAGTGCCTCGCTGTTACTGAAACAGGCTTTGAACTCGCAATCTTCCTGCCTCAGCCTCCCAAGCCGCTGGGATTACAGGTATGTGCCACCCTCACTCTTTTTATATTTTAATTTTGAGACAGGGTTTTGCTGAGTTGCTTAGGGTCTTGCTAAGTTACTGAGGCTGATCTTGATCTTGCAGTCCTCTTGCCTTAGCCTCCCTAGTCTCTGGGATTACAGGCATGCACCACCATGCCTAACCAAACTATGAGATTATATTTGGCAGTTTAAAAGAATGAAGTAGATTCCTACGTACTCACATGGGTAGAGCTCCAGGTCATGTTGTTATGTGAAGAAAAGGAGTTGCAGAATGACACAAATCACACTGCCGTTTGTATAAATCTGTCCTCCTCTCCTCAATAAAAGAACCCATACATTTCTCCTTTTTTCTTTTTCCCTTCCTTGCTTCCTTTCTATTTTGTACCAGGGATTGAACCCAGGGGTACTTAACCACTGAGCCACATCCCTAGCACTCCCTCCTTTTTTTCATAGACAGTGTCTTTATTTTATTTATTTATTTTGATGTGGTGCTGAGGATCGAACCCAGTGCCTCACATGTGCTAGGCAAGCGCTCTGCCACTGAGCCACAACCTCAGCCCCTCTCTAGCCTTTTTTGTTTTTATTTTGAGACAGGGTCTTACTAAGTTGCTTGGGGCCTTGCTAAGTTGCTGAGGCTGGCTTTGAACTTGTGATCCTCCTGGCTCAGCTTCCTGAGCTGCTAGGATTACAAGTGTGCATCACTGCGCCCAGCTACATCTCTCTTTTCTGTGTGTAAATGCATAGAAAAGGTCTGGAAGGATAGTCAACAGACTGAAAACAGTGATTACTCTCAGGCAGGGAGAATATATGCATGTATCACTTGCATGATTAAAAATAAATTAAAAAGAATGAAGTTTTCACAAAGGAAGCAGATAAAGTGGGTGTAGACTGTTCATTTAAAAAGTGTCTGAGCTGGAAAAAATAAGAGATAAGGCAGTGTGTAGAGGGAGACAGGGGAGTTGGGGGTGACTCCTGAGAATGGGAAAGATGATGAGGGTTTAAGCAGGAACAGAAACTTTGAAGATAGAGAAGAGGGGGCAGATTGGAGAGAAAACATCCACAAGACTTAGTAACCAAGTTGGTGTGGAGGATCTAGTTTCAGTTGATCAATTACTAAATGTTTGCCACCTGCCAGGTACAGTGTAAGGTGCCAGAGATAGTGAGAAATAAGACAGTCTGTATTCAAGGAGCTTGAGGCTTAGTGAAGGGGATAAATGTGTATATAGATTCTGCATAATGTGGTTTGAACAGTAACAAAGTTATGTGGAGGGGGACTGTGGGAACAGAAAGGGCAGCAATTGGCCAAGCCTGATGGTGGGATTATTGGGTGGGGTGGCTAGGAGGGGAGAGCACGTGATCAGGAAAGGTTAAGTCTTGAAGTCTTCAAGGATGAGTACAGATAACCAACTGTCATACATTGGGTATTTGGTACATATTTGTTGAATAAATGAATGAACGAATGAAAGAAAGATACATTGCTGGGAAAATAAAGAGAATACCTGTAAGTTTTCATCATTCAAAACCAAAGGTATCAGCATGCCTGTAATCCCAGCAGCTCGGGAGGCTGAGGCAGGGGGATCATGAGTTCAAAGCCAGCCTCAGCAACTTAGCAAGGCCCTAAGCAAATCAGCAAGACCTTTCTGTCTCTAAATAAAATACAAAAAAGGCCTGGGAGGGCTAGGGTCGTAGCTCAGTGGTAGAGCGCTTGCCTAGCATGTATGAGACACTAGGTTAGATTCTTAGCACCCCATACAAATAAATAAAGGTTCACTCCCCCCTCCAAAAAAAGGCTTGGGAATGTGGCTCAGTGGTTAAGTGCCCCTGGGTTCCTGGTACCAAAACAAATCCCTGGTACCAAAACAAATAAAAACAAAACAAAACTGAAGGTATCTATTGAATATGTTAACTAGGGTGCTGCTGTGGCTAGAAAACAGTCTACAGTGTGTTGAAGAGTGAATGAGACATTTCAAAAAAACTAAGTAGATTGTTCTTTCAGGAAATTTCCATTCACCTATTAAATATTTATTAAGTACCTACTTATTGTATGCCAGACAGACCCTGTGTTAGGTGCAGAAGACAAACTTGATGGCACCGGGGAGGGGTTGGACAGGCTCTGGATTAGTTGTAGATTCTGATCCTGTAGGTCTGGGTTGAGGTCCTGAGAGCCTACATTTCTAACTAGCTCTCTGTTGATGCAGGTGCTGCTGGCCCAAAGACCATACTCTGAGTTGCAAAGATGTACACAATTTTTTTTTATCATGGTACAGGGGTTTCATAGGGTCCAGTGGAATCTGTTTGGAAGAAGGAGAACTCTGGGAGAAGGAATTCAAGGCAGATAGTCGAATAGGGATGTATATAGAGGAAAGAAGAGATGGATGATTGGAAGAGTGGGGAGAGGGTAAATTGGCTTTTGTCACTTTTGGCACTGATCCAGTAGGTATGAACATGTGGTCTTTTGGCTTTGGTGTCTAAGATGGTTGTGTTGGAGTATAGTGTCCGTGATCAGGCTATCAGGGGAGCCTCTGGTAGCTGTATCTGCAGAAGACACTGGCACAAGGGAGAAAAAGGAGATTAATACAGCTTTCATGTGTCTAGGAAATATGATAGGAAGATTATAATAACTGAGGCCGTGGGAATGAGTAAGACCATCCAGGGACAGTATGTATGTAATATGTAGGAGGACAGCAGAAGATAAAACCTCAGACAGGTCAAAAATTTAGCTAAGTCAAGTGAGAAAGAGTTATAGAGGAAAGAGGGAATGGTATCAGTGAAGTGAAGGGACAGTGTTCTAAGACAGGACATTTAAGAAGGTTCAATATTAGCCAGGCACAGTGGCGCATGCCTGTAATCCCAGCACTTAGGGAGGCTGAGACAGGAGAATCGCGAGTTCAAAGCCAGCCTCAGCAAGGGCGAGGCGCTGAGCAACTCAGTGAGACCCTGTCTCTACATAAACACAAAATAGGGCTGAGTTCAATTGAACCCCTGAGTTCAATCCTTGGTACCAAAAAAAAAAAATTGCGAGGAGGATCAATATTATCAAGAAAGATTACAATTGAAAAATATTCATTGAGAGGTAAAGTTATTATTTTTCCATAACATCATGTGGGTTGGTTTTCCATCACTGAGACAAAATACCTGAGAAAATAAACTTAGAGGAGGAAAAGTTTGAGAGCTGGGCACAGTGGTGCATGCCTATAATCCCACTGTCTTGGGAGTCTGAAGCAGGAGGATCGTAGTTCAAAGCCAGCTTCAGCAATTTAGCAAGGCCCTAAGTAACTCAGTGAGATCCTATCTCTAAATAAAATACAAAAAAGTCCTGGGGATATGGCTCAGTGGTTAAGTATCCCTGGGTTTATTCTCCAGTACCCACTCCCCTCTCTCCCTCAAAAAAAAAAGGGAAGAAAAGTTTGTTTTGGCTCATGATTTCAGAAGTTTCAGTCTGTTAGTTCTGTTGCTTTTGGGCCTGTAGGGAGGCAGAACATCACAGTCCAAAGTGCATGGTGGAGGAAAGCTGATTACCTCATGGCAGCCAGGAAGCAAAGAGAGAGAGGAAGGGATTGGGTTCCCAACATCCCCTTCAAGGGCACACTCCCATGAGCTAACTTCCTTCTCCTAGACCCCACTTCCTACTGGTTCCATCACCTCCCCAAAGTGTCACAGGCTGGCAATCATACCTTTAGCATATGAGCCTTTGTGGTCATTTAAGATCCAAACTATCAGGTGTGGTGGTGCATGCCTATAATCCTAGCGGCTTGGGAGGCTAAGGCAGGAGGACCACGAGTTCAAAGCCAGCCTCAGCCACTTAGTGAGGTCCTAAGCAACTCAGTGAGACCCTGTCTCTAAATAAAATACAAAATAGGGCTGGGGATGTGGCTCAGTGGTCGAGTGCCCCTGAGTTTAATTCCTGGTTCCGCCTTCCCCCCCAAAAAGGAAAAAATAAAAACAACCAAACCACAACAAATGGAATATTTAGGCAGTCAGCTGAAAATGATTCAAACAAATAGTAGTTCCATAACATAGCAATTTCAAAATAAACAATCCGGAAAGCTATAGACTTATAAATCAACAATAATCAATTAGACAGCATTAGGGAGCAGAAGATGTGATTCACAGTGAAAAAAATTCCTTACTGTACCCTACCTACAAGACCCTACATAATCTGGCTCCTGTGCCACCGTGCCTCTTTATCTCATATTCTTTCCTGCTATTGCTGACGTGAAATTCACACAACAAAATTAACTATTCAAAGTGAAAAATCCAGTGCCATTTAATGCATTGACAACCATCACCACTATCTGTTGTGCAGCCACTAGCTCTATCTAGTTCCAAAACGTTTTCATCACCCTAAAAGGAAACTCATTAATCAGTAATTCCCCCATCCCCTCACCTGCCTCAGCCACTGCTAACTACTGTTCGATTTTCTGTCTCTATGAAGTTGACTAGTCGAGGTGCCTCATATAAGTGGAGTCATACAGTATTTGTCCTTGTACCTGGTTATTTCATTTAGCATAAAGTCCTTAAGGTTCATCCATGTGGGAGATTACCAGAATTTTTTTTTGTATGGCTAACAATGCTCCATTCTATGAATAGCCAACATTTTCTTCATTCAATCATTAGTTGATGGACATTTAGACTGTTTTCACCTTTTGGCTATTGCGAATAGTTTTTTCTCCTTCATTCATTAAATCTTAGCTCCATGGCCTTCTTCCTATTGCTTGAAGTTGTCTAGCATGTTTCTTCTGCTCAGGGTCATCATTACATTTGTTATTCCCTCTACTTGGAATGCTCTTCTAGATCTCTCCATTTCTCTCTCATTCTCATCTTTATAGCTCAAGTATCACATCCTCAGAGGAGCCTTCCTTGGTCACTGTATGCATGTATGTATGTATTTATAAATATTTTAGTTGTAGATGAATGCAATACCTTTAAATTTTCAATTTTTGGAGGTGGGTACCGGGATTGAACTCAGGGGCACTTGACCACTGAGCCATATCCCCAGCCCTATTTTGTGTTTTATGTAGAGACAGGGTCTCATTGAGTTGCTTAGCACCCCACTTTTGCTGAAACTGGCTTTGAACTTGCAATCCTCCTGCCTCAGCCTCCTGAGCTGCTGGAATTACAGGCATTCATCACGGCACTTGGCAATACCTTTATTTTATTTCTTTATTTTTTATGTGGTGCTGAGGATTGAACCTAGTGCCTCACATGTGCTAGGCAAATGCTCTACCACTGAGCCACAACCCCAACCCTGGACACTATTTAAAATAGCCAAACCTTCAGTTGTTTTTTATTTCAATACCCTGTTGCAGTGTCTTCATGATGCATATCACTATCTGAAATAATAAGAAGTATTGTCTAGATCAGAGGCTATTTTGTACCCTTGGTCCTTTTAGTAATCTAGTGTGACCTTTTGCTCATTCTCAAACTAACAATTTTAAATACTAAAGTATGTCATTTGTACTGGAAATAACAGTTACCAAACTATATTAAAACGATGATTTAGTAATCCATGTGTTTGTTCATTAATTTCTGAAGTAATATCTATATGCAGCCTTATTGGTTATCAGAATTTAGGAGTTGTGATAAATATAAATGCTATCTTGAGGTATTTGCAACCACCGGAATAGGAATTATAAACATTTCTATTGGTTATGAAATCTCAGATAGGTACTGCAAACATTACTGTAGATTGTTACCTACATTTAGTTAGAGATTAGTGATAAATATGTATTTTCTTCCTATCCAAGTTCATGGATCCTCTGAATTCTATCCACATTCCCCTGGAGGCTGGTGGACCCCAGGTTAAGAACTCCTTCATGTTTTGTAAGGGAAAAGATGAACAGTAGTGATAAAGAGGGGCAGAGTCTGTTGGAGCTGGGTTTTGTTGGAAGTGGAAGAGATCATAGATCAGGAAGAAAAGAGCTAGAAGAAAGATGTTCCCTCTGGTTATCCATGAAACTTGACTGTGGGACATGTAGAAATGTCCAGTTGAGAAGGATATGAGAAAAGCATCATCTTTGAAAGGTTGTCGGCTATCATTCTGAGGAAGCAAGCAATTGATGAGGAGGTTGCCTATGGGGATAAAGATTTTGTTAACCATGGACTGGAGTCCAGTGAGCACAGGGAAGCGTGGGGCAGAGATAGCCATCTTGAGAAGACAAGCCACTCAGGGTGGGGTTGAGGGAATGTAGAGCAGTTGGTGGAACCCTTACTATATTCCAGAGAGCAGGCCAGACACTGAGGATGCAAAGATGATTAAGACAAAGATGAGTCACCCATGTCAGTTATTCCTTTAAACCAAATTCTGGTGGCTGGTTGGCTGGTTGGACTGGTCTGATCCATGTACTTCTTCACAGACTGAGAGCCAGAGGCAATGGCTGTTAAGATGGGCACAGCACATGACTACAGATTCATGGAGGAAAAAGCTAAAAACATCCTACTCTTTTCTTTCCACTGTTTTCTTTTGTGAAGCAAAAGATGCAGCAAAAAAGAAGAAGAAAAAAAAAACCAGGTTATGTAATGGAGAAAAAGATGAAGCAGTGCCATGATCAGATAATTCAAACTAGCTAATCATTTCAAAATGAGATAAGCTTAGGGAATGCATCCTTCATCCTCACTTGAAATTCTCCTGGAATCTTCTAAAGATCTCTGCCACCAAGAGATCCTTTGATGCTGTTACCCTTCAGAACCATGTTGGCTCAGTGGGATCAAAGGAAGAAAGAAAAGACTATATTTTTAGATTTTTTCTTTGAGGCTTCAGAGATACCTTGCACCTGTATCTCTTCTCTATATGTAGCTCTCAGAATCTAGGATTCTGTGATTCTTTTTCTAAAAAACTGTTTTCCCCTTCTCTACTAGGGGGCTCTTTCAAAAAGGCTTAGGTTGGAGGCTGCTGCTGGTGGGAGGCATTGGTTGGACCCTGCCTTTTCTCTGATCATGTTCCCTTCTGGCAATGGTATCTGCAAACTCCTTGTCCTGGGCTCACGGAATGAACTTCTTCCCTGAAGGGAAGCAGCCCCTCAGAGAGAGAGGCAGTGTCCAAATACGGGAGTTGAGCAGAGAAGTGTGGCTGAAGCTATGCTACCTAAATGGAGCAGAAAGAGGCTATAAAGCTGGCAGGGATGGCCTGGGCAGGACTAGGGGCAGGGAGAGAGCGAAGCTTCCAGGAAAGCCTAGGGCAGGACCAGCCAAGGGCTCACTATTGTTTAAGAGCCCATGATGAGCCGGGCAAGGTGGCTCATGCCTGTAATCCGAGCTACTCTGGAGGCTGAGGATTGCAAGTTCAAGGCCAATCTGAAAATTTTAGCGAGATGCTGTCTCAAAATAAAGTTTAAAAAGGAGTTAGGGATGCAGATGAGTACTAGAGCACTTGCCTAGCATACAAAAAGCCCTGGTTCAATTCTCAGTAAAGGGGGGCATGTATTGATGAGATGTAGAGATCACCTAGAGGTGCTGTGCATGGAGAGTCAATGAGCTGGGCCATGCATGGATGATGTGTGCATGTGTGGGTGGGGTCAGTTTACTGAATTTTGTCTGAATACTTAGGTTCGTGTGTGTGGTATTGAACCCAGGCCCTTGTACAAGCTAGGCAAGCACTCTACACTGAGATACATCCCCAGTCTTGAATATTTAGATTTTAAAATCACAATCTTGGAGGAAATGAGAGCTGGATCTGGGAGCTGAATGGGATACTCCACTTACTTCACCTAGCAAAAATGAGCAAAAATCCCACATATTCTGACAAAATTCCCCAGCAGTAGATGGAGGAGATGTCTTGTGGATCCAGCTCCCATCACAGGCACAGTGAGGGGAGATGCAAGAAGCAGACATGGGCCCAGCATGGAGGAAAAGCGACTCACTCATGGAATCCATCAGTGGGTTCCCATTGCCTCAGGACCCCGTAGGAGAGAGGAAGTGTCCTTCACAGGCTCTGCCCCTTCATGACGACACAGTGGAGAGAACACAAATCCTTGTGAAGCAATGGCAAACAATCCAGTACCATGGTTTTTATAAAGCTACTGGGTCACAGAAGGGGTTTCTAGCATAGAAGGGGAATCTGTAGGAAGGAGGTAGGCATTAAACTGAGCCCTGAGGTGTATGATGGCAGGATTGGGATGAGGAGAGAGAAACAAACCTTCCAGAGTGAAGGTGTACAGGTGGGCATAAATTGAGCTCATGCAGGGACCAAGAAGGTGGCCAGGCTGACAGGATTGGAAGTTCACTGAAGGGAGATGGAAAAATCCAACTAGATGAGGGAGAGTCAGATTACAGAAGTATTTTACATTTCTAAAAGGGATGGTGTCTGTTTTAGTCAGCTTTTTTGCTGCTGTGACTAAAAGATCTAACCAGAACAATTATAGAGGAAGAAAAGTTTACTTGTGGCTTGGTTTCAGAAGTCTCCATCCATAGAAGGTCGGCTCCATTCCTTGGGGCTCCAGGTGAGGCAGAACATCATGGCAGAAGAGTGAAGTGGAGCGAAGTGGTTCACATGATAATCAGAAAGCAGAGAGAGAGAGAGAGAGAGAGAGAGAGAGAGAGAGAGAGAGACTCCACTCTCCAGATACAAAATATATACCCCATAGCCATGTCGCCAATGAACTGCTTCCTCCAGCTATGCCCCACCTGCCTTTAGTTATAACTCAGTTAATCCCATTAGGGATTAATTCACTGAGTACATTAAGGCCATAGCCCAATCATTTCTCCTCCAAACCTTGTGTTCTCTCATATGTGAGCTTTTGGGGGACACCTCACATTCAAACCAAAACAGTGTCAAATCCAAGTTTTTGAAGAGATCCATCTATTTTCCTACTCTCTCCTCTAGCTACAAGCCCATAGTGGAATTCATCGATGCGCAGTTTGAGGCCTACCTGCAGGAGGAGCTGAAGATCCGAAGAGTGCTGCACACCTACCACGACTCCCGAATCCATGCCTGCTTGTACTTCATCGCCCCCACAGGTCATTCTCTGAAGTCTTTAGACCTAGTGACGATGAAGAAGCTGGATAGTAAGGTATGGAGGCAGGTGGAAGGCTGGGCAAACTGGGCTCACTCATACTCATCTCTTGTACACAGTAGATACTGAATTCCAGGAGAGGTTTTATGGGTTTTTTTTTTCGGTACTGGGGATTGAACTCAGGGGCACTCGACCACTGAGCCACATCCCCAGCCCTGTTTTGTGTTTTATATAGAGATAGGGTCTCACTGAGTTGCCTAGCACCTTGCTATTGCTGATGCTGGCTTTGAACTCACGATCCTCCTGCCTCAGCCTCCTGAGCCTCTGGGATTATAGGAGTGCACCACCATGTGCAGCTCCACCCTTTTTATTTTTTATTTTGAGGCAGCTTCTTGCTACATTGCCAAGGCTGGCCTGGATCTTGGGATCCCTCTGCCTTAGCCTCCTGAGTTGGTGGGATTATAGATATGCACCATTAAGTCTGGCCTGTTGGGGCTGGGATTGTAGCTCAGCGGTAGAGCGCTTGCCTCGCATGCATGAGGCCCTGGGTTCAATCCTCAGCACCACATACAAAGCAATAAAATAAAGACATTATGTCCATCTTCAACTAAAAAAATATTTTAAAAAAGGGGGTCTGGACTGTTATCCCATTTCATAGAAGAGAAAGTAGAGGCTCTGAGTTCAAGTGACTTACCTGTTGTCATATAGCTAGCTACTTGAAGAGTCTAGATTTGAACCCAGATCTGTGGTACTGTTTTATATTGCCTTTGTGCCTTAGAAAGATGGCCGTGGGAATCAGGCATGCCCTTTTTTCTTTTCTTTTTCAGGTATGCATTTCTTTTTTCTATTATTTTTTTTGGGGGAGAGGAGTACCAGGGTTTGAATCCAGGGGTGCTTAACCACTGAGCCACATCCCCAGCCCATTTTTATATTTTATTTTGAGACAGGTTCCACTAAGTTGCTTAGGGCCTTGCTAAGTTGCTAAGGCTGGCTTTGAACTTGTGATCCTCCTGCCTCAGCCTCCTGAGCTGCTGGAATTACAGGTGTGTGCCACCACACCTGGCTTCAGGCATGCATTTCTTTAAGAGAAACTGTGAAATGCAAATCCCACACCATATGTAAATTGTATGATTCTTTATGTTAAAGGATTATTTCCTGTACAAATGAATTCACCACAGGATTCTTTAAAAAGCCTAATTACTAGGCTTTTCCTAATATTTAGTATGTGCCAGATATTATGATGACTTTTTTTTTTTTTGGTACTGGGGATTGAACTCAGGGGCACTCCACCACTGAGCCACATCCCCAGCCCTATTTTGTGTTTTATGTAGAGACAGGGTCTCACTGAGTTGCTTAGCGCCTCGCCCTTGCTGAGGCTGGCTTTGAACTCGCGATTCTCCTGTCTCAGCCTCCCAAAGTGCTGGGATTACAAGCGTGAGCCACCACGCCCGTCTGATGACTTTTTTTTAATATTTTATTTTTTTTAGTTGTAGGTGGACAGAATATCTTTATTTTATTTTTATGTGGTGCTGAGGATTGAACCCAGTGCCTCACGCATGCTAGGCAAGCACGCTACCACTGCGCCATAACCCCAGCCCCTTATGATGACTTCTTTATGTGTATTAATTTATTTCATCTTTCTGATAATCTAGCATGGTGAGTACTATTATTCCCATTTTACAAATGGGAAAATTGAGGCACAGAGGCGGCAAGAAACTTGCTGAAGGCCAGACAACATGTAATGGGATTTGGACCTAGCTCTCTGACTCCAAAGTATTTTATTTTACAAAAATCTATTTACATATGCTCATTTGGTAGCATTCCACTAGAAAAACTGAATTTCAGCTATAATCTGAATAAGAGCAATTTTTTTTTCATTTTTCACAGCAATGAGCTCACTTCTCATGAATAATAGGCTGCTCTGCAAATGTCGCCATGCAGGGCATGCCCCTGTGGTAGGCAGCAGTGAGCCATGTGGCCGGCAGCCTGGTAGGCAGGCTGCATTAAGTAAGCAATTTCTGACATATGTTTATAGTGTACCAATGGGGACTTGGCAAAAAGCAACAAGGAAGATTGGCTCTGCCTGCTGTTCCACTTTGGCAAGAGTTTTGACCCCCTCTTTGTCAGAGACTTCAAAGAAGGTGCCTCCAAGATCCAACCTTTCTCTGGCCCAGCACTTGAAGCTCTGTGTGGTACCAGCCTTCTGAGGTACTCCTAAGCCAAAGTGCAAAGGAGATGGGATTTCTCTTCCATATCATATCTAGAGCTCCCAGATCCCCTGTTTAGAGCCCAGGCTCTGAGCACTACTCATGCCACTCCATTGGTATCTGCTGGCAGGAATGACTGTGCTCTTTTTTTTTTTAATACCAGAAATTGAACCCAGAGGCACTTAACCACTGAGCCACATCCCCAGTCCTTTTCATTTTTTATTTTCAGACAGGATCTCACTAAGTTGCTTAGGGCCTTGTTAAGTTGCTGAGGCTCGCCTTGAACTTGTGATCCTCCTGTCTCAGCCTCCTAAGCTTCTGGGATTACAGGCATGTGCCATAATGCTCGGCTACGACTGTGTTCTTCTTGGGAACCTGACCTTAGGTGTGCTCTGCCTTACGAAGCCATGAACATATTAAGTATCTTTACCTTTAATGGTAAAAACCTTGTCCTCAGCACATAGTAAATACTCATTATTGTTTAATATATTGTTTCTTAAAATATTTTTTAGTTGTATATGGATTCAATGCATTTATTTGTTTTTACGTGCTAGGGTCAAACCCAGTGCCTCACACGTGCCAGGCAAGTGCTCTACCACTGAGCTACAACTCCAGCCCAAAATATTGTTTTTTTAACAAATATTTTTTTTAGTTGTCAATGGACCTTTATTTATTTATATGCGGTGCTGAGATTGAACCCAGTGCCTCACACATGCTAGGCAAGTGCTCTACCACTAAGCTACAACCCCAGCCCAATATATTGTTATATGGCTACAGAGGCAGCCTGTCCTGGACCAATGGGTGAGCTGCTTCCTCTGGTAGCTGGTAGAAGGCCTAGGTCACTTGGCTATCAGTTGGCAGTTACCAAGAAAGATTCCAGTTTGTTTCTCCTTTCTATAGGTAAACATCATCCCCATCATTGCCAAATCAGATGCCATTTCTAAGAGCGAGCTAACGAAGTTCAAAATCAAAATCACCAGCGAACTTGTCAGCAATGGGGTCCAGATCTATCAGTTCCCCACAGATGATGAATCAGTGGCAGAGATCAACGGAACCATGAATGTGAGTTGGATCGCAGGGGTTCAAAGTTCTTTTGTGCTATTATTATTATTATTTTACAAAATAACAGTGAAAAAAAATGAGTGAAGTACCCTCACCAGCCATCTAAGTATAGTCAACCCTTGATGACCTGAGTCTCAGATATTTGTGAGAAAATCCAGAACCAAGTCAGCTTCTTTTTTCTAGTGGTGGCTGCTGCAAAGCCTCAGAAATGCAGTGATTAACAGCCAGTCTGAGGGAGAGGAAAAGGCTGACTCCAGGTGGAGTGTGGAGCAGGGAATGCAGACCTCTTAGCCCACCTCCATGATGCCACTCTGGTCTACGATAGGCAGCTCCCATGGGAGTATAGGCAAGGCAGTCTTTGTCCCTGACCAAGACAATGCATGCAGAAAAAAAAGGCTGAAAAAGTTAGCTGGCTTCAGAGAATTGGGATAATCTGTACTCAGATAATCAAGCCTTCTGTCCCTTGGAAGAAAAATGATACATAGTTCCAGTTTTGCTGGTGACTAGGAAGATGTTATTTTTAATTATCAGAGTTATGCTTTGCTTTATTAAGTGTGAATGAATAATAAAAAAAAATCTGTCCTCTTTTCTCTCCTCCCCCACTTCCCCCTACGAGAGGAATGAGTAATAAAGGCAGAGAGTCAAACAGCTCCTCATGCTTCTTTACAACGTGTTGATGCTGTTGCCGTGAAAGCTTCAATGTTGTGATTTTAAGGAGACAGCTAATAGCTTTCTGAAAGCCTCTGCTTCGGGAACAGATTTCTTTTTCTCTATTGAGAGGCATCAGTTTTTCCTAATGACATAATGCCTAGGGGTAGCCAAACTCAGGAAAACCTTGTAATAAAAACCATTTTTAGAAAACTTCCCTGCTGCCGCTGCCCTCTAAGTTATCATTACAGCATCAGCTGCCACCTCCTACGAATTGGCCAACAAATTAGCATAGCAGGGCTGCAAGTCATTGTCTCGCCTGACTTCCTGTCCATCAGTATACCCGAGATAGGTTTGTTATTAGAAGTCCCTCATCATCTTTGACAAATTTGGCTCAAGGGTAAGGCTATGTGGATTGTGGTAGGTGGAGCTGTGTCCTCTGTGACCTGATGTGGGCATGGAAAAAATTGAAAAGATTAGTGCTTGTCCTCACAAGCAGTCAGGGCGCTTTGATGGAATCTAGGTTCTGTTATTATGAGAAAATCTGAACAGGTGCCTAGCCTGCAGAAAAATAGGAGCCTGGAGAGAAGTATTGTCTGGGTGTCATTGGTGATGGTGTCTGGAAGCATGCAGTCACCTAAGGACATCGGCCTCCGTGGGTGTCTTCCAAACTCTGATTCCCTAAGTTACCAAGCAGCCTTCAGACTTATTGCTTTGCTTAGAACAAATAAGGCCTACAATTTCTTACCAATCTCAAGGTATCACACAAAACCACATTTAACTACATCACAGATTAGTGGATTAGGAATGACAGTCCTCCTGGGACCTAGCTCAGCTCTGGTCCTCTGCTTGAGGCAGGTTCAACCTCAAGGTTGGAAAATTCCTATGCTATGAAGCAGCAGTTCTAAATCAGGCTTTTTTATTTTTTTGCAATGCTGTGGATGGAACCCAGGGCCTCGTGCATACTAGGCAAGCACTCTACCACTGAGGTACTCCCTCAGCCCTTAACCAAGCTGTTATGGCTGTGAATAGGTTATGAGTCCCCTGGCATTAATAACAGTGCAGTGTTTGCCAGTATTTTCACTCTGAAAAACAAAATTTGAGTGGATTCATGGTTATTCCTATAACAACTGTTCATCACTCATTCCCTGGCATTCCACAATGCTTTTGGGGGGGGGGTACTGGAGATTGAACTCAGGGGCACTCGACCACTGAGCCACATCCCCAGCCCTATTTTGTGTTTTATGTAGAGACAGGGTCTCACTGAGTTGCTTAGTGCCTCGCCCTTGCTGAGGCTGGTTTTGAACTTGCGATTCTCCTGTCTCAGCCTCCCTAAGTGCTGGGATTACAGGCTTGCACCACCACGCTCGGCTCACAATGCTTTTTTGATTGGGAAAGAGAAGAGTCACTTCTCCGCTAGTGTGCCTGGATTTGGGCATGCCCATGGGAGGGGTCTTACATGGGACTCCTCTGCGTTTCCTGTGCTGGGGTGGAGGGAAAAGAGGGAGGAGTCATCGCTACAAAATACATAACACAGGATTGCTTAGCCTGTCTACCCCTGGAGCAACCATGTCAAAAGTCCCCAGAGTCTTTGGACAAGCCATTTTTGTTTGAAGCTACATCATCGTAGTCCTGGGCTTGGCCTTTCAATTCTGGGTTTCATTCCAGCCCCACGGTCTCAATCACCACAGCCAATTGTCATGGGGAGTGGATTGGAAGAAGTGGAGGAAATCTCTTGTCTAAGTGGAGAAGATCTTACGGCTTTCCTGTTGCTCACCACTGGGGATTTTCTTGGCTCTCCCTTGGCTTATTGGTGTCTCTGGAAAGCCTTATTTCAGATTGAGAGGGCAAAAGAAGGTAGAGAGAGATCTCATTGCATGCTACTTTCAGCCTGTGCTCTGATCTCCCTCAAGGTTGGGTACTTTCATACTAAAAATTGCTGTGATGTTTAAACTTAATGTTCTTTGTTTGTTTGTTTGTTTTTTTGGTACTGGGGATTGAACTCAGCGGCACTCAACCACTGAGCCACATCCCCAGCCCTATTTTGTGTTTTATGTAGAGACAGGGTCTCACTGAGTTGCTTAATGCCTTGCCCTTGCTGAGGCTGGTTTTGAACTCGCGATTCTCCTGTCTCAGCCTCCCAAAGTGCAGGGATTACAGGCGTGTGCCATCGCGCCCGGCTGTTCCTTGTTTTTTTAAAAATATTTTTAGTTGTAGGTGGACACAACACCTTTATTTTATTTATTTATTTATTTATTTATATGTGGTGCTGAGGATCGAACTCAGTGCCTCACATATGCTAGGCAAGTGCTCTACCACTGAGCCACAACCCCAGCCCACTTAATGTTCTTTGAATTGCTCAAACCATGGCCAGGGACCAAGAAATACGCCTAGTTATTGGGCTGAATTCAGATAATTGGCCATTTGTGAGGTCTTGGGGTTGCTTTCCACAAAGGCATTTGGCATTTAGGCACAGCAAGAGCACATGACTGACCAATGGGGTCATAGGGAAATCTACAGGCGCAAGCCCGTCGCTTTTGAGACAGCAGTGGTATTTCCATTGTTTGCATGTACTTTGTCAGGAGTCATCAAGAGTTGACTTGAGAACAAATTAAGCAATGGTCTTGTTCAGTTGCTGGTCTGCAATGGGGGAAAGCATAACCAGCCACACAAGGAAACACTGTCTACAGGGAGAAAGCCAATCCCAGTTGAGATTATATAAGAACCTGATGTTATTTCACGGGGCTAAAGAGAACATTCATCTATTCTTTCAAACTTAATGAATACGGGGGAATGAGAATAAAATAAGTCCTACCAGGTGGATCATTGAACACTTCAAAATATACCAAAGGTAGACATGTGACCATAGGGGCAGCACTATGGTTTAATGGTGTCCCCTGAAAAACTTTAAGTGTTGCCCATGTGATTGGTTTTTTTTTTTTGGTACTGGGGATCGAACTTAGGGGCACTAGACCACTGAGCCACATCCCCAGCCCTATTTTGTGCCTCACCATTGCTGAAGCTGGCTTTGATTCTCCTGTCTCAGCCTCTCAAAGTGCTGGGATTACAGGCGTGCACCACCGTGCCCAGCTCATGTGATAGTCTTAAGAGATGGGTGACTCAGGAGATTGAGGTGGAAGGATTGCAAAGTTCAAGGCCAGCCTCAGCAATTTAGCAAGATCCCATCTCAAAAGTTTTTAAAAAGGGACTGGGGGTGTGGCTCAGTGGTAAAGTGTTTGCCTAGCATGCATGAAGCCTTGGGTTCTGTCCTCAGCACCAAAAAAAAAAAAGAAGAAAAGAAGAAAAGAAAAATTAAAAGGACTGTGTTAAAAGTTCAGTGTTAAAGCACCCCTGGGTTCAATCTCCAACACTGCAGAAAAAAAGAAGAGAAAGATGCAGCCTTTATAAAGTGATTAAGCTGTAAGGGCTGTTCCCTCATTAGTGTTCTATGTGGCATTCAGCTAGATAATTTTTCCACCTTTTACCATGTGAGGATGCAACAATAAGGTCTTCATCAGACGACTAAACCAGTCAGTGCCCTGTTCTGGACTTCCCAGCCTCCAGAACTGTGAGAAATAAATTTCTGCTCTTTATAAATTACCCAGTCTCATGTATTTTGTTGTAGCAGCATAAAACAGACTAAGACAGTGAATCTGGGAATAGTCTCCAACAGGGAAGCTTTAGGCTATCTCTTGTTGTACCTCTCTGGTTGGGAGATCTGACATCTGGGAGCACCTTGCTGGAGGTCTGAGTTACACAGGCTCCTGAGCCTGGCTGTGTCAGCAGAAGCATTGCTTTGCTACTATCAGAGTGTCTTCCTGGGTCTACACATAAAAAATATTACCTGCCAGTCACCCGCAGGAACCTGAAAAAAAAAAGAAAGATGATAAAGCATGGCTACAGATTTGGGTCCCATGGGTAGGAGTTTGATTGGAGGATTTATCTTCTCCCCACCCTGCTTGACTCCATTCTGGTTATCATAGCCATCTGTCTCTCAAGAACAGTGGGACAGAGTCAGAGCCTGGTCCCCTATGATTTCCTGTCTGTCATGGTTAGCTGATTTCCAACAGATGCCATCTAGCCAGGAGGCAGAGTACAGGCCACCCTGGGAGTCTGGGGGAGGCTGGCAGCCAAAGTGTGGTAGCCTCACTGATTCCTGGGAAGACCTGGGCATGGGGGTTTGGGGCCTGGGCGACTTGTTTAACCTCTCTATATCCCAGTTCCTACTGATCAGAAATAAAGTTTATAATCGTGGCCCAGCACTCAGAAATTATCTCACATATACTTATCAAAACAGTCTTTGATGCCAGTTATAAAGGAGTTGGCGGGAGGCAGGGGTGCTTGGGAGGCCTTGAATTCAGTTTGGTGGGGCTTTGTGTTTGAGAGCAGGCAGGGAGTTACAGGAATCAAATGACAGCAGTTTGAGGAAGAGGGGAAGCAAGTGACCCTGTCATTCTGACTGACAATGTCTCTTGATGATTAAAAATAACAGGCCCAAGGGAAGCCTGACATTTTCTATGCCTCTATTTTCTTCTTGGGTTTTTTCCTCCTTCCTTCTTGAGCCCAGAGAAGTGCCTCCCACTTCACACGCCTTCCTCCTCAATCACTTAGAGCTGAGAGCCCAGGATGAGGGAATGAATGACACCTCCCTTTCTCTTTCTCACCTCCTCCCTCAGTCTAGCCCTCTGCAGTCACTGCCCCTTGGCACCTTTGTCATATTGCTGAAGCTCTGGGGTCTCTGCAGGGGAGACATCTTCCTAGAAAGTGTGTGGGGTAGATTCGAAGCTCCTGACATCTTTAGGTCCCTGAAGAGGATGGATTGTGTCCAGTTGACCCCCTTCCCCCACAAAGCCAGCTGGTACAGGTTGGAAGTGCTCAGGCTATTGGTTAGCATTTTCAGGAATTCACTGCTCCCCAAATGCCCTAGGGGTCTCATGTCCAATTATCCTGTTGCCACACTGTTTTCCTAAGTAGTTTATTTTTTTTTTAAGTATTAGGGATTGAACCCAGGGGTGCTTAACCAGTGAGCCACATCCCCAGCCCTTTTTATATTTTATTTAGAGACAGGGTCTTGCTGAGTTTCTTAGGGTCTCACCAAGTTGCTGAGGCTGGGTTTGAACTGTGATCCTCCTGCCTCAACCTCCCAAGCCACTGGGATTACAGGCGTACACCACTGTACCTGGCCTCCTAAGTAATTTTTCCAGTAAAATTTTATGCACATGTTTTTTCTTCTTGCTTTTTCTGGGCAGTGTTGGGGATCAAACCCAGGGTCTCACATAACATCACTAGTTCATTCTTGCCCATCTTTTGTTAAATTTGTTCCTTGATGTCTTTTTTGTTGTTGTTGTTTTGGTACTGGAGATTGAATTTAGGGGCACTCGACCACTGAGCCACATCCCAGCCCTATTTTGTGTTTTATGTAGAGAGAGGGTCTCACTGAGTTGCTTAGCGCCTCGTCATTGCTAAAGCTGGCTTTGAACTTGTGATTCTCCTGTCTCAGCCTCCCTAAGTGCTGGGATTACAGGCTTGCCCCACTGCACCTGGCTTGTTCCTTGATATCTTACATTGTTGTTGCTGAAATATTTTCCACCACCAGCCCACACCCACTTTTCATATCTGTGACTTCCTCTTTCCCTCTTCCTGTGTCTCTGTTTCAGGAACAGTCAGTGGAGTGGGAAGGGGCTGGAGAGTAGCTGAGATGGGCAGCTGAGAGAGGGATAGAGTGAGGGAAGAAGCAGCTTCAACATCTGGCTGAGCACCTTGGGGAATGTGTGGTTGTCCTGGAGCTGAGCTCTTAATGAGATCCTGTGTTTTCCTGCTTTGAAGAACCTTCTTAGGGTCAAGAGCTAGAAAAGAGTAGAAACAAAGGATTGGCTATAAGATCAGCATGCAGATTAAACAAATGAGCAATAGATTGGCCGTGGGTTTCCCAGAGTTGAACTGTCTCAGATTATAATCTGGCCTAGCACAACTAGTTTACTCCAGGTTTAGAGCTTTTATCTTATAAGTAGGAGCAGCAAGTAAGCAAGAGGTAAGCTTTGAAGCTAGAGAGACCTGATGTTTTAGTCAGGTTTTGCATCACTGTGGCCAAAAGACCTTACAAAAACAATTTAGTTTGCTTGGCTCATGGTTTCAGAGGTTCAGTTCATGGTGGGCCAACTCCATAGCCCTGGGCCTGAGTTGACCCAGAACACCATAGAGGAAGGGTGTGGCAGAGGAAAGTAGTTCAGGACATGGCAACCAGGAAGCAGAAAGTGAGCTCTACTCACCAGGGACAAAATGTATACTCCAAAAGCACATCCCCAGTGACCTACTTCCTCTAGCCACACCCTCCTTGCCTATAGTTACCATCCAGTTAGTCCACTGATCAGGCCACCTCTCATAATCTAATCATTTCATCTCTGAACATTGTTGCATTGTCTCACACATGAGCTTTTGGGGACATCTCATATCTAAACCATAACATCTGGGTTCCACCTTCAGCTCTTTCCTTAATAGTGTGTGCCTGCCATCAAGCCAGCCGTTCTGGGTCTCAGTTTCATCATCCCTAAAATGGGAATAATAAGACTACCTACCTCATAGGGTCATTGTGAAGATTCCATGAGATATCACAATGCAAAGCACTTGACACATAGTGCATAGAGTTTAATAAATTGCCACGGCTAACACTAGTTTTGTAGCAGCTAACACTATTAGGATAATTGCTACTATTACTACTCTGTGCTACCTTCTTTTTTTTCTTTTCTTTTTATTTTTGGTACTGGGGATTGAACTTAGGGGCACTCGACCACTGCGCCACATCCCCAGCCCTATTTTGTGTTTTATGTAGAGACAGGGTCTCACTGAGTTCGTTAGTGCCCCACCGTTGCTGAGGCTGGCTTTGAACTTGTGATTCTCCTGTCTCAGCCTCCCAAAGTGCTCGGATTACAGACGTGCTTGACTTCTTTGACTTCCCATGAAGTTAGTTAATCCCACCTTTGTGTTCCTCCAGCTCTTGAGCCTTAGTTTACAACCTTCACCTACTCTACTACCATTGTTAGTATGCCTTTCTCTCCCAGAACACCATGCACTCTCCAGGGGCAGGCTCTTTGTTCTTTTAATGTTGTGAGTTTTTTTGTTATTTCGTTTTTGTTTTTGTTTTTGTTTTTTTTAGTACTAGGATTGAACCCAGGGATGCTTTATCATTGAACCGCATTTCCAGACCTTTATCTATTTATTTATTTATATTTTGAGGCAGGATCTCAGTACATTGCCAAGGCTGACCTCAAACTTGGATCCTCCTGCCTTAGCCTCCCAAGTTGTTGGAATTATAGGCATGTGCCACCAAGCCCGGCTCAACATTTTGTTGTCCATAAGGCCCAGAACATAGTAGGACCTTAGTAAATATTTGTAGAACAAACAAATGAAAATATCTGAGACCACAGTCTTTCTGGCAGCAGGCTAAAAAATCTTGCTCCAGTGGGCCTATTACCTATTGGTGTAAAGCCCTTTTGGGTGAAGCCTTGCCTGGGCTTACCTGGTTTTTATTTTATTTTAGTTTTTATTTTTTAAAATATTTTTTTAGTTGTAGGCAGACACAATATCTTTATTTTTTTATGTGGTGCTGAGGATCGAACCCAGTGCCTCACTGGCACTAGGCGAGCACTCTACCACTAAGCCACAACCCCAGCCCCTTACCTGGTCTTCAAACAACAGTTATTCAGCCATTCCATCTGGCTAGGGATGAGTCCTACAAGCTGGCCAGCTCCATTGGAATGGGACATCCTGAGTATATCCCAGCCCCCATAATGGGATAGCTCCCTTTCCTCTAACCACAAAGATTCCTTGCTAGCCAGCCCTGCTCCTCATCTCCCCTGCATACACTGAGCTCATAACCCTGACTCTACGTAGCCTTCTTTCCTCTCTCCTATTCCTGCAACCCTACCACCACCATTCAAAGATTATTTATTAAGCACCTACTATGCGCAGGGGCCCAGGTCATACATTTGAACTCTTGGTCACATATTGCCTTTGTTCTTCCCTGGGGCCGAGCAGACCCCAGTGTACTGTTTTCCAATCCCAAAGAAAGAACTTGGAAGACTCAACAGAGAGGGTTTGGGTATTTTATTACTCACATGCTCCTTGGCAGTGGCAGGCCAGGATACAGTGGAGAACCGCCCTGTGCCTGCAAGCAGGGGGAATTTGTAGGATAGGCTGCATATCTACTGTGCAGTGGACTTCTTCAGATCTTTTATGAGTGTATTCTTTTACTTTACAACAAAGGTCACTTTACTTTGATCATCACGTAAAGATTGGAGCCAAGAGGAATTGGCCCGTTTCCCCTCTCTGTTTTCTTCATTATCATATTCTTTACAGTCCTCCTTATCTCACATCTCATAGTGTGGAACTATCAACTTTCCTAGGCACTGATTAGTGTTTACCCCAACAGTCTTCTGTGATTTTAGGTATGTCATTTGGGCTTCCCCCACAGGATTTTAAGCTCCCAGAGGTTGAGGGAGTGTGTTGTCTACTTCTCTGTTAACCTTGCAGCACTTAAAATAGAAGCCAGCAGAAATGGGCATGTGGGTGGATACTTGGTGACTTGCCTCCTAGGCTCAAGGGATCAGTGTGAGCTCTTGGTCCAGGGAAAGATGAGAAAAGAAGGACAGTATACCTTTGTGAGCCTTGTGGTTTCAGGACATATCTTTTCTGGGGGCTCTCACTCTGTGGGAGAGGGGACAACCAGTGAAACCAGCCCCCTTAGTTCTCCCTTATCTTCTCTATCCACACCCAGCCTCCTCTTCCTACCCACCCACCTTCCAAAGGCTCTTTTCCTGACAGCAACCGAAAGTGAAGAGCTTGCTGTTACGGTTTGGATATGAGGTGTCCCCCAAAGGCTCCTGTGTCAATGCATGAATGTTCAGGGGTAAGATGATTGGGTTGTGAGAGCTGTAACCCCCATTAGTCCACTCTAGTTTGAATAGACTGGGTGGTAACTGTAGATAAGTGGGCATGGCTGGAGGAAGTGGGTCACTGGGGATATGCCCTGGAAGGATGCATCTTCCCTGTGCCTACCCTCACTTGCTGGCTGCCATGAAGGGAGCAGCTTCCCTCTGCCATGCCCTTTCACCATAATGTGCTACCTCACTGAGGGCCCAGAGCAATGAACTTGGCCATCTATGGCCCTCTGAAACCCCAAATAAATGTTCTCTCCTCGAAGTTGTTCTTGTCCAGGATTTTGGTCACAGCAATGCAAAGCTGACTAATATACTTGCTAATCCATGTATCTGCTGCTGCTTCTGCTTATATTCTCTTTTGGTTCCCTATGACATTTGGCCATGCCGTTGGTATCTTCTATTGTGAATTTTGGACCAGCAAAGTCAAGGACGAGGCCTCTTATTCCTGCACAGCTCAGTGGCTTAATCGATGCCTTTTAATGATGACAGCTGTGAAGGACATTGCAGAGTGAGGGTCGGAGATGAGCAGCAAACTGTATTGTGGGATGCCCGATGACTTTCTTCTGTAGTTCTGAGCAGTTTTTTGCCTTGTGTTTCAGGCCCACCTGCCCTTTGCTGTCATTGGCAGCACAGAAGAACTGAAGATAGGGAACAAGATGATGAAGGCTCGGCAGTATCCTTGGGGCACAGTGCAGGGTGAGTCACTACCAGACAGGCTGCACTCAGGGAACCCCTTCTGTCTGTCTCTTTGCTTGTCCCCAGTCTCTGAATAACAAGACCTTAACCTGTCCCCAGCCTCTGCTCATTCAGCTTGGGTCTCAAACCATAGGGGTCACTAGCAGGCCAACTCTGGCTCCATATCTGGATTTTCTCATGTGAACTGCCTCCCTTTGTTTCTCATGGAGAAAGCACCCCTAAAAGAAAAACAAATGGACGTGGATCAAGGTAGGAGGGAATGTGTAAGAAAGGACATGTTCTCACCCAGGGGTACCAAGAAATATGCAAGAATGTTCATAGCGGTGTTGTGCCCAAAGACAGGTAATTAGGAACAGCCTGATATTCATCAAAAATAGACTGGATGGGGCTTGGGATTGTAGCTCAGCGGTAGAGCGCTTGCCTCGCATGCGTGAGGCCCTGGGTTCGATCCCCAGCACCACGTACAAAGCAATAAAATAAAGACATTGTGTCCATCTACAACTAAAAAAATATTAAAAAAAAAAAATAGACTGGATGGGGGCTGGGGCTGTAGCTCAGTGGTAGAACGCTTGCCTAGCATGTGTGAGGCACTGGGTCCCATCCTCAGCACCACACAGAAATAATAAATGAATAAAACAAAGATCCATCAACAACTAAAAAAATATGTTAAAAAAATAGACTGGATGGGGCTGAGGGTATAGCTCAGTTGGTAGGATGCTTGCCTTGCATGCACAAGGCCCTGAGTTCAATTCTCAGCACCATACACACAAAAAAAAATAGACTGGATGAGCATTATGGTGCACAACTGTAATCCTAGCAATTTGGGAGGCTGAAGCAGGAGGATTGCAAGTTCGAAGCCAGCCTCAGCAACTTAGCAAGGCCCTAAGCAACTTAGCAAGACCCTGTCTCAAAATAAAAAATAAAAAAAGGCTAGGGTTGTGGCTTAGTGGTAAAGAGCCCTTGGGTTCAATCTCTGGTACCAAAAACAAACAAACAAAAGTAGACTGGATAGCCTATACCATGCCTTCCTGTAATTCCACTCGGCATGAGGCTGAGGCAGGAGGATCATAAGTTCAAGGCCAGTCTGGGTAACTTAATGGCAACTTATTTTAATGTTTAAAATAAAACAAAAGGGGTGGAGATGTAGCTCAGAGGCAGAGCACTCTTAGGGTCAATCCATAGCATCACAAAAACAACAGACTGGATAAATTATGACTTATTCCTATAATGGGATATCATATAGCAGGGAAAACAAATGAACAGCACAGTTATATCTTGATGAATGAATCTCAGAAACATAATGTTGAGCTAAATAAATCACAGAAGAATACACGCTGTATAATTCTGTTTTGTATGAATTCCAAAAGTACGCAAAACTAAAGACAATATATATTTTTAAGAATTCGTACATAAGTGGTAAAACTATAAAAGAAAACAAGTGAGTGATAAATCCTGAAGTGACGATAGTGGCTAAGTCTCATTGCCAGGGGAAGTGGGAAAATGGAGAGTGGGACATGAGATAAGAAAGAAGAATGCAGGGGCTTCTAAAGTATGGATACTCTTTAACCTAGGTTATAGAGACATCAGTGTCCATTTTTTAAAAGGTGTTTAAATTACACATACACATTGCATGCAGTCTTTGGTATGCATGTTTAATGCATAATTATTTCACAATTTAAAAGCAATCAGACATATTGTATATATGCTCAGGAAAGTTCCTTTTGTGGTCTTCCTAACGCATGTTAAGTTACCCTCAGGGCTAGTTGGTGCAGCCCACTGCCATGGGCTGAAGAGATGTCTCTGGTCCTCAGAGTTGACAGCTATAAATTGGGCCACAGATTGCAGGGGCACTGTATGAGATGGTGGCAGCTTCTCTGTAAACTCATCCCTACTGTTTGGCAAAAAAAAAAAAAAAAAACAAGAGTGGGTGGTGAGTTGTTCACATGGAATACAAAGGCTGGCATGTTTTAGAGCATGCCAGAGACCCACTAGTGATAGCTGGATTTTCTCTTTTCCTTTTTTTTCCCTGTAATGCTGGGGATTGAACATAGGACCTTGTGGATTCTAGACAAATGCTGTACCATAGAGCCATGCCCTCAGTACCCTTTGTTTTTGTGCATTGCTGAGGGCTGAACCCAGGGCTTTGTGCATGCTAGGCAAATGCTCTATCACTGAACTACACCCCAGACTGGATTTTTTAATAGGTAGGACAGGACTGGGTATCAAAACTATGCTATGTTTTGCTCTTCCCTGCCAGTTGGGGCTGGGAATGTTCCACTAGGAACATTAGTAAATAGTTTCTGGACCAACAGTCTTATCGTGGGAATGAGTATGTGGCCTGAGACAGGAACCTGAGGTGAGAGGAGAGAAGCTAGCAGACGTGGTTCTGATGACTTCCTCCTACTTGGACTACCCCACATCTAATCCAAACTGGGTTCTTGAATGTTCTTCTTATAAGTCATATTTGACTGTTTAGTTGTAATTTTTTAATTTTTTTGTAGTGCTGGGGATGGGACCCAGGACCTTGAGCATGGTAGGCAAGTGCTGTGCCTCTGAGCTACATCCCCAACCCTGCCTGTTAGTTTGAATGAGGATGATGTTGCACATTGCTTGGGCAGCTTACAGGGTCCTTGGGGTGAGTCTTTCTGACTGACTGTCAGGGATCCCTGTCCAGAGATGGGGGAGCAGGTGGCATTTAGCATGGTCCCAAGAAGTTGCCTTACTGATGCAATTTTTAATATCTTATCTTCTATGACAACAAAATAGGGGTACTCCAAAAGCAACATATTTTACACAGGGGTCTTATGCGGGTTGATTCGGGCTTTGGAAAGATTTCTCTGATGACTACAAGGCAGTCTGCAAGTATACCCAACCTTGTCATCTCCAAGCCCATTTCTGCTCCCACTGCCCTCTCCCAAACCCAGCAAGACAGAATCTGGGATGACTCATCCTGTTCATCATTTCAGACATAACCATCCCCACATGTTTAGGCTAAACACCACCATCCAACACAGCAGAGCCATGCCTGGAGACACTTTGACAGAGCACTGCTCATGACCTTTGGTTCTAGCCAGGAATCCACTTTGCTGTGATTTGGTTCACATCTCCATCATTCTTGGCCACTATCCAAAATGCAGACCTTTGACACACTCTCTCAAGAAGGGGCCTTTTTCACTCAGGCCAGAAAGTGGGGTCCACTTTCTTCTAGTCTGCATTGCTGCTCATCAGGCCATTATTCAAACACCTCCTTGGAAGTTTCTGCCATCCAGATGGGCCACCTCTGAGGTCCACCCCTCCTTATCACCATCATCTACTGATACCTTGGCTTGCCCCCCTTATCCTGTGTTCCTCATCTGCCTGATAAATTCTTATTCTTCTTTCCAGAGTCATCTTAGGAGCTGTCTCTTTGGTGAAATCTACACTGTCCAAGGGGTTTGTAGGACCCCTCCCCAACCACCTTCTAGGCTCTTACTGGACCTCAGCTCTACCTCCTGTTTATAATTTTTGCATTGTATAGTATTTGCGTATTTACATCTATTTTTCCACTAAACTATAAGCTCCTTAGAACAGGACTCCATGACTTTGTTAATTTGGGTTGAGGTGCTACTGAACATCCCTAGATATTTTTATGGCATTACAGTTTTCCGTGACTGCCATTTTTGTAACTTTTCATTTGCATTTTCAGTAGCAAAGCAAAGTAGGAGTTAAATTCACAGCCTCTACCTGCACAGATTGCAAGGCAATGTCACTGTTAAGACATGTTGCCTTTCGTTTATCCATTTCTGCTTCTGCTGGCCTTCCTTTCAATATACTCTCAATACCCTAATCCCCGCTATGCAGTTGAAAACGAGGCTCATTGCGACTTTGTGAAGCTGCGGGAGATGCTGATTCGGGTCAACATGGAGGATCTGCGGGAGCAGACTCACACCCGGCACTATGAACTGTACCGACGCTGTAAGCTGGAGGAGATGGGCTTCAAGGACACCGATCCTGACAGCAAACCCTTCAGGTACCGCCCCCACCAGGCCAGGCCAGCCCAGCTCAGCCCAGCCCACCTAGGTGGTATGGAAACCTTGCCCTGGAGAATTGACAGGGGAGGCCAGACATGGGTTCCTCCTCACTGGAGGAACAGGGGTCACTCACTCACCAGTTCTGCTTGTCCCTTCCTTCTCAGTCTCTGTGGACCAGCCAAGAGCTGCAGTGGGACAGGCTTGGGAAGCACTGTGGCCCTATTTATAGGTGTGCGGGAAGGGAGGGGACACAGAGAGGCAGCCTGGCTGATCTCTCACAGCTCCCTACCCCTACATACAGTCAACCATGTGGGAAGGGATCCCTGAGCTGGGCCCTGTTTCACAGGGTGGCAGTTAGTAACTGTCTTCTGTCCCACTTTCTTCATTAGGCTTCTGCTGGTCAGGCAGAGTTCTAGTCTGTTCTTTACCCTCCTTGCCATTCTCAAAACCAGATAGGAGGGCTAGGAATGTAGCTAAGTGATAGAATGCTTGCCTAGTGTGTGGGAGGCCCTGGGTTCCAGTCCCAGCACTGAAAACACATACACACACACACACACACCAAAAAAAAAAAAAAAACCCAAAAGCAAATCAGATAGGATCAGGTAGCGTCACTTTACCCATATTGATGAATGCAGATTCTTTATTCACTGTCCTTCATGTTTGCATTCAAGTGCAAGTTTTGTTTTGGCAACAGGTTATGAATAATCACTGACATGTTTCTCAAATCAGAATCTAAGATGCTTTCAGAGAAGGGGGATGTTTCTGGAAGCAATGTTTTATACAGATGGGAGAGATAGACCAAGTAGAAGCATGTCTGATCAGTATGCATGATGTGTGACATGAGCCCCGTGTGTTAAATTACCATTTGGTGCCCTTTATGTGGCTCAGTCTCCTTTCAGGAGATGTCAGGCATCAATAAGCAAGTGTGGGGATATTTGTGAGAGAAGGCAGCTTTCCAGTGGCCTCTAAGTTCCCATAGTACCTGTTTGCAGTAGAAAACTGACCTGGGGCAAAGCTCAGTAGCCTTAGTTCCTAATAGGGACAGGCTAGGAAGGGTCACTGGAGTTCCTGGGGTGAAGGAAGCCGAACTTGGCTTTCTGTTCTGGGGAAAGCTCCCTCAGCTGCTTCTATCCTTTGCCTCCCACAGTTTTCTTCTGCATCTGTGGAGTAGGAAGTGTACCTCCATCTGTACCCTCCTGTCCTCCTTTGCTCCATCCTTTCTTTTTTGCTTTTCTCTCTCTCTTCCTCTCCCCTCCCCCTCTTTCTTTTCTTTCTTTTTCATTCTTCTTTCTTGCCAAGGATTGAACCCAATGGTGCTTAACCATTGAGCCACTTCCCTGGCCCTTTTTATTTTTTATTTAGAGACAAGGTCTTGCTAAGTTGTTTAGGGCCTCAGTAAGTTGCTGAGGTTGGCCTTGAACTTGCGATCCTCCTGCCTCAGCCTCCCAAGTTGCTGGGATTACAGGCGTGCACCACTATACCCAGCTCATCCTGAATATTTGTTTATGTCTTTAGCCTCTTCACTTCTCTTCCACTGGCCCGTTTCCACATTGTCTATAAGCATTCCCACCCTAAAGAAGCTCTTCCTTATCCTTGCTCTTCCTAGCCAGCTCCCGCTCTATTGAGAAGGTTGGCTCTGAGGCTGGGGTCATAGCTCAGTGGTAGAGTGCTTGCCTAGCACGTGTGAGACACTGGGTTCGATTCTTAGCACTACATAAAGATAAATAAATAAAATGAAGGTATCGTGTCCATCTACAACTAAAAAAATATATTAAAAAAAAAGATTGGCTCTTCCAGAAAGGAGAAACATTCTATATTTATGGCTTCTCTTCCTCTTCTCTCATTTACTTCCTCAACTCAATACAGTCAGAGGGGTTCCCAACACCCCACCGAAGTGCCTCTCTCCAAGGCCAGCAATCACACACTGGTAGCAAATTTCACTGTGGCCTTAGAGTCCCATCTTCTTTGATCTTAATGCTTAACATTTGATGCTATTCCCCACTTTCTCCTTCTTGAAATATTCTTCATCTTTGGCTCTTCCAGTAATGACCTGGCTGGTTTTATTCCTCTCCTTCTCTCGCTACTCCGTATCAGTCACATTTGCAGGCTCATGATCTTTAGCTTATTCCTTTAAATGGTGGTGTTCCCCCAGGATTCCTTCTTCTGCTTCTTTCACTCCATTCTCTTTGTGGCTGGTTCCTTCTACTTTTATATCCCTAATTACCACCTCAAGGTAGATGACTTCCAAACTAAAATCTTACTTTGGAGTTCTAAACTCATTGATCCAACTGCAGACTGGACACTTCCACTCAGACATTCCACAGAGACCCTACCTGAAATGTGAGCTGTCCACAGTCTAATTCATCTCCTTTTCTCTTAAACATACTCCTTCTCCAGTGTTCCCTGTGGTACTTCATGGTATCACCTTCCACCTGGGTGCCCAAACCCCAAACCAGCATCATTTTTTACTCCTCCTAAGTCCTGGGAGTTCTGATTCCTTTACTGCTTCTCCACCTTCCTCCATTCCCTAGCACCCCTGAACATGAACATCCCACCATTTTGTACTTGGATTGTTAGAAGGTCTCTCTTTCACAAAAAATCCAGAGTGTTCTCTCTCATGTATCCAGGCAGTTCTCTTGTTTAAAATCATGAAGTAGATACATGTCCAGTTCTTTAATGTAGCATCCACAGCCTGTCCTCTCCTGCCAGACTCAGGAACCTCACCTCAAAATAAGTTCAAGCCAGGGACAGGGAGCCTTAGCCATCCCTTGAGGGTAGGAATGATGGCTATTGGTTGCAGATGCTCAGTGACTAGCATAGTGTTAATTAGTACCATGTCTAGCACATGGTGGAGTCTTATGAAGGATTTGTTGAAGCAGTGAATTAATGTGGTCAGTTTCAGAGCCAGGGCTTGGCAGCATACTGCCGTGGGCTGGCCCAAATGAATAGACAGGAGATCCAACTTTTGGTCCCAACTCTGTCTCTAACTAGCCATGTGATCTTGAGTGAGTAACCTCGCCTCTCTGGGCCTCAGTTTTCTCATGTGTGAAATGAAGGCATAGAACCAGATTTTCGAAGTCTCTCCAGTTGGCCAGGGCTGCCCTTTTCCCCTCAAGTAGCCCTGTGATCCACCATCATGGGCCAAGCCAGCTGCCTACTGCTTTGTGGTTCTGTTTTTGCATCTCTGTTAAAATTGGGGGAGGATGAAGAACTCAGGGAGGATGGCTGAGGACAGTTTTCATCAAGGAGCCCCTCTGAAGGCAGAGGGATTAACCTGACCATGTTCGCAGTTTACAGGAGACATATGAAGCCAAAAGAAATGAGTTCCTAGGGGAGCTGCAGAAAAAGGAAGAGGAGATGAGACAGATGTTCGTCCAGAGAGTCAAAGAAAAAGAAGCGGAGCTCAAAGAGGCAGAGAAAGAGGTAAATGGGAGCCTGGATGCCAGGCAGGAAGGGAAGGGAGGGGAGGCCCATCAGGCATGGAAGCCCATGACAGGGACCTCACCCTCAAGAGAGATGCCAGGTAGAGCCTTGTGGCCTCTAGGCAGGAATGGAGCACAGATTCTGAAACCCCACCTTGGCTGGCTAGAGGTGAGAGCTGTGTCTTTTTTTGTTTTGGTACCAGGGATTGAACTCAGGGGCACTCACTGGACCACTGAGCCACATCCGTAGCCCTATTTTGTATTTTATTTAGAGGTAGGGTCTCACTGAGTTGCTTAGCACCTCGCTTTTGCTGAGGCTGGCTTTGAACTCGCGATCCTCCTGCCTCAGCCTCCTGAGCTGCTGGGATTACAGATGTGTGCCACCGTGCCTGGCTAGATCTGTGTCTTTTTGACCCTTCATTCCCCAAGGCTGAGAGGTTTTCTCATTCTATGTTACTTAATTCTCTAGAACCTCGCATGCGATAATGGTAGCTACTAGCTACATTTGGTTATTTAATTTTCTTGAACCTCTAAAATTTCATTTTAATTGACAAATGATAATTGTGTACATTTATAGGGTATAATGTGATGCTTTAGTACATTGTGGACTGATCGGTTCAACTTATTTAACAAATCTCACACTTCCTATACTTATTATTTTTTGTGTGGTGAAAGCACTTAAAATCTAATATTTTTAGTAACTTTGAAATGTACAATCACCCTTAAAACGCAATTTCTTTCTCTCATTAGCCATATTTCAGACGCTTGGTTCTCATGCACCTAGTGGCTATTATTATTCAGCATCTGGGATTGAACCCAGGTGCCTGGCCTATCCACTGAGCCACTTCTCCAGCCCTTTTTATTTTTTATTTAGAGACAGGGTCTCACTAAATTGCTAATGGCCTTGCCAAGTTGCTGAGGATGGCTGCAAACTTGTGATCTTCCTGCCTCAGCCTCCTGAGCCACTGGGATTACAGGCATGTGCCACCGTACCTAGCAACTAATGATTACTATTTTGAACAACACAGATAATAGAACATTTTCAGTATCACAGAAAGTACTGTTGGGCAGCACAGGTATAGAGTCCAGCCCTTGAGGTCAGGGCTGATTATTTTCCCTTTTCCTGGGAGTTCAGAACTCTGTAGGGACAACTGATGACTTGGCTGGACTACCCCATTCTACCTTGTCTGATGGCTATGGGGAAAGGCGGTTCCAGGTGAAGATACCTTACTAAAACCTGGATACCTTACTAAAACCTAAAACAGGGACAGATGGGGCATTTCCCCATATACTTGGTTATTCTGTTCCATTTCATTTTACAGTTAAAGAAACATCTGTCCAGGTTGACCAAGTTCTTTAAGGTTTGATGACCCTGCCTAAACATGCAGTTAGTTCTCTAAGCCATGGGCTGGACTCCAAGGTCTCCACTACCAATCACCTCTGGCTAACAGACTAATTGGCCTAAGGTACAGTTTAGGTCACGTTAGCACTGTTTCATCTCTCTGGCCTCAAAATCTTCTACCATAAAGAAGAGAAGCATTTAATTACTTCCCAAGTCTCTTCCTTGTCTAATCTGCTGTGACCCTCAAGGGTTATCATCAAGCCCATGGCAAGGGTATTGATTTTATTTCAGTTTCACTTTTAAAAACAAAAATATCGCCCAGCACTTTTAGGAGGAGAAGCAAGGGGGTCTCAATGATGAATGAATCAAAGTTGGAATAAACAAAAGCTAGGTTAAACTGATGCGCAGCCCAAGTGACTCCCTTACTCCAAGTGACTCGTAAAAACCATTTTATACAGCAAGTCTGTCATTCACCACACCCTACTAAGTGGCAGTTCCAAATACCCACAGGACCTAGAGTACTGACCCTCTTAATGTGTGGCAAGTGCTACAGAATCCTAAATTCTCCCCTGAATCCTCCAAAGAAGGTGAAATTCTGCTTGGTCTGCTCTACCTTTACAGGATAGTTTCCACATTCTAGTTTGCTCCTGATTTGCTTGTCACGGTGGCATACCAGAAAATGCTTGTGGTTCTTTGGGTCTCTGGTTCCATTCAGGGCTAGTTGAGCCTCACCTCTGGTTAAGACTAGGGTATCCACGCTCATTCCATTTTATAAAGTCCTTTTATCTTCTTTCATGACAACAGCCAAGTATTTCCTTAGACCACCTTTGTCATTGCTGAAGTTTTCTCTGTGATCCTCCCTGATTGCAAGGGATAAAAAAGGTGGGGGTTCCTTACATATGAGAGGTCCCATATATAATTCTCTAAAGTTTGAGTTGTCTGGGCAAACGCCTTAATTTCTGAGACCTCTTGTTTCCTTATAAAATTGGATATAATAGCAGAACCTACCTCATATGATTGTTGTAATAATTAGCTGAGTGTGGCAGTGCACACCTGTACTCCCAGTGACTTGGAAGGCCAAGCAGGATTTCAGGTTCAAGGCCAGCCTCCACTACTTAGCTAGGCCCTGTCTCAAAATAAAAAAGTAAAAAGGGCTGGGGTGCTCTACCACTGAGCCACATCCCCAGTCCTTTTTTTAAATTTTTATTTATTTTTTGGTACCAGGGATTGAACTCAGGGGTACTTTACCACTGAGCCACATTCCCAGCCCTATTTTGTGTTTTATGTAGAGACAGGGTCTCGCTGAGTTTCTTAGCGCCTCGCCATTGCTGAGGCTGGCTTTGAACTCGCGATTCTCCTGTCTCAGCCTCCCAAAGTGCTGGGATTACAAGCGTGAGCCACTGCGCCTGGCTCATCCCCAGTCCTTTTTATTTTTTATTTTGATACAGGGTCTCACTAAGTTGCTGAGTGCTTCGCTAAGTTGCTAAGGCTGGCTTTGAACTTGTGATCCTTCTGCCTCAGCTGTCTGAGTCAGTGCAGTTGCAGCTGTGCACCACCACACTGGCTATGGGGATGCTTTTAAACATAATGTTTGATGACACAGAATGTACTATTTCTTGACCATTTCAGAAGCAGAGATTTTGAGATAAAATAACAGGTGGAGAGAACTGTTTACAGCAGTGTGCCTTTTGATGCTATCATGGCAGTACCTGGCAGAAATGTCTCCTGAGGTCCCGGGGTCTTGCAAGGTTGCAGCCCTGCCAGTCCTCACCCACTCTGGGCCCTGCTGGGTTGGAGGATGCCTAATCTCCCTCTGTTCCCCTGATAGCTGCATGAGAAATTTGACCGTCTGAAGAAACTTCACCAAGATGAGAAGAAGAAGCTGGAAGATAAAAAGAAATCCCTGGATGATGAAGTGAATGCTTTCAAACAGAGAAAGACGGCAGCTGAGCTGCTCCAGTCTCAGGGTTCCCAGGCTGGAGGCTCACAGACTCTGAAAAGAGATAAAGAGAAGAAAAAGTAAGTAGCAACCATCTCTAGGGTGCTGGCTCCTTTTCCTCTTGCTCATCTCCCCAGGGCAGGAGCCAGAGGCTGAGGGGGCTGAAGGCTGGTGACCAGACATGAACCATGGGCTGTTAGACTAATTTGGGTACCTATAACTGGTCCCCATGGAACCTTTGGTTTTCCTGTTTGGAGAACTGAGAATAGGCACAGGTTGTTTGGCCTACTTAGAAAAACTCCATAAAAGGGAAATGAAAAAAGAAGGGAAAGGAGAGGAAAAGCAAAAGGAATATGAGCGAGTAGAAGGGAAGAAACAACGAGAGAGTTGTAAGAAAAGGAAGGGTAGATAGACGGTGGTGGAAGAAAGATAGCCTTTTAGCAGATGCCTCTGGACACCTCCTCCCCGATTCCTACCACAAGGAGGTTGGACTTGGTGTTTCCAGGCCTGCTTGCTCACCCTGTATCTGAGGTGGCCCACATCTCCATGCCTGGAGTCCAGCCTTCACCCTGCCTCAGTTCTCACTAGCTGCAGCCAACAGAATTTAACTGCTTCCACTGAAGGCTGTATCCCTGTCCCTATTTCCCACCCTTTTCTATCCCTTTCTTCTGGCTGGTTAGTTGTGCCCAGCCTAGGGTACTGAGAACTTAGTGGAGAGCCTTCAGATGTCAGCATCCTCTGTGTGCCCATCCTCAAGCTGGGGAAGTGATTTTAAAACAAATCTGTCTCCCCTGGTACTTGGGAAAGCAGGATAACATGTGCTCCAGGTTACAGTGTGTGCCAGCAGTCCTTACCCCACTCCTTCCCAATAGTCCTGGTCAATAATCAATGCTTGCTAAAGTTACCCATTCCTCATCTCAAAACCAGAGACGAGAAAAGCATTGCTAGCAAGACTTACACAATACCAAGAAAACATCCAGCAGTGCTCTTATGCTCTCTGGTTGTTTGTATAGTGTAACTCAAGGAGCTCCCAGATGGAGTAGTTAAGTAATGTCCTTACTAAAGGGTCCTTAGGATCTGCAAGATGTCCATGGTCATTGCCTTCTACTTTTAGCCACTCATTCCTGGACTTGTCTAATGGATACTTGCCAAAAGGAAGAAACATCTTCCTCTCTTCTGTGCCTGGTTTATTACTTAGGAATAACACAGTGTACAACTTTGTACAACTGTGACTTTGAATAACTTTGTACTAATAACTGTAAAATATTTCATATTTGAAGGCATTCACTATTTTTTTTTTGGTACCAGGGATTGAACTCAGGGGTGCTCGACCACTGAGCCACATCCCCAGCCCTATTTTGTGTTTTATCTAGAGACAGGGTCTCACTGAGTTGCTTAGCGCCTCGCCGTTGCTGAGGCTGGCTTTGAACTCGCGATTCTCCTGTCTCAGCCTCCCACAGTGCTGGGATTACAGGCGTATGCCACTGTGCCCGGCTTGCAAAGGCACTCACTTTTGCAATCTAATTTTTTCACATTTAACTAACAAATGTCATTTGAAATCCAGAGATTTTCATTACTGAATCTTAATATTATATGTCAAACTCAATGATTAATGAACTTTTTTGGTGTTACCTTATGGATAAAGTTCAAGTAGCTACATGAAAATCTCTTTGGACATACCATATATTATCTGTCATGGTTATATTAGTTGTACCAGCAGAAATACATTCCTTCTTTTTGTGTGTGTATGTGTATGTGGTGCTGGGGATTGAACCCAGGGCCTTGCACATGCTAGGCAAGTGCTCTGCCTAAGCTATACTCCCAGCCCCGTTTTAAATTTTATTTTGAGACAGAGTCTCACTAAGTTGCTGAGGCTGGCCTTAAACACGAACTCCTCCTGCCTTAGCCTCCAGAGTAGGTGGGATTATAGGCATTTCTAGTTTTTAAGATCAGAAAAATGCCTTTTGGCTCTAATCTGCAGCCTTTGTAATCCTGTGGTATTTGTTAACTCAATCCCTGGGGCAGTTTCCCAGCCCACTTGCAGGAATTGGGAGATTATGTAGCTTGCTTAGAGGACACTGACACTAAATAAATAATAATAAATAATATTCCCTATTCAAAATGTTTTGTGAGAACTCTCCTCAGACCAGGCTTCCTCTTGTTGCCTCAGATTGTCTGACTTTTCCCCACCCTGGCAAAAGACCCTGTCCTGTATAGGGAAGCACCTCTCTCCAGTCTCCACAAATATCTGGGATTGGTAATGGTGCCTATTTCCAGTTCTGAGATGGGTGAAAACCTTGCCGGAACGTGGTACCTCCTATGAGCAATAACGGCATAACGAAATAGCCAGTCCTCTTCCATACTTCAGATGTATAAGTAGCCCCAGGTCTGGGCTCCTTATGCAATTCCATGAACAAGTGATTAACTTCTGGAAGACCTACCATTAGACCTGTGCCACTCTGTTCCCATAGTGATGGTGGCGGTGGGTTATGAGGGTAGAAATGGTGGTGGTAGCATTTCTTCTGAAGAGGTGGTGGTTGGATCTAGTAGAGTCTCATATTCAGGAGATCCTGTGGCTGCCATTAAAGAGATTAAGAAAGAATACCAGTGTTTGAGGGGTGCCTACCAGTCTACCCTTCCCTTTGCCCCTCCCTGTTACTCCTAATCTCTTTTGATCTCTAACTCTTCATTGTGTGGACTCATAATAGTTGATTTCTTCTCGTGCTCACTCCATCTTCATTAGCTCTTACTGTTTTACAGTTAACTCTGCTGTTTGCTGCATGCTGCATGAGACCCAGGGTCCTGGTAAGCTTTATTAACTCTAAATAGAACTGGCAGTGGCTTCTAGAAATATCTCCCCTAACCCCACACCCCCAACACACATATCTAATCATAAAAGAAACTGATTTATTAGATTAGCTGGTTTCCTCTTATGTGTTATGATATGAAGAAATAGCCTGGGGTGGTTTCAAGGATATGCGTGGAATGTCTGCCCTCCTGCCTGATGAAAAAGGGGACTTTTGCAGACTTTTGCTGATAAATAGCTGGGTAGCATAGATGTGATCAGTATTTGAGGTTTTAATTGTGGCTTTTTTTTTTTTTTTGGTACTGGGGATTGAACTCAAGGGCACTTAACTACTGAGCCACATCCCCAGTCCTTTCTTTTTTATCTTTTATTTTGAGACAGGGTCTCGCAAAGTTGCTCAGGGCCTCTCTAAGTTGCTGGGGCTGGCTTTGAACTTGCAATCCTTTTGCCTCAGCCTTCTGAGCAGCTGGGATTACAAGCCAATTTTTTCTTAAAGAGACATAATCATTACTTTCAAAATTACAAGAAACTGTCCTGCAGTGTCACAATCAGATCCCAGATTTGGAAATGTGTAAAGCCGATGGGTGTAAACTTGATTCTGTTTCCCTCTGGTGGCTGTTTCTTATCTGAGGAGTTCAAATTCTTCATTTTCCTCTTGGCTTTCCCCCCAAACCATAATCAAAGTGGAAGAAAAATGAAGAGAACTAGATATTACAGAGGTGACCTTACATTTAATTCTGCAAGTACCACTTTCATGAAAACCTTTGCTAAGGAAGGTGTAACCTTTGGTAAGGATTCCTGAGAGCTAGGTGTTGTATCTAGAGAAGTAAATAAAGCTGTCCATGATTCATGTGACTCACGGGGAGGCTGAAAGCAGTGATTAAGCACTTTCTATCTACTTTGCTAGACTCAGGTAGTGGAGGAAGAAGAATATAAATATTTTTAATTTAACACAATTAGACTTTTTATTATTTTAAAAATCTTACCATGGAAACTTTCAAGCAGAGTAAAAAAAGAATAGTACACTGCAGTCTTTTGTATCCACAACCCAGTCACCAAATAAATCATCAACATAAGGCCAATTCTGTTTTCATCAGTTACCCCAGACCTGCTGGATTATTGTAAGGCAAAACCTCTGTCATTTTATGTGTACATACACTAGTATGTATCTCTCAAAGATAATGACTCCCAAAAAAATAACCACACTCCCACAATTATCACACTTACAAAATTAACAATAATTTGTTAGCATAAAATGTCTATTCAGTGTTCAGAATACCTCGGTTGTCTCATAAAGGCCTTTTTACATTTGGTCTGTTTGGATTGGGGAATATAAAATATTGAGAAGGCTTCTCCCTGCTCACCCATGCAGTTTATGATTTTAGATGGAGAGCCTGCTGTTAGTCACCAAGCTGACTATTTTAGCTATTCCACTGGCAACTTCAAGCAGCTGGCAAAACATCCTACTTTCAAGCAAATCCCAAAGAGAAAGTCCATAGAGGCTTCTGAAACGTAAGGCCCATGAAACTGGGCCAAATGTAATGATCCTTTTAAAAAAAACAATGAAATATGTCATGTATATCTAAAAGGAACAACGAAAACAATGAAATGATTTACTATCTGTCTTAAAGGCAAGTCTCAAAGCCCATGCTAGTCAACCAGAATTAAATAGCAACTCTACATTTGTGCCTAGCAAAGTGTCTGAGGGCTGAAGGTATCTGGGTGGTGAGGAGCCCATAATTACTAGGTTAGGACCTAATTAAGAAGAGATTTTACAAAAATACTTTTCTGGTTGTTGATCCTTATTTTGCTATCCTATGCCACCACTGCTGCCATCCTGGGGTGTGTGGGTGTATGAGAGAGAAAGCATGTTCCCAGGAGCCAGTGCAGTAAGACTGAGACCTCAAGGCACTCTAACATAGCTATATTCTAATTTATCCACTAGTCATCATGACAAACAATTTTCTTCTGACTCCCTCCTTTTGATATATTAATCCATCCGTTCATTAATCCAGCTTGTCTTTTCATTTTCACTTTGAGCTTTCCATAGATGCACCCTTTCCCACACAACAGAACTGAGCCTCCTTTTCTCTAATTTCCCTTTTACATGTCTTGGGGGTGGAGCATACGAACCATACCCTCCCCTCTCTTCTGTGAAAATTTTTAGAAGCCTGAGAGTCAGAGGATGGTTTCTGTTCTCTGGTCAAAAAGCCAGCAGTCATGTGACTCAGATGCATCTCAGTTCCCCCTCCTAGGATCCCCAGCCATCCATTCTCCCTGCCACCCCCACCTTGCCAGACATTCAGAGGTCTCATCTGCTATTCGTCACCACCAGTTACCCTGTTCAAACTCTCATTTCTCCTTGTTTCCTTTAGGTATTTGCATCCACCATGGCTGGGTAAGCACTGGCCAGCAAAGCTGTCCCCTTAGTCTCCCGTGTCCCAGTTGTGGTCTTCCCAGCCCCCTCCACTAACCTGAGAAGTCACAGCCCCTTTCCAGAGAGCTCCAAAGGGAGATCCTTTGATGTCTTTCACTCTGCCCCCTTAGCCCAGCTCTTTTCAGTGTTCATTCACTCAAAGTAACTGCAGTGAAGCTATGTTAAAAGTCAGCAATGAGTTTACACCAAACCTGGAAGCATAAAACACAATTTCAGAAGTAAATAGCACAAATTTCTCCTCTCTAACTGTGGGTCCCCTACAAATCCAGAAGGGAAAATAAACCTGAATATTATTACCAGCCCCAAGTCTTGAATCATAGACTTACAGGATTCTTCGGAGGGATGTTAGCATCTCCTTGGTCATTTCCCAGGGAACTTCATGCCATCCCGATAAGGTAGGGAAAATAGCAGGGATAATAATCCCATTTCATAAACTTGCAAGATGACTGGTCAAAGACTCAAGAACTTGGATGAGTCTCTTTGGTGAATGTGAGGATCATTGTAATGTGCGTTTGGCGCATGTCCCGAGGAAGAAGAGGCAAGTCTATCAGCTGGAGGGAAGAAAAGAGGTGTTGTGCCTTTCAAGGTCCTTAACTTTATGTCCAAGAATTTGATATTTTAAGAATATTTTTGCCCTAATTTTTATAATGGGTCCCATCTAATAGTAGCTTTGGGAATCACTCTGAAAAAGGGAGCCCTCTCTTGTCAGGGCCATGAGGCACAATGACCTTTGGTATTTGGGCAGTAACAAAGTGAGTGCTGGAGGCGACCTAGCAATGATCTGTGGCTAATATGCCGTCTCTCTGCCCTTCCTTTGCAGTAATCCATGGCTGTGTACTGAATAGTATCCCCTGCTACAGCTGGACTGGACTCCACTTAGCCTTTTAAGCGAAGGTTCCTATTTTAATTGACAGCTTTCTTGTGGGGTGCCAGGCAACCAGGCCTCCTACCCCTGCTGCGTACTTCAATCCCCACTTTTTGATTTCTGCAACTTGCTCCTGCCTCCCAGTCCCACTGGCACCGACAATGACCTTCTTTTTCATTTTGGGTGTGGGAGGGTTGTTTTGTGATCACTTCCTTTCAAAACACAGAGTCAAAGAAGGCTATGCCAAATTTCTAGGCCTTTTTGAAGTGTCAAGAAAGGGGAAGGGGTTTCTTTATTCAATAACAGATTACTAAATAGTAGGAAGGGGAAAAAACAACAGAAAGTAGAAAAACTGAAAAGCAGACAAATACACAGGCTTTTCTCTTGTTGACAAAGCAAGAATTCACTTCTGTTATGTATTGGTTGGTGATTCAAGGATTGGTTAGTGGTCAAAGGCCAGCAAGATGGTGATGCTGCCAAAGCACACACTAGTTTCTTGAGCAAATTCAAGTCACAGTGGAGCATTTTAGGAGACCCTATAGTTGGTAAAACGAATCACTACTATCAAACCCTCAGGAACAAAAACCAAAGAAATCCTCAGCAGTAGCTCAGAGTTAGGGCTGTCAGGTCTCCTTGAGAAAGACTCCTTATTTACAGCTTTGATGTTTCTAAGTCCACCTTTAGAGGTTACCAACCAGCAATCACCATCCTCCTGGGTAATTACTGGCCTTACAAACAGGAGGCCCCCTCATTTGCATTTGTTTACAGATTGCCCACTTGAGGCTTGAAGATCTCAAAATACTTCAAAAGTATTAAAGCCACATTGCCTTTGGGAGACCTTCAGAAAGTAAGCAGGTATTTTATATAAAAGGGAAAAATTTGGGTAAGACAGATTTAACCGACTTGTTCTTGTAAGAGGAAATTGAGACCCAGAGAAGCAAAGGGACTTGCCCAAAGTCCTACTGCTGTTTCTTGGTAAAAATCAGGCTAAATTCCTTGTCATCTGTGTTCCTGGAGACATCTTTTGATGTTCACAGAAACCAAATAGTCAGTGTTAGAGGAACCTGGAGGATTTTTTCCCCCATAGAAAAGCATCTGAGGATGGGGCAGGTGGGGGCTACCAAGGAAGAGGCTCCAGGCCAGCTCCTTAACTGGGTGCTGCTGCTGAGAGTTGTCATCCTGGTGCCTGTTAGCTCACCAGCTTTCCTGCAAATCTGGAACTGGGCCCAGGGGACTGTATATTTAACAGGTGCCCTGGGTGATCCTTATAATCAGGGAAGTTTGGTACACAAAAGTCTAACCCGTGAGAGAATATAAGCCCTTTAAAAAGTCAGTCAAGCCTATTAAAAGCATGCAAATGCTTGTTTCATTGGGTAGCTTTCCTCACTGTAGACATCTTTCCCCCTCTCCACTGAAAAGGCTTGTTAATTAGTACCATTGTTACTATTTTTTAAAAATACCCTAAGTTCTCTGTTTGCTTTTAGTGAAACAAAACCAGTCATTAGAAATGGCCTGTGCCTTTATTTTTCCAGACTGGAATAGAATGACTTTCCTGAAACACACACACTTTATTTCTTTTAAGCCAAGAAGGTTGCTTTCCCCAGCTGCAGGTTTTTGCTTTTGTTGTTGTTTGTTTTCATCATTTAGCATTCACATGTGGCTGTTAATATGTGCTTGTTTTTAATTAAAACAAGAAGCTTTAAACTGGTGTGTGGTGTTCTTCAAACCTTCTCCACAGATTTCACCATGGTGATGGCCCCTCACTGACCCCATTTCTAACCTGTCTTCTCAAAGTGTAATCTGTGCTACCTCACACTGCCCGCTCCCCTCCCCATCTTACTTTGAATGCCCTTTTTCTTTGGCTAATTTCATGTTTTCTTTCTCTTTCTCTCTCCCTCTCCAGCTTTTTTTAATCTTGTCTTCAGCAGCTGCACTAAGTCTAAAGGAGAAGACTGCCATTATAGAAGAGTTAGGGTTCCATATTGTCTCAAACCAGAAATCGGCCAATTCCCTCTCCCCTAAACTGCGTGCACGCCCATGTGCACACATGCACATACACACATACCACTCAACAAGTGTACATGTGTCCCTGTGTCCAGGCAAGAAGCTCTCTTTTGACTTACATGGTATTTTAAATTGGAAGTGTCTTGTCCTAAATTAACAAGGCAGGAAAAGACTCATCAGAGCTGGAAAATGGACCAAATGTAACCTCAGAGAGACAACTACAGGACCACTCACCCAAGTGTAAGTGACTGGGGCAGGAGACCTCAGCTGTGGGTGCGGAAGTGCTGTTCACAAGGTTTTGAGTTTTATGTTTTTTGAAACAATTCTCTGGTTTAATGGGTTAACTATTATTAAACATTTCTGAACATAGAAGGGAAAGTTGAGTAACATTTGCATATACTCCAGCATTCACAGGCCTTCTGCAGACCCCAGCAAGGGGGTAAAAATGGATCCACTATCTAATATTCAGGTGGAGAAAGGAGTGGGGGGTGTTAAGCTTAGTGAGGGCAGAATTACTCCATTCAAACTTCTAAGGCCATCGGGGCTTTGCAAGAGGTTTCTATTCAACCTGGGATCTGGAAGGAGAGCTTTGATGTGGATAAATCTGCCTTGAATTCATTGGCTTGATTTGCATCAAAATACCATGTGAGTGTGCTCATTCCCATATATCCCTCCCACCATCACGACCTTTCCACTGTCCAGCGTCTCTCTTGAGAGCCTCTTTGCATGTTTTCCAGAATCTGTTTTTCCTTTCTTCTTTGTTCTTTTTGCTCAAAGTTGTGACCAGTCACTCACTACCCTCTGGGGCTTTCATTTTCCAAGAGAAACATCCCAGAACCAGCACTGTTTAGCTTGATACCTTTCTAATGTTCATGTCAATTTTCAATAAAATTCAAAGAAATGCTAAATGGCTCTGTGATCTGATCCTAAATTATGAGGTCATGCGGCTCACCATAGTTTGCCTTAGGAAGAGTGGGTGGCTGCCTCCCAAATGGATGATTTGAGGAACTCAGGGGAGTCAGGAGCCCATAAAATCTTCCTAGGTGGGCTACCACAGCACCTCCTTTCCTCCATCTGAGCCTCAAATTCTCACTGGGGCTGGGTGGATGTGAGCAGGGAGTTGTCTGCTTTATTAGCATGGGTTTAATCAGTTGAGCTAATTATCATTTGGGATAACAGATGAAGAAAGTGGAGTGCCCTATCCTACAGAACAAGATTCAGGTGAGTTTTAATTCCAGAAGGAAAAGAACTCTGCATGTTTTCTCTCTTTCAATCTTGTGATGTGAACATTCCCCCAAATTCATGGGTATGACTGTTCTTTATGACCCAGAAAGCATCCTGTAGATAATAGGTAGGTAGTAGTGTAGGTCTACCAGAGAAGGAAGGTCCCATCCTTTCAGACATTAAAATGGGCAAGAGGAAGAGTGATCAGTTTTCAGAATTTGGTTGCTGGCGAGGTGAGGCTTATTTCCCTCAGGCTTTTTTCACCTAATAGCCAGGTACTGAAGACTGTACTAGCTGTTCTCATCCTTTGTACGGAAGCCTGGAGGCCTCTGCAGAGTACCAGAAGAAACGACATTGGCCTGCTTCTGCGCATGCTTCTGCGCATTTCGAACACTAGGGGGCAGCCGAGTGAGGCCATAATCGCCTGTGACGTCACAGAACAGAAGCACGCCCTGAGGTGTGGAAAAATACAGACTTGAGCCAGGAGGACTTACTTGCTGTGTCCTCAGCGACAAGGTCTTTTCACAAATTCTTTAGAAATGGAGAATATCAGTGACTCCCTCATAGAGTCGTTATGAAGACTACCAAGGTTAACGTAAGTTAAAGACTTGAGTGTTAAATAAATGGGATCCCTTATTAAGGATGGATTTTCCCTGTACTAACAAGTATTCACCTTAGGGTCCTCTAATCCGGGGTTTCTCACTCTCACTACTATGGACATTTGATACCAGTTAATTGTGTGGGGCTCCCCTATGCATTGTAGAATATTTAGCAGTATCCCTGGCCTCTACCCACTAGATGTTGGTAGTATCCACCACTACCCCAACACACACACAGTTGTGATAACCAGAATTGCTTCCAAGAGTCATCCCACGTTGAGAATTGTTACTCTAGTCTAAGGGTCAGCACACTTTTTCTTTGAAGGGCCAGTTGGTAAATACTTTGGGCTTTGTAGACCGAATGATCTCCACAACCATTCTCCTATCACTAAAGCAGGGAAACAGCCATTGATACCATGTAAAATGATGAACCTGGCTGTGTTCCAGTAGAACTTTACTTTAGATGCTGAAATTTGAATTTCATATATTTTTCACATAGCTTGAATTACTGAATTTTTTCAAACTTCAAAAATGCAAAAAACTTTATAAGCATAGGATCATACAAATACAGACAATGGGGCCAGATTTCATCTTTGGGCTGTAGTTTGTGCATCCTTGAGCCTAAAAGTGTTAGAGGCAACTAACTGGCCTCTTAAAAGAAATCAGAAATGAAGACAAATGGTGGGTTTTAATACAAGGTAGTGGGGAAAATGGGTTTGAATTTGCTAAACTTTTCATAAATTTAAAAAAAATGTTTTTAGTTGTTATTTGTATGCAGTGCTGAGAATCAAACCCAGTGTCTCATGCATGCTAGGCAAGCACTCTACCACTGAGCTACAACCCCAGACCCTTCATAAAATTTTGCTAGAGAATAGATGGGGGGCATGGGCCTGTTGTGATGACCAGAGACTGCTCCTGGGGTGGAAAGTTGCTGAGCAGCTTGAGAATGCCATTATCATTTCTTTCTAAGGAAAGATCAGAATCTCAAAATATCCTCAAAAAGGCCATCAGGGCTTCAGTAGTAAATGCTGAACTTAGGCAATGTCCTATCCTGTTGGAAATCCCCCACTTAAGGAGATTTATCCTTTGCTAAAAGGATAGCTTTCATGCAAGGCCATTCTTTTAAAATGTGGGCATTCTTTGAAATAGTTATATATTAGGACAATAGTATTTCAAGTGATTTTTCCTCCTTCCATCAGTATTCATCTAAATCTTGAACAACCCTAAGCATATTTAACTTGGGCTTTAGAAAGTCCTTGCCCTAGTCAGTTGTGGTGGTGCACACCTGTAATCCCAGTGGCTTCAGAGGCTGAGGCAGGAGGATCACAAGTTAAAAGCCAGCCTCAGCAACTTAGCAAGGCCCTAGGAAACTTAGTCAGAACCTGTCTCAAAATTTAAAAATTTATAAAAGGGCTGGAGATGTGGCTCAGTGGTTGAGTGATCCTAGGTTCAAGCCCCAGTACAAAAAAAGAGTAATCCTTGCCCTAGGCACAATACCTACAGAAAACCATGGCAACTGTGACACAGACCTCAAGACAAATTCCTTACTGTGGTTTGGTGCTCAGTCAAATCTTTGGTATGAGATCTAGTTAAACACTGCTCTTGAGGAATTTTGCAGACTGGCCTCCTCTTGTCTACTCAATTATATTTTCCAATAGTTCCTAACCCCTAGTCTCCTCTATTCCAGGCCATTTAGTCTCTGCACAAGCCTCTCCCAGAATTATACAAATTGTTGTCTCTGTATGAAATATCTTCTCTCGATTTAAATCCTCCCTTCAAGACTCATGCCCTACCTCTCCATGAAACCTTTCTTAATCCCATCCACCTATCCTGATATCTTCTCCATTCCCAAACTTCCTAGTTGTTGGGTTTTTTTGTGTGTGGTACCAGGAGTTGAACTCAGGGGTACTCGACCACTGAGCCACATCCCCAGCCCTATTTTGTGTTTTATGTAGAGACAGGGTCTCACTGAGTTGCTTAGTGCCTCGCTGTTGCTGAGGTTGGCTTTGGACTCGCGATTCTCCTGTCTCAGCCTCCCAAAGTGCTGAGATTACAGGCGTGCACCACTGTGCCCAGTTTCTACTTGTTCTTATATAATCTCTGCTGCTCGTTTGAGGGACTGCCCTCATCAAGAGATGTTAGACATCCTAAGAGTAAGGGCATCATTTACAGCCTTCCAGAGGTCCCAGTAAAGTGCTGAATAAAAAGTAATTAAGAGGCTGCTTGATTTATGTTCTTCATCAGTGTAGAGAATTTTTATACTTTCAAATGATTTATTTTGAGATCAAGTTAGAAGAATAGTACAAAGTATACTCCCCATCCAGATTCACCAATTGATAACATTTGGCCCCAATTCATTTATCATTTGTGCTCCCCATACATACAGATGATTATTAGGATTTTCTTTTACATAACCACAGCTAGTTATCAACTTTGGTAAATTTCACATTGTTACAATATTTTAATGTGTTAATAACATTATACAGTATTTTTTTCTTGCAGTACAGATCTAGTCTAGGATGAGGCATCGTATCCTGTCTTTTTAATCTTCAATATGGAACATAACTTCCTTTGTCTTTTATGACATTGATCTTTTCGAAGTCCTATTTAAAAATACAATCTTCTTATTTTGGGTAAAGGTGTTGCTCAGTTTCTCCATTATATAGTTACTAGCCTTTCTTCTATTTCCTTATTACTAATAAACAACCTGTGGGGAGAATTATAAATCCATGCAAATATCTTCCTCCTCATCAAACATTTCCCCCTAGATTTGGCATCTATTGATAGTTCTGCTTGGATCCATCTACAAAATGATGATTTTCCAACTCCAGCACTCCTTCCACATCTCCCACAAGGCCTTCCTTTCTCTCACTTAATTTACTTTTGCATTCCTGGGGATAGAACTCGGCCTCATGCATGCCAGGCAAGTAGTCTACCACTGAGCCATATCCCTAGCCCTCTCTCATTTATTTGTTACTGGAGATTGAAGCTAGGGGCACCTAACCACATCCTCAGCTCCTTTTAATTTTCTATTTTGACAGAGGGTATTGTTAAGTTGCTGAGGTTGGCTTTGAACTTGTGATCCTCCTGCCTTAGCCTCCTAAATCCCTGGGATTACAGGCGTGCTCCATAACGCCCCATTCTCACTTCTCTATCTACTTAGTATCACTGTGGACTTAAGCCTTCCTTTTTTTTCAAGGATTTCTAATTCATTACTGTCCTTAATTATTTGGGTGCTCAGGTTACCCAGGTTTGACCAGTGGGAGCTCCTAGTTACTGCTTTTAATCCATAAGTAAACATTCCTCAAGAGTATTTGTGGTGCAGAATAGTTAAGAACTCTGGGTGATCTAATTTCTGGGATAGTTTGTGGGAGTGGTGCTTGGTCAGGCTCCAGGTTTCCCTCTCTTCATTGCTTACTGACTCCCCCACAGGAAATGGCAGGGAAGGAAGCTAGGGGTAGTCAGAGGGGTTGTGTATATAGTATAAAGACAGTGGCAGAATCCTGTGTTAGAGGAGGAGGTTGGAGGGGAGGAGGTTGAATGATGATAGTATTCTGGGTTGGTTTAGGATTGCAGCGACTACCTTTGTCATCTCTCTCTCCTCCACATCTCTTCAATCTTTATTCAGATGATCTATCTCTGTTTGTGTGGGGAGTGTAGTGTCCTCAACTCCTGCTCACAGAGAAATCATCTACGGCTTGTGAGAAAGGAATGGGCTGAAATAACTTGGCCAAAGAATTTTTTTTTAATCAAAAGGATTACCAGGGAGAGAAGGTCATGAAGAATCAAACATTTTTATTCTGCTTTGTTTTCTGTAGATGAAACTGTTTTATTCCATAGTGGGAATCACAGATGGAATCCAGTATGGCTGTTCTAGAGCAGATGGCCTCATATCAGTTTCATTATGTTTCATTTTATAATCCAGGTTCAAAAGTTGGATTGCAATTATTTGTTTCTATATGATAGAGAAGTTTTAATCTAACCTAAGAGCAGGTAGTTTTCCTTTTTCTTAGATTGTTTTCTTGGAAAGGTGTTTATTTTTGATTTTTTTAAATAGTTTTTAGTTGTAGATGGACACAGTATCTTTATTTTTATGTGCTGAGGATCAAACCCAATGCCCCACACATGCAAGGTGAGCGCTCTACCACTGAGCCACAACAACAGCCCCTGTTTTTGATTTTTTGGTACCAGAGATTGAACCCAGGGGTGCTTAACCACCAAGCCACATCCCCAGCCCTTTTTTGTATTTTACTTAGAGACAGGGTCTTACGGAGTTGCTTAAGGCCTCACTAAGTTGCTGAGTTTGGCTTTGAATTCACGACCCTCTTGCCTCAGGCTTCCGAGTTGCTGGGATCACAGGTGTGCTGTGCGCCACTGCACCTAGCAGAAAGATATGTTTTAATTACAATTCTGGCTCTGATGAAGATTGGCAGGTTAGGCTATGTCTTGGTCCATTTGTGCTTTATCCATATCTGAGTCTGGATAACTTATAAAAAACAGAATTTGGGGTTGGAGATTTAGCTTCGTGGCAGAGTGCTTGCTTAGCAAGTGCAAGGCCCTGAGTTTAATTTTTGGCCCTGAAGAAAAAAGAAAAAAACAGAACAGAATTTTATTTCTCAGAGTTCTGGAGGCAGGGAAGTTCAAGATCAAGGCACCAGCAGGTTTATCTGGTGTGGACTGCTCTCTGTCCCCAAGATCATTTCTTGTTGCTGCATACTTTGGAAGAGAGGAACACTATGTCCTCATATGGTAGAAGGTGAAAGGGCAATTGACCAAATGCTTCATGGAACATGTTTTAAAAGTCCCTTAATCCCATTCAGCAGGGAGTAGCCTTCATATACTTATCATCTCTTAAAAGCCCTACCTCTCTTTTTCTTTTTCTTTCCTTTTTTTGGTACCAGGGGTTGCCCCAGCTCTATTTTGTGTTTATCTTTTTTCTTTTTTTGTACCAGAGATTGAACCCAGGACTGCTTAACCACTGAGCTAAGTCCCTAGCCCTTTTTATTTTGAGACAGGGTATTGCTAGATTGTTTAAGGCCTTGCTAAATTGTGGAGACTGGCCTTGAACTTGGAATTCTCCTGCTTCAGCCTCCTGAGTCGCTGGGATTACATGCATGTGCCACCATGCAAGGCTTAAGGCTCTACCCTTGACTGCCATTACCTTAGCCATTACGTTTCAACAGTTTTGCAGAGAACATAACCATAGCAGAATGAAATTAATCTGATTATAAAATACAAGTCACCTTAAAAATGTGGGCTCCAAGAAAATGTATTTCACTAGATTGGGATAATGGAGGAAACATTCATTCAATTCAACAAATATCTATGGGGTGCCTACAGGAGCCTGGCGTACACGATGCTAACAGCAAAACAAGTGAGTTCCTTGCTCTCCTAGAGCTGACACTATTGTAGGAAAGATAGCTAAACTGTTTTCAAATAAATCTAGAAAGTGACAATTGCTGTGAAAAAAAAAATAGGCCAATACAATGACAAGAAGTGAGATGATCTGAACATCATTGTCAAGAACTATCTCTAGGACTGGGGTTGTGGCTCAGTGGTAGAGCGCTTGTGCGAGGCACTTGGTTTGATCCTTAGCACCACATACAAAATGCATAAATAAAATAAAGGCTTAAAAAATCTTTAAAAAAAAGAACTATCTCGGGGCTGGGGCGGTGGCTCAGTGGTAGAGCGCTTGCCTCGCATGCGTAAGTCACCGGGTTCGATCCTCAGCACCACATAAAAATAAATAATAAAAGATATTGCATACAACTAAAAAATATTTAAAAAAAAAAAGAACTATCTCTATAGCCTTCAGCAAGTTAGTTCTATGGCTTTATTTTTCCCACTCATATAATGAGAACTTGAATTTATATTTAAACTTGCCTCTTAGTATGGTATTCTTAGACTTGATGGTTCAAAAGCTGTCGTTACATCAATAAACATGAATGTTTACCATAGAGAAACGGACACGGAAATAATTATGAAATGGTGTGAAAAGTGCTGGTATCCTCTGCTTTTCTCAGTTCAGTACACTCCCATACATGTCATATAGTTAGAAATTCATTAAAGGGTTTAAGAAGATAATGGGAAAATTACCTCATCTACTAGTCCTGCTGCTGGTGGGACATTTAATTTTATGCCAGAATATTTTTTTTCCATCAAAATTGTAATCTACACAGTGATTTGGCTATTTTCTGCTGTGCAGCTTTTAACACTCATCTTTGGACCACTTTTTTATTTTGTAATATTTTGCACTTTTTTTGTGTGGTGTTAGGGATGGAACCCAGGGCCTTGGGCCCACTAGGCAAGTGCTACATCCCCAGTCCCCAGGTTTTTAAATTGATACATACATAATTATTTGCAATCATGATTAGAACTCAACAATTGGAATGGAGTAGGGATGATAAAAAGGATTGACTGGAGAAGTGGTATATGAGTGATTTTCTTTGCAAGTATTTCATTTTTACTACGTTTTCACAAAGTTAATGATGTGTGACGCAAGAGATTTTTCAAGCTGTTGCCTGAAGAAAAGACCCTTTGGAGAGCTAACGTTAAAAAAAAGTGTAAAATTCATTCCAAGCCTAAATCCGTCCCAAAGGACAGGGTCTCACTGTCGTATCGCTAGAAATCCAGGGGAAAAGCGTCAAGTGAGCCATTGTTACCAACAATCACCTGAGGTCACCTTCCAGGGACTTAACGGAACCAGATTCTGAATCTCAAAGCCTTCATAATAACTCCCTTCCCGCAGTCCCCGCCCTCTACTTGTCTCCACAGTGCGTCAAAGGCCCATAGTCGTCATAGGAAGGGTAAAAAAGTACGTCGCGCGAGATTCTGCGACGAGATTTTGAAGTTAGGGAACAGCCGCGGCGCATGCGCACTGGCCTCACAACCCCGGGGCGGCACGCGGGTAGGTAGGCTAGAGCCCAGAGGAGGGGGAGTAGAACGTGCTGGTGTCTATTATTTTTCCTCCCCTCGCTTCGTGCGTGGGTCTGCGGGTCCGAGAAGGTGAGGAGTACTCGGACTGACTTGGCCTCCACAGTGCGCGTGTGAATGCGGAGGTAATCCTCCCGCTTCACGAGTTGGAGTGCAGCTGGCGTGCGCCCCGGCGTCGGGACGTGAGCTCGTGCTCTCCTTTTCTTTTTAACGGTAGCCCCCACGCACACACTCCAGTACCCCTAGAGTTGGTCTTCCTGCCAGAACGTACCCCTTCTTACCCGCCCCTCCCACCGACCCCCGTTCCTGAGGGCTAGCTTGCTCGCGAACAGTGGTCGGCTGCGTCCCTAGGGTCCCTGTTTGGAGGCGGAGAAGATGGCTGGAGGACGTCTGCTGTTGGGGGGCGACTTCCTGTCGCCGCCGCCGCTGCCCCCCCTCCCACCGCCGCCGCTGCCGCCCCTCCCGCCGCCCCCGCCTGAGCCAGTGCTAGAGCAGTGGCGCTATAGCCACGAAAGTGACTGGCAGTGGGCTCTGCGGCGTAGCTTCATCTGTCGGCACCTGCACAGCTATCCTGGGGCTGCCCTCGACCAGCTCCTCGCGCTCTCCGCTGCCTGGACCAACCACGTTTTCCTGGGCTGCAGGTGAGAAAGGTGTGGGAGGTTGGGTTGTCCAAGACGAGTAAGAAATGGATGATGAGGGTTGGGATAAGGACGAGGGTGAGAGATTGGTGATGGAGGTTGGGTTAGGGTCAGTGGTGGTGGTGGTGGAGAATCGATAATGGTGGGATGGGGACGAGGGCGGGATGCGAATGATGGTTTGGAGGCTGGAGATTTGGAGATGTGGGAAGATACAGAGACTTAATTATTGGTCTGGGGGTAGGGTGGGCTATCGTGGTGGCAGGGAATGACCTAACGGGAGTGCAGAGATATGCAGCCCTTTAGGACCAGGGATGAAGATAATGCAGCATCTAGAGGAGTGTTATTGAGAGGTGGTCGTTGTGATTGATGATGGTTTTGGAGGATATGGGAAATGATGAATAGCAGAACCTGGGACCTGCGCAAGACCTTCCAAGGATGCGGTATCCGCAGAGAAAATTCGAAGGGGCTGTGGGGGGAGGGTGGGGGACCCCGCGGCTCTAATCCTAGTCTCCCCCTGACCACTCTCTTCTTCCATCTCCATTAGATACAACCCCCTTCTACTTGCAGTCCCCCACCTGGGTCTTCCTGTCTTCTGGGGAGGTGGTATGTATTAGGTCCCTGAGAGGCAGCGTCAGCCTTGCTTGTAGATTTGCGCATAATGTGTCTGCATTCAAACAAAGAAATGGATATATCTGCTCTAAAAATGGATTGTTCTCTTTTACTTTAAGTATGATAAGAAGGATTAACATTTGGCTTCTGGGTGAGGTTTTAGGACTGTGTGTCTGTGTGTGTTTCCCCTGCCCAGTACCTGGTGGCTTCTAAACAGGCCTCTTTGATAGCTCTTTGCATTCAATGGAGACTGCAGTATGGTTATCACGCACTTTTTATTTCTCCTTGGAAACAGGCTATTTCGACTTCTGTCCTTCAGAACCTCCAAACAAGCCTTACACTTGACTAATAAATCATTCCTTTGATAGACTGGGAAGCTTATTTTTTTGACATTCTTGCCTAATAATCAATTTTTTTATTAGGAAGGATGAGAAATTCTGGAAAATGATCAGAGCAAATTCAGTTCTAGGAATGACTATAAAATATGCTGAAAAATATGATTGTCCACTCCTACCCTTAATGGTTGAACATGACATTCAACTATGATACCTTGCTCTTATCACAGAGATTTATGTTTTCCATCTCAATTTCTACCTCCAGAGATAATGATTATTTCACTGGAGGAACTGGTTACTATTGAGAAACCTTGATAATTAAGTAAGATAAACCCAGTTGACCTTCACCTTGAACAGTGTTGTTCTTGCAGTTGAAAAGGTACCTCTATCATATAATCTTCAATATCACAGAAGGTCTGAGGAATCTGAATCCTTAAATAAATTTAAGTAGGGGAGGAGAATAACCATTCTTTGGGTTAATTATAAACCTTACTGGAAGGTAAGCATTTAGGGGAAAGAGATTTTTTTGCTTTCTTATTTACAACTTCATCTTCAGTGCCTATAAAAATGCCTGCTACATAATAGGTGTTCAATAATTGCATGGGGAGTGAATGGATGTATATAGCTTTGTAATGTACAACACATTTTAAATATTTATTTCATTTAACAACAACCTTTGGAGTTAGGTGTGTTGTCTCATTTTTACAGCTAAATCGATGGAGCCCAAGAAGTCCAATGATTTTTCCAAGGTCCCACAATTGGGAATATTCTGATGTCCAGTATGATATTCTTTCTACTGAGAAAACAGCTGTCATATTTGGGAAGGATGGACCAGAGGTGAAACTACGTAACTGACATAAGCCATATCATTTATCTCAGGATTTCATTCCAAGACCAGCAGCCTTATACATAACCTGGGCATTAACAAACCAAGCCAGTGGTTGTTGGCATGCAAAGCTCAAACATCCAAGGATGTTTTGTGTATGCATCTGCGTACAGTATGTGTAAAGTCATGTTAGATTGTAGTTACGTCAGTTCAGTCAGTAGAAGAATTGCCATAGCATCATCAAATAGCTTAACTGAAAAGCAATATTTGCGTTATATCTTATAACTTTAGATATAGATGAAAAGGAAGGGCCAATAGAGAATCCTGGAAGCTAGATACTCAGTGCAATAGGCAGGGTTTATATTAGCTCTTGTCTTCAAAATAAAATCTGTATTCTAGTATTTGTTGATGTTGAAGTAGGCAGAGATCTTATTTTCTGGGACAAAATACTCTTCTCAAATGAACTGACTGCAGAATACATAGTGACATAACTCTTTCTAAGCTTAAGTTGTTAATTTGTTATTCACTGCCCGTGATTCGATGTTTACAATTGATGATGAAGAGTAGCAAAATAGGAATCCATTGCACTTTTTCTCCTTTGGCAGGACTGTTTCATTTGAATTGGGATTGAAATGGTTCTAGTTTAAGGATGTCTTTGAAAAATCCTTTATCATAAGACCCAGAGAGGGGGCTGGGGCTGTAGGTCAGTGACAGAGCACTTGTCTCGCATGTGTGAGGCACTAAGTTCAATCCTCAGCACCACATAAAAATAAACAAATAAAAGCATTCTGTCCATCTTTAACTACAAAAAAATTTTTTTAAAAAAGACCAAGAGAGAAGAAATGCAGATGTGCAGGGAAGCTGACCATATTTCATTTCCTTTTGGTGATTGATAGTGGCAGTTTCCATGGAATAAGTTTGAATATTTTCATGACTCTAATTGTGCTTCCCACATTTAAGCATATGTTAGGCCTGTTAAACCACAGGTTGCTGGAGCCTACCCCAGTGATTCAGTGGCTGAGGAGGGGACCCCAGAATTTGCATTTTTTAAAATATTTTAGACCTTTATTTTATTTATTTATATGTGGTGTTGAGAATTGAACCCAGTGCCTCATGCATGCTAGGCAAGCGCTCTACCCCTGAGCTACAACCCCAGCCCCAAAATTTGCATTTCTAACAAGTCCCCAGAGGTGATGCTGCTGTTGCTGATCCAGGGCCCCAGCAACACTGAGAACTACTGCTTTATAGGATAAAATAAAGCACTGTTTTCCAGTCTGCTTTTAATCATTTTTTCCTTGTTGTCCAGGCAACCAGGAAACTCAAATAGCTGAAATTATTTCTCTTTTCTTGTTTGTCTATTTTATACAAATTTGGACTGTTTCATGGAAGTAAACAACACAGAAAAAGGAAATTAAATCAAACTCAAAATAATGTCAAAGGTATCAGTGGTTGAGATTGTAGGTGCCCTTCCATTTCTTCTATATCTTAAGTTATCAGATAATGCAAACATTACTTTTCAGTTAAACTCATTGATAATGTTATGGTGGTAATTCTACTGACTGAACTGACTTAAGTACAAGGTAACAAGATGACTTTATACATACTATATTAAGATTATTTTTCTGCAAGCAATTTCTAAGATAATGTCTTGCGGCTGATGAAAAATTAGTACAGTCTTCTAATCAACTACATATAAAACCCTTAATTGTTCATATAAATGCCTACAGATCTGTGCAATTTTTACTTATAAATTGTAGATACTGCTTGCTTGCTTGCTTATTTATTTATTATTTATTTATTTATTTCACAGTGCTGAGGATCCAGCCCAGGGCCTCATGTATGCGAGGCAAGTGCTCTATCACTGAGCTATACTCTCAGCCCCCCCTCCAAAATTTATTTATTTATTTATTTATTTATTTATTTATATTTAATAGGGCAGAATGTTTGGTTACCTGAACATTCAGTTTTCCTGCCTTCCTTGATCAGTAGAAGTAGAATCCTGGCCTCTTCATCTTTTTTTTTTTTTTTTTTTTTTGGTACTGGAGATTGAACTCAAGGGCATTCAACCACTGAGCCACATCCCCAGCCCTATTTTGTGTTTTTATGTAGAGACAGGGTCTCACTGAGTTGCTTAGTGCCTCATCATTGCTGAGGCTGGCTTTGAACTCGCAATTCTCCTGTCTCAGCCTCCCTAAGTGCTGGGATTACAGGCTTGCGCCACCACATCCAGCTGGCCTCTTCATCTTGGATGAGACATTAATTCATAAATAAATATGTCTTAGAATGAAACCAAATTTGCTCCCTGATTATTTCCTTTTTTTCCTCATTGATATGGAATGAGACTGATGCTTGGAAGGTAGCTATCAGATGGACTTATCTTATGAAATTAACTTTGCACATAGTTGGTAGGGTACATAAGTCACTGGCTAATGAAGTGGGAATGGGAGCACTTGAAAGATTTTTTATCAGTCATCTGATTCTATGTTATTAACATATAACATTAGGAGGCTTATAGTTTAGAATAAATAATTTTATACTTTGAAACCCCAATCTTTGCATAATTTCCTGATCTATTCTTTTTAGTTTAGATTAAGTAGAGCAGTTTAATATACTTGTTAAATACAAGCATCTGTTACTGAATATTTATTAAATTACAGGCACTAGGGCTGGAGTTGTGGCTCAGTGGTAGAGCGTTTGCCTAGCATGTGTGAGGCACTGGGTTCGATTCTCAGCACCACATATAAATGAATAAAATAAAGGTCCATCAACATCTAAAAAAATACTGTAAAAAAATTACAGGTGCTGTTGTGTAAATTACAATGGTTTATGTTCTTGTAGCTGTGTGTGTGTGTGTGTATGTGTGTGTGTATGTATATATAAAACTTGTGTACAAGAATGTAAGATTCATGAAGACAAGTGTTTCCACTAGAAATCATCTTTTTGTATGCTAGACATGGTGGGACAATTGAATAGCATCCTGACTTCCAAAACCTTAGTATATTATAAGCTTCCTTTGATAACTATAAGATATGTTGAGGTTGTTTTTCTTTCTAAGTACTTAGAACCAAATGGGTAATTTAACAGCTATAAATACATAATATGCATGAATCTTAAAATTACTACATTAAACTTTTCTTAATGATACTTTACATCATATTTCATAATATAGAATACCCTGTAGCCTTTAAAACTCATGTGGTAGTGGGGTGGAGGTGTAGATCAGTGGTAGAGCCCTTGCCTAGCATGCCCAAGTCCTTGAGTTCAATCTCCAGCACTGCAAAAACAAAACAAATTTATGTGGTACTGATATGGAGAAGCAGCTTATGATATAGTAGGTTAAGAACAAAAAACCCCACCAGAGCTGAGTGCGGTGGCACACGCCTGTAATCCCAGCACTTTGGGAGGCTGAGACAGGAGAATTGCAAGTTCAAAGCCAGCCTCAGCAACAGTGAGGCGCTAAGCAACTCAGTGAGACCCTGTCTCTACATAAAACACAAAATAGGGCTGGGGATATGGCTCAATGGTCGAGTGCCCCTGAGTTCAATCCCCAGTACCAAGGAAAAAAAAGCCCACCAGATTGCAAATCAACATAGATAATGATCAGTTAGTGATTGGGAAGGGATAAAAAATACAGAAAAAGAAAAAATAAACCCCAAAATGTTATCAAAGGTATTAGTGGTTGGGATTGTAGGTGCTTTTCTTGGAGGATTTTCTAAAATTTTTGGAATAAAGGTGGTGTAACTTCTAATATACTATGAATAAACACTGGAAGACTGGGTAATGAAAGCTTTACCGTCTTGGCTTATTTCAAATTTGTAGAGCTTCTTTATCTTTGGATAGCTGTTCTGAGTATAATTTTAGAAATAGAGATGAAATCCTAGTTGGTCATCTTATTAAAGATTCTAGGTTAGTATTTGTGTTATTCTTTGAATAATCAAGTGTTAGATACTGTATGATCCTTTCATTCTTGTTCAAGCTAGCCAGGCTTCTTTGGTATCATCATTTCCTAGTAAAGGACAGAGAATCTGATTGTGTTGGCAACCTATGTGAAGTCTTATTTTTATAGCCTATAAGAAATGTTGATTTTTGTGGCAATTTTAATAAATAGGGAATAATAAACTGGTAGAATAATTACCAGTGCTGGAAGAAACTTGAGAAAAGTGTGAATGGAGTAAACCCAAAATGCATTGCTCATGTGCACTGTATGACAAGGATACCATTTTCAGTTACACACCATACTTGGATTCAAGTTCTAATTGAAGGCCTGGAGAATTTTAACTGGAATTCAAGGTGAGTAGCTTAGATGTACTACCAGTTTTGGTGGCAGTATGAGATTACCAGTTTTGGGGCTGGGGCTATGGCGCAGTGGTAGCGTGCTCGCCTAGCATGCGTGAGGCACTGGGTTCAATCCTCAGCACCACATAAAAATAAAATAAAGATATTCTGTCCACCTACAACTAAAAAAAAAATATTTAAAAAAAAAAGAGAGATTACCAGTTTTAAGGGTTGTAGTCTTTTTTTAAAATTTTTTTTTAGTTATAAATGGACACAAATATCTTTATTTGTTTTATGTGGTGCTGAGGATTGAACCCAGTGCCTCACGCATGCGAGGCAAGCACTCTACCACTGAGCCACAACCCCAGCCCCAAGAGTTGTAGTCTTTACCTCATTTTCAAAGTCTTTTTTTTAAATATATTTTTAATTGTTGATGGATCTTTATTTATTTTATTTATTTATATGCAGTGCTGAGAATCGAACCCAGTGCCTCACGCATGCTAGGCAAGTGCTCTACCACTGAGCCACAACCCCAGCCCTTCAAAGTCTTATTTTCATTTCATACCTTGGAAATTGGACTCCCACATTTGAATGGGAATGATATATGTAGAATGTATGGTGTTTTAGACTATACTTTCTGATGTTCAGATAAGAGAAAGTAAAAATAAAATTGCTGTTGATATTTAAATACTGATGTAGTAGCAGCAGTTATCAGTAGGAAGTGCAGGTTATAACTCAGCTAATTTCCAGTAATTTGTCCACAAAAGCCACCATGTCTTTTGAGGGGGGGTACTGGCGATTGAACTCAGGAGTACTCGACCACTGAGCCACATCCCCAGCCCTATTTTGTGTTTTATGTAGAGACAGAGTTTTGCTCAGTTGCTTAGCGCCTTGCCATTGCTGAGGCTGGCTTTGAACTCACGATTTTCCTGTCTCAGCCTCCCAAAGTGCTAGGATTACAGGCATGCGCCACCGCGCCCAACTCATGTCTTTTTGTATGTGTATATGTGTGGTGCTGGGGATCAAACTCAGGTCCTTGAGCATTCTAGGCAAGCACTCTACTAACTGGGCTATATCCCCAGTTCAGGCCACCATGTCTTGATTTCTACTTTGTGGGGAAAGACAATTGATGAGTTTGGAATGTATTGTGGTGAAAATGGAAAATGTTATCCTCCTTCAAAAATACCACCTCTCTTGGGTTGGGGATGTGGCTCAGTGGTAGAGTGCTTGCCTAGAATGCACAAGGCCCTGAGTTCGATCCCAAGCACCAAAAAAACAAACAAACAAAAAACCTCTTCTACCTCTCAACAAATGTTACCTGCCCATCTTAAGCTATGATAGATATTTATTTTCAGAACTTTCTTCCCAAATGCTGCCAGGAATCTTTTTTGGTCCTTTTTTGATACCTATGATAACAAAAATTTCACTTGAGCCCATGGTTTTGTTTCTGCTGTAAAATGATGTTGTTAGAAAACCAAGCTACTTCATAAGGAGCTGTTTTTAAAATTATATATTTAAAGCTTTTTTAAAAAAATATTTTTTTAGTTGTAGATGGACACAATATATTTATTTTTATGTGGTACTGAGGATCGAACCCAATGCCTCATGCATGTGAGGCAGACGCTCTAGCACTAAGCTACAATCCCAGCCTCTATATTTAAAGCTTTTTATTATGATAAATTTTAAACACAAAAGTAGAGAAGACTTTAATGAATCCCCATATACCCATCAGTGAGCCATGATGAACAGCCTTGTCATTCATTCTACCCTTCTTATTTCATCTATTTCCCCCTAGTTTTTTGTGGGTGATAGTCTAAAGTATATCTTAAAAGTCCTGGTATCATTTTACCTGTAAATATTTCAGTATGTATCTGTATTAGATAAGCTTTTAAAATATAGAATCAAAGTACCATTATTCATACTCACCAAAATTAACAATAATTTCTTTAAAATCATCTAATGCCTAGTTTGTATTCAGTTCATTTATCTCAAATGTCTTTTACAGTTTGATTCATGATCCAAATAAGGACTACTGATGTATTTTTTTTTAATTTTTTTTAGTTGTAGATGAATGCAATATCTTTATTTTTTGTTTATTTTTATGTGGTGCTGAGGATCGAACTTAGTGACTCACGCATGTGAGGCAAGCGCTCTACCACTGAGCCACAGCCCCAGCCTACTGATTTTTTTTTTAATTTTTTTGTAGTTGTAGATGGACAACATGCCTTTATTTTGTTTATTTTTATGTGGTGCTGAGGATCGAACCCAGTGCCTCACACATGCTAGGCAAGCGCTCTACCACTGAGCTACAGCCCCAGCCCTGATGTATTTTTTTTTAATATTTTTTTAGTTGTAGATGGACACAATATATTTATTTATTTTTATGTGGTGCTGAGGATTGAACCCAGTGCCTCACACATGCAAGGCAAGCCCTCTACCACTGAACTACAATCCAAGCCCCACTACTGATGTATTTTATCTGTTTATTAACCTGTAATCATTCTCCCCTCACTTTATTTTCATACTATTTACTCGAAGAAATTGTGTTGTTATGTGGCGTTCCTTCATTCTGGATTTGGCTAGTCATATTCTTGTGATGGTGTTTAACATGTTTCTGGGAGTTAGGGACCTGATTAAGTTCAGGTTCAATTATTTGGAGGGCAAAAGTACTTTATAAATAGTGCTAGCAGCACATGGCTGTAATTCCAGCTACTTGGGAGGCTGAGGCAGGAGGATGGCAAGTTGGAGGCCAACATGGACAACTTAGAGCCTATCTCCAAGTAAAATTTTTTTTAATTTTTTTTAGTTGTAGATGGACACAATATCTTTACTTTATTCATTTATTTTTTTATGTGGTGCTGAGGATCGAACCCAGTGCCTCATGCATGCAAGGCAAGCGCTCTACCACTGAGCTACAATCCCAGCCCCCGCCAAGTAAAATTTTAAAAAGGGCCGGGGTATAGCCAAATGATAGAGGGCCCCTGTATTCAATCCCTAGTAACACACACACACACACACACACCACTGTCCCACTATATTGTACCAGGGAGCACACGTTGGTCACATTAGTGATAATGACTTTTTTTTTTTTGGTACTGGGGATTGAACTCAGGGGCACTTGACCACTGAGCCACATCCCCAGCCCTATTTTGTGTTTTTTTTAATGTAGAGACAGGGTCTCACTGAGTTGCTTAGCACCTCCCCATTGCTGAGGCTGGCTTTGAACTCGCGATTCTCCTGTCTCAGCCTCCCTAAGTGCTGGGATTACAGGCTTGAGCCACCGCGCCCGGCTATAAGATGACTTTTTTCAACATTCCAACATCAAATTTTTAATTGAAATTTTTATTGACATAATTGTAGATTCATATGCAGTTATAAGAAATAAGAGATGCCCAGTACTTTTTTTTAGAATTTTTTATTTGTTCTAATTCATTATACATGACAGTAGAATGCATTTTGACACATCATACATAAATGGAGTATAACTTCTCATTCTTCTGGTTGTACATGATGTAGAATCACACTGGTTGTGTAATGCCCAGTACTCTTTACCTGGTTTCTCCCAGTGGTAACATTTTTCAAAATTGTGTAATATCACAACTAGGATAATAACATCATAATCAACTTATCCTACTCATATTCCCTGAGATTTATTAGTATATGTGTGTATTTAGTTGTATTCAATTTATCACGTGTAAGTTTTCGATATTTTTCTTGTTGATTTTTTGGTGGTGCTGGGGAGGGAACCCAGGGCCTTATGCATACTAGGCAAGTGCTCTACCACTGAACTACACCCCTAACCCATGTGTAGGCTTTTGTATCCACCTCTACAGTCAAGATACTGAATATTCCCAGTAGCACAAGGATCTCCAGAGTTGTCCTGTTGTAACCACATCCATCTTTCTCTCCACATATAACCTGTTGCATTTATCACATTTTTTTGTTGTTGAGTCATGTTCCATGGTGTGTCTGTATCAGAGTTTAACCATTTATCTGTGGAAGGACATCTGGGTCGATTGCAGTTAGATCTGTTACAAATAAAGCTATTGTGAACATTCATGTACAAGTTTCTGTGTGAATGTGTGTTTTCATTTCTCTGAAATAAATGTCCAAAAGTGCATTTACTAGGTGGTGTGGTAATTGATGTTTAATTTTATATGAAACTTCCAAATTATTTTGCAGAATGACTCTCCATTTTACATTTCTACCAGCGGTGTCTGAGGGATCCAGTTTCTCTGCATCTTTGCCAGCATTTGGTGTTGTCACTGTTTTATTTTGACCATTCCATTTGGTTTATGATGGTTCAAAATTGCATTTCTCTGGTGGCTAATGATGTTCAACCTTGTTTTACATGGTTTTTTAAAAATTTTTTTAAAAAATATTTTTTTTAGTTGTAGATGGACACAATACCTTTATTTTATGTGGTGCTGAGGATCGAACCCAGTGCCTTACACATGCAAGGCAAGCAAGCGCTCTACCACTGAGCCACAACTCCAGTCATCATATGTTTATTTTTAATTTGTCTATACTCTTTGGTTGAAATGTTCTGTTAATGTCTTGTCCATTTCCAAATTTGTTTTTGTTTCTGTCAAGTTTTGAGGAAACCAGATTGTTGTCAAGAGTGTGGTTTACAAATATTTTCTCCCAGTTTGTAATTTGTCTTTTTACAGGATCTGTCAGAACGAGAGCAAAAGTTTTAGGTTCTGTTGAGATCCATTTTACCATTATTTCCTTTTTATAAATCATGTTTTTAGAGTCAGCTCTAAGAACTGCTTGTCTCTAGCCATAGATCCTGAAGATTTTCTCCTGTTTTTTACAAAAGTTTTATTGTTTCACACATAAGTGCATAATGCCTTTTAAGTTAACTTTGCATAAAGTGTGAGGGTTAGGTTATGGTTTGTTTATTTTGTTTTGTTTTTGCCTGCAGATACCCACTTGTTCCAGCACCATATGTGGCTAAGTCTATTCTTCCTCTATTAAATTGGTTTGGTACCTTGGTCAATCATTAGTTTTAGAATGTTTGTATGAGTCTTTTTCTGGGTTCTCTTCCATCAACTTTTCATCAATAGATTTAGTAGCCATTGATAATCATTTATTATTTCATTATGACTTGCAAAATGGTAGTAGTTTGTCATTCCCTTTGTTTATGAGCTGGAATACTTCTATAAAAGAGATTTTCCTCAACTCTTTGGTTGTTTTGGGATATACTTTGTATAGGAAAATACAGGGTAAATGCTTGCTTTCTTCGTTTAATATTTACTTGTTTGCAGAATAATGACTTGATTCCCTCCATCCTCAAAAGGTGACCAATAATGGGTTTGTAAGTATTATGAACTTAGTAGATTTCCAATATATACGATGTATTTTAATTCATTGCAATTATTGTTCTTTTTTTTCCCTTTGTATTGGAGATTGAACCCAAGGACACTTTACACTGAGCTACATCCCCAGCCCTTTTTATTTTTATTTTGAGACAGGGCCTCACTAAGTTGCTGAGGGTCTTGCTAAGTTGCTGAGGCTGGCCTCGAACTTGCGATCCTCCTGCCTCAGCCTCCCGAATCGCTGGGATTACAGGTGTGCCCCACTGCGCCCGGTCAGTTATTGTTCTTATGATGCTCAAGTTGGCTCACGTTGCCAGCAGGAATTTATTCATACTGGCTTCTGCATCCATTTGATGCAACTCTCTGTGGTCTCCGATAGCTTCCTTGTTTTTAAGCACAAGAAGATTTCCCAGGCTCATCTTAGATATTTCCTGCCCCAGACTTGGAAACAGCCATTTCTCTAAGAACCCTGATTCTTTCCATGAGAAATAATAGTGACCACAATCTGGATGTTAGCCACTCAATATCTTTTTAACACTCTTAGTACTTCTATAAATATATAAATATAATTACTTACATATAATACATTTAAGAAACGGAAAGTAAATCATGAGTTTATACTGATATTTCCAATTCAAATTACAGATAAAATCTTGGCTAAAGTTTTTCAATTTAATATGTCTTACACTGAAAAATCTTGATTCAAAATGTGTAACATAATTACTCATTTGATAGGTAAATATTTTAGAGCTGATTCTTTGGTTTTATAGCCAATATACCCTGTTGGTAAAATTTTATGGGAGTAATGGTAAGACTGGCTCATTTACAAGCTTTTATAAAAACCACATCCATATACCATAGTGAATTCCACCTTTATGTTTATCTATACAGCACCAATTTTTTTTTTTTTTTTTCAAAATATCTTTTTATTTTTATGTGGTGCTGAGGATCGAACCCAGTGCCTCATGCATGCTAGGCGAGCATGCTACCACTGCGCCACAACCCCAGCCCCTACAGCACCAATTTTTAAAACAACAAATAAATAAAAGGAAGACTGGTAGAGCAGAGGAAAGGACATGGGAAGGAATGAAGGGTGGAAAAGAGGAAGTTCTGGAGACTGAAATGGAATAAATTATATTCTGTGCATATATGATTATGACAGAATAAATCCCACTATTATGTATAATTATAATTCACTAATAAAAACATTTTTTAAAAATTTAGAAACTATATCCTTACCTGTTTTAACTGTAGGGTATATTAACTTAAATAGGTACAGCCCACGCTTGATGGAAAAAATTCTTCAAATGGCCGAAGGTATTGATATTGGAGAGATGCCTTCATATGATCTGATGCTGTCCAAACCTTCCAAAGGTCAAAAACGCCACCTCTCAACATACGATGGTGAGTATACCGTTTCTGGAAGGTGAGATTTGAAGAAACAATATGACTTTCTTTTAGTGATATGAGCATGGTATATGGTTTTAAATAACATTGGTTGTTACACATAGGTAAAATATTTTCAACTTAGTTATGTACAGTTTTTTAGGATGCTAAAGAGAACTGAAAATTAAGCATACTGGAGTTATGCTATAATGCTATCCTTGAAGTCTGTGCCATGGAACCTCCCTCTAAACAGAACAACCTTATAATATCATTTGAGTATCTAAGTAACTGAATCCTCTTGGATGTGTCCAGAATGGGACCCTCTTTCTACTGAGCATTGTTATAGGAGGAAGCACTAGTGTCTGATGTGGCCTCAACCAAGTTCTTCCATAGCTTTCAGTTTGGTGTCCCCAATAAATCATTAGTTTCTGGCTGTTGTTTGTTCTAGAAATAAAATACAGCAAACACGTTTGAGCAGAACAGGTCAGAACTAAAGGTTTGGTTTTTTGTTTTGTTTTGTACTGAGGATTGAACCCAGAGGGGCTTTACCACTGAGCCACATCCCCAGCCCTTTATATATTTTTTATTTTGAGACAGGGTCTTGCTGAGTTACTTAGGGCCTCACTAAGTTGCCGAGGCTTGCTTTGAACTTTTGATCTTCCTGCTTTAGCCTCCTGAGCTGCTGGGATTATAGGCATGCACCTGTACCCAGCAAAACTAAAGTTTTGACATTGAAAACCTTTGGAATTTTTTGATGACTTTTTTTCTCTGATTTTTAGTCACAACTATGTAAATCACCATCACAAAGTTATTCACCCATGATACAAAAGAGAAAGGTTGTGTAAATGCCTCTAGTCATCATCTCTGCATTAGAGCTGTCTCCTCCATTTGCAGTCCCTCAGTGAGTTTTTCAGCACAGGTGGTAAGAGGTGTACTAGAACACCCTTCCAGGACACTTCACCTTTTTCTTTTTCTTTTTTTTTTTTTTTTTTTTTGGTACTGGGGATTGAACTCAGGGGCACTCGACCACTGAGCCACATCCCCAGCCCTATTTTGTGTTTTATGTAGAGACAGGGTCTCACTGAGTTGCTTAGTGCCTTGCCATTGCTGAGGCTGGCTTTGAACTTGTGATCCTCCTGTCTCAGCCTCCCTAAGTGCTGGGATTACAGGCTTATGCCACCACGCCCAGCACCCTTCACCTTTTAGTAGAGGTGAAGAGTACATCTCACCTATGCTTTAGCTCATTTGATGCAAAATCATCTACCAGTCATACATGGTGGTGATTCAATGGTATATTTCCTAGCAAGAGTCCTCCCTTACACATGGAAGGACAGGGAGCATCCCTCCTTATAGTGCAATCTTACATTGATAGAAGTCCCTTCACCCAAATGACTTGCAGTTTTTGTGATGGGACGTATCTTGTACCAACAATGCAGCTTGCAACTAATACTATTTTTCCTGCTTGGTACTATTTTTCCTGCTTGGTTCTTTTGAAATATTCCCATTTTAATGAATTGTAAATTTCACTCATTCTATAGGTCAAAATCCTCCTAAAAAGCAAGCCGGTTCCAAATTCCATGCAAGACCTCGTTTTGAGCCTGTCCATTTTGTAGCTAGTAGTTCAAAAGATGAAAGACAGGAAGATCATTATGGCCCTCAAACAAAAGAGGCAAATGAGCAAACACATTTTGCCAGCATGCCAAGAAACATCTACCAAGATTATACTCAAGACTCTTTCAGTGTACAAGATGGGAATTCTCAGTATTGTGATTCATCAGGATTTATTTTCACAAAAGATCAGCCTGTAACAACCAACATGTATTTTGACAGTGGGAACCGTGCCCCAAGCAGCACATCACAGCAGGCAAACTCTCAGTCAGCTCCCGAGCCTTCACCTTCACCTTCACAGACATATCCTGAGTCAGTGGTAGCTGAGAAGCAGTATTTTATTGAAAAATTAACAGCAACTATCTGGAAGAACCTTTCTAATCCAGAGATGACTTCTGGATCTGATAAAATTAATTATACATACATGTTAACTCGTTGTATTCAAGCATGTAAGACAAATCCTGAGTATATATATGCTCCTTTAAAAGAAATTCCTCCTGCTGATATCCCCAAAAATAAAAAACTTCTAACAGATGGTTACGCTTGTGAAGTTAGATGCCAAAATATCTACCTAACCACAGGTTATGCTGGCAGCAAGAATGGGTCCAGGGATCGAGCTACTGAGCTAGCTGTAAAACTCTTGCAGAAGCGTATTGAGGTTAGAGTTGTCCGGCGGAAATTCAAGCACACAATTGGAGAGGACCTTGTGGTGTGTCAGATTGGCATGCTTTCATATGAGTTTCCTCCAGCTCTGAAACCACCAGAAGACCTGGTGGTACTAGGTAAAGATGCTTCTGGGCAGCCCATTTTTAATTCTGCCAAACACTGGACCAATTTTGTCATTACAGAAAATGCAAATGATGCCATTGGCATCCTTAACAATTCTGCCTCTTTCAACAAAATGTCAGTTGAGTATAAATATGAGATGATGCCAAATCGTACATGGCGTTGTCGAGTGTTTTTGCAAGACCACTGTTTAGCTGAAGGTTATGGAACCAAGAAAACAAGTAAACATGCAGCTGCTGATGAGGCTCTAAAAATTCTTCAAAAAACACAGCCCACATACCCATCTGTCAAAAGTTCCCAGTGCCATTCAGGCTCTTCACCCAGAGGATCTGGAAAGAAGAAAGATATAAAAGATCTTGTGGTTTATGAGAATTCCTCAAATCCTGTGTGCACATTGAACGACACGGCGCAGTTTAACCGCATGACGGTCGAATATGTCTATGAAAGGATGACAGGCCTCCGCTGGAAATGCAAGGTGATCCTGGAGAGTGAAGTCATTGCAGAAGCGGTTGGGGTGAAGAAAACTGTCAAATATGAAGCTGCTGGGGAAGCTGTGAAAACCCTCAAAAAGACCCAGCCAACTGTCATTAACAACTTGAAGAAAGGAACTGTTGAAGACGTGATTTCAAGAAATGAAATTCAAGGCCGCTCAGCAGAAGAGGCTTACAAACAACAAATCAAAGAAGATAACATAGGAAATCAGCTGCTGAGAAAGATGGGCTGGACGGGTGGTGGTTTAGGTAAATCTGGTGAGGGCATCAGGGAGCCTATTTCAGTTAAAGAGCAGCATAAGCGGGAAGGGCTTGGTCTTGATGTAGAGAGGGTCAATAAAATTGCCAAGAGAGATATTGAACAGATCATCAGAAACTACGCTCGCTCGGAGAGCCACACGGACTTGACTTTCTCTACGGAGCTGACCAATGATGAGCGGAAGCAAATACATCAGATTGCTCAGAAGTACGGTCTGAAGAGTAAGTCTCATGGAGTGGGCCATGATAGGTACCTGGTGGTAGGTAGAAAAAGACGGAAGGAAGACCTACTAGATCAGCTCAAACAGGAAGGCCAAGTGGGGCATTATGAGCTTGTTATGCCTCAGGCAAATTGAGATCTTACTCATTTTGTAAATGCCAAATGAGGCTGATTTATGAATTAAAGAAATGCTACTTGTTCTCATTGCAGAGTATATTCATTCTTAACACGTTTCATCTCGTTCATTTCATATAGTGCTTTATTAGATATTGCAATCTGAAAAATTCTGTCCACTTGTAGTAGCTTAATCCAGCTGATGATATTGTGCAGTTACTGTTTGTGTCTTTGATATTGCTGTGTCCCTCAGATTTTAGTAGTTTATACAAGCAACAACACATATCCAAATGAAATTTCACCCTGAGAAAGAAATTCACATCTTAAAAAGCATGGCACAGCAATCTGCAACAATATGTAAAGTCAATATTGCTTCCAGTAAAACTACAGTTTTAATTCCAGACACACTGGAAATGTCATATCATTTTGTATTATCTATCTTCATCTTTGTGTGAAGCCAGTTATAGAATGTTTAATAGTAAATTGTGCTGTATGTGTAAATGTTCTTATCAACTAAACGATGTAAAAGTTTCTTAAAGTAATTTTAGTGTTCATTTATTTATAACTGCTATCATGTGGTTTCCAAAATATTGGAAGTGATTTACTGTATCTTGTGATATATGGGTTTTAACAAATTCTAGTCTTCATGCTGAGAGAGCACTACTTGAGAGAGCAGTTGAAAAGGCTCAAAAACTTTGATCCAGTCTGAAGAAAGGAAGCTTGAACTGTTTGTTCTTGGTGCCTTGCAGAGAGACAGCAATTCTCCATTGTAGCTTTCACACGGTTTGGATGTACCTCACATCCAAAGCAGCCACGGCTGTGGTAGAACTTGGTAAAGGACTGAAGATACATTGGTGCTTTGATGAAAAGGTCAGTTGGCTGGTCCCTCTCTCAAAACGCTTATTAAGCCCCCAAAGCCAACTTTGTAACATATTTAAAACTGCTATTTTCGCTTATTTCTGGAATGTAAAAAAAAAAAGTGTATAAGAAGAATTAGTGTATGCTTCCTGAATAAAAAGGAGCCAAAGTTGGTCAAAGTGGTGGTGTGCTTATTTCTGGGCAGCAGCCCTAATGTGACACTTTGGGTCTTTGGAAAGGGGAGGTGGTATTTGTACAAAATATTTCAACCCCAGAGTACCTGTGGATGAACTTAGTAATGATTTAGCAGGTGGGACTGATAGGAATCCGTCACTCATCATGTTCCTATGTACAAATATGCTGGCTTCATCCAGATTATAAGCTGTTCACTTTATGAGATTTTTGCGTTTGTATCTCAGATACATTAAGTATAACCTCACCAATAACAACACAGATGAATTGATAAACACCTCCAATGAAATGATGTTGAGGATGATTAGGTTGTTTACAGTGTCTTAAAACTTAGCACCGTGCTTGACATTGTAATTGGCCTACAATAAACAGTAATTTCCTTTACCATTTTTTACTTTTTGCACTGAGACTTCAGTTAAATGACTGTTATCAAATATAAAGGAATTAGACTTTACACCTGGATCTAACTTGCAGGCACCTACAGTGACTTAACAGTGTGTGACATTTGCTTTTCCACTGTCTTCCTTTCCTAATGTTAGTAGGAGAAATGACGTATGCATTTTATTTTGGTATTTAATATTTTAACGGTGGCAAAGGGAACTAAGCTAAAAATCTGTATAGATTTTTTTTTAACCTACAAGATTCATGCCAACCTTGGAAAGCTGTAGTTCAGTTAGTGAGAAAAACCTGTTTGATTCTCTGAGTAAGAGTAGCTTTGTAAATTACAAGATGTGAAAACTTGATTTCTCTTTTTACTTCTTCCTAGAATGATTTTTTTTTAGAGAAAAAAGATAGGGAAATGTTACATATAAATGAAATTTCTTTTTTGCTATTGGGGATTGAACTCAGGACTCAACCACTGAGCCACATCCCCAGCCCTATTTTTGTGTTTTAAGTAGAGATAAGGTCTCACTGAGTTGGTTGGCTCCTTCCCGCTGCTGAGACTGGCTTTGAACTCACAATTCTCCTGTCTCAGCCTCCCAAAGTGCTGGGATTACAGGCGTGAGCCACTACGCCCGACTTCAAATTCCTTTAGATAAGCCTTAATAGATCAGAATATTAATGCAGTTACAGGTAAGCCTTATAAGTAATGGGGTCAAATATATATTAATTTTATTCCTGCTTTGGAGGGGCCCAGTTTCCTACCTTTTTTTTTTTGGTACTGGAGGTTGAACATCCCCAGCCCTATTTTTTTATGTAGAGACAGGGTCTCACTGAGTTGCTTAGCGCCTCGCCGTTGCTGAGGCTGGCTTTGAACTTGATTCTCCTGTGTCAGCCTCCCTAAGTGCTGGGATTACAGACTTGAGCCACCACGCTTGGCTAGTTTCCTACCTTTGAGATCAGCCTTGGTACTGATGCAGAATTAGAACAAAGTCACTTAATTTTGCTTGAGTATAAAATAATGTTGAGAAATGAGGTTGGCAAGAATGGGCTGCTGACAACCTTGCTGTTTCATTTTGTCTCTTTAGTTGGTATCCTGATTTTCTCTTTGAAATAGTCATTTTTAAGCCACCAATCAACCTTGCTATGAAACCTGTTCAGTACATGAGCAGTTTTATTTGGATAGCTTAAATATGTTATACTGAAGAACTGTTTTCAGTTTTATATATTTGGTACTGAGTCTCACATCTACTTTTGGGATTCCCCCCATCCCCTTTGATTGCAAAATGAATGGAAATACCATGCATTTCATTGGGGTTCTTTTTTTAGTAGTATACAATGCATTCACTTCACCATGGGTAACCCCTAAAGCTCGAAATGAGTCCTAAATAAAGGACTCTAATTACAACTTTGGTTCTTCATTATACTTACTTCCCTACATCAGCAGGTGCAGAATGGAAGACAAGTTCAAATCTGACTGCCATTTGGTAAGGGACCTTGCATGTCTGTTTTAGTTAATTTTGTTATAATTATTACATGCAGGCAGCCTGTGGTATTAACAGTTGAAGAGAGGAAAAAAAGCAATTAGCATTAATGTTTAAATGAGGAGTAAATGGTGCCTTTGACCATAGATATGTTTTGGGAGGTCAGGTTCTTGGCTTTGTTGTAAGGTTTTTAAAAGGATTTTCCCACGAAAGAGATTGAGAATATTGTTTCTCAGGAGATGTACAAAATAAAATGTTACCAAACTTGCCCATTCCCAGTCTCATCCTAAATTTTTTCCAGTATGATTAACTGTAATATTTAAGCTACCCAGCCACAGGATGCCAAAGTTAATTAAATGTTGAACTGTCCACCAAGTAAAAGACTAATTGAGGGAGTATTAGACCTCAGAAATTAACCTGAAGGAAAATACTAAGCACATATAAGGACATTGCTCGTAGATGAAACAGTCCAATTAGTGTGTTCATGGAGATGGAACTGCCCTATGCTAAGTAAGGCTTCTTTAAGTATGCATGTCTTAAATGATGAATGGGGTACATACATACATAAGGACTTAATTTCATTTATCTCCCCAACAAGTACTAAGATATGGTAGTTTTCAGGAAGTCATTGTCCTTGTCTCTTTTTAAAATGAAATGGGTTGCTCCTTTGAAGAAAGCAGTTATGTTAAAACATGGCAACAGAGGACACCTGTGCTTCCAAATGTTACACAAGCTTTAAAACACCATTTTAAATAATAGTTTGGTACTATTTGTTTTTAAAATAGGGCTTTTTAAGAGGTGGAATGTCAGGATCAACAAAGTAGATCTTAGTCTCTTGAGGACACTGGTAAATGCCCAGGTTTGTGTATTCTCTTACCACAGTTTTGTTCCCTTGGTGGCCATAATATACATTGAAGACACTTTTTGAATAATTTTCTATTCTGTGAAAATGTATTTTTAAAAACAATGACTGAAAAAAAGGTTTTCTCCAACAGTCTCCTTATTCCCACCCCGAGAAACAGTATACTGTAATACCATAATATTTATTTTAAAAGGGGAAATGAGTATATATGAGATCTCAAAAGAAATTAATACCAGAAGTTCATACTAAGCTAAAACACACCTCTACAGCAAAATTTTAAGGTTATTTTTATTTACAACTTTTGAAAAATGTACATTTTTTACATGGGTTACTTGTGCAACATTAGACTTCAAAGAACAATAAACTCATAAAAGGTAATAATGAAACATTAGACAAATCACTTATAAGCTTTGTATATCTAAAAGTGTAAGTATCCAAAGAAATATTGTAGACATAGGCTTTAAGGTTCTTGTAACACTGAAAGAGAAGAAACTAAAGCATGCAGCAATAACTCAAGATTTGAGTGGAAAATAGTTTGCCACAGATATGTGCCCTTGAATTAAAACAAAAAAACAAAATGGAGGATTGTAAGTTTGTTTTTCTAGGGCAATACTTCTCCTTTAAAAAGATGAAAGGATTTTCAACTTTCCCTAGCTCAAAAACTGTTGATTGTTTCCATTCCTTTGCTCCTACACCTCTTTAAGAAACAAAACAAAACAAAACAAACCTGAGAAGACCAATATTCAGAAACCTGACACATGTGACCTGTCAGTATCTTGCTAAGAGTAGATGTGTCAGTTCCTACAATTGCTGCACTCCTTGGCTGAGTCCTTCCAACATTCTCTTCCCTACCAGTAAATATCATCTTGTAATTCATATTACAAGATATTAATATCAAAGGATTTTTAGCTTCTGTTTCCCTTTCAAAACTTTATATGGATTTGTTTCTCTGTCTTGTACAGACCGTATTCTAAACACATTCACATCTAAGCCCCACGCAAGGGAAGGACCAGCCAGCATGAAACACTTTGGCAAACATTCTGTTAAAAATAACATCCTGGTCTTCAAACTATGCATAAGAACCATTTGTGTAACAATGCATCTTAAAAGCTTAGTGTAAAGTACAGTAACAAATAACTGCCCAAAGGCAGGAGATGAGATACAACAAAAAAAGAATTAAGCATTAGTAATTTTTCCAAGTAACCCAGGTACAGTACATTTGATTTCATAGAGGGTGTTTTCTGATGTTCAACAAGAGAGTAGAAGGGGTAGGAAAAACTTGGCAAGGGAAGATGGAAACAGCAGAACAGCTATTTTGCTTTTAATAAAGTAAATGTAATGACACAGGAATAAGAAGGTGATAAACACATCAATATATATTTTTCTTATGCCCAGCCTCTTTTGCTCCACCTGGCGGTCAACAGTCGCGCCAGCTCTGTTCTACTATGGCAGAAACACGCTTTTCATATTCCCGCTTATTCTCCTGGTACAGCTGAGCAGCCTGGCTGTTTGCAGGACTATTGGGATTGGGTTCATCCAATAGAGACTATGGAGAAAAAAAATTTAAATGTCAGTTCCTTAATGCTCAGGATAAGCAGCTATTTTATCAGGTAATACAGTGGAACTGTCCTAAGTAACAACTAAATTTGCTGTCTTTTTTAACATAATTGTACTAAGCTAGAGTTACATTAATTGTGAGTAGTTAGGCAAATACATGCATGTGTTGGGGTTCTGGTGACTTGGGGTCTTAAAGGTCTACATTTTATCTATAAAATTAGCTTTGACCAAATATAAATAAAAAGGTCTTAAAAGTTATGACTTTCAAAAAACAACTTGTAGTGTACACACATCAAAGGTCACAGTCATATTAAGGAAAAATTCACCTGTATGGATGTTAAAATGGAAGACACATCATAGGTTGGACTCCAACGGTTCTGAAGTATATCCAGACATATACTACCATCTGCATAGACTAAGTATAGAAAAAAGAATGGTAAACATAAGACCCTTAAAGTTTTAACATTATAGTCAAGACAAAGAATAGTCAAATATACTTTGCTTTTGAAGCTTAAAAAGATTCCTAGGTTACTTCCCAGCTAACTGCCTAAAGAGATGAATCATAATCATTACTAGTGAAATAATCAGGATAATCAGGGGATATCAAAAGTGACTGGTACAAAACTGAAAGAAACTTCATGTTCCTCCTTCTGAAGATTGCCCTATTATCCAGGAAATCATATATATTTTCTAACAGGGTCCCTATATAGCCATACAATTGTGGGAAATTTGTTCTATTCACTCACTCCTCAGGTCTATTTCAATCAGCTGCCATCTTTAACTTTCCAGTTCGAGTAAACTACATCTCCCCTGTGAATGGTAAAAGATAGCTCAGAGTTCACAAGATTCCATCTTGTCTTAAAGAGAAAAAAACATCTTATACCATGAAAAATACTTTATCAATCTGAATAAATAGGCAAGCTATTCTAAACTTACTACTAGGGGAAAAATAGCAAAAGCTGGAATCCTATAGAACTGTAGCACTTTTCCAACAATATTTCAACAACAGGATCTAACATTCAGTGGGTTTGGGGCATCTGTATTTTTAATACTCCATGGTAATTCTGACATGCATCCAAAGTTGAAAATTACTGTTCTACATGCTAGTAATGATAATTACAACACATGGTTACCCCAATCTGGCCTAGCATTAAAAGGAAATCTCAATAGCATCCTTAATTTTGTTTAATAAGTAAATGACAAAGATCATCAAAATCAGGAGGTGCTTAGCCTCTAAACAAGGGAAAGCACCTTCACTGTTTCAATTCTATGACTGCAGATCAAGATGGCAAGGGACCAAGCTCAAATTTCAGGAAACAGCAAGATGCCTAAGCAAATACCCAAGTACTATACTACAGATAAATAAATAGGAAATGTGGAATACCACCATAATAAACATTGCAATAATTTAAAACACTATCAAAAGTGATACTTGCCATTGGGATGAAACATCTTAGAGACAAATCTAACAGTAGGTGGTTTATTCGGATATTCTTCAGTGAATTCTATTGTAAGCTTAAATGTTCCTGTAGTTAGAAAAGAAAGGGTTAATAAAATGTATTTATCATTGTTCAATAGTACTTTGTTTAATACTATGAGTTTTTTCAAGTATCAACTGAAATAATGCAAAGATGTAAAGAGGAAAGACAGACCAGGTAAGAAATACATCTCTAGTAATTGCTCTAAAGATGGACAGATATTCTAAAAAACACCACCCAAAGGTGATTTGTTTTTTGTTTTGCCATTATTCTCTCCCAAAATAAAATACAGCCATCATGAATTCAAAATTACTGCCTGCAGGATAACTTTGGTCCCCGCAGTTTGAAAATACTCTTAAAATAAAATGATAGGGCTGGGATTGTAGCTCAGCGGTAGAGCGCTTGCCTCGCATGCGTGAGGCCCTGGGTTCGATCCTCAGCACCACATACAAAGCAATAAAATAAAGACATTGTGTCCATCTATTTAAAAAAAAAAAAAAAATAAGTGCATTTAAAAAAAAAAATAAAATAAAATAAAATAAAATAAAATGATAAAAAACTGGCCCCAAATTTTGCCTTTTTTCTTTAGAAGACCGAAAGACTTCAAATTCAGCTGCTATCTTTAACTCTCCAGTGATTCTAAATGTACTAGGAAGAATAAAAGCACAAAGAGTCAAAAACCAATGCTAGAAATACAAAGCCATAATCAAGCTGTTTTTAAAATTAAAATGAATAAGTATAAGTGTTCACTGGTCCCTTTTCATGTAATAGTGACTAATGAAAATTTAATTGAATCTAACAGACTTCATAGCCCCTCTCAAAAACTCTTCAGTATGACTCATAAAGTACTTCACTATAAAAATGACTCAATTATTCACACTAATGTAGGGAATTAATGGCAGAAAACATTTAAAAATTACATTTGCTTTATATCACACTCATAACTTCTACAAACCTATTTTTCTTGTGATGTTTGTTTAGTTTACTACTATTGAAAATAAATTACTTCTCTTGAATATATGTCACCCTAAGGTCCTAAAGGTGACAGCATACTAAGTTATAGATAAACTGGATCTCATTCAAGAATTGTATGATGCTTTGGCCAGGTGCAGTGGCACAAACCTGTAATCCCAGCACTCACGGAGGCTGAGACAAGAGAATCGCGAATTCAAAGCCAGCCTCAGCAATGCGAGGCACTAAGCAACTCAGTGAGACCCTGTCTCTACATAAAAAAAAAAAAAAATAGGGCTGGGGATGTGGCTCAGTGGTTGAGTGCCCCTGAGTTCAATCTCCAGTACCAAGAAAAAAAAAAGTATCAGTTATTATCTGGTGTAAGAGAATGCATGTCCTACTATGTTACTCTGGTCCATTTAATAAATTATTTATTATAATACAATGGACCGACTTAGCATAATTTATTACTGGTTCCTCCAGAGTTAGCAATTTATTTTTTCCTTGCTCCCATTAATAAGTTATTACTGCTTAAGAAGAAGAGAGAATACTACCATTATTCTACTGCTATATTTATTACACAACAATCCCAAAAAGTGGGCTGTGGCTGTGGCTCAGTGGTAGAGTGCTTGCCTAGCATGCGTGAGGCACTGGGTTCGATCCTCAGCACCACATATAAATAATAAATGAATAAAATAAAGATCCATCAACAACTAAAAAAATTAAAAAAAAAATCCCAAAAAGTTTGTTTTCTATTACCAAGCTCACAGAAAACAATTTGCTAACAAAATTTCACTTAGTATGAACATGTGTCCCAAAATTCAGAATACTTTAAAGTGAAACATAGTGTTGGGGGTGTAGCTCAGTGGAACAGTACTTGCCTAACATGTCTGTGCAAGGCCCTAAGTTCCATCTTCAGTACTGCAGAATAAAGTAAAATGCAACATATACAGACATGCTATATTCCCCAAACTATTATCACTCCAAAAACTATTTGATTTTGGAAGCCATATCTGAGGATACTGTGTGTTATAACTAAGGATAGAAAGTAAAATATTATGGAATGGACAAACATACCATAGCCCATCAGAACATACTCCACCTTTATCACCACCTGGTCATAAATCTTCCTCCTTTTGAGGAAGAAAGCACAGTCCTTCCTTTTCAGTCGTACTGAAAATATGCAGGAAAAAGTGGGAGTGGTAGAGAGTTCAAAAAACTTTCAGCTTCCTATTGTATCTCAAGTGTAAAGATATCAGGATCAATGCTGAAATCTGATTATACTAAGTGACTGATTACCAAGAAATTGCTCTAAATTGGGCAGACTTCACAGCATACCTTAAATCAAGACCATCATTAAATATGATCTCTAAAGGTGATAAAACAATACATTAGGGAAGCATAAGCAAAATGAGAAGAGCACAGTGGATAAAAGTACAGATTTTGTGGTCAGACAGACCTGGGCACAAATCCTTGCTTTGCTACTAACTAGCTATGAAACCTCAGGGAAGGTGCTCAACTTGACTAAACCTCAAGTTCCTTGGGCTGGAGCTCAGAGGTAGAGTGCTTGCCTAGCATGTACAAGGCCCCGGGTTCAATCTCCAGCACCACCAAAGTGAATAAGAATAAACTGGAAGTTCTTCATACGTAATGTGAGGTTAATAGTAGTAGTCATCACTCACCACAGCATTATTGAGGTTTACTTTAAATAAGGTAAACATGCACAGTGCCACAAAATTAAGTGCTCCATAAATATGGGAAATTATTTTAACTATAATTCTAAAGTCTTACATCTCTAGAACTTACCAAAGGAGACAAAAGTCAAAAATGCAAACTTAACTGTCAGTAAGAAATAATGAATTCAGATATCAAATAGTGCTTACTTTCTGGCATACATAAAACACTCATGGTTAAATACGAGTTACATATACATGTTGTTGGTTCACAAATTCCTTGACTTGAGCTTTCTGACTAACACATGCCCAGAAGTTCAACAAGATGGTTACCTAGCCACCAAAGAAGTTAATCAAACATCCTTTAAAGCAGCTTTTAATATTGAGAGATAAAGCAACCTGTTTATGTCTACCTGGATATAAATTAAGACCAAATTCTCATTTAATATACAAACGGGTTATTTCATACTTTTAGCTACACTGTTTAATGTCACACCCTCTTTAGTATAACCCTCAATGCAATTCCTAAGATCTAAGAAAAAGTTATGAAATTTAAAATGCTTAGAGTTAATAATATACAATTTGAGACTAGAGCTTACCCTCAAGAATATTTAGAAGGTTAGGCTTTAAAATAACTAAAAACTTAGGCCTCACCACTGTTGTACCCAATTTCTACTGGTTTTGTTCATTTTTGTTCAATGTTCTGAGGAGGCCAAAACATTGTAAGGAAACTAACAATCCATCTATACATAAAAACCAGGAAAATTGCATAAATGTGTTAAATGGCTTGTGTATAGCAATAAGTACTGACAGGATTGAACTAGAGAATGTATGTTTTGCATAAAAACATACACAAATTCAAATTTTTGAAAATACCATGTTTGGCCAAAGAAAACCCCTCTGCAGGTGTTTTCTGCCATTTTGCTAATACTTCGTGACCCCTAAGGAGAAAGTAAAGCACCTGTAATTTAAAAAATTTTTGATGACTGAAAATTTTTAAGATAATACTCTAAACTCTTTCATCATAGGAGTTATTTAAAGAATACCCTGAATGGACTCTGATTCCATAAAAAAAAAGATTTACACTCGAACTCTTAAGAACATATGTATTATAAAAGCAAATACAGTACTTTACCATGTCTATTAACAATTTTTAGATATTACAAATATTCTGAAATTTGTAGTAACTAATATATACCAAGATGTTTTGACAAGGAAGTATTTCAATCCAATGTTTTGGTAGTATAAGTTCTTCAGAACATATTCAGTTTACTTTATGTGAAGTCAAGTCAAACTACCTTTAAGAATTTCTTAAGATTCCCTCTATTTAGGGCCTGGCTATCCCAGAAACTTCCACCATGAATAGTTTACAAGGAAGAAGCAAAAGTAGCTTGAGAGCTCTTAACATGTATAACACATTGGAAATAGTAAAGTCAACTATGCCATTTACCCCTAAATCAATCTTTTCCCTAACTATAAATTCCCCAACTATAAACAGGGGTATTCAAACAATGGTCAAACATATTTTTTGTAGCAAGTTCTAGGCATCTGTGGAGATCAGACTCTTTGACAGAATGAATCTGAGAAGGGTACTGTCATTTAGTGTAATTCCTTTCAGTAATACCAGAATGGAGATACACGTCATCAAAAATAGTAATGTCAAAGGGGACAGTCCAGGTAGATAATGGATTCCGTAAGTACCTTTTCAATTCATACCACTTAACAAGAGAAGCACCCTTGAAATTTTAAGTAGCCAACCTCCAGCAAAGTGATGTACTATAAATAAAGCTGCGCCTAGCATAAAACAGTCTGAATAAAATGAGGGAAAAAATGAAAACACAGCCTACTAGGCCTGAAGTAATACACAGTTAATCTGTATACAAAGCTTAGGTGTAAAAAATTAGCACCAGCCAGGTATAGTGGCCCATGATTGTAATCCCAGTGACTCCAGAGGCTAAGGCAGGAGGATCACAACTTCAAGACCAGCCTTAGCAACTCAGTGAGGTCCTAAACAACTTAGCAAGACCTTAAGCCGGGCGCGGTGGCGCACGCCTGTAATCCCAGCACTTAGGGAGGCTGAGACAGGAGAATCGCGAGTTCAAAGCCAGCCTCAGCAATGGCGAGGCACTAAGCAACTCAGTGAGACCCTGTCTCTACCTAAAACACAAAATTGGGCTGGGGATGTGGCTCAGTGGTCGAGTGCCCCTGAGTTCAATCTCCAGTACCAAAAAAAAAAAAAAAAAAAAAAAAAAAACTTAGCAAGACCTTGCCTCAAAAATAAAAAGGGACATAGTTCAGTGGTTAAGCACCTCTGGGTTCAATCTTCAGTGCAAAACAAAACAAAACTAGCATTAATCTAGTAGAGAAAAATTAAATCTAGCTAGTTCTTGCACCAATCAGTTCCAATGATTAACTGCACCAAAGTAATATGTCCTTAGGCTCACTCCCTCCCTCCTGTCATATCTTTTTATCAAAGCACTGAGGAACAATGCTATTTACCCAGGGGGTAAAGTAGAACAGAAGCTAAAAGTATTTAGGTGACTGTCCAGTTTCCTAAGGAAATCTCAGTATTTGAGACAAATTATCAAAATGGTTGATCTTGACTTACCTCACAGCATTTTGGAGACTGGCAGCATCAAAAAGCAATCCGACTCCACAACATAAGTTTATATTACGTAGTTTGCAGAAATGTTTTTGTTCCCATCTTCAAACTGAAGGGTGTGTGTGTGTGTGTGTGTGTGTGTGTGTGCGCGCATGTGCATGCATGCTATGTGACCAAAGGAAGATAAAGCATTGAGAAAAAATAATAAGATTCTTTTCTTTTTAAAAATATGTAAGATATTAAAGAATTTAATGAGCTCAAATGTTTAATATTAATCATCTTTTAAATGTATTAAACTTTCAACAAACAAGTAACAACTAAACACACCCACACACACAATTGATAAAATTATATCACTGTCAATTTCCTGATTGTGATATTGTAAGTATAGTCATTCAAGATGTTACCAAACAGGGGTTTGTTGGGGGGACAAGTGAAGCATATACAGGGTCTCTACATAGTAGTTCCTGCTACTGCATATAAATCTGTAATTATCTCAAAATAGAAAGTTTTAAATTTTTTGCAGTGCTGGGAATTGAACCCAGGGCCTCACACATACAAGGCAAGCAATCTACCACTAAGCCACGTGCTCAGCCCTCAAAATAAAGAGTTTTTAAAGAGCAATTAACATTTGTGTTTTAAACATTAAACATAAATAATTTTTAAAAATATATACCTATTGGTATATGTAGTACCTTCAAATAGGTTGGACACTGGTCAAGAGGGTACAATTAAGGCTAACTACAATTTTGAAGCTGCCTTGAGTAGTGAATGTAAAGTCTTGATGAAAGGCACACATTGCAAATTCATTTAAAATCAAGAAACAATATACTGAAATTAGGCATTTAAGACCATCTTAAAGTAGTGAGGCTGACAGGCATTCAATGTCAGATTGTAGAGACCAGATAATTATGTGAAAGGGATTCTTGCACCCAGTCAGCATCCAACAAACACACACCAAGCACCTGCTGGACACAGTCCCTGCCCTTGGGATAGAATTCTGAACTAGATGATCTTTGCAGTCTGTACCGATTGTGAGCAACTGGTTGGTTTTGTATTAACTCAGTATTTCTAATGAAGGGCTGAATTTGGCAAGATCAACTGCCCAAATCTCGAAATTATTAGTGCCAGTGCTATGGTGCTCCTTTTAACTAAGTGATCGCCTTACCCAGATTGTTTTTGAAAGAAGAAAGAAAGAGAAAAGGTGCAATTGTAGTTAAGCAGACAAGTTCCAGAACAACCTGCCACACATTGGATTCCACTCAAGCCTTTAGTAGGCAGAGTCTAGGCAGAAGCAGGTTCCTAAGTAGGAGGCACTTGCAGGATGACTGGGAACCCCTTCCCCAGCTGATCAGGCTCCTGAAAGGTGAGTAAAGAAACTCTCTCTTACCATCCTCAAATGGGGTCCCTTCAGGCCTGCAACACAGAGAAAACCAGTCAGTTCCCACTTAAAGGGATCCCTTCTCCTGGTTCATTTTAAGGGGATGGTCATCCAAGGTCTGCCATCCCTAACTCTGGTCAACCACTGCTGCCTAGGTTGAAAACCACTACAAGTACACATTTTGGGCTCAGAAACACAGTGCAGGCCGCCGCGCCTAACCACCACCACCACTCCCCACCCCGCCCCCCTAGAACTCCAAACGGTTCCCCCGGCAGCGGGAATCAAACTAATCGAGGCACAGGCTCCGGGGTGGCGCCTAGGCCCGACCAAACCCAAACATTTTCCCTTTCACCCTCCGCCTTCTTAAAGGGCCTGACCCGGAAAGCACACTGAGACGGTTGGTGTCTCCCATCCCTCGCCAGCGCCGGGAACGCAGACTCACCCAAAAATGACCGCGTTCCAAACCATTATGTTGTTCTCGGACGGAGCCCCACTGACTCCAGCCGGAGGATCCTCCTGCAACCTTTAGAGAAAGACAGGGGCCCCCGAGTCCGGCACTCGCGTCCGCCCTCTACTACCTTTACTCCACCCGGCCCGTTCCGCCTCAGGACCCGCCCTGTGCCCCGGCGGGCAGCCCCCCGGCCTCCGCTGTCCCTGACGGTTTACCTCTTGAAGTCCCGCATGAGGCGCCGCCGAGCCGGGGTGGACATCTCTCTAGCAGGGTCAGGGGTGGGGCATACACCAGAGTCTCTGGTCCCCCTGGACGGTAACGAGGCCGAGGAGGCTGAAGAAGCCGAAGAAGATGTGGAGGAAGCACCCAGAGGAACAGCACTGCCTCTCCGAAGTCGAGGGTCGGTCTGGCGCCGGCTAAGCACCACCCCGGAGTAGACGGGGGCTGAACCAACCTGAAAGGAAAGGAGGGGGTGGTGGTGGAACGCCTTACGCCGGACAGGCCATACCAAGACGAGCGGGGGGGGGGAGCGAAAGTTGCTTATGTCATTAAATCTCAGCTAGGAAGCAGGGAGTGGTTCCTGGATGGTCTAGGGTGAGAGACAAGCTTCGGGGCAAACGAAAGCATACAATTCACAAGGATTTAGTGGTGGAACGGGTCTGTCTCTACTTGCCAATTAGAAGACGAACCCTGGGAAGTTTTCTGTTTTTCTTTTTCTTTTAAGACCATATCATTTATTGAAGCGCACACTATGGCTGGGGTGAGGAAAGGAGGAGAGGGGAGGAGAAGATTACCAAGTCCCAAACTAGTGGAAGTATGAGTGGGCGGAGGCAAAACCTGTTCTCAAAAAGCGGGAACTCTAGGGTATAATCCCCTGAGGACACAGGAGACCCGGATGGGGGTGAGGGGGAGGTGAGGGGGAGGTGAGGGGGAGGTGGGGGTGGGGTGAAGGGGAGGTGGGGGTGGGGTGAGAGGGGAGTGGGGGTGGGGAATTGGTTAAGATCGTGGGAAAGCAAAAGAATAAATCAGCCTTGACTATGAAAGGAGGCCGAGTCCCTTTTATATAGAATGAATGTCCAGGATTCTGATCCTAACATTTAGGGGTCAGTGATTACCCTAAAGCTGAATAAAATGGTGTTGGGTGTCCTCAGGGAGAAAATGGGAGCTTAAGGCAAGTACAATATGTTTGTTGTTTGTTTGTTTTGTTTGTTTGTTTTAGTTCTGGGCACTCACAATTTGGCTCTGGAACCACATTTCCCCCTTGGCAGTTCAACAAGCCAAGTGGCTAGTATATGTTCAGAAGAGTCCAAGGTATCCAACTGCAGAGAATTGGAAGGACAGTGGATCTGGAGTGAAAATCACAGTAAGATGTGCGTGGAAAAGCTGCAGGTTTCAGGGAGGAGTCACAGTTAGTACGTGGACCTGCAAAAGCAATAACATTTTTAAAGAAGAATTTTTAAAGGTCAATTCAAAATAATTTAGAAGGTAGGAAAAAATGTTCATTTAAGAATTATAGAGGGGGGCTGGGATTGTAGCTCAGTGGTAGAGCGCTTGCCTTGCATGCGTGGGGCACTGGGTTCGATCCTCAGCACCACATAAAAATAAATAAATAAATAAAGATATCGTGTCCATCTACAACTAAAAAAATATTAAAAAAAAAAAGAATTATAGAGGGCTGGGGAGATAGCTCAGTGGTAAAGCACCTGCCTAGCATGCATGAGGCCCTGAGTTCAATCCCCATCACCACATAAAAAAATAAAAAATTTTAAAAAACAATAAAGTTTAAAAAAATAATTATAGAAAATATGAGAAGCCGGGCGCGGTGGCGCAAGCCTGTAATCCCAGCACTTAGGGAGGCTGAGACAGGAGAATCGCGAGTTCAAAGCCAGCCTCAGCAACGGTGAGGCGCTAAGCAACTCAGTGAGACTCTGTTTCTACATAAAACACAAAATAGAACTGGAGATGTGGCTCAGTGGTCGAGTGCCCCTGAGTTCATTCTCTAGTACCAAAAAAAAAAAAAAAGAAAATATGAGAAAGGTAGGCTTAAGTCATGGACAGTTTTGAATTCCAAGCTAATGGATTCCTTGGAAGGTGATTGAGCAGGAAGGTTACATTATTAGAGCTGTGCTAATCAAACATTGGCCCCAGGAGAGCAGCTAGCCCACTCTTGCGATATTTTAGGTAAGAGATACTGAACCGGGCAATGCAAATAAAGGAGAGGTTGGGATGAATGGAGAGAACTTGGCAACAGATTGAATGTGGGGGCAAGAGAGTAGCAGGAGTCAAGGACAGTTAAAGCACTAAATCTCAAGATAAATGGGGACTCTGAAGGTGCCATTATCAGGATTAGTGTGTAGAGGGGGAGGGGTCAAGTTTGGGAGAAGAAATTTTGATTTCTTGAGTTCATGGGACTAATGAGACATCCACATGAAGATGTCCAGGAGGAATCATACATGCAGGAATTTGTTTTTAACATGGGAGGTAGGAGCCACTTAAATCTTCCATTAACTCCAACTTAGGACCCAGGAATCTTAGGGAAGGGTGGCATCCTCTTAGGGGAGGCAGAATTCCACCTACCACAGTAATAGCAGGATAGAAAGGAGAAGCATGTGAGTCCCCAAATGGTGAGAAATTGCACAATACAAAAATCATCGATCTGGTGGGGTCAGGACAATCTTCGTGATATGGATCTGTTTCCGTTTTGCTTCAAGAGAAATGAAAGTCAGCTTGAGAGAGAAGAACCCAAGCAGTTTATATAAGAGGAACAACATGAACCAGGACATGAAGCTAAACCATCTTCTAGGAAAGTGAAGAAGTTAACATGGCTAATGAAAAGGTTCTTCACTGGGGAGGGATGAGACCTCAGCCTAGAAAAGTGAGGGTGAAGGAAGTTGACTAATGTCCTCAAATACATAGGGGCACTCGACCACTGAGCAAAATCCCCAGCCCTATTTTTGTGTAGCTTTTATTTAGAGACAGAGTCTCACTGAGTTGCTTAGCGCCTCACCGTTGCTGAGGCTGGCTTTGAACTCGCGATTCTCCTGTCTCAGCCTCCCTAAGTGCAGGGATTACAGGCGTGCGCCACCGTACCCAGCTGGGTAATTTAGTTTTTTAAAAATAGAATTTAGAATTTTTTTTTAAATGTTTATTTTTTAGTTGTAGGTGACATAATATCTTTATTTTATTTTTATGTGGTGCTTAGAATCGAACCCAGTGCCCTACGCATGCTAGGCGAGCACGCTACCACTGCGCCATAATCCCAGCCCCAGAATTTTTTAAATACCTTTATTTTATTTATTTATTTTAATGTGCTGCTGAGGATCAAAGCTAGTGCCTCACATGTGCTAGGCAAGCACTCTACCACTGAGCTATACAACCCCAGCCCAGTAGTTTAGGTTTGATGGACAGCACTTATAAGAGTTGAGCATGGGAGAGATATATTGAATATATCCTATTGAGAAGCAGCACACACTGTCCTGAAGAGTATGAAAGGGACTGGGAAGCTCTGCTACTGAATATAAATGTTTGAAATCCATTGCAAGACATGAATGTGTTTGGGGGCTGAGTATGTAGCATGAGGCCCTGGGTGAGATTCCCAGCACTGCAGAAAAATAAAAAATAAGGTATTTGAATTTGTTGTGGGCTTTTCCTTTTTTTAAAAACCCCTTTTCTCTTCCTTCCTTGAACTGTATAATCATGACAACCCAAGAGCATGAACCAAAGCAGTTTAGAAGCCTCATGGCACCGGCCTGGGAATAGCTTTTTCTGACTGTAGAATGGAATTACATCACAGGAACACTGTGCCCCCACATTCCTCATCCGAAGCAGGGTTGTCATAGCAAGCAGTAACACAGAAGATTGTTTCCCAGCACAGATGATTATCAGGCTAGCACATAACTAACTATAGCACCATTGGCCAAGCATTCCGTCCACCCCCAGCTCACCTTGACATCTTGAAGAAATACCCTCTTCACAACCAAGCCCCACCCTCACCTCCACCCAAGAGAATGGGCCAAGAAACTAGAAGCCCTTTCAATTTAAAGAAAAGTGTATTGGCAATTAATCTGTGTGTTTTCAGGGCTCTTTCAACCCTCGGAAAGATAAGAGATTCCAAATTGTCCACAGGCAAGGATTTGAAATTTTTCCTAAAAGGGAGGATTATAAATTACGGGAATATATGACTAGGGAAATTGTGGAGTTTCATTCATGAATATTTCATCATGCAGAATGGATTCTGACTTTTCTGAAATATTTTAGGTTAGAGAAGATATGGAATAACTATCATTTATTGAATTATAAGGCTGTAAGTTTATATTTCTAGTATTTAGTGGAGGCAATAGACTTATGTTCCTATGACTGCCACTTCTTTTTTCTTTTGTACCAGGGATTGAACCCAGGGGCACTTAATCATTGAGCCACGTGCCCAGCCCTTTTTATTTTTTCTTTTGAGACAGGGTCTCACTTAGTTGCTTAGAGCCTTGCTAAGTTGCTGAGGCTGGCTTCAAACTTGCTATCCTCCTTCCTCAGCCTCCTGAGTTGCTGGGATTACAAGCATGCACCACTTGTGCCTAGCTGACTTCCACTTTTGATGATAATATTCAGTGTAAATAGCAATTAAGAAACAATAGAGCCTGATATGGTGGCACATGCCTGTAATCCCAGCAACTCAGGAGTCTGGGCAGGATGATCAAAAGTTCAAGGCCAGCTTCAGCAATTTAGCAAGGCACTGCCTCAAAATAAAAAAAATTAAAAAGGACTGAGGATGTATCTCAGTAGAAAGCACCCCTAGTTTCAATTCCCAGTACCAAGAAAAATAAAAGAATGAAGCAATGAAACAAAAGAAAATAAAATCAAAAGTCCTCCCTTGACTCCAATGATATTACAAGATAAGTCCAGAGAACCACTTGTAAGAAGCAACAGTTATCAGAGAGTGTCTCTTGGCAAGTAGTAGTTTGTTTTCCACTTACAGCTCCTAGAAATATCAGAACTTAGAGAAATAGACAAATTAGGGCCTTGACTGTAGTATTCACTAGCTGCTGAATTGCTGAATCAAGAGAACAAAAGTATGGTATGGCAGGCTGAATAAATTGCCCCCCAATCTCCATGTCATAATCAATTTCTGGAACATGTGAATATGTTACCTTATGTGGAAAAAGGGACTTTTCAGATGTGGGTAAATTAAGAATCAGGACATAGGGAAAATATCCCAGATTAAGTGTGTGGGCCTGCTGCAGCAACCCTAGCCCTTGTAAGAGGGATGAAGTAGGAGTCAGAGTTCAGAAGAAAGCCATGTGATGACAGAAGCAGAGACAAGTGATGCAGTCACCAGTCAAGGACATAATGGATTATGATAGTAGAAGCTGGAAGAGGCAAGATATAAATAAATAAATAATAAAAAGAAATTGGCATAGGCAAAAAATAGATTTTCTTCTGGAGCCTCTAGAAGCAGCTAGCCCAGTCAATGAGTTTGGTTTTAGACTTTTGATGTCCCAAATTCCAAGAGAATAAATTTATGTTCTCTCAAGCCACTAAGTTTGTGATAATTTGTTATTTTGCTATCAACAAAAGCTACAGTGTTGTGCACTGGAATTCAATCAAACCAGCCACAGACCAGGGAACTACAACTTTTTTTTTTTTGGTACCAGAGATTGAACTCAGGGATACTCGACTACTGAGTCACATCTCCAGCCCTATTTTGTGTGTGTGTTTTTTTTTAATGTAGAGACAGAGTCTCACTGAGTTTCTTCTTTGAACTTACAATTCTCCTGTCTCAGCCTCCCAAAGTGCTGGGATTACAGGCTTGTGCCACCGTGCCTGGCTTCAAATCCACCTTTTTTACTATGGCCTGCAAGCTAAGAAATGGTTGAAAAAAATCACATGAAGAATAATATTTAAGCCGGGCATGATGGCTCACGCTTGTAATCCCAGCACTTAGGGAGGCTGAGACAGGAGAATCATGAGTTCAAAGCCAGCCTCAGCAACGGCAAGGTGCTAAGCAACTCAGTGAGACCCTGTCTCTACATAAAACACAAAATAGGGCTGGGGATGTGGCTCAGTGGTCGAGTACCCCTGAGTTTAATCTCCAGTACCCCCCAAAAAAAATGTCCATAAGGAAAGTTTCACTGGGATGCAGCCATGCTCATTCATTGACAATCTGTCTGAGGCTGCTTTTGTGCTCTGAGGGTGGAGCTGAGTAGTTGTGATAAGAGACCATGTGTTGCCCAATGCACTACAAATTGCAGTGATGCGGTAAAACTCAAGGGTATTTTGAGTGCCACATTTGTTGTCCTATCATTGCATTTTTTAAAATTACAAGTGCATACAATATCCTATTAAAACAAAAAGATTAAGCTGGATGTAGTGATGCACATCTGTAATCCCAGCGACTTGGAAGGCTAAGGCAAGAGGATCTCAAGTTTGAGGCCAGCCTTGGTGATTTAGCAAGACACTGTCTCAAAATAAAAAGGGATGGAGATGTAGCTCAGTGGTAAAGTGCCCTGTGTTCATTCTCCAATGCTGCAAAAAATACATAAAAACTGACAAATAAAACAAGAAGATAAAAGTGAACTTTGAATGTCACTTTTTTATACAATATATTTTTTAGTTGTGGATGAACCTTTATTTTTATTTATTTATTTTTATGTGGTGCTGAGAATTGAACCCAGTGTCTCAGACATGCTAGGCAAGTGCTCTACCCCTGAGCCACAACCCCAGCCATTGAATGTCAATTTTTTGAGGAACAATGGGATGTAGAATATTGGTTATGGAATTAGATGTTAAAGCATTGTGTTCAATATACAATGACACTGTAGTATTGCTAAAAAATATCACAACGTAGGGTCTGGGGGTAGTGGCTTCGTGGTAGAGTGCTTGCCTAGCATGCATGAGGCACTGGGTTCGATCCTTAGCACCACATAAAATAAATAAAATAAAGGTCCATCAACAACTAAAACAAATTTTTTAAAATATCACAATGTGCATTGATATTACCAGACTACACACTAGTCACAATATTCCCAGATCATAGCAGAGCAATGGTTAGAAAAACTACAAATTAAGAAAAAGAAAAAAAAAGAAAACTAAAAAATTTAAAAACACTATCTTATCATAGCAGACTATGATAGTTGTACTTCCCTGGTGTGTGGCTGGTTTGATTGAATTCCAGTATACAACACTGTAGCTTTTGTTGATAGTTTCATATTTGTTACAGTGCTGTGATAAATTATCACAAATTTAGTGGCTTGAAAGAACACAAATTTATTCTCATGGAGTTTGGGACATCAGAAGTCTAAAACCAAACTCATTGACTGGGCTGGCTGCTTCTACAGGCTCCAGAGGAATCTCTGCCAACTTCTACTATCATAATCTATTATGTCCTTGGCTGGTGACTGCATCACTCCAGTCTCTGCTTCTGTTATCACATGGCTTTCTCTCTGAACTCTGACTCCCACTTCATCCCTCTTGCAAGGACCAGTGTTGCTGCATCAGGCCCACACACTTAACCACTTAATCTGAGATATTTTTCCTATCTCCTGATTCTTAATTTACCCACATCCAGAACTTTGAAATTTGAATATTTCTCTCTCTCTTAGTACCAAGGATTGAACCCAGAGACACTTATCCACTGAGCGACACCACCAGCCCTTTTTATTTTTTGAGACAGGGTCTTGCTAAATTGCTTAGGTCCTTGCTAAATTGGTGGCTTTGAACTTGTGATCCTCCTGCCTCAACCTCCCAAGTTGCTGGGATTACAGGCATGTGCCACCATGCCTGGCTAGAAGTTGAATATTTATGATTTGCCGTCCCCATAGCAGTTCAATAGCTTAACAGTGGTAAAGTTCTATCGAGATTTATAGGAACTCAGACCTCAGATTAAATTTTTTCAGGATGAGAAGAACCACCCCTGATAACCATTAGTGAACACGGTTTTTCGAAATTAGCTTTTGCTATAGACTTAATGATGTTCTTAATGGATTTAACCTAAAATTACAAGGCAAAACAGTGCTTATATGTGACATTTATATTGCAGTAGTTATTCAATGACAACTAACACTGAATCACAAGAAACTTTAATTGATTCTTGTGCTGTCAAAAGTTAAAAACAAGCTGGGCACGGTGGCGCACGCCTGTGGTCCCAGCACTTTGGGAGGCTGAGACAGGAGAATCAAAGCCAGCCTCAGCAAAGGTAAGGCGCTAAGCAACTCAGTGAGACCTTGTCTCTAAATAAAAAACACAAAAATAGGGCTGGGAATGTGGCTCAGTGGTAGAGTACCCCTGAATTCAATCCCTGGTACCAAAAAAAGTTAAAAACAATAATCAAGATTGTTTTGTGTTTTTGTGTGTGTGTGTGTGTGGTACTAGGAATTGAACTCAGGGGCACTCAACCACTGAGCCACATCCCCAGACCTATTTTGTGTTTTATTTAGAGACAGGGTCTCACTGGGTTGCTTAGCGCCTTGCCTTTGCTGAGGCTGGCTTTGAACTCGTGATCCTCCTGTCTCAGCCTCCCAAAGTGCTGGGATTACAGGTATGCGCCACCACGCCCGGCAAGATTTTTTTTATTCCTATAGAAATTTGCAGTAAATATATTTCCTGAGCTCAACTTAAAGTTCCAACAGTGTTTTTCAGCCTTTGGTTCAAGTGCAGAGGAAATTATATATTTCAAAATCAATTTAACTTCAACTGTGGATCTTTTACCTAAACTTCAATTAGAAGTGATTAATCCACAATGCAAGGACATGCTAAAAGACAATTGTCAAGAGGATACTCTAATAGAATTCTATAAATGCCTTCTATGAGATGAATATGCTCAAAATCATAGACTTGGGAACTGATACCAGTATAGGTCAGTATTTGTGTGAAAAAATTCAAAGATGAAATACAGAAATATCATTACAAATAAACTTTAACAGATGAATATTTGCAACTGAGTTTAATGATTGAGAACACTCACTTGGAGCAGTAAGTGAAATATTATTCCCCTCTTCTCACTAGTAGACCTGTATTACCAAAAAAATTATATTCAAGCATTAACATTATATTTTGAATTCTGCAAACAAAACACTTGTGGAAAAATTTTTTCTCTCTTGTTATGCAAGTACCTACATAATGTTCTTGATTTTGCTTCTTGGCCCTCATACCAAGGGGTGATCAACCCCTTTACAGGAAAAGTTTGCCCCCCCACCCCGTGCTAGACTAAGCTACATGACAGGTGGGACCATGTCTTTTTTTTTTTTTTTTTTTTTTTTTGGTACCAGGAATTGAACTCAGGGGCACTTGACCACTGAGCGACATCCCCAATCCTATTTTGTGGTTTTTTTTTAGAGACAGAGTCTCACTGAGTTGCTTAGCACCTTGCCCTTGCTGAAGCTGCATTTGAATTCGCGATTCTCCTGTCTCAGCCTCCCAAAGTGCTGGGATTACAGGTGTGTGCCATCGTGCCCGGCTGGGACCATGTCTTATTTATCACTTACAACCAGTATAAAGCACAGTACCTGATACATAGTAGAAGATCAATAACATAATCATAGAGATGAAATTGGAGGGCTGAGATTGTAGCTTAGCGGTAGAGCGCTTGCCTCACATGCAGGAGGCACTGGGTTCGATCCTCAGCACCACATAAAAATAAATAAATAAAATAAGGGTATTTGTGTCCATCTACAACTAAAACAAAATTAAAAAAAAAAAGAAATTGGACTAAAACCTAAGGGGAAAACACTGTGATTCTCTAAGGTTTAAATGGGTTTCTCTTATGTTCATTCAAGAGTTTTAAAATTTTGTTGGTTTACATCTTCTGTTTTTCTAGCCACAAATCCCTGCTGTCTTCACTCATGTCTTTCTTTAAAATCCACTATTCTGGTGCCATCACTTGGATTATTGAAGTTATCCAGCATAGATTATCTCAATTTACTTATACTGGAATACCCCCAGGTTGCTGTCATCCACAAAGAGAATTCAGGGAGAGTTTCTGGGTTGGAGAAGAAAGCGTGGAAGATGTTCCCTTCTACCTGGGGGCAAATAGGACTATTAAGATTCCTCTACTTTCATGGGGCTGGGATTGTAGCTCAGCGGTAGAGCGCTTGCCTTGCATGCGTGAGGTCCTGGGTTCGATCCTCAGCACCACGTACAAAGCAATAAAATAAAGACATTGTGTCCATCTACAACTAAAAAAATATTTAAAAAAAAAAAAGATTCCTCTACTTTCAAATAATTTACATGCTTAATGTTAGGGTAGCGGCCAGCCAGACACGAACACCTCTCAGCAGCCAGGAAATCCTTTATTCAGGGGAGTGGGCGCCCGGGCGAAGAAAAGAGGAAAAGAGAGAGAGGGGACGCGCGGGAGGGATTTTATAGAGCCCACTACAAACTGCATGGCGAGCCAGGGATTGGTCACTTTAAAATCCGCGGGACAGATAAGCAGTAGCAGTTGTCTTTTGATATGCTAACCCGAACGCTTAGGCTTTGTTTCCCAGGTGGAAGATTCGGGAGAGGAACCTCCTGGGGCAGGAACTGCCTTGGGCTTTTAGAGAGGGGATGTGAAAATTACAAAAGGGCTGTTTTTAACCTTACACTTAAGGTCTAGTATCCAAAATGTATAAATAACTCCTACAACTTAACAATAAACTGACAACCCAATTAAAAATGGGCCAAGCATTTGAATAGATATTCTCCCAAAGAAGATATATAGATGCTCAATAAGCCCATGAAAAGATGCTCAACGTTGTTTGCTATCAGGGAAGCGAAAATCAAAGCTGCAAAGAAATACCAAGATGGCTATAATAAAAAAGACAGTAAAAATTATTGGCAAAGATGTGGAGAAAATAGAACCCTCATACTTTGCTGGTAGGAAAGTAAAATTGTGCAACTGCTTTAAAAAACCCTCTTGCAGTTTCTCAAAAATTTACATGTACCTGGGCACTCTGGCACATGCCTGTATTCCCAGTGGCTTGGGAAGCTGAGGCAGGATTGCAGGTTCAAAGCCAGCCTCAGAAACTTAGCAAGGCCCTAAGCAATTTAGCGAGACTCTGTCTCTAAATAAAAATATAAAAAACAAGGTGGGGATGTGGCTCAGTGTTTAAGTGCCACTGGGTTCAATCCTTGGTACCCCCCCAAAAAATTCACATGCAGACTCACCATCTGACCCAGTAATTTGATTCTTATGTATACACCTAAAAGAATGGAAAACAGTAGTGTTCACAAAATTTATATATGAATATGCATAGCAGCATTATCTATAACAGCCAAAAAATGCAAACAAGGTCGATATTCATTAACTAACGGATGTATACACAAAATATGGTATATCCATGTGATGAAATACTATTCAACCACGAAAAGACATGAAGTTGTACAATATAGATGAACCTTGAAAACATGCTAAGTCAAAGAAGGCAAATGATCACATATTGTATAATTCCATTTTTATAAAATGCCAGAATAGGCAAATCCATGGGGATAGAAAGTAGACTAGTGTTTGCCAGGGGCTGTGAAGGAGACAGGCAGTGACTATTAATAGGTATGGGGTTAGTTTGAGATGATGAAAATGTTCTGGAATTAATTAGATAAGGATGATGGCTGAACAACTTTGTGAATATAAAGAATGAGTTTTATGTGAATCATGTCTAACAATGAAAAGATGCTTCATTAGGTACTCATCCTGAACACTGCTAGCAAAGAAAAAATCATATTTAGAGACACACCTAAAATGTGCATTATGCATATATACTGTGTAATGCATAGTCCTTTGTTATATCAGGTTTTATATATACAGTTATATGTATGTTAAATATTCATGAGCATATAGAAATTTAAATAAATAATTTAAATAATATTAAGGGTGTCGCAACTAAAGCCGTCTCAGCTAACTTAGCCAAGACGAAGGAAGTTCTGGGAGTCTCAGGGAGGACCCCCGTGCCTTCTAGCCTGATGGGACCGCCCGGAAGTTCTTGAGAATACTACTGACACGTGACCCAATGTTGCTTGGGGAGAAAAGGTGCGGCGCGCTTGTGACGTCATTTCTGCGCTACGTTCTTCATTGGCTTTGAGGTATCTAGCCGCCTCTGGGAACTATGCCTAAAGTAGTGTCCCGGTCGGTTGTCTGCTCCGATACCCGGGACCGCGAAGAATATGACGACGGCGAGAAGCCTCTCCACGTCTACTACTGTTTGTGCGGCCAGATGGTCCTGGTGCTGGGTGAGTAGTCGGGAACTGGAAGGCGTGCAAGGAGCGAGTCTGCGGCTTCTTTTTGAAGGGAGTCGGTGGGTACCGGGGATTGAACCCACAGGCGCTTTATCACTGAGCCCTCTGTATTTTGAGACAGAGTCTTGTCAAGTTGCCTAGGCTGGCCTAGAATTTGCGGTCCTCCTGCCTCTACTTCCCCAGTCGCAGAGATTACAGGCGGGCGCCACCGCACCCGGCTTTGTCTGGGGGTTCTTTTTTTTTTTTTTTTTTTTTTTTTTTGGTACTGGGGATTGAACTCAGGGGTACTCGACCACTGAGCCACATCCCCAGCCCTATCTTGTGTTTTATGTAGAGACAGGGTCTCACTGAGTTGCTTAGCGCCTCGCCGTTGCTGAGGCTGGCTTTGAACTCGCGATTCTCTTGTCTCAGCCTCCCTAAGTGCTGGGATTACAGGCTTGAGCCACCGCGCCCGGCTCCAGATGTTTATCTTTAACCTGAATCTCTCCATAAGCTCCACTTACCTATTCAGTATCTCCACTTGGATGTCTAATGGACCTCTCAAATATATCATGCTTAGAATTGAATTCGTGATCTCCTGCCCGCTGCTCTCCAATTGCTCCTATTATACTCTTCCCTGTTGAAATGGCAGTACTGCAATTCATTCAATATCTGGCTGCAAGGAGTGAACAAGCTAATGTGTAAACTGCCTAGTGTTCTCTAACTCCCTTCTTCACTTCCTCCATTAATCTCAAACCACTTTGACACTTGACTTCCTTTGTGGACCTTTGGATACTTAATTTGTATTATATTAATTTTCTATCTTCTTTATAACTATACCTGTTTTATTTCTTTTTAAAAATATTTTAGTTGTAAGTGAACACAATATCTTTTTTATTTTATTTTATGTGGTGCTGAGGATCAAACCCAGTGCCACATGTGTGCTAGGCGAGCACTATCACTGAGCCATAACCCCAGCCCCCTGTTTTATTTTCTGTGTGTTTTCACATTAAACTCCTCCAACTAGGATAGATCATTTGCATACCATATATATCACTTTCTCCATTTCTTTTTTTTTAATATTTTTTTAATTGTAGATGGACACAATGTCTTTATTTTATTGCCTTGTATGTGGTGCTGAGGATCGAACCCAGGGCCTCACGCATGCAAGGCAAGCGCTCTACCGCTGAGCTACAATCCCAGCCCCACTTTCTCCATTTCTTAACAGTTATCCACTTTTCCTATTGCTTTCCTCATAGGCTTTCTAGGATACTTGGTTGTCTCTTCTTACTCTAATAAATTATAGCACAAACCAAGTGTACTATAATTATAGAAATATTCATAGGAACCTAAGTTTCAGTACTGGGAAGTTTCTTGGAAGGGTACTGGGGATTGAATCCAGGGGCACTTAAACACTGCGCCACAACCAAGTACTTTTTATTTTTTTAATTTTGAGATGAGATCTCACTAAGTTGCTTAGGGCCTCACTAAGTTGCTGAGGCTGGCCTCGAACTTCCAATTCTCTTGTCTCAGCCTCCCAAGTTGCTGAGATTACAGGCATATGCCATCACACCTGGAAGGGTTTTTTTGTCTGTCTCTCACAGTTTATTTAACAATAGTTAACAAGAAGTCAAATTTAACAGTCTATACAGTGATCCAAAGTTCATGTTTATAAGTAATTGGCTTTAATTGCATGATTTACAACAGTAGAGGGGTTTTGCTTTCTATGTTCAAGTTTTACAGAAACTGTATATGTGTGTGTGAGGAGTGGGGGACAGGATAAGGAGGAAGAAAGCAAGCAAACACCCCAGGGACATTTCACATGTTAAAATCATTCCACTGGAATTGTTTCTTACCTTCTTTTTATATTGTTTTTCCTTTGTTAGATGTAAAATTAATGAAAAATTCTTTCAAGAAACAGAAACCACAATATATAATACATCGATTTGGCAGCTGCCCCTGTATATTTTGAAAAAGTCATTTTTCTCTCTACAGGTACAAATTATTTTAATACTTAAGGTTTTATGCTCAGACTTATGAAACAAAATTTTCTGAAGCACAAAAGTTGAGGGGAGGAAAGGGGGATTTTTTGAAAAAACATTTTTAAAAGAATGAATGTCTTCACATCCAGAGGGGAAAAAAATTGGTATATATGAAATGTAATTTTAAAGTAACAACCCTTTTTGTCCTCTGGTTTTAGAAATGTTCTTTTATTTAATTCTTCCATAAAATGAGGAAAATAAGGGAAAATGTCAACCATCCGTACCAGTAAATGATTGTTAATATTACATATTTTCATTAATTAAAAATAATAAAACCTGTTGGAAGTGCAAGGCAGGAACATATGGTTGGCATCAGACCTCAGCCTCTTCCCAGTGCACCAATCTTTCAAATGAGGAAAAAGTCCCTGAAGGGGGAAGTGATTTGCCAAAGATGACCAGGATAATAACAAAACTGGGACCAAAACCAAAGTTCTCCTGACACCAAGGCATTTTTAGTTGGAAAATTCAAAATAGACTTCTGTCATCAGAGTAATTATAGTACAAGTTATAGTGCTAAGGCTGCCATTGAAAACTTATGATTGGATCAAGACATTTTTCAGTGACTGTACTGACCAAATCTTTCTCCATTCCTTCAGATTGTCAGTTAGAGAAATTGCCCATGAGGCCCCGGGACCGATCCCGTGTGATTGATGCTGCCAAACATGCTCACAAATTTTGTAATACAGAAGATGAGGAGACTATGTATCTTCGGAGGTAAGGGGTTGATGCTCTGTCTAGGATTTTGCTGTTGTGTCAGGGTCTGTTTCTGAAGAGTATAAATATCCATCTAGTGTTGAACAGCTCATCCATTTGGGCCCAATTCTTTGACATTTGTAGTAGTTCTCTAAATTCTGTTAATGCAGCAAAATCTTTATTGTGCTTGTTGAAATGGTACTGAGATTTGATTCTACTGCCATTTGATAGCTGAAATTTGATAGGTCTGAATGAATTCATTCATCCTGTAATCTTTTGGAGCACACCACATGCCAGGCACTGAGCTAGGTACTGGATCTGTGAGTGAATAAAGTACCAGCTGTAACATTAAAGAGGTCATGGCTCAGTGAGTGGTTTCTTCCTATTGTGATATTTACTGTTGTAAATAAAAGGTTGTGGGAAAGGCTCCAAAAGATAGTGGCATTAGAGGTTGGCCTGAACTAGGATTTCATCAGGTAGATGAAGGGGATTAGGAACATTCCAGATTAGGTATCTAGAGGCATTGAAAGCATTAAACATGGTGTACTTGAGAAATTTGAATAGTCCTCTGTGGCCAGAGCACAGGTTATTTTACAGAAAGAGGTTCATGCACACTGGAGTGAGAATGGAGAACCATGCTAAAGGGGACAAGTTTGTATTTTGATGTATAGTCCATGAAGAGTCATCTCCATTTTTTAAGCAGAGTAGTGATATGGTTAGATCTGTTTTAGATTTGGGAAATTGAAACCTGTGAAGGGATAAAGTTACATGAAAAAATGTGGAGCAAGAAGAGAGGAATGAAGATTTATGATGCACACAAAAGGATTGGAACTATGCAGGCACAGTGGTGCACACCTGTAATCTCAGCAGCCCAGGAGGCTGAGGCAGGAAGATTGTGAGTTTAGCAACTTAAGTGAGGCTCTGAGCAACTTAGTGAGACCCTGTCTTTAAATAAAAATATAAAAAGGGCTGGGGATGTGGCTTGGTTAAATGCCCCTGGGTTCAATCCCTGGTACCGGGAAAAAAAAGAATAGGAACTACTGAACAAGGAGAACCTAGTGATGTGGAAAACAAGAGAGGAGAGTTTCAAGAAGTGTGTATATGTGTGCATCAGGTGTGGGGGTGCCCATTATCAACAGGTGCCAAATGGCACTGAGAGATCAGTCCTAGGGAATTAAGTCCATGTATTCCTTCATCAAATATTCCTTTTGTTGAGCTCCTATTGTGTGCCAGGTACTGTCCTAGAAGCCAGGGATATCCCACTATGTTAAAATGCTAGAGCTACCATAATAAAGTACCACAAACTGGGTGGCTTTAAACAACAGGAATTGTCTCATAGTTTTAGAAGCTATAAGTCCAGAAGGTGTTGGTTAGGGCCATGTTCTCTCTGAAGATTCTAGAAAAGAATCCTTCCTTGCCCTTTCCTAGCTTCTGGTTTTTGCCTGTAATCCTTGATGTTCCTTGGCTTCTTTTTTTATTTTTTTTAATATTTTTTTTTAGTTGTAGATGGACACAATGTCTTTATTTTATTGCTTTGTATGTGGTGCTGAGGATCAAACCCAGGGCCTCACGCATGCAAGGCAAGCGCTCTACTGCTGAGCTACAATCCCAGCCCGTTCCTTGGCTTCTAATTATGTCCCTCCAGTACCTGCCTTGCATCATCATGTGGTGTTTTTCCAGTGTCATCTTCTTTATAAGAGCACTAGTCATATTGGATTAAAGGCCCATCCTACTCTAGTCTAACCTCATTTTCTTTGGGGAGCTACTGGGGATTGAACCCAGGGGTGGTCTGCCACTGGGCTACATCCCCAGCCTTTTTATTTTTACTTTTATTTTTTGGTACTGAGGATTGAACCCAGGGGTACTTAACCACCAAGCCACATCCCTAGCCATTTTGTGTATTTTATCTAGAGACAGAGTTTTGCTTAGTGGCTTAGGGCCTCACTAAATTGCTGAGGCTGGCTTTGAACTTGTGATCCTCCTGCCTCAGCACGCCCTACCACCAGCCGCTGGGATTACAGGCATGCGGCACCGTGCCCAGCAGTCTTTTTATTTTTTGAGACAGTGTTTCTCTAAGTTGCTTAGGTCCTCACTAAAATGCTGAGGTTGGCCTTGAACTTGTGATCCTCTGCCTCAGCCTCCTGAGTTGCTGGGATTACAGGCATGTTATACTTTGCCCAGCTAATCTTGTCTTTTTTTGTTTGTTTTGTTTTGTGGTGCTGGGGATTGAACACAGGGCCTTGTGCCTGCTAGGCAAGCACTCTACCACTTGTCTATACCCCCAGCCCTCTGACCTTGTCTTAACTGATTGCATCTGCAATAACCTTGTTTCCAAATAAGATCACATTCTGGGGTTACTAGAAGGACACAATTTTTTAAAAAAAATTTTTTTTTGTTGTAGATGGACACAATATCTTTATTTCATTTATTTTTATGTGGTGCTAAGGATCGAACCCAGTGCCTCACGCATGCGAGGCAAGTGCTCTACCACTGAGCCACAATCCCAGCCCTAGAAGGACACAATTTTTAAGGAACACTGGTCAACCCAGTAAAACCAGTAAACAAGTAAAGAACTTATGGAGCTTATATTCTAGTGTTGTATAGGAAACAGCTATAGGCTGTCATCTAGCTATGTTTAATTTAAGAAACCAAATTATTGTTAACCCACCCCAATGAAGAATTAGAAACCACTGATAGGTGACTGTGGTAACCAATCAGGCCTCAGTACCATTATAACAACAGGGCTTCTAGAATTGAGCAGCTGAAGAGAAAAATAGGTTCTATGCATGGTGCAAATGGGAATACAGATGATAAAACTTAGGAAATTTGCAAAGGAAGGCTTCCAGGAAACTTTGGGTAAGCACTCTATTATGGTGTATGGGAAAATTTATAAATAACATTTTCTGTCTAAGGCTAATCCATTTTATTATGCTTTGTCTTCCTCCATTATTTATGTTTCTGATTTTGAAATACCAACTCTCTTTAGGATCACTAAAATATTTATTATATATAATTATATATAACATTTATGAATAATTATATAATAGCATTTTATATCTATTTATCTTAAGTTAATATGTATTGTTCAATCAGCACATAATGTAATCTAACACAACTAGGCCAGAGGTTCCTATGATATCATAAGGTAGATGTCCTCACCACTAGGTCAGAAAACTACTGCATGATCCTAGACTCAAGTAGAAACCCTGTAATACAATCAGTCTGATCCTAGAGGTGAGAAAGCCTTAGTGCCAGGTAGTGCCCAGGCTGCTCTACTATGGCCAAGTGACTGTTGGGCTATAGAGTTCTTAAAGTTTATCAAAAATCCAAGGTAATCCTTGGTTGAGTTAGTTCCTACTCTAATCACAAGCAGTCTTTCCAAGAACCCACTCACTGTGCTCCCCTATTGGCCATGGTGGAAGTTTGGTCTGATCTAACCTTTCCTCTTTTTCATCCAGCTGAGTTTAAGGGAGTGCTAGTTACTGAAAATAGAGGAGTCTGCTTAGCATGTGCCCTGGAACCCATTCCCTGACACTTCCAAGGCTCTCCATTCCAAAGTAACCCTCAGAACACTATCATTCCCTAGTACCCCCTTTCTCTTTTCACTTCCCCGGTTGCAAATTCAGTGGGTGCTTTTCTGACCCTATCATTGTTGATCATGCCTTCCTTGATGCTATTAACTTCCTTGATGTCTGTGAAGCTACTCTTAGGATTTTCCTCCTGCTTTGGCCTTCTCAGTCTTCTGGATTCTGTTTCTTTTGGCTGCTCCTTAAGTATTACTATTTCCCAGGGTTCTAAACTTGATTTTTGTCCCCTTTCTGTTATATCCTCCTTGGGTTCTCACCCCTTCCATGGCATTACATTTGCATGCTGATGACCCTTAAAATCTAGATCTGTTGACATTTCTCTCCTTTGTCCCAGAACTGTGTATCTAACTGTTTACTGTGCCTCTTTATTTGATGTCCTACCTCAGATCCAACATGACTGAGGCCAAACTCATCATTTCTCTAACTCTGTAAAGTACTATAGATTGGTTCACTTGGCCCCACTTCAGCGTTCTATTATATCCTCCTACATACTAGCATTTGTGAAGTTAGGATACAATTTCCACACCTTCTTCCCAATGTCTAAGACTCTGTGACAGCTCTTTTACAAAGCAAAAGAAGTAGAAGTAGAAGTTGTTGGGTGAGACTTCCAAGGAAAGCCCTTTTCACTACTTTTTGTTTATTCTGTCCTGCTTTTTGGAAAACACATGATAATTAGAGCACTAGCAGCCAAGCTGGGACTGGGTAGGAAAGGCCCCCAGAATTTTAGAGTCTTTGCCCTGCTACCCTTGGATCTCAGTCATTGCCAAGAACTGCCTTCCTCTAGACTTCATTCACATCTTTGTGAAGCCTTCCATGACTATCTCAGACATACTTTGGCATTCCTACCTCTGTATGGCCATTACACTTTATATATTCCTCCATTTAAAAATTTACTTCCTTGTTTATAATTTTCTCACTAAACTGAATAATTATTTTTTTTGGAACTGGGGATTGAACCCAGGGGCACTTTAGCACTGACCACATCCCCAGTCCTTTTTTATATTTTATTAAAGACAAAGTCTCACTGAGTTGCTTAGGATCTCACTAAGTTGATGAGGCTGGCTTTGAACTTGCGATCCTCCTGCCTCAGCCTCCTGAGCTGCTGGGATAATAGGTGTGCACCACTGTGCCTGGCCCTTATGTTGAATTCTTAAAAGAATTCATTCAGCCACTATTTATTACATGTCTACTTTGTGCCTGGTTCTTTGCTAAGACCTAGAGTGATGAGACTTTCCAATCTCTGATCTCATGGATGGGATGACAAAATTAGTAGACAGAAAAATTAAATAATAATGACTATGGAAAGCCATATGAATGGAACCGAGGGCTGATATCACATGAGGTCCTCATAGAAAAGGTGGGCAGGAAAGACCTCTCTGACTAGGTTATGTATGAGGTAAGACCAAAAAGGATACAAATGGGACAGCCATGGCAATATTGTAAGAAGAGCATTCCAAGCAGTGAGAAGAGCATGTGTGTGTAAAAGTCAGAGGTTAGAAAGTACATGTTTGTTCAAAGACCAGAAGAAATTCTGGTGTGGCCAGTGTAGATGGAGGGAGGGATACAGTGTATGAGATCAGGCAGGGGCCCAGTTGTGTACTCAGTGCCTGGTAGATGATGGTAAGGACTTTGGGTTCTAGGTGTCTGTGGAAACCATTCTTGCCTTTATTTAGAGAATAATTTTTAAAAAATTTATTTATTCAAATTAGGTATTCATGACAGCAGAATGCATTTTGATTAATTGTACACAAATGCAGCACAATTTTCATTTCTCTGGTTTTACACCATGTGGAGTCACACCATACGTGCAGTCATACATGTACTTAGGGGATTTAGAGAATAATTTAGAGTGAGATAGTAGAGGAAGCAGATCCTAGATTAAATAGTTAGAATTTATGTTTATATTAGATTTGAATTCAAGTGAGGAAGACCTAAGTATGACATTCACATGCAAATAAAAAAAAAGATTGCTTTGACCACAGAAAAATCTAAAATTTTCATGTGATGAAAAAAAATCAAAGACAAATGTCAAACTAGAAAAAAATATTTGCAAGGAGCTGGGCATGGTGGCACACACCTGTAATCCCAGCAGCTCAGGAGGCTGAGGTGAGAGGATCCTCAAGTTTAAAGCCAGCCTAAGCAATTTAGCAAGGCCCTAAGCAACTTAGCAAGACCTTGTCTCAAAAAAGGATTGGGGATGTGACTCAGTGATTCAGAGCTCCTGGGTCAACCCCTGGTACCAAAAAAAGAAAAAAAAGGAAAAGAAAAGAAAGAAGAAATATTTGCAAGGTCCTCTAATAATAGCAAGTCTCGTTAATAAAAAATGAAGAGAGAGCTCATTAAACAAAAGATATGAACTGACAGTTCACAAAAATACAAATGGCTATTAAATTTATGAAAAGATGTACACCTTCAGTCTTTAAAAATAAATGCAAATTAAGAGATCCCACTTTTCACATATGAGATTGATAGGGATGCAGTTTAAAAACAATATTGGTAGCTGAGCATGGTGGCGTATGCCTGTAATCCCAGCACTTTGGGAGGCTGAGAAAGGAAAATTGTGAGTTAAGAGCCAACCTCAGCAATGGCGGGGCGCTAAGCAACCCAGTGAGACCCTGTCTCTACATAAAACACAAAATAGGGCTGGGGATGTGGCTCAGTGGTCGAATACCCCTGAGTTCAATCCTCGGTACCAAAAAAAAATGTTGGTGAGACTGTAGGGAAACAGATCTCTCAATGCATTAATATTAGGACTATAAATTAATTCAAGTTCTATAGAGTAATTTGGTGGTATCTACCACAATTTAAAAATACACCCTTCTAGGAATTTATCCAACAGAGAAAAGACATTTCAGTTCACCATATAAAGAAATAAAATAAGCCGGGTGCGGTGGCACAAGCCTGTAATCCCAGCATGTAGGGAGGCTGAGACAGAATTGCGAGTTGAAAGCCAGCCTTAGCAACCGCGAGGTGCTAAGCGACTCAGTGAGACCCTGTCTCTACATAAAACACAAAATAGGGCTGGGGATGTGGCTCAGTGGTCAAGTGCCCCTGAGTTTGATCTCCAGTACCAAAAAAAAAAAAAAAAAGAAATACAATATAGCATCTGTAAAGAATGAAGCAAGCCAGGGACAGTGGTGCAGGCTTGTAATATCAGTGGCTCAGGAGGCTGACTCAGGAGGATTGCAAGTTCAAATCCAGCCTCAGCAACTTAGTGAGGCCCTAAGCAACTCAGTGAGACCCTGTTTATAAATAAAATACAAAAAAGGGCTGGGGATGTGGCTCAGTGGTTAAGTGCCCCTGGGTTCAATCCTTGGTACCAAAAATTTAGAAAAAGAATGAAGCAGTTCTTCATCTATTGATATGAAAGATCATATATATGTTTTATATATATATAGATGTGTGTGTGTGTATAGCAAACATTTTTTAATAAGTTTAAAAAAAAAACTCCCAAAGTGCTAGGATTACAGGCGTGTGCCCCCGCACCTAGCCGATTAAGTTTTTTAAAAAGGTGAAGAACAGTGTAAGGTTTGGTACATTCATATAAAAAAGGAAAACAAGTTTTTCCTTATGTACCAGGACTGGGGATGTAGCTCAGTGCTAAAATGCTTGCCCAATATATTCAGGGTTATGGGTTCAATCCTGAGCACAGGAAAAATATCTAGAGTGCTTGCCTACTGTGTACCTGTCAGTGTTCTTTGCTTGCACATGCATTGACTGTCTCTAGGGTGAACACAAAAGAACAGAAAGATTTTTGCCTATGAAGAAGAGAACTGGGTGGATAGAGGACAAGTAGGGTAGATATTTACTTTTCATTTTATTCTCATATGCATACCTTATGTATATGTTGACTATTAAAGAATTGAAACGAGGGGATGAGTGAGGAGATCAATCAGGAAGTTGTTGCAGTAACAGAGGGAATTGATTATGGTGGCAGGAAGATGGAAAAAATAGGCATGTTCAAGAATTTTTTTTGAGATTAAATATATCAGATTTGCTGATGACATAAGTGTGAGAGATGAGGGAGTGTGAGGGGAGAAGAATCAAGGATGAGTCCCAGGTTTCTGTTAAGCAACTGGGTGGGTGGAATTGAATCTTTTAATCAATGTGCTGGTTATCTAAGGCAGTGTCATGTGGGCTCTTGAATTTAACCGCCTGGGCTTGAATTCAACCTCTACTTTCTAGCACTACAACTTTGTACAAATCTTGTAATTCATGCTTAGCTTCCCTCAGCTGTAAAATGGGAATAATAATATGTCATATCTCACATGGTTATTGTAAGGATTACATAAGCTAATACATGTATGTGTGTGTGTGTGTATTTTTTTTTTTTTGGTACTAGGGATTGAACTCAGGGGCACTCGACCACTGAGCCACATCCCCAGCCCTATTTTGTGTTTTATGTAGAGACAGGGTCTCACTGAGTTGCTTAGTGCCTCGCCATTGCTGAGGCTGGCTTTGAACTCACGATTCTCCTGTCTCAGCCTCCCTAGGTGCTGGGATTACAGGTGTGCACCACCGTACCTGGCTAATGTATATATTTTAGAATGGCTCACAGCATATGGTAAAAGCTATAGTGTTTTCCCGTCTGTATCCATGTGGAATTTGTTCTAGGACGACCTGTAGATACCAAAATCTGCAGATACCCAAGTTCCTTATATAAAATTGCATGGCATTTGCGTATAAATGCGCATAAACCATCTTTATGTTACTTATAATACCTATACAACATATATGCTATGCAAGTAATTGTTTTGGCGATAATAACAAGAAAAAATGTACATGTTCAGTACTGGCACAACTTTTTTCTGAATATTTTTGATCCACAGTTGGTGGAATCCACACGTGAGGAAACCATGCATGTGGAGGGCTAACTATTTAACTGTTTGCTGCTATTGTTATTGTAACTATAATCATTACTGTGACAGTTATATTGCACCTCTTCCTCTTCTGTCAGGGTAATCATATTAGGTGCTCAATAAATGCTTGTTGAAGGAAGGAAGGAATATTGGAACTTTAAAATTAACACGTCTAACCAGTTGATCCATGAAATGAAAATTTTTGAAAGGCCTTTTTAGTATGTGAAGAAATGGGATGGTATGGTTAGTAGGTTATGAGATTTGCTCCTACCTTCTTACTTTTTAACTTCCATTTTCTATACAGGCCTGAAGGCATTGAACGACAATACAGGAAGAAGTGTGCCAAGTAAGTATTAACCATGTGGGTTTCTCCAGGAATAGGCAAGTACAGGCATAATGGATTACAAAAATAATTATTTGGATACAGTACTCTGTTTGTGCAGCCAGGCACAGTGGCACACACCTGTAATCCCAGCACTTTGGGAAGCTGAGACAGGAGTTCAAAGCCAGCCTCAGCAATGGCGAGGAGCTAAGCAACTCAGTGAGACCCTGTCTCTACATAAAACACAAAATAGGGCTGGGGATGTGGCTCTGGTTGAGTACTCCTGAGTTCAATCTCCAGTACCAAAAAAAAAAAAAAAAGAAAAGTAAAATGGTTTGTAGATTTGTGCCTAGATCCTGCTGTACCATATAAATAAGGACAACTATTTTATGTCAATTAAAACATTTCAAAAGAAAAAAAGGAGCTGGGCGTTAATAGTGACTATTAAACTCTAAAAAAATTTGATCTTGATGAAACTACAGTCACATTTTGGCTCTCAGAAGACTCAGACTAGGAGATTAAAGCTAAGGAAAATGGATAAGAAGGCATTTTCACTCCCAGCCATATTGGATTGATGAAATTATAATAAATATAATAATGACCAGCCAAAGAAAGTGGTGATTACTACCAGGGCTGGTTTGCCAACCACTACAGAGGAGCCTCTACACTCCTGCCAACACTGCAAAACCAAAACAGAACAGAAAATATCTAGACAGAATGCTCAAAGCAGTTACCCAGGTGACTGGAAAGAATGGTGGCAGTTTTGACTGCAAAGCGATCAGTTACATGAGCCAGGGTTTACCAGACTTGCTGCACATTACAAATCTTTTGGAATGCTCAGTAAACTTGCAGATGCACAGGCTTCACTCCCTCCATTGCTGAGTAAGGAGCTTTTCGTAGTGACCTAGGAATCTTAACAGCAATTTTAACAAGCACCCTTTGGGAGGCAGTCATGGAGAAAAGTTAATCCTTATTGTATGGCACAAAAATATTCCCAGAGTCTAGATATGCTTTGCAAATCTCAGTGAGGGGATTTGGAATCAGAGTTCTTCCCGAAGTTCATTCTGCCTTTTGCAGGTGTGGACTACCACTGTTCTACCAGTCCCAGCCAAAGAATGCCCCTGTGACTTTCATCGTGGATGGAGCAGTAGTGAAATTTGGTCAGGGTTTTGGGAAAACAAATATATATACTCAGAAACAAGAGCCTCCAAAGAAGGTAATTATTGAAGGAGACAGACTGCTTAATACAGCTACAGATATAGTCCCAAATGTCTTTTATTGTGGTGCTGGAGATTGAGCCCAGGCATTCATACATGCTAGGCAAGTGCTGTAATACTGAGCTACACCCCAAGCCTCCATATTTTAAAATAAGGGTTTAGTACGCAAGACCGTGCCCTTTATAAATGTCTTCATTTTTTTTATTTTTAGTTGTAGATGGACACAGTACCTTTGTTTATTTTTTAAATATTTTTTAGTTGTCAATGGACTTTATTTATTTATATGTGGTGCTGAGAATCAAACCCAGGCTAGGCATGTGCTCTACCACTGAGCCACAACTACAGCCCACCACATTTTTATGTGGTGCTAGGGATTGAACCCAGTGCCTCACATGTGCTAGGCAAGCACTCTACCACTAAACTACAACCCCAGCCCCTAGATGTATTCATTTTTGAGAAAGCCATTTTGTGTATAAGCAGATATTACAGAATTGTAACACCTATACTTTTTTTCTACAGTTGCCTCATGAATAATCTTAGAAAATGTATAATTTTTATTCTCATTTATTTCCTTTTAAAATTCTTTTTCTATTGTGAATAATTAAACACTAAATGAATTAGGCTAATTAAAAAACACTTTAAAAACCTTTGATGCCAAATGTTATGAAAATGTAAATGTAAATGAAAACATTGACACCTTTAGATAGGCAGCCTGTCCCAAAGAGGCAGGTCCCCCCCCCCACTGCACAAAGGCGTGTGTACACTCACACATGTGGCTTGTGGATCCTCTTGGAGTGAACTAGACTAACTCCTCTTCCTGCTGTTTTAGGTGATGATGACCAAACGGACTAAAGACATGGGCAAGTTCAGCTCTGTCACCGTGTCTACCATTGATGAAGAGGAAGAGGAGATTGAGGCTGTAAGTGCTTCTGCTCTCAGGGGAATTGGAATGGAGGGTGGGTTAGGAAAGGGAACTTCAGAGCTAGCGCTCCTTGTACCAGAACAATTAGAGACATTGCTTTCTGACCCTCCTCTGCTAGTAAGAAACCATGTGACACTGGGTTAATGCCTGTTTCCCAGGACCTCAGGGACAGCTGTAAGATGTGAACAAGAGAGTTTGAGCTCTTTCCTTCCTCTTAAATGTAAAGTCTACGGGACTAAATGATTTTAGAGCTTTTCCAGTCCAGCTCTGATGGTTTGAGAGTCTGTTCTTAAGCAGCCACAACAGTAGCAGTTGCAATTACCTTTCTAGTACTTCAGTAGAATGAAGTTTATGGAGAGATGTGAGCTGTTATTTTTAAAATGATTTTGGTTGAAGCCCAAAGTTCCCTGGATTATTGAAAAGAGGAAGAGTTGGAAAGGGAACAGAGGCCTGCCATTTCAGTAATGATTTCATGACTTGAACAGTATAAATTGCTGCTATGGTCTTTATTATAATTCCTCAGTGAGAGAGCTAGTTTAATGATGCTTCTTTTTTCCTTCAGAGGGAAGTTGCTGACTCATATGCACAGAATGCCAAAGTGATTGAAAAACAGCTGGAGCGCAAAGGCATGAGCAAGAGGCGACTCCAAGAGCTGGTGAGTGCCATAGGATAGGAAAGCTGTGGCTTCATTGTTTGGATTTTTTCTCTGAACAACTGCCCAGCAAGCAGAGGAATCCTTTAGGAAATCTCTTGGGGATAATTAAATATAGTTGGCTGCTGGCTTCCTTAACCCTAGCTTGTGGTTGTTGGTATAACTTTTTCTGTAGTAGAGGCTACAGGATCCAGGCCCTACATTATAATAGTTGTTATGTAACTAGGATGACACTTTGATCTGCTATTTGTGGTCCAAGGTAAGGCATTTAAAGGTGAGAGTTTCTGGATACTCTCCCAGGATGTAATGACGCATGATGGTGTTATTTGGCAGTGCCTGGATTGAGGCTGGTTATTGCTTCTTAAAGCACTGGTAGTGTCCTTTGTTATTCCTGGGTTCATCTCAGAGCATGCACATCTATATGTGATAGTGCCTACATTTCTGTTTTTTTTTTATAATAGCTTATACTATTTTATTAAACTCTGACAGTGCTGCATTGATGCTTTATCAAAAGACATACCACTTTCTTCTAATGACTGGTATATTTTTGGTTGCTGCTTTACTTTGTAATTGTGGTCTAGAGCAGTCTCAAACTTTCTAAGATGAAAGACCAGTGTTTTCTTTTTATTAATTGTCAATTTTGTAATTTTTAAAATACAATAAAAATGAATTAACCTCAACTTATATTATTAAATCATTGTATTATTACTCTATCAAATTTCTATAAAAACTTCTAAATGTTTACTTTTGATTTTTGCATGTATGTTGCATGACTGATTAACAAACAGTTCATGGACCCCAGAATTTTAATAGCACCATTTTGGAATGGTGTTCTTCCCTATTCTGCCAAAAATAAGATACCGGCCCACCATGATGTTGATTCCCACAGCCCTGGGGAGGTGCTGGGTTCCTGGAATCCCTGCATGCATTGTCTTGGGTCATAGCCTTGTATATTTGTCTGTGTTTTGCCTACGAATACCATTTTCTGAGTGTGCTGTAACATGAGAAATGTTGGAAAGCATTTGCTAGAGACACATAAGGATTTTAGAACCACTAAATGAGTGGTTGTACACTAAATGAGCAATAAGGTAGAGTGTAATTTTTTCCCATCTATTTTTATTTTGTTTTTTTACTTTCCACCTTTCTTATTGGTGCATTATAGTTGCACATGATGTTGGGATTTGTTGTTACATATTCATACATGCACAAAAGATGACAGTATAGTTTGGCTAATATCACTAAGGGAGAGTTTGAGTGTTTTCTTACAATAAGGAAAAAATAAGACTTTTGTATGATATATCAAGGCATAAAATTTTTTTTTCCTTTCCAGGCTGAACTGGAAGCCAAAAAAGCTAAAATGAAGGGGACCTTGATTGACAACCAGTTCAAATGACCAACACTTTGCTCTGAGCCCAAGCTGAAGGCAAGCATTTAGATCAAGAAAAAAAATAACTTCTTGATTACATGGACTGGTTTCTGTTTATTCCCCAGGAGAAGGCTTTACTGTGCTTCCCATTGATTCTCTTGCATTCAGTGAGGTCTTTCAGTCCATTTGACCTGCTTTCTAGGAGATGGATTTTTCTAAGTCTTCATGTAGGTTTTCTGTACAATTTTTTGTCCATTTAATGTAAACTTCTTCATCTGTGTAAAAGCCTTATGAATAGATCAGTGCTTGAGTGTCTCTAGTTTCTAAAATGACATTTTATTGTTTTTCAGTTAATAAAATATTGAAAGATTTTTGGGAAAATACTATGGTGTGTCATAGAGAAAAGTAACATGAATTATATTTAAAGTTACAGCAAGATATCTTTTTTGTTGTTGTTGTTGTCCAGGATTGAACTCAGGGGCACTTGACCACTGAACCACATCCCCAGCCCTATTTTGTGTTTTATGTAGAGACAGGGTCTCACTGAGTTGCTTGGCACCTTGCCGTTACTGAGGCTGGCTTTGAACTCACGATTCGCTTGTCTCAGCTTCCCAAGCTGCTGGGATTACAGGTGTGTGCTTCTGCACCTGGCTGTCATGTTCTTTTAAGTAACTCAGTCTCTGGTCTTAGAATGGTTCTTAGAATTGGCTATGGTTTGAATCTTTGTACTGTCAGCAGAGTTCCATTGAAAGCCAAATCTGCATAAAGCTCTCTTACTTCAAATATTAGAGCTATAGGTGAGCCATACCATATCAGACTTTATACTTAAAGAAGGAGAAGCCACAGAGCTGGGGATGTTACTCAGTCATAGAATGTATGTTAGTGTGAAGTCCTGCATTCCATCCCCAGCACCACACATGCATGTGCGTGCATGCACACACCCCCAAAAAGAAAAGCCAGATTGTAGTGAGGGAGTTGGTTAGATAGGATTTGAATTAAAATAGAGTCTTGGGCTGGGGCTGTAGCTCAGTGGCAGAGTACTTGCCTAGCATGTGTGAGGCACTGGGTTCAATCCTCAGCACCACATATAAACAATAAATGAATAAAATAAAAATCCATCAACAAGGGCTGGGGTGGTGGCTCAGTGGTAGAGCGCTTGCCTCACATGCGTAAGTCACCAGGTTCGATCCTCAGCACCACATAAAAATAAATAATAAAAAAAGATATTGCATACAACTAAAAAAAATATTTAAAAAAAATCCATCAACAAGTAAAAAAAAATTTTAAATAGGTTCTTAATAAGTAACCCAAGGGAAATACTATCTAGTGAGATAGCTGGGAGTACTGCTTCTCTGTGTGAGTACATGAGATCAAATTATCTGTTAGGTATCTTTTATTTTACATTTGCTATTTGCAGAGAAATGTTGTGTGTATAAATGTTACTTTATGTCATACTGCCTCAGTGATATTAATGTCTGTGTATTTGTGTCCATATTTTTATCTATTCCCTGTATTAGAAGTGTAGGGTCAGGAAGCATGTCATCCCCCTCATATTATCTACAATGGATTGCAGTTATTAGCAAGCACCCAAGACTTGTTTCTGAAGTGCTGCTGGGAAATGGTAGGACAGTTTTCTTTGTGTCTTTTCTGATTTCTTTATTGCATGGAAAAGTAGGTTGGAACTGGGGGAGATGTAATCTAGCAAGAGCTAGACAAAAGAGAGGTGGAGTCTTGGGAAGGCCCAAAATGGGGCTGTGTTATTCTTCTAAGTTATTCTCCTACATCCAATGAGGCTTTTGCAACTGAGTCTTCCTCTCCACCTCATTTTCTGTCCTTATTCTGAGAAAGAAGTAACCATGATGTGGATGAACAACTATGACCTCCTCACAGTTTTTCAACCTCAACTCCAGACAATGACGTCTACCTTTATTTCACTTTAGCCGCAAACTCTCATGATTACAGCCTGGGTATCATCTACACCACCTCTGAATCCAATAATTTATTCTCTGACCACAATCATATTCACGTCTTATAAAGCTGTTTTGTTTTTAGATTTGAAGGGTGATTATTAGTAGTTCATAATGAAAAATAATAGTAGTAATAGCAAAAATACTCACCATTCTTTTTTTTTTTGATACTGGGGATTGAACTCAGGGGCACTTGACCACTGAGCCACATCTCCAGCCCTATTTTGTGTTTTATGTAGAGACAGGGTCTCACTGAGTTGTTTAGTGCCTCGCCATTGCTGAGGCTGGCTTTGAACTCGCGATTCTCCCGTCTCAGCCTCCCTAAGTGCTGGGATTACAGGCTTGAGCCACTGCGCCCGGCTAATACTCACCACTCTTTATTGAGTACTGACTATGTGTCAGGTGCCAGGGAAAGCACTTTATAGGTATTATATAAACAACACGATGATTCTTTAAGTTTAAATGTTACCGTTCTCATTCTAAAAATGAGTATTCTGATGCTCAGAGAGTTTAAGTGTTTCAAGATCCCCTAGTTAGTACATGGTAAAAATAAAAAGTTTGATATTAAGCCAGGCACGGTGGCGCACACCTGTAATCTCAGCACTTTGGGAGGCTGGGACAGGAGAATCATGAGTTCAAAGCCAGCCTCAGCAACAGCTAAGCAACTCAGTGAGACCCTGTCTCTAAATAAAACACAAAAAAGAGGGCTGGGGATGTGGCTCAGTGGTCAAGTACTCCTGAGTTCAATCCCTGGTACCAAAAAAAAAAAAAAAAGTTGGATTTTAGAACTAGAATAGGAAAACTGCTTGTCCTGTGGAATTTTTAAAATATATATTATGAAGATCAGACTGCAATTTCATTTTGAGAAACCAAATAAAGTGCATTGTAAAGACTCTTGCATAGAGAACTCCCTATAACAAATCTGTGGTTACATTTCTACATATTTTCTGAAATATTTGTCTTTATTTTTTTTTTTTTTTTTTAAATATTTTTTAGTTATAGATGGACACAATGTCTTTATTTTATTGCTTGTATGTGGTGCCGAGGATCGAACCCAGGGCTTCATGCATGCGAGGCAAGCACTCTACCGCTGAGCTACAATCCCAGCCCTGAAATATTTGTCTTTAGATACTAGTTCTAAACCATTTCAACATCTGGTTCCAGTTATGCATTTTGCTTCATCTATATGATTGTGAACTGTTATGTCATTAGCACGAAGCAACATATGCTCTTCACTATGTTTTATTCTTTCATATTGAAATAATTGTTTAAAAAACAGCATAGTCCCTCTATTCTATTAACTGGTATTATTTTATAGCAAATACAGTGTTTTAATGTTAGCATAAAGAGATAAAGAGCCATACTGAAATTTTGGAAAGTCTTATTCCCTTTTTTATGCAAAATATCCACTGTGAGAAAATATTAAAATGTCTGTGAAATATTCCCATTGTAGTAATTGGTGATATTTGGAGCATTGTTTAAGGGAAACTGAAAAGCTTTTTAAAAACTGGCTTGCCTTGCTAGGGACAGTGACACATGCCTATCATCCCTACACTCAGGAGGATTGCTTGAGTCTCAGAGTTAAAAGCCACCTTGAGCAATATACTGAGACTGTTTCAAAAAATAAAATGGCCGGGCACAGTGGCACACGCCTGTAATCCCAGCACTTTGGGAGGCTGAGACAGGAGAATCGCGAGTTCCAAGGCAGCCTTAGAAATGGCGAGGCGCTAAGCAACTCAGTGAGACCCTGTCCCTACCTAAAACACAAAATAGGGCTGGGGATGTGGCTCAGTGTTGCAGTACCCCTGAGTTCAGTCCTCGGTACCAAAAAAATAAAATAAAATAAAAGGCTAGATTGTCTCAACCATTTTAAGGTCTTTATTACAGTGGATCATGTAGTGTTTTCTTATTTAGAATAGTTTCTCAGTGGTATCTAACTATTTTTGGGTGGAGGGTACTGGGGATTGAACCTGGAGGCACCTTACCACTGAGCTACATCCCCAGCCCGTCCCCTTCTTTTTTTCATTTTGAGACAAGGTCTTGCTAAGTTGCTGAGGCTGGCATCAAACTTGCAGTCCTCCTGCCTCAGTCTCCAGAGTCACTGGGATTACAGGCATGTGCCACTACGCCCAGCTGTATCTAATGATTTTAATTTTAATTTCCCTAATGACAGATAATGATGAACATACTGTTTTTTTATTGTGGTAAAAATAAACACATAACACAAGCTTAATCATCTTAACCATTTTAATTATACAGTTTAGTAGTGTTGAGTATATTTACATTGTTGTGATTTGGATCTTTTGAACTTTTCCATCTGGTAAATCTGAAACTCTACCCATTAAATAACAACTCCACGTTTTCTTTTCCCCCAATCCCTGGTAACTACCATTCTATTTTCTGTTTCTGTGAATTTGACTACTTTAGACAACTCTTATAAGTGAAATAATACAGTATTTGCCTTTTTGTTTCTGCCTTATTTCACTTAGCATGTCTTCAGTGTTCATCCATATTGTAGCATGGGGCAAAATCTCCTTCCTTTTTCCCTATTTATTTAGTTTTAAATGATTTTACTAGTACATTATAGTTATACATAATAGTGGGATTCATTTTGACATAATCATACATGCATGGAATATAATTTGCTCCATTTCAGTCCTCATTACTTCCTCCTTGTTCTTTTTCTTTTTTCCTTCCTTCCTTCCTTCCTTCCTTCCTTCCTTCCTTCCTTCCTTCCTTCCTTCTTTTCATTTCTTTTCTTTCTTTCTTTTTCTCTTTCTCTTTTTATTTCTTTTTTTCTCTCTTTTTCTTTCTTTCTTTCTCTTTCTCTTTCCTTTCTTTCTCTCTCTCTTTCTTCCGCTCTCTCTTTCTCTCTCTCTCTCTTTCTTTCTTCTTTCTCTCTCTCCTCCGCCCCCAGGGGCCCTTTACCATTGAGCTACATACCCAGACCCCCACCCCTTTTTAATTTTGAGACAAGTTATTGTTAATTTGCTTAGGGTCTCACTAAGTTGCTGAGAACTTAATGATCCTCTTATCTCAGCCAGCCTCCCATGTCACTGGAATTACAGATATGTGTAAACACCAGTACTCCTGGTGTTTTGTCTTGATTTATTTTTAATTGGTACTTTATAGATATACATAAAGATGGGATTCACTTTGGTATATTCATATATATACATAGTATAATTTTATCAATTTCATTCCACATTTTTCCCTGTTCCTGTCCCTCCTCCCTCCCCTTCATTCTCCTTTCACTACTCCACTGATCTCCCCTCTATTTTCATGGGATCTGCCCTCACCTTTTTTCCCCCTTTGCTTTAGCTTTCACATATGAAAGAAAACTTTTGACCCTTGACTTTGTGGGTCTGGCTTATTTCATTTAGCATCATATTCTCCAGTTTCATCCATTTACTGGCAAATGTTATTATTTAGTTTTTTTATTTTTTGGAACTGGGGATTGAACTCAGGGGCACTCGACCACTGAGCCACAACCCCAGCCCTTTTTGTATTTTATTTAAAGACAGGGTCTCACTGAGTTGCTCAGCCCCTTGCTTTTGCTGAGGCTGGCTTTAAACTCATGACCCTCCTGCTTCAGCCTCCTGAGCCCCTGGGATTACAGGCATGAGCCACCGCACCCAGCTGTTACTTCATTCTTTATCGCTGAGGACAATTCCATTGCATATATATCCCACATTTTTAAATTAATTCATATATTGACAGGCACCTCAGCTGGTTCCATAACTTGGCTATTGTGAATTGTACTGCTATAAACATTGATGTGCCTATTATCGCTATAATGTACTGATTTTCATTCTTTTGGGTGTATACTAAGGAGTGGTATAGCTGGGTCATATGATGGTTATTCCTAGTCTTTTGAGGAATCTCAATACTGCTTTCCAAAGTGGTTATACTAATTTTTAGCCCCACCAATAATGTATGAATGTACCTTACCCCCCACATCCTCACCAGAATTTATTATTATTTGTATTATTATTATTATTTGGTACTGGAGATTGAACTCAGGGGTACTCGACCACTGAGCCACATCCCCAGCCCTATTTTGTGTTTTATATAGAGACAGGGTCTCACTGAGTTGCTTAGCACCTCGCCATTGCTGAGGCTGGCTTTGAACTTGCGATTCTCCTGTCTCAGCCTCCTAAAGTGCTGGGATTACAGGCTTGCACCAGCGCGCCCTGCTATTATTTGTATTCTTGATTGCCATTCTAAGTGGAGTGAGATGAAATCTCAATGTAGTTTTGATTTTGCATTTCCTTGATTACTAGGGATGTTGAACAGTTTTTCACTTATTTGTTGGTTATTTGTATTTCTTCTTTTAAGAAGTGTCTGTTTAGTTCTTTTGTCCATTTATTTATTGGGTATTTTTTCCTGGTAATAAGTTTTTTGAGTTCTTTATATATTCTGGATATTAATCCCCTATATGAGGAGCAGGTGGCAAAGATTTTCTCCCATTGTGTAGACTGTCTTTTTGTTTTTGTTTTTTTGGTACTGGAGATTGAACTCAGGGGCACTTGACCACTGAGCCACATCCCCAGCTCTATTTTGTGTTTTATGTAGAGACAGGGTCTCACTGAGTTGCTTAGTGCCTCCCTGATTCTGAGGCTGGCTTTGAACTCACGATTTTCCTGTCTTAGCCTCCCTAAGTGCTGGGATTACAGGCATGCGCCTCTGCGCCCGTTTTATATACAATGTCTTGATTTGATTATGATAGCTTTATAGTTAAAATTTTGACATCAGGTAGCATGATTCTTCCCACTTTATTCTTTTTTGGAATTACTTTTGGCTATTCTAATTTTTTGCCTTTCCACATAAATTTTAGAATCAGCATGTTGGTATATTATGTTCTTTCTGACTGATTTTGTTGAGTCTGAAGATCGCGTTGGGGAGAATCGACATTTTAATAACATTGAATCTTCTTACCTATGAACATGATGTATCTCTACATTTTATTTAGATCTTTGATTTCTTTCATCAGGGTTTTGTAGTTTTTCATGTTCAGATCCTGCACATACTCTTCAGATTTATATTTGGGTATTTCATTTTTTCTGGTGCTATTGTAAATCTTACCTCTTTTTAATGCTATAGCTATAACATTCATCCTGCAGCCTCTCAATTTAGAATCGGTCCTACAGTATGTTTTTATTGATTTTTTTTTTGCCCAGATAGTAGAGTGGCCATGTGTTGTAAATGAATAGATGTTTGACTCCATGAATTAATGCTTCCAATTCCCAGATGGGTTCTCATAACTGTTAGTCAGTACATTATATTTTGGGTCAGTAAGTCTCCTGTTTACTTCTTTCCCCAAACCTTTCCCTGCAAGCCCTCTCTCTCAGCAGATGGCTTCCCTCCCCTAAACACCAAGAACATATGGGCATACTTGGTTGTACTCATTGTTTTGTCCTTGCAGTCTTGGGGGGAAAAGGGTGCCCTCTTTCTTGTTCAAGACCAATCCACTACATTTTAGTCATTTGGCAAAGATATATTGAGTATCTCTTGTGTGCCAGATATTACACTAGGAACTGGGGACATGGTGGAGAACTAAAGCAGCTCACGTTTTGAGAACAGGAGTGATCGACAAATAAATGAACTAGAAAAATATTAGTTAAAATAGTGTGGCTGGGCATAGTGGTTCATGCCTGTAATCCCAGTGGCTTGGGAGGCTGAGGCAGGAGGATTGTGAGTTCGAAGCCAGCCACAGCAACAGCGAGGTGCTAAGCAACTCAGTGAGACCCTGTCTCTACATAAAACACAAGATAGGGCTGGGGATATAGCTCAGTGGTCGAGTGCCCCTGAGTTCAATCCCTGGTATAAAAAAAAATAGTGTGATGTCCTGGCCAAATGTGGTGTTGCACACCTTAATCTTGGAAACTCGGAAGCCTGAGGCAGGAGTATCACAAGTTCAAAGCCAGCTTGGGCAACTGAGCAAGACTGTGTCTCGCAAATTTAAAAAAAGTGCTGGGGATATAGCTCAGTGGTAAAGCACCCCAGGTTCAATCCCCAATGCAAATACACACACACACACACACACACACACATTCACACACTGTGATATGATGGAGAATGATGGGTAATCAGGGATGGGCACTGAAGAGGGGCCATGTAAGCCATATAATACCCAAAGTATCTGAGTGAGCCAACCACAGAAAAATGAGGGGGAAAGCATTGTAGCAGATGGCATTAGAAAGTACAGAAATCCTTCAGAGAGAAATAGTAAGCTTAGCATGTTGAAGAAACAGAAGGCCAATGTGACTGATTGTAGTGAGCAAGAGCGCGACCTTGAATGCCTGAATAAGGATTTGGGATCTTTAGTGGGAAGTAATTGGAAGATTTTAAGCAGAAGAGTAATGTGATATGATTTGTGTTTTAAAGTCATTCTTGTTGGTACAAGAGGATGACGTGGGGAGGCAAGAATGGAAGCAGAGAGGTCAATTCAGAGGTTATCACAGTAACCTAGCTGAGAGGGAGAGTAGTTGAACCAGGGCAGTAAAGGAAGTCTTGGAGAAAGGAAAGCAAATGGATTTGCGATGTGTTTTAGAGGTTTTGTTATCAGAATTAACCAATAGATTGGATGTGGGAAATGAGGGGAAGAGGGTAATCAAGGCCAGCTCCTTGATTTGTAGCTCAAATAACTGAGGGAATTGAAGTGCCATTTACTGAGTTGGGAGGGACAGCTTTTGAGAGAAAGCCAAGTGCTCTGTTTCAGATATATTATTATTAATTTAGTACTGGAGATTGAACTCAGGGGCATTCAGCCACTGAGTCACGTCCCCAGCCCTATTTTCTATTTTATTTAGAGACAGGGTCTCACTGAGTTGCTTAGTGCCTGGCTTTTGCTGAGGCTGGCTTTGAACTTGTGATCCTCCTGCCTCAGCCTCCTGAGCTGCTGGGATTATAGGTGTATTCCACTGCATCCAGCTGTTTTGGACATAATATATTTGAAATACTTGTTGGCTATCTAAGTGGAGGTGTCAGGTAGGCAGGTGAATATATAGTCTGAAGCTCAATCTGGAAGATCTAACTAGAGATGTAAATTTGGAAGGTGTCATTATATAGATGTTATTTAAAGCAATGACAGGATAAGATTGCCACGCATAAAAGTATAGAAACAAAGAGAAATAGGGCCAATATTGAGTCCTGGGCCACTGCATCATTTCATGGTCAAGAGATGAGCAGAAGTCAGCAATTGACTGAAAGTAACGGCTCGTGAGATTGGAGGAAAACAATGGTAAGAGAAGCCGGGTACGGTGGTGCACACCTGTAATCCCAGCACTTTGGGAGGCTGAGCCAGGAGAATCATGAGTTCAAAGCCAGTCTCAGCAATGGTGAGACACTAAGCAACTGAGTGAGACCTTGTCTCTACATAAAACACAAAAATAGGGCTGGAGATGCGGCTCAGTGGTCGAGTACCCAGAAGTTCAATCCCTGGAACCAAAAAAAAAAAGGCAAGTGTTAGCTGGGTGTGGTGGGGCACTCCTATAGTCCCAGAGACTTGGAAGGCTAAGGCAGGAAGATCACAAGTTGGAGGCCAGCCTGAGCATTTAGCAAGACCTGTCTCAAAATAAAATAATAAGAATGGCTGGGGGTGTAGCTCAGTGGTAAAGCACCCCTGGGTTTGATCCCTAGTGCCAGAGATATATAAGTCAAGGTATAATTAAGAAATCAGAAACTACACTGAATTTTATTTTTATTTGTTTATTTTTGCAGTGCTAGGGATCAAGCTTGGGGCCTCTACCATTGAGCTGCATCCCCAGACCTATATTCCTAATTTTTAAATAGAATTTAATATGAGGAACTAGCTGTTCATGTAATGGAAGAGCTAAGAAGCTAAGGAGGGGGATGGTGAATTAACCCAGAGATTTGGCAACATCAGGAAGCTTCACTTCTAGGACAGGAGGGACAAAAGTAGAAGGTGGTGTTATTCAAGTCCAGAATCTGGGACCACCCAGAAGAATCAGGAAGGCTGGTCCAACAGGAGCTTGCTCCATAGAGGGAGTACCTATCCAAAGAGAGCCACAGAGGAAATATAGTCAGTACTGAAGATGATACTCAAAGCATGATGTCTCAATCAGAGGGAAAGGAAGGGAAATACTCTGACTTTCCTCTTGCTCTCTAATCTCTCAATGATGTCCATTGGCCAAACCTATCAAATCAAAGTCAAGCCAGGCACAGTGGTGCATGCCTGTAATCCCAACAAATCAGGAGACTGAGGCAGAGGACCTACAAGTTGAGGACCAACCTCCATAATTTATTCCTGTCTCAAAATAAAATGTAAAAGAAGGACTTAGGGAGGGCTGGGGTTGTGGCTCAGTGGTAAAGCACTTGCCTAGCACATGTGAAGCACTGGGTTTCATCCTCAGCACCACATAAAAATAAATAAAACAAAAGAAAAAAAAGAAGGACTAGAGAAGTATTTCAGGGGGAGAATGCTCCTAGGTTTGATCTCCAGTACTACCAAAAAAGAAAAAAAGATCAGAGTTGAGAAAGGAGCCTGGGAAATGTTATCATCTGTCATCTATATACATAGCAGAACAGAGGAGGAAGGGAATGGGTCTGAGGGCAAATAGGCAAATGATGAGCCCCTGTTTAAAGGAAGAGGAAATGATCAGCTGCCAGATGCCACAGATAAGAAAGATGAAGACTTGGAAGTGCCCTTTGCATTTAGCAATGACGTAGTTGGTGACCTTGACAAGAGCAGTTTGAATATAGAGGCAAGAGCAAAAGCTTAACAGGAGTGAGTTCAAGAGAGAGTAGGTAAAGATGAATTTGAAACCGTGAATATAGACACCCTTCCCTTTTTGGAGTTTGATTGTGAAAGGGAAGGAGAGAAATGGGGTGGTATGTGGAGGGGGAAGTGCAATTTACAGTAGATATTTTCAAGATGGGAGGGAAAAACCCTCATTTTTGAATGCCGGGAAGGAAAAAGTCAAGAGAAGTAAAAATAGATAATGCAGGAGAGAGGATTACTGGCGTGATGGACTTGAGTAGGGAGGAGGGGATGGGATCTGGTACAGAAGTGGCACAGTATTAGGATTTATAGACTCAGTTGGGGCTGGGAGTGTCCTCAGTGTAGAACACTTTCCTAGCATGTGTGAAGCCCCGAGTTCTATCCCCTGGACTGCAAAAAAGGAAGGGAGGGAGGAAGAAAGAGAGAGAAAGAAAGAAACTCAATTACGGATTTGAAAAAGATTATAAGTCATGCACTCTAACCTTTGCCTGCGTGCAGGAATTTCCTGTGCAGCTTCCCAGATATGTATTGGTCTAGTTTTTGCTTGAAAATCCCCAGTGATGGTAAAATTAGACTTTCCCAAAGCAGCCATTTCCAGTTTAAGACAGATACAATTATTAGAATTTTTTTTTCCTTTTCAAAACAAGCAGATGCCTTGTTCTGGATTGGATTATGGTTTGGGAAAACCAACTGTCAGGGTCATTTTAGGGTCAACTAGGAAAATGTAAATATGGGGTATTAGACGAGAAGAAAATATTAAAATGGTAGAGATTGTTGACTGAAAAAAGCACTTTGTAAAACAGTATGTACAGTAATATTAATACACAGTATATACACGTTTGTGTATATGCATACACAGGAAAAGAGGGAGAGTGAAGGGGAGAGAGAGGTTAGAGGAAAGAGATAGAGATTCAAACGGACAGGCATTAAAATGCTAAAATCAAGCGGGCACAGTGGTGCATGCCTATAATCCCAGCACTTTGGGAGGCTGAGACAGGAGAATCACGAGTTCAAAGCCAGCCTCAGCAATGGCGAGGCGCTAAGCACCTCAGTGAGACCCTGTCTCTACATAAAACACAAAATAGGGCTGGGGATGTGGCTCAGTGGTCGAGTGCCCCTGAGTTCAATCCCCGGTTACCCCCCCCCCAAAAAAAAGATGCTAATTTCAGTGGTTTCTATATAGTGAGTGTGCGGCATTGAGTTCTAGAAGAACTTCAATGAACAGATAGTTATTAAACTGTTTCAGAGAACAGAAAAAGATAACTTTCTCCTGCGTATGAAAATAGAATAACTAGCCAGGCGAGGTGGTGCCAGCCTGTAATCAATAGCTATAAAGTGTCAGACTGAGGCTGAGGTAGGAGGATTGCAAGTCTGAGGCCAACCTCAGCAATTTAGCCAGACCCTAAGCAAGTTAGCAAGATCCTGTCTCAAACAAAAAGGACCAGGGATGTAGCTCAGTGGTAGAGCACTCCTTGGTTCAATCCCCAGTCCAAAAAACAAAAAGTTTGCCAGGCTGGGGTTGTGGTTCAGTGGTAGAGTGCTTGCCTCGCATGTGTGAGGCACTGGGTTTGATCCTCAGCACCACATATAAATAAAATGAACAAAATAAAGGTTAAAAAAAAAGCTTGCCTCCTTATATTGGAAATGAGGTAAAGATTCCCTTTGTTACCATTGTATTGGGAATCCTAGTATCTGCTTGTTTCTTTTGTCATTATTCCTTAAGCAATACATTATAATGACCATTTACATAGTATTTACGTTACATTTGGTATTTTAAATAATCAGAGATGATTTAAAGTATACAGGAATATGTACATAGGTTATATGCAAATGCTACACCATTTTATATAAGGGACTGGAGCATTTGTATATTTTGGTATCCAGAGACAGTTCTGGAACCTATATCGTATGGATACTGAGGGAAGACTATTCTTTTTGCCTCTAGTAGTAGGGCCAGAGTGAGGAGGGAAGTTGGAAAAGTGGGACTTCGAAAGAAATTTGTGGTATAGAGACTCAAATTGAAGGTTTTTCTCTCAAAAGGACCAGAGGGAGCAGATGGTCAAGGCCCATCACGCTCTCCATTGTAGCATCTCTCTGGAGGAAAGATGCACCCTGTCAACACTACAAGTCCATTCTCAGTTTCTGGTTGTTCCTGCCAGCTCAGCCCTAATTCTCAACTGAGCAGCAGGAGGGCGCTCAAGCAATACCCTTGCCTTTCCTCCAAGGAGGCTTCCAGGCTGGGGAACCTTCACAGTTTCACTTGTTCATTCATTCTGCCCTCAATGCTTACTGTGATTTCCCTGAATTCTCTCCCTTTCAGCCACGCTGATCTCCTCCCTGGCTTTCAAACATGCCAGGCACATTCCACTCTTGGGGCACTTTACCACTCAGTTATATTCCCAGCCCTTTTTAATTTTGAAACAGCATCTTGCTAAGTGCTTCAGGCCTTGCTAAGTTGCTGAGGTTGCCCTTGAATTTGTGATCCTCCTGCCTAAGCCTCCCCAGTCGCTGGGATTACAGGCATGCACCAGCACACCTGGCTTCCCTTGGGTATTTGTATGAGCTCCTCCCTCAACTCTTTCAGATCTTGATGTTCTTTAAGAAAATGTCCTTTTTATGTTGATTGTATTGGTTACATATACGTCAAAACTGATCAAATTGCATACTTCAAATATGTGCATTTTATTATACTTCAATAAAGCTATGGAAAAAAAGAGAAAATGTCATTTTCTCAGAGGACTTTAACTAACCATTATATCTAAAATTTTGTCACCACTCCATACTTCCTCTCCCCCTTCCTTGGTTTAGATTCCCCATAAACCCCTATATATTTTTTCATCATTTCATTTAATAGCTTGTATTCTCAGTGTAATGAAAGCTAAGTTCAGTAAGGACAGGGATTTGGGGGAGTCACTCATGCATCCTAGAGCCTAGTAAAGTTCCTGGTAATGTAGTAGATGCTCAGTAAATATTAGTTGATGCTTTTCTTATAGTGTTAGGGATGGAACCTAGTGTCTTGTGCATTCTAGGCAAGTGCTGTACTACTGAGCCACACTCCCAGCCTTCAATAAATATTAGTTGAATGAATTAATCAAGTAAACATTTACTGAGTGTTGAGTAGGTGACAACCATATGCTGGACACCAAAAGAATGTATGATAGAGTAGGATGCAGGCCTAGAGGAGAAGAGTTTGACGGTTCCTAGAACATAGACCTGATAATAACTGAAGAGATAGAAATGCTTGCCAGCGCCCGCGCCAGCACAAAGGGAAACCAAGTCAGGTGAGGGAGCCGCGGATGAAATATCACACACACACACACACACACACACACACACACACAGAACAAGGCAAGAGCCTCTCCCAGACTCCTCCTTTATTGAGCTCAGGTCCCTCTTTATATATGCTAAGAGGCCCTTTGTCCTCCAAGCGCTACAGGGTGCACAGGGTGTGACTATTCCATTAGCACCTTGCTGCTATTCACAGGAATGTGGCTATTGTTACATTATGGAGCTATGGCGGCCAAAAGCTCATGATTGAAAAACCTGATATAGTTGTATTATGTACTGCGGAAGCCCTCAGGCCAGCTCTCTCTCACATCTAGGCAAGTGCTGTACTACTGAGCCACACTCCCAGCCTTCAATAAATATTAGTTGAATGAATTAATCAAGTAAACATTTACTGAGTGTTGAGTAGGTGACAACTATATGCTGGACACCAAAAGAATGTATGATGGAGTAGGATGCAGGCCTAGAGGAGAAGAGTTTGACGGTTCCTAGAACATAGACCTGATAATAACTGAAGAGATAGAAATGCTAGGTACCATGGTTTGGTCAGTGCATATTGAATACATGTATCAAATTATCACACTGTGCCATATAAATAAGGACAACTATTTTATGTCAATTAAAACATTTCAAAAGGAAAAGGACTGGGCGTGGTGGCACACGCCTGTAATCCTAGCACTTTGGGAGGCTGAGACAGAGAACCCCGAGTTCAAAGCCAGCCTCAGCAACGGCGAGGAGCTAAGCAACTCAGTGAGACCCTGTTTCTACATAAAACACAAAATAGGGCTGGGGATGTGGCTCACTGGTCAAGTGCCCCTGAGTTCAATCCCCGGTACAAAAAAAAAAAAGGAGTCATGCATGGTGGTGCACACCTATAATCCCAACGACTTTAGAGGTTGAGGCAGGAAGATAACAAGTTAAAGATCAGCTTCAGCAACTTAGGGATACCCTGTCTCAAAAATAAATTTAGAAAAGGGCTGGGTATGTAACTCAGTGGAAATGCACCTCTGCGCATAAGAAAGATGCAGGCCTGGGACTTGCCCTTGGGGAGCTTGCAGTCTCTGCAAGAAGAGACTGATGAGGAAACAAGTCTGTAGGGTCCTGCTGTTCTGGTGCCCTGGGCAGGAGAGACCCTACTTGCCTGCTTCCAGTGCTCCTGCAGTTCCTGATGTGAAAGTCACTTAAAGCTCTTTGGTTTCCAGGCTTCACAGTGGGAGTTGAATGGTATTCCTCACAATAAAAGTGATTCCTTTGCTCCTGTTTGGCTTCTTTGATCCTGGGCCCAAGAAAGGAGTCCCTGAAACCTTTGACTTCTGCTCTTGAACCCAGAACCCTGGCCCACTCTGGAGCCCAGTACCAGCCTCCTGCACCTACATCATGGAACTCATTGTAACATGATGAAATTGCCTGCTGACCACTCTGGAACATCTTGAAGGCAGAGACCACATCTGTCCTGTTCACTGCTCTGTTGCTGATAACTAATCAAGTCCCTGGATCACACTAACAGAGCATGGTGGTTCAGGGTGTGGGTGCTGCAGACCAGACTGCCTGAGTTTGAATCTTTAAATCCCAGCTCTGCCACTTATATCTCTATAACTCAAGACAAGTTGTTTAATCACTCTTGTGCTTCAGGGTCCCTGTGTGAGAAATGGGTAGTGTCCATCTGGTTGTGGTATTATGAGAATTAAGTGAGTTAATATTCATAACATGCTTGGAACAGTGCCTGGCATATATGTATTTGGTAAGGAGACACATGCCAAATACTGTCTGTTCCCAGGTGCAGTGGTGCATACCTCTAATCCCAGTGACTCGGGAAGAACAAGGAGTACAAGTTAGAGGCCAGCCTCAGCAACTTAGTGAGATCCTGTCTCCAAATAAAAAAAATTTTGAAAAGTGGCTCAGTAGCCGGGTGCAGTGGCTCAAGCCTGTAATCCCAGCACTTAGGGAGGCTGAGACAGGAGAATCGCGAGTTCAAAGCCAGCCTCAGCAACGGCAAGACGCTAAGCAACTCAGTGAGACCCTGTCTCTACATAAAACACAAAATAGGGCTGGGGATGTGGCTGAGTGGTCAAGTGCCCCTGAGTTCAATCTCCAATACCAAAAAAAAAAAAAAAAGTGGCTCAGTGATTAAGCATCCCTGAGTGTACAATCTCTGGTACCAAAAATAAAATAAATACTATCTGTTGATTGAATGAAGGAACTGCAAAGGTGTTGTCCCCACCTATCCTGAGCTCAGATGTGAATCTCACATGGTTTTGCTCCTTAGCACTCTGGAATAGCTGAAATCTACTGAATTTCTGGTAGGGTAGGCCAGACTTCAGCACCTCCCACTAAATCTCTCTGGGTAAGTTTCCATCTGTGTCTTCTAGTATCCTTTCCTGACTGAACTTCCAGTTCTTACCTGGATCAGTGCTTGAGAGCCTCTTGGCTTCACCAGTTTTCAGTTGCTCTCAGGGAGTTTGATTTTCCTCCCTTCATTTTTGTCGTTTAAGCATCATGCCCTGAGTACTTATGTACATCTTCTATCTATCCATCTATCTCTCTCTTTTTTTTTTTTTTGGTACTGGGGATCAAACCCAAGGCCTTGCACATGCTAAGCACACTCTCTACCACTGAGCTACACCCCAGCCCTTGCCCTGCTCTCTTAAACTTAGGGCTTATTTTCTCCAGGCCAGGGTTGGGATAGCCCAGTAGAAACTTCATCCTGGTGCAATAGGAGTTGGTATGGGCATGATATGTTGGGGAAAATTCAAGGTCACAATAGAACTCAAAGCCAGGGCATTCTGAATTTCAGCTGTTGAGCGTAGCCTCTAAGCAGAGGGGATAGTGAGTGAGGTAGGGTTCAGGCCAGGCTACTTCATGGGAGTGAACTAGCCTACCACAGAGTTGCTTTTTTTTAATTATTTTGAAGGGTAGACCTATGATTTTTTTTAAATCAATATTTTTTTTCTTTTGTTTTTAGTGGTAGGGATTGAACCCAGGGCCTTGTGCATGTTAGACAAATGCTTACCCCTGTGGCACATCCCCAGTTCTAAATTTTTATTTTATTTTTTTGGTACTGGGGATTGAACTCAGGGGTACTAGACCACTGAGCCACATCCCCAGCCCTATTTTGTGTTTTATGTAGAGACAGGGTCTCACTGAGTTGCTTAGTGCCTCGCCGTTGCTGAGGCTGGCTTTGGACTTGTGATCCTCCTATCTCAGCTCCCCCCGCCCCAGCCACTGGCATTACAGGCATGCACCACCGCACCCAGCCTACATTTTTATTTTTAATTGACAATAGTATTAGTATATATTTATAGGGGGCAGTGTGGCTTTTTTATTCTTTTTATACATACATGACGGTAGAGTGTATTTTGACATATTATACATACATGGAGTATAACTTATTAAGATCCTATTCTTTTTTTTTTGTACTGGGGCTTGAACTCAGGAGCACTCGACCACTGAGCCACATCCTCAGGCCTGTTTTGTGTTTTATGTAGAGACAGGGTCTCACTGAGTTGTTTAGTGCCTCGCCATTGCTGAGGCTAGCTTTGAACTCATGATTCTCCTTTTTCAGCCTCCCAAAGTGCTGGGATTATAGGCGCGTGCCACTGCATGCAGCTAGGATCCCATTCTTGTGGTTGTACATGATGTGGAGTTTCACTGGTCGTGTATTCATATATGAACATAAGAAAGTTATGTCCTTCATTCTACTGTCTTTCCTATTCCCACCCTTCTCCCTTCTTTTCATTCCCCTAGTCTAATCCAATGAACTTCTATTTTCCCCTCCCTGCTTATTGTGGGTTAGCATCCAAATATCAGTGAGAATATTTGGCCTTTGATTTTTTTTTTTTTTTTAAATATTTTTTTAGTTGTAGATGGACACAATGTCTTTATTTTATTGCTTTGTACGTGGTGCTGAGGATCGAACCCAGGGCCTCACGCATGCAAGGCAAGCGCTCTACCGCTGAGCTACAATCCCAGCCCTGGCCTTTGATTTTTTGGGACTGGCTTATTTCACTTACATGTATGCAATGTGTAATGATCAGATCAGGGGTAATTGACATATCCATCACCTCTAAGATTTATCATTTCTTTGTATTGGGAACATTCAGAATCCTCTCCACTACCTATTTCGACAGAGGCTTTTAAGCTTGGTTCCATAGGCTTCAGGGGTTAACTTCAGGGAGTTCCCAAGCCACTTTGAATTAAATGTGTCTAGTGTGTATATGAACAGATGGAACATTTTCCTGGGGAGATGATTCATTGATTACTTGATTTGGGTGGGGCATGAAGAAAGAATGGTAAGGAATCATTGGTTGAGTCCTCAGAATGTGAGAGGCATCATAGTATTATGGGAAATTTACACCTTTACCAGAGGATTGCCTTAGATTATGTCCTGCCTCTGCACTGCCTGGCTGGGATTTTAGGCACATCCCTTTACCTCTTTGTACAACAGTGAGTGTCTTCATCTATAAAATAGAGATCATAGAAGTATCTCCTTTATAGGATTTTTTTTGGTGCCAGGGATTGAACTTAGGGACAGTCAACCACTGAGCCAGATCCCTAGCCCTATTTTGTATTTTATTTAGAGACAGGGTCTCACTGAGTTGCTTAGCACCTCACTTTTGCTGAGGCTGGCTTTAAACTCAGGATCCTCCTGCCTCAGCCTCCTGAGCTGCTGAGATTACAGGCGTGCACCACCATACCTGGTCTTTATAGGATTATTGAGAGGTAAAAATGAGGTAATAAGCACATAGCCTTGAGTAGATTGTGAGGAACATGATAAAGTAGGTGTTATCTTCAAAGATCCAGAAGATCACTGGTACTTTTGTGTGTGTGTTTCTGAGATTAGGGTGGGGAATAGTAGTTGCAGCTTCTGGAATTAGGCCTAGAGGTCTGCCAGGGTTGGTGGGAAAGAGCTGTAAATTATACTTCCTTCGAGTAATCCACTCACAGAAGCTGTGAGTATCCCCATCTCTCCTCCAAAATTGGGCTGGAAGCCCTTATATCTAGAGTGATTTTAGGGTGCAATGAGGTAATAACTCCTGTATAGTTCTATAAGTCTACCATCTTCTGTGTCCAAAAACTTCTTCAGTTAGGTTTGCTAGTAGCTTGAGCAACAAAGCATTTTTCAGCATATATGCACAGTGGCACATCTGGGCAGGGAAGTAGGGTGAGGCCTCTCCAACAATGTTGACTTTGTTCCTGAATTAGATATTTCCCTTTTTCCCTCTAAGAGCCACATTGCTACTGCCAGCTAGGAAAGTTGTTGGTACTTGCTCCTTGTTACTTATTGTTTTAGTCAGCTGCGACTAAAAGGATGTAACCAGCACAATTATAGAGGAGGAAAGGTTTACTTAGGGGCTCATGGTTTTAGAGGTCTTAGTCCATAGAAGGCTGGCTGCATTCCTTGGGGCTCAAGGTGAGGCAGAACATGATGGCAGAAGAGTGTGGCAGAGGGAACTAGCTCACATGACAATCAGAAAGCAGAGAGAGAGAGAGACTCTACTTGCCAGACATAAATATATACCGGAAGCTAAGGCCCCAATTCCCACCTCCTCCAGCCACACCCTACCACTTCAATTACCACTCAATTAATCCCTATCAGGGGATTAATTAACTGACTGGGCTAAGACTCTCACAACCCAATCATTTCTCCTCTGAACCTTCTTGCATCATCTCACACATGAGCTTTTGGGGAACACCTCATATCCAAACCATAAAACTCATGGATGGGGCTGGGATTGTAGCTCAGCGGTAGAGCCCTTGCCTCGCATGCATGAGGCCCTGGGTTCGATCCTCAGCACCACATACAAAGCAATAAAATAAAGACATTGTGTCCATCAACAACTAAAAAAATACTAAAAAAAAAAAAAAAAAAAAAACCTCATGGATGACAAGCTGTTTTACTGAGTAAGGCACAGTTGGGTACTTAAGCCCATGCTTTAAGCCCAGTGAGTTCTCATTATGTTTCCTCTCATGTGGGGACTTTCTTCTAAGAACAGTGAGGCATTTTGAATGATTATCCATATAATTCTTTTATGGATTTTAAAAGCCTATTTAATTGGGCAGTGTTCCTGGCTATTGTCACTCTAGTACCTGATGAGCCACCTGTCTCATATTTCATCATTATAGCAGTGGTTGTTTTTTTCCTTTGCAGCTTCATAATTAGTTTTCCTTTATAATTTTCTACATTCTGTATTTGCCTACTAAGTAGGTTTAATCCTGACTCCTGTAATTTTTATTCATCTGCTTGTAGACAAGTGTTTATTTCCTTCATTGTCACGCCTGAACGTTTTCTAATCAGTTTATAATATTTTAATATCTATCTACACAGTTTTGTTTGCCATCAGCAAGATTGTTATTAGCATTGGTAAATATTGTCATAACAAAAAATGGTCATTGTAGACTGATGTCCTTGAATGTAAGTCTTGTTCTGGAAATGATTTAGGTTTAAAAAAATGGGGAATTTAGGAACAGTCTCATAAGATGTTCTTCTCTGATAGACATTTCCTGGTATGAACCAATTAACTCTGAGGGAGGGAGGACAGATCGAAGTGACTAAGAACAAGGGAACCTTGAGATATGAACAATTTGGGCTTGCTAAAATGATTTGTTCTCTAGTTTCAACTGAGACCCCAACATCACTTGGCAATCCTATTGTATGTCCCTGGTCAAGTTCCTCTCCAGTATCCCAAAGCAGCCATCCCAGTCTTCTTCAGCCGCCAACCTGAGCTAGCCCTCTTTTCAGCAGAAAGCTCTACTTTCATTTTCACAGAGCAGAATTCAGGCCAATAGTGTGAACTCTCAGCCTCAGGCCTTCTGGCGTTGGATTCACCTCAAATGCAACAGCGCCCTCTTCCTCTCTGTCATGGACACTGTGATGTGCTTTCCAGAGCCAGCTTCAGGACAAGGATTCTACTTACAGCAGGCAGCCCTTTCTTTCAGATGGACCCCTTTGCTGACTGCCTCAGCTGAAGAGAGCTCTTCGTCCGGGGGCATGATCCTTCCCCAGGGCAGCCTGCATCCAGCGAGTGACTGATACAGGGGAATAAGGGCCCGACCCCCATGTTCCAAATCCTAGTTTCAGAGCTTGCCATACACTGGAGCCTACATTGCAGCCCAATGTCTCCCTGCTCCCTTCTTGCTTCCATATATTCCCTTCCCCTCTTGTTCCCAGAGCACTCCTGAATAAGTCTCCTGCTCGCCAATCTAATCCCTGAGTCTGCCTCTCAGTGAATCTCCTCCCCTCTCCCAACTCCCTCTTCCGGTCCCAGGCTGATACGCACCTCCCTTAACTGCTCAGGTCTGGGTTCCCTCACCTCTCCTTGGAATTGATCCCTCATCTCCCGTCTTTCCTGCAGCTTCAACTTCTCCATCTCTTTTCCTCAGCATGTAAACTTGAACAAGTACTTTAAATAAACACCTCCTTTGACACAGAGCTCCTTTCTGCTGTTTCTTACCCTTCTTCAGTTAAGCTTCTTGCACCATCTCTCTTATTCTGGCTTCTGTCTCCACCACTGTTGAAATGTCTCCTTTTGTTTCAGCCCCTTCTTGTTTGCTTGTTTTGGCAGTGCTGGGGACAGAACCCAGGGCCTCACACATACTAGGAAAGTGCTCCACCACTGACCTTCACCCTCAACCCTTTCAGCCCTGTCTCATTTATTTTAACTTATGGATTTCTTGGTGCATTATAGTTTTAGTTTACATAAGTGTGGCATTCATTTTGACATTCACAAATGCATATAACATAATTTGTTCCATTTCAATCCCCAGTATCAACCCTGTCTTATCTTACCTCTGCTGCACTTGGCTCAGGTAGCCGCTCCCTCATCTCTAGGACACTTGGCTCTCTGCCACTTTCTTCAATTCCTTAAATGCTTGTGATCTCCAGGGCTCCATTCTTAGCCCTCTTCTCTTCTTATTCATTATCTCATCCATGACCTTGGCTTCAGTGACCCCCCCTATGTATTAAAGACACCCAAATCTGTATCTCCAGATCAGACCTCTTTTACTGAATGGAACACTTATATATCCAAGTGACTATTAGACATCCCTATATTAATGTCCCATAGGTATCTCAAACCTAGCATATCCATAGTGGTTCTCATCCTCATCCCCTGACCCAACCTGGGTCTTCCCTGTGCTCCCAGATTCAGTGAATGCCACTGAATGAGGATAGAATAGAATAGGTAGTGGAATGACCAGGCAGTCAGGATAACAGCCCTCATTCAACCACATCAGGAAGCTAATCAATAAAGGCAATAATGAGTACCATTAAGGCCTTCAGATGTACAAAAGCAAGACACCTGTGGGAACAACTCGGAAAGTGGCAGTGAACATGATTCAAACTCAAAGGCGATAACCTTGGTGCTGTTTTCAATGCCAGTTTTATACAGATTTTGATGGATGCTCATATCAAAATAAACCCTTAAGCTAGCACACCAAAATGATATCCTGCTTCCAGGTCCCCTCCTGCATTGTGGGGATTCTATCTCTTCCCTTCTCAAATAACTACTACTCTGTTTGCTCTTCCCTTCCGTGATTATCTGTGGATTTTAATCTTCAAATTTGTGAGACAAGAACCCAGAAGGAAATTGGCACCGAGTTACTGGGGTTTGCTGCAACACACGGCTCGACAGTGATGGAAAACTCCAGCTTTACCAGGTGCAAGCCTCGGGGCTGACACAGGTAGCTGTCTCCTGTCAGGTGTAGCTGCTAACACTAAAGTGGGCTATTGCTGCTGCAGAGATTTGCCGTTAGCACAAACTCCATCCCCAACAGAAGTGCAGAATCAGGCCTCATCTCAAAACTCCAGTTTTACCACCACCATGTGTACAGATACTCCAGTTAGAAAAAAGATTGTTCTTAGCATGATCCCTGCCCCTTGTCACCTGCTTCCCAGCAACTATCAGGACTTATTGATCTTGCTTATTTAAGGCTTCTCAGATCCCCCCTCTCCTCCACCACACCTCCAATGTCCTAGTTAGGCTTTGAACCCATATAACCCAAATGTCTGCACCCGCCTCTTCCTCAATCTACTTCTGTACTCTACTTCAATACTCTTGCCCCTCTGCTGCCACAGCAGTGTTTCTATTTTTGCCCCCTTATGACACTGGGGATTGACCCCAGGGGTGCTCTACCACTGAGCTACACCCCCAGCCCTTTGTATTTATTTTATTTTATTTTTTGTTTTCTATTTTTGGTACTGGGGATTGAACTCAGGGGCACTTGACCACTGAGCCACATCCCCAGCCCTATTTTGTGTTTTATGTAGAGACAGGGTCTCACTCAGTTGCTTAGTGTTTACTGTTGCTGAGGCTGGTTTGAACTCGTGATTCTCCTGTCTTGGCCTCCCAAAGTGCTGGGATTACAGGGGTGCACCACTGCGTCCGGCTCCTTTTTATTTTTTATTTTGAGATAGGGGCTTGCTAAGTTGCCAAGGCTAGCCTTGAATTTGCAATCCTCCTGCCTCAGCCTCCAGAGTAGCTAGGATTGCAGGCATTTGCCTCATTAGAGAACAATGTTTCTTAGAAATAATTTGGATTGTACTCCACTTCAAAATGTCCCAGTGGCTTCCTGTTGCCTTCAGAATGAAATAAAACTTCCTTTCGTTGGTAACCTCTCTCACCTGGATCCAGCCTGCCTGGCTTCATCACCTACCCTCCATCTAGCACTTGGTATTCTAGCACAACTGAACTATGTGAAATGCGTTGAACTTGCTTCATTCTCCCATGCCTCAGGGCCTCCTTTGTATATGTCACTCTCTTTGGAAAGCTACCTTGTTATTCCCTGGTGAGTTTTTCCTCCCCCACCCGTCAGTGGAGCTTCAAGTGTCTTTACCAACTTTCCTAACTCTCTGAGGCTGACATAGGCCCTCACGTTTTGCCTCCTCTTTACAGACATCCATTGGATCTACTGCACCCTTCCCAGCACCTCTCTTTCCATGTCTTTCTACCAGGCTGGGTTCCTTGAAGCCAACAGTTCCATCCTGTCATCCCAGTACTTGGCACAGGGTTTGGCATGTGGTTGCCACTCAGTAAGTGTGTGTCAGATGAATGAGTCAATGAGGTGTGAGTGGGTAGGAGAAAAGGGAATGAGAGGCGTGAAGGGAGACAGAAGGCAGATTTCCCCTGTCTCACAACTTTGTTCTAGCTAGACACCCTGTCTTTTGGTTCTGACAGACTCAGATTATCTCACTGCAATCAGCTTTTGTCTAGAGATCTGGGGGTGTCTTTTATTTCTTCTCTTTTGTGTGTGCATGTGGTGCTGGGGATAGAACCCAAGGGCCTCGCACATGCTAGGCAAATGCCCTACCACTGACCTTACACCCCCAGCCTGGGACTGTGATCTCTTAACTTCTCTGCATTAGGAATAGAGCACCAATGGGCCAGAGCCTGGGAGCTCTGCCTTGTTGCCAGGGCCAGGCATATAAGACCCTTGCCCTACTACTGCTCTGTAACCATTCCCACCCGTGTCCATGGACGCTATGGGTCTCTAAAAGACAAGGCCACCCACCTAAACCCTCTGCTGACTGACTTATATAGAAAGCAGGGAAAGATGATCCTGACAATGCTCACACTGCTTCCATAATAAAACAGCAGCATTTGCCATCCTGGCTGCTATGAGGATTCCAGGAATCCTGCAGCATTAATACCCTCAGCCTTTGGGCTAGCTGCACTGTCTGGGGCAGCTGTGGTCACAGGAAGACACTTCTTTTTTTTTTTCCTGGTTCTGGGGATCAAACTCAGGGCCTGGCACATGCTAGGCAAGCACTCTACCACTGAGTTACACTCCCAGCCCCGGGGGACTTTCTTTATTGCTGTTTTACAGATAAGGCAAACAAGGTGCAGTGAGGTCAACAGACTAATCTTCTCAGGACTGAGTAGGGAGGGCTAGCTGCTTCCAACACAGGAAAGGCCTGTGCCCTCCTAAGCCTGGACAGCAGCAGTGCATTTACACTCTGCCCACAAGAGGTCAGTAAGCTCCACAGGAACAGAGGGGTACGAAGTAGAGCTGGTCCTCCGCCATAGCCGTCTGGGTCCTGGTTGCACAGTAGCTCCCTAAAAGGACGTCCTTCTACGTCCAGGACTTCTGGGAAGTTCTTCCTCCAGTGACATATCAAAAATTGTGGGTGGCTAAAGATGTGTTCAGCCCAGGAAGGCTATGAAGTCTCTAGGGGCAGCTGCCTCATTGTATTGCAATCCTTAGGATACAATGAGCCATTTGTGGAGGACTGCAGACATTTCCACAGGAATAACTGGAACCAGAAATATAACAAAGCTGTTTCTGCTAAGCCAGAGCTGTCCTGGGTGAGGGAGGTTGAGGGTGGGAGAGACCTAAAGAGCCTTATATAAAGCATCCCTAAGATTTAAAATCAGACAGACTTGGGTTTGGATCTTCATATTCTCTCTCTTTCTCTCTCTCTCTTTCTCTCACCAGGAATTGAATCCAGGGTCACTTTACCACTGAGTCACATCCTCAGCCCTTTTTTTAAATTTTGAGAGAGAGTCTCACTAAGTTGCTGAGGCTGGCCTCAAACTTGCGATCCTCATGCCTCAGCCTCTGGAGCTGCTGGGATTATAGGCATGTGCCAACGTACCCAGCCCAATTCTTTCTCTTATTAACTGTAATCTCAGGCAAGTTACTTAACTACCTATGCCTTAGTCTCTGTTGTGGTTTGAATATGAAGTATCCCTCCCAAAGCTCCTATTAATTAAAAATATTCAGAGGTGAAATGATTAGATTATAAGAGCCAGAAACCTAACCAGTCTGTACTAATTTGAGTGGAGTGGGTGGTGACTGTATGCAGGCAGGGTGTGGCTGGAGGAAGTGGTCACTGGGGGCATACCCTAGAAGGGTGCATCTTCCCTGTGGCCCCTCACCCCACTTTCTGACCCTGCTGTAAACTGAGCAGCTTTTTTCCACTAGGCCCTTTTACCACGATATGTTGTCTCCCCTTTGGGCCCAGAGCAATGGAGTTGGCCATTTATGGACTGAGACCTCTGAAACTGAAAGCCACAAATAAACTTTTCCTCCTCTAAGTTGTTCTTGTTAGGTGTTTTGGTCACAGTGATGAAAAAGCTGACTAAAACAGTCCTCTGATTGTTAGAACAAGGAATACTAATATCGCTTTTCAGGTTGTTCCAAAGATTTTTTTATTCATTCCTTTGATAAATAGTGGCATGCCTATCCTAGACAGATATGCTACTAGGTTCAAGGGATGCAGTGATTAGATTAAATGCCTGTCACATAGTAAGAGCTGAATAAATGATAACTTCTCTTTGGAGGTCAGGCCTTGAATTTGGACTCCATAGCAGGCATTTGGAAGCATTCTGAACAGGGGAGTAGGAGGAAGAAAACAAAATTAGGGGAGGACCTGCCCCTTTCTGTGAACCAGGATTGAAACATGCCAGGCTTATCATTTTCATAGAGCTCTTCAGAACATCATAAATACAGATAGCCTAGTGGTAGAGCAAGTGCTTAGCATGCCCAAGGCCCTGGGTTCAATCCCCAGCATGAAAGGAAATAAAGGGAAACAGAACAAGAGGGCAAGGGTTAACTTGTCAGGAGTTGAGCCTACACTGCAATTGGTAAAATCACAAGCCTCATAGTCTGCCCCTCTCCTGGGAAGAAGCAAGGAATGAGGGAGCTGAGAAGAAGCCTCTGCCTGCTCACTGGAAGCTGAGGGGCCATGTTTTGGCCAATTGGCTTGCCTGTTTTGGGGCAGTGGCTTTAGGGTATGAGAAGAAGGTGTGGACATGCATATGTAGCAGAGAGAGCTTGAGCTGGAACATTTGAAGGACATGAGGACACAAGAACATAAAAATGACACGCTGCAGCCGAGCCCTGGATGGGATGCAAAGACCCAAGTATGCTTGCATTCTTGAATAAGCTGTCAGCAATGTATTCATGCATGGCTTGCAGAAGCTGCAGTATTCCTTTTCAGCCTGTATCACCAATTGGAATATCTTACACACGTTTTTGCTTCCACTTAAAGAAAAATTCTGTCATTAAAAACAGTTTGCCAGGCACAGTAGTGCATGCCTGTAATCCCAACACTATGGGAGGCTGAGACAGGAGAAGCATGAGTTCAAAGGCAGCCTCAGCAATGGCGAGGCGCTAAGCAACTCAGTGAGACCCTGTCTCTACATAAAACACAAAATAGGGTTAGGGATGTGGCTCAGTGGTCGAGTGCCCCTGAGTTCAATCCCTGGTACCAAAAAAAAAAAAAGAAAAAACACCGTTTCCAAGCTTCCTCTGGTATATCACAATTCTCTCATTCCTCTCAGATTTCAGGTTAGCAATAATCCCCAACACCAGCAAAGCCAAAGAGATCTTCTAGTGTAGCCTCCCTCACATCATTTTTGACAGACAGACTGGGGATCAGAGAGGTAAAGTGACTTGGCCAAGGTCACCAGCTACTAAGTGGTAAATAGAACTAGACATTTGCATAAGTTTCAAGGAGACCAGTTTGACTTTTTTTTCCCTCAAGCCAAATAGCTTCCCATTTTGGTTGTACTTTTCCTAACTTCCCCATTGCCCTTGTAATCTCCCTTCCCCCACCTCCTGATTTCTTTTACTTGTGTCCATACAAGTATAGATGGCTGCTAGACAAAAATGGTTTGTCAGATGAAGGAGCAGGAGGTGGAGGCCTCAAGCTAGCCAAGTGCCTCTCCTTTGGGAGAGTCAGCCAGGTCTATTCGATACCAACATCAGGGAAGTCCAACAATTGACTTCCCTGTCAGGACCAGTGAGACCTGCTGGAGCTGAAGCCCTTTCAGAGCTGGACTGAGGGGGAAGCAGGAAACCTGTGGATGCATAGGCCTGGCTCTCCAGTCAGGACCATCTCTGGGTGATATGGTCAGGAAGAAGTGAGACCAAAGTTAGTTAACTAAAAAAGCCAGTACATTTCATTTTTAAAAATGGAGTAAAGCTGGGCGCGGTGGCGCAAGCCTGTAATCCCAGCACTTAGGGAGGCTGAGACAGGAGAATCGCAAGTTCAAAGCCAGCCTCAGCAACGGCAAGGCACTAAGCAACTCAGTGAGACTCTGTCTCTACATAAAACACAAAATAGGGCTGAGGATGTGGCTCAGTGATTGAGTGCCCCTGAGTTCAATCCCCAGTACAAAAAAAAAAAAATGGAGTGAGCACCTCCTATGTGTCAGATGCCAGCTAAGTGCCCAAGGATGCCACTATGAGAGAGGCAGCCTCTACCTTCCTAGAATTTACAGCCTAGTAAGATCAAAACAAACTTTTATTGGTTTGCTTTTTGAAAAGAACAAATGTTTTCTACTCACGCATTTGTCCTCTATCAGGTTTAGTGAGAGTTGGAGTTCCTCTGGGACCTTTGAACCTTGTGTTTCTGGTGCCAAAGTAGTTCTGAACCTTGGGCTTAACCAGTAGTTTGTTGGTAAATGTTTAATGACTGGCTTTCTCAAGGGAAATGGGTGTGTGTATACATAAGTTAATTATAAATTTTAGCCAGGCGCAGTGGTGAATGCCTGTAATCCCAGCACTTTGGGAGGCTGAGACAGGAGAATCATGAGTTCAAAGCCAGCCTCAGCAATGGTGAGGCGCTAAGCAACTCAGTGAGATCTTGTCTCTAAATAAACACAAAATAGGGCTGGGGATGTGGCTCAGTGGTCGAGAATCCCTGAGTTCAATTCCTGGTACCAAATTAATAAATAAATAAATTTTACTGATATAAAGGATGTGGAATACACAAGTTCACATAATAACATAAAATTATTTATTTTAAATTCCATATAGCCAACTGATTCTCAAAGAATGCTTTCATTATTATTATTTTTTGGTAGCGGGGATTGAACTCAGGGGCACTCAACCACTGAGCCACATCCCCAGCCCTATTTTGTGTTTTATTTAGAGACAGGGTCTCACTGAGTTGCTTAGCACCTCCCAGTTGCTGAGACTGGCTTTGAGCTTGGGATCCTCCTGCCTCAGCCTCCTGAGCCCCTGGGATTATAAGCATGCGCCACTATGTCCAGTGCTTTCACTGATTTTGAATGTGAAATTTTGAATTTTACATTTTATTTATTCATTTGTGTGTGTGCACATGTGGTACTGGGGATTAAATCCAGGGGTGCTGTATCAATGAACTACACCCCCAGTCCTTTTAATTTTTTTCAAAATTATTTTCCCACATATTTTTATTGGTGCATTATAGTTGTACATATTGATGGGATTTATTGTTACATATTCATACATGTACACAATATATTTCATTTTATTTTGAGACAGGGTCTTGCTAAGTTGCCTAGGCTTGTCTTCAATTGTGATCCTCCTGCCTCAGCCTCCCAAACTGCTGGGATTAGTAGGCACACACCACCATGCCCCTCTCTTTTATTGGTTTTTGCCCAACTCTTTTATTTGTGGTTGCAATTGCTGAACAAATATAGTTCTGACATGAATGTTGGTTGATATTTTCAATTATATGTGAAACAATGAAAATAGCAGAAACTCATTTATGTGTCAACAACACAAGTGATTTCTTTGTTAGATAGGTTAATGATTTTTAAACACCGGAAGAGTACTTCCTCATATTTTTGCCATTATTCACAGTGTAATATCTGCAGATATGCCACACTTTTGGGTTTAATCTGTATTATTAACATTTTCCTCTATTACTTTTCACATCTAGATAGTCAGCAAAACAATATATCAGGCTCCAATTAGTAGCATTTGTTGGTTTCTGAATTGTAATACTCCCATCCTGGCTGATTTCAAGCTGCCATGATATTGTATCATGATATTCAGCATGATATTGTAAAGAGATACAATTGCACACTATTCCATACAGCAATTCAACTATACAGATATCATAAATGAAAATAATCTCAAGAGCACAGATAATAATAAGATATAGTAAAATGGTTAGAAAGTGATGAGTTTGGAAGCATCAATTATCTTAGATTTTAATAGAACTTACTTAATTATCATTTTAGGTATTTTTTTGTGGTGCTAGTGATAGAATCCAGGACCTTGCACATGCTAGGCAAGTGCTGTACCACTGAGCCATATAGCCAGTAATTGTGTATTTTTTTAGCAAGATTTCTTTTTTCAAACCTTTATTTTATTTATTTGTGTATTTTGTATGTGGTGCTGAGGATCGAACCTAGTGCCTCACGCGTGCAAGGCAAGTGCTCTACCACCGAGCCACAACCCCAGCCCCATTTTTTAGCAAGATTTTAAATTTTATTTTGGGCTTGAAACTGCCCACCAAAAATTAAATCTAGGAGATGACCTGAATATAATTGTGTATTTTTAAATAATAGCTGTATCAGCTAGGCACAATGGAACATGCCAATAATCCCATCGACTTGGGAGATTGAGGCAGGAAGATGGCAAGTTCAAGGCCAGCCTGGGCAACTTATCCAGACCCTGTCTCAAAAATAAAAAAAGGATAGGGATGTATCTCAGTGGTAGAAAACTCCTGGGTTCAATCCCTAGCACCACAATAAATAAATGAATAATAGCTATGTTTAACAATTAGCTCACAAACTTTCTGAAAATGTAGCATCTGGCCAGGTACGGTGGTGCATGCCTGTAATCCCAGCAGCTCAGCAGGCTGAGGCAGGAGGATCGCAGCCTTAGCAACTTAGTAAGGCTCTAAACAGCTTAGTGAGACCTTGTCTCAAAATAAAAGGGGCTGGGGATGTGGTTGTTAGGTACCTTTGGATTCAATCCTTAGTGCAAAAAAAAGTAGCATGTGATTCTTCAGGACCCAAAGGAGAAAGCTTCAGCCCACCCATGGATCCAGCTGTATTTCCAGGTCTTTTTTTTTTTGGTACTGGAGATTGAACTCAGGGGCACTTGACCACTGAGCCACATCCCCAGCCCTATTTTGTGTTTTATGTAGAGACAGGGTCTCACTGAGTTCCTTAGTGCCTCACCGTTGCTGAGGCTGGCTTTGAACTCGCGATTCTCCTGTCTCAGCCTCCCTAAGTGCTGGGATTACAGGCTTGCGCCACCGCGCCCGGCTGTATTTCCAGGTCTTGAATGGGCCTCATCCCTACTCCCACTCCCTTGCCGTTCATTCTGGATGCCCCCAGCCCACCACTTTGGATGGGAGCATCTGGATTCTAGAACTGTCCCTCATTGGCATCAAAGCCTCATTCCTACCTTGAATGATCACCCTGGGAATCTACTGGCAACAGTGACTTTTCCATGGATGGGTGGCTTGGGCAGGGATGGAAAAGAGCCAGGGATGCTTGCAGAGATTCTGGAAGGCACATCTGACAAGCACTCTGCCTAAAGGGAAGAGGGAAAACCAAGCAGGAACTCCAAGGGAACTCTGGCTGAGCACTCTCCACTTGGCCCTGCTCCTGGCTGGGCCAAAATAATTGTTCAGGGCTTTTCCAAAAAGCTGGTGACACTGGAGACTATGTGGGGTGGGGTTGGGGGATCAAACCCTTCTTTTCTGCCTCTGGGATGGTACCCAGAGTCCTTGAAGCTACTCACGAGGGTGATCCAGAGTTTGCCCATGGAGTGTGCATTTGGATTTGGTTTCTTTTTCAGCAGGAGTGAGTGGCAGTGGGACTTTGATTCTGTGGTTGGACCTTTGACTGATTCAGGAAAGGCCCAGCCTTTCCTGGTAGAAAGCCAGCCCAGCATTCTGGCCATCCTCTGTGTACAGGCCACATGGGAACTCTTGTCTCCTTCCAGGCCACGTTCCCGTGTCTTCTCCTCAGGTAACCCCTAGGCGACTTATCAGGCTCGACTTCTCTGATGCAGTCATGGCCATGTTGCCATGTACTGCTCTGATGTCATTACACAAATGAGCGTTCCGTGTTGGCACCTAGCCTGGCAGCTCTCCAAGGGCACAGTCCTCAGCCCCACCCCACCCAGCACTCTACAAAAACCAGCCCTCAATGACTGAATGAATCAAAGAGTACAGGCCTGGCTGACAGTCAAGATTTCTCATGGTGAAACCAAAGCACAGTGAGAGTCGTGTCGGGGAGCCCTCATCTTCTCATCTTGTGCAATGAGTGTCCTTTATTATCACTAACACTTGGGGGAAAGGGAACCTCACCCCCCCACACACACATGCACATCAGTTTTTACAAGCCAGATCTATAACCAAGAAGTTCAGATGCCAGTTGTTTCCCTCCCAACCTCTTTCCCCTACCCCTATGCACACTGCTATGCCCCATGTCTGTTGAGGCTGGCGAAAGTGCTGACTGGGAGTAATTTGCTCTTTTTTTTTGGTACTGGAGATTGAACTCAGGGATACTTGACCACTAAGCCACATCCCCAGCCCTATTTTGTGTTTTAGGTAGAGACAGGGTCTCACTGAGTTGCTTAGCACCTCGCTGTTGCTGAGGCTGGCTTTGAACTCACGATTCTCCTGTCTCAGCCTCCCAGCGTGCTGGGATTACAGGCGTGCGCCACCGCGCCTGGCTGAGTAATTTGCTCTTGGCATCAGTCTGAGAATATCCTGTGCAACCAAGAGGGCAATGCTGTCCTCTCTGTAATTCCCATAGAATGGGAATTGACCAGGGTGAGGACATAGACATTAAGGGTTTAATATACTTAGAAAGAGGAGGGCTTGAACTTCAACAGAACCTTGCTGCCAAGCCCTGCTTCTGTATGACACATACACTCCAGCATTCAGAAATGCTCCACACAATCCTTCTGAAAACACTTTCATTGGGATTTGGAAGAGTGGAGATTTGCTATGGCATCTGCCGAGACGCATGACTGGAGTTTCAGTAGTGGGAAGTCTCCAGGCCCATGGTTTCTCTTGTCCTCTGTCAACATACCCTGGGCTGAACGACCTGTGAGGGCACCCAGCTTGGAAGTTCTGGGATTCACACGCATGTGGGCAAGCATACATATGCATGCACACATTAAAATCTTAATACTCTATTTCTGTACTATTCTTCCTGAGCTCCAGACCCACCTCCCAATCCAAGTGCTTCCTAGACAGCCCCACCTGGATGTCCCCCAGGCAACTCAAATTTAATATACCCAACAGAACATATCCTCCTTTCCCCCTGAGCCCATGGTTTGTCCTGCGTAATGATCCCTTTCTCAACAGATGGCACTGTCACTCACTTACTTGGCCAAGCAGGAAACCTGGGCACACCCTTATCTTACATCAGCAGGTGTCTACTCACCAGGTCAGGCCTGTTCTGTCCTTCACAGATTCACTTCATGAGCCTAGCCCTGCATTCATGCTCACATACTTTACATCAGGCCGCCATCTTAAAGTGCGGCAAGACCCACTGAATGAGCCTTCTTGGCTCCAGTTTCTGCATCCTCCCTAGCCCACCCCCCAATCCACTCTCAATCCCTTTTGACAAACTAGTTCTAAGTGATGTGCCCAAGAGAGCAGAGAGAGTGCCTGCCTGACAAACAGTTCCCCTATTTCAGTCAATTCTGGTCAAATATATGCTGCGTTATCAACTAACAGTCTAGCTTATCTGATTCACCCAACTGGCACCAGATTTGCCTTGGCTGAAAGGAAGGAATGCAAAAAGAAGTGTTGACACCAATGAGGAAGTCAGGGAAAGGCCCAGAATAGGGTAATATGCACGTCCAAGGCCAAAGGGGAATCTCAGGATTCAGGGGAATGGCTTCCAGAAAAGGGGTGGGCTGAGTGACTCCTAAATGGACCATGCAGGAGAAAGCAGTGTGACCAGCAAAGCTGCTCCGACGATGACTATGCCTCCCTCTCAGGAGCTGTCTATCAGTGAAGTCAAGGACTAGCTCTCAGAAGGAGTGTTAAGAGCTCCCACCCAAGACCGGTGTCCTGAAGAGTTAATGGAGCCCACTTTTCTTCTCTGGCTGGATAAGTCCTGATCCTTGCCAGAGTCGGAAGGAGGCATTCCCCTTACTTGGTAAGGCCTTTCAAAGCTCATTTCCTGACCTCCATCCTCTAGGCCATCTGGAGACTTCATTGGAGCTACAGCACTCACCAGCCCTTCCATGACTCTGCAAGGTGAAGTTGAAACCCAAGCCCTTTCACAGCTGCCCGTGACATGTCCAGGACACTACCCCAAATAGCCCTCCAGCATGCTGACACCACTGGACTTCTTGTGCCCCAGTCCCCTTTGTATCTATACTATGAAGTGTCCCCCCAACATAGGCACTCAGAAAACAGCCCCTATGCCCAGCCTGCAATGTGCCCATCTTTTCTCCATCCTTGTGCTTCCTCAGGGGCCAGCCCCTTTCCCTGAACTCTTGAGGATCCGTGGAAAGTCCAAATTCTTATAATAATGCACAAGTCTCTTCGAAATCTGACTGCTGCTTTCATTTCTCACTACTCCTCTCATGACCCCATCTTATGTAGCCTATGTGTCTGGCCATGTTTGTAGAACTTCATTTAGAAATAAACAAATTTGCCAGGCGCGGTGGTGCTCGCCTGTAATCCCAGCAACTCGGGAGGCTGAGGTAGGAGGATCATGAGTTCAAAGGCAGCCTCAGCAGATTAGCGAGGTACTTAGCAACTCAGCAAGACCTTGTCTCTAAATAAAATATAAAAAAGGGCTGGGGATGTGGCTCAGTGGTTAAGCGCCCCTGGGTTCAATCCCTGGTACCAAAAAAGAAAAAAGAAATTTATAAAACATTGCTTAAAATTTTTTTAAAGTACAAGGAACACCTGCATAGTCTTTCTCAGATTCATGCATTGTTAACATTTTATTGCATTTCCTTCATCATTTAAATGTGCACATTCTGGGCACATTTTACAGAGATATAGGGATAGAAATATAAAAAGATATGTGGCGCAGTGGTAGTGTGCTTGCCTAGCATGTATGAAGCACTGGGTTCGATCCTCAGCACCACATAAAAATAAAATAAAGATATTCTGTTCACCTACAACTAAGAAAATAAAAAAATATATTAAAAAAAAAGATATACACATATACACACTTGTATATACATGTGTATATATGTATGTCCATTTACTTATTTATACTACACATACATATATAAACGTTATGTATGCAGTACATATATTATATATACACACATACATATATACATTCTATATGTATCTATTTATTATGTATATTAGACACACACGTTTCTCTGAACCAATTGAGAGTAAGTCATATGAATCATGGACCTTTCCCCTTACACACCAGTGTGTATTTCCTAAGAACAGAGATATCATCATCCATAGCTAGAGTTATGTAAGTTATCAATTTCATAATCTAAAACTTAAAATAATCTACTGTCCCTATTGCAATTTCATCAGTTGACACAATCATGTCCTTTAGAACATTTTCCCCCTCCAGGACCAGAGCTATTCTAGGGTCAGATTTTGTATTTAGTTGCTTTTTCGAGATAGCTTTCTTTAATTGGAACATTTTAGTAGCATGCATTTTTGTCTTTTATGACCTTGATATTTTTGAAGAACACAGTTCCCCCTCCCGCTAACATTCTTTGGCAGAAATTTCCTCCTCTTATGTTTGGCTGATACTTCCTCTTGATTAGATTGGGGATATGCATCTCTGTTGGCACACAGCAACAGATACATGATGCTGTATCTGCAGCCTCCCAGTGTACATCTGTCTCTTGTCCATGATGTCGGCTTTGATCACCAGTTAAAGGTAGTGCTCAACTCCTCTACTGTTTAGCTACTTTTTACCCAACTTTTTCTACTATTTTACTACTTTTTACTCAGTTAGCACATAGTCTATGGAAACTATTTGAGAATCATTGCAAATATCCTGTTTCTCATTCTAATTCCCCTTCTTTAGTACTTGTTGATATAGTTTTTGTCTGATTCAATCTTCACAGGTTACATTTGCAAAATGATGTTTCCAACTCCCACGCTGGGGCTGGGGATACAGCTCAGTTGGCAGAGTGCTTGTATTGCATGCACAAGGCCCTGGGTTCAATCCCCAGCACCACAAAAACAAAACAACCAAACCAACTCCCACGCTGCCTCCGTTCACATTTACCAGTTGGACTACTTTTGTTTCTCCACACCTGTTAAGTCGTCTTGGCTAACTCCTGGTCATCCTCTAGCCTGGGCTGCCACAAATGGAGGTACACAACTACAGGGGGTGCCATCCACATTGTAGCTATACCCTGTAGCAGGTTAGTTTTATTTGTTTGTTTTTTGTTGTCTTTGGGGGGATAGGGTACCAGGGATTGAACTCAGGGCTACTCGACCACTGAGCCACATCCCCAGTCCTGTTTTGTGTTTTATGTAGAGACAGGGTCTCATTGAGTTGCTCAGCCCCTTGCCATTGCTGAGGCTGGCTTTGAACTCTCAATCCTCCTGCCTCAGCCTCCCCAAGTTGCTGGAATTACATGTGTGCACCACCATGCCCAGCTATGGATTAGATTTAGAAGAATTTCCTCTAGGAAGTTTCCCAGGGTCCCCCAAATGTTGGTCAGGCATTCCTCCTTTTCCCCAAAGCTTTGTCTGCTGACCACTATTGTCACTTTTGTTGCACTATTATTTAATTGTTCTCTTACTTCTCTGCCTTCTTCATTTGGGATATAAGATCCACAAGGGTCAAGTTTTTTTTTCTTCTTTTCTGCTCTTTATCCCCAGCATGTAGCACAATGCCCAGAGTGTGTTCAGCAAATGTCAAATCAATTAGTGAGTTTTTCCTCTTAGCTGGTATAGATGTATATGTCTATCTGACTTCTCTGGTAGAGGACAGAGTCCTTAAGGGCAAGGAATATACTTAATTCATCTTTGCATCTTCTTCCCCTCCCCTCACTACTTGGCACAGGGCCAAGTTCATTACAGGCACTCAGCAAATGTTTGCTGAGTGAGTCCATGTTTATTGGTTGTTAAGGATATATTTTATTTTCCTTTCTACAGAACTGCACTAAACCGTGTGTGGGCAAGACCTGAGCACCTGGGAGATATGCCCTCTGAACCCCTGCTGTTCTGGCACACCTGGGCCCAGGTGTGAGCATGAAGGAAAAGGAATGTGATTGTATGTAAACAGGATCATTAGGGTTCCATTAATTGAGGGATTTGAAAACCTGAGTGGATCTCTGAGGATGATCAAACGATGTCCAGGGGAGCTGGGATTGTGGCTCAGCGGCAGAGCGCATGGCGTGAGGCCCTGGGTTCGATCCTCAGCACCACATACAAAGCAATAAAATAAAGACATTGTGTCCATCTACAACTAAAAAAATATTTAAAAAAAAGATGTCCAGGACCCATCCTGTTCTGAAGTCTTCCTGGATGACAGTCTCTGGCTTGCCCATGGAGCCTCCCCCGGCATCTCCTGACAAAGCTAGACAACTGAGCTAGGTGAGCTGACTTCACAAGTCTTTTTGGTTCTCTGTCACTTGGAAGGCATGCTATTTGTGTCACTATAGTGCAAAAAGGAGAGTTCTTAAATAGGAGCTTAGGAAGGGCCAAACTGATAATCCAGTCCTTTGGAGAGCACAGCAGCGCCTCTGTGGTGCAGGGCACAGCATGCCAGTCTGGCCCAAAGAGATCTGATGATGGAGTCCAGGTTGCTGGGCAGCACTACAGGGCCCAGGCACGTTGCCATAGCAGCATACATATCTGGGGAGACTGAGATTTCACTCAGCTCCACAGCCAGGGCAAAAGTTCCCAGAAGGCACTGCTGGGGAAACTCTCCTCAGACTCTTCTGAGCCCTCTAGAGGCTGCGTAGGGCCCCAAGAGCAGCCCCAGGAAAAAGTCAGTGTAGTAGGAAATGTCACTGACAGAATCCTACTTTTATAAAGGAATTTTAGTGCAGCTATGGGCTATTCTTTAGTGTTTTTTTCTCTGTGTAAAAAATGCACCATACAGTTGAGCATGGTGGCACACACCTGTAATCCCAGTGACTTGGGGAGGCTGAGGCAGGAGGATTGCAGATTTGAAGGCAGCCTCAGCATCTTAGTGAGACCTTGTCTCAAAATAAAATGAAAAAAGGGATGGAGATGTAGCTCAGTGACAGAGCAACCCTGGGTTCGATCCCCTGGTGCCACACACACACACAAATACAACACAGCATCCAGCTTTTTTTCCCACTAGGAATAAAAAAACAGCACCAAGGGGCCCAAGCTTAGAAAACAAAAGCCTTGAAACTTACAGCCAGGAAATAGGGGAAAATGGATAGGACATAGGAGCCACTAACATGGAAAATTGTATTGTTATTTACAAAGTACCAAGCAGGGTATGGTGGTGCAGGCCTGTAATCCCAGCAAATTGGGGAGGCTAAGGCAGGAGGATCACAAGTTTGAGGCCAGCCTCAGCAATTTAGTGAGACCCTATCTCAAAATAGAAAATAAAAAAGGACTGGGAGATGTAGCTCAGTGGTAAAGCATCCCTCAGTTTAATCCCCAGCATCAAAAAAATAAAATAAAATAAAGTATTAAAAAGTACTCACATAATCCTTAACATATGCCAGTTGCAGTTCTAAATGTTTCACAACCTGTAAACTCAATGAATTTTCATAATTCCCTAAAGTAGGTATAGTTATCGACCCCACTTTATAATGGAAGAAATGAAGGCACAAGTTAATTAACTCTCCTAAGGTCAAGCAGCTGATAAGTGGCAGGATTCTAGCCCAGGCAGGCTCTGTTCTCTGTGCTTCCCTGACTTTGCAAGCTTTGTTGTGATGGAGCAGGACAAGGAGGGCTCTCTTACTCCTCTCTTTTCCTTTCTTCCTTAGGCTCTTTATATAGATCAAGTGCAGAAGTCCAACCCATCTCCTAGTTACATTAGGGAAGGGGAGGGAAGAAGGAGAGACAGAGGTAGTGGCACTGTCTGGATGTTTCTAGAAAAACCAGCTCTGGTAGGGGCTGAGGAATACTGGAATACTGCAGTAGTTCAAAAACTGTTTTGCTGGGTGCAGCGGCACACACCTGTAATCCCAGTGGCTCAGGAGTCTGAGGCAGAAGGATTGCAAGTTCAAAGCCAGCCTCAGCAACTTTGCAAGGGCCTTAAGCAACTTAGGGATACCTTGTCTCTAAATGAAAAACAAAAAGGGCTGGGGATGTTGCTCAGTGGTTAAGCACTCCTGGGTTCAATCCCTAGTACCAAAAACAAACAAAATAAATAATAAAACAAAAACTCTTGTTTTATTTCCTGAGCTAGAATTCTGAGATGAGTGTGCTTAAATATTCCCTGCAGGCCCGGTGTGGTGGCGCACGCCTGTAATCCCAGCACTTTGGGAGGCTGAGACAGGAGAATCTCAAGTTCAAAGCCAGCCTCAGCAACGTCAAGGCGCTAAGCAACTCAGTGAGACCCTGTCTCTACATAAAACACAAAATAGGGCTGGGGATGTGGCTCAGTGGTCGAGTGCCCCTGAGTTCAATCTCCAGTACCAAAAAAAAAAATCCCTGTAGATGACAAAAGTGTCTAAACCTCTTTAGGTCCCCTCAGGGAACAATCCCACAAAGGAGAGCCAGAGCTAAGCTTTCACTTGACACTGAACAGAGAGCAGGGAAGAAAACTCTGTGCATCAGGGTATTCTTTAGAGCTCTGTAGTGAAAGATAATGACTTGTTTATATTAAGCAAAGCCCCAGAGGCCTTCATAAATCTCAGTCCTGAGAAAATCCAGCCAGAGCTGCCAGCTCAGACAGGTAAAATGTTGATGAACTTGTGGAAATTTCTACTGGAGACCATGACTGGGATGAAGGCAACAAATTGGTGTTTGAAGGCACATTTTTGTTCGATAATCTGAAAGGCACTGGGAATACAAATATGGGTAGAAGCCGGGTGCGGTGGCGCACGCCTGTAATCCCAGCACTTTGGGAGGCTGAGACAGGAGAATCACGAGTTCAAAGCCAGCCTCAGCAACGGCAAGGCGCTAAGCAACTCAGCGAGACCCTGTCTCTACATAAAACACAAAATAGGGCTGGGGATGTGGCTCAGTGGTCGAGTGCCCCTGAGTTCAATCCCTAGTACCAAAAAAAATAAATAAACAACAACAAAAAAATATGGGTAGGAGGGGCTGGGTTGTGGCTCAGTGGTAGAGCGCTTGCCTTGCATGTGTGAGGCACTGGGTTCAATCCTCAGCACCACATAAATAAATAAACAAAATAAAGATATTGTGTCCATCTATAACTAAAAAATTTTTTAAAAAATATGGGTAGAAATGCTAGCATTTGTGCTAAAATGGCTTGCATATGCATGGGTGATTTCTGGGCAGGGACACCAGAATGTGGAAACAAAGATTACCTGTGGGTGATTAGGACACAGAGGTGGGAGAAGAAACTACCTTGCCCTGTAAACCAGTTATGCCTTGGGAATTTGTTGTCAAAGGCACATTTTATCCATATGTCATCTATTCACAGGACAACACATCACCAGCTCTGCCCCCTCAACACACAAAATATAAGTTATGAAGAAAAGACAAATTATGTAAATGTATAAATGAAGAAGTGAATAGCTGCATAAGGATCACAATGACATGATTAAAGTGCCAGGGTTGTTGACATCTACAGAGGAACCAGGACATAAAGACTGAATTTACCAATTTCTCTTTCTTTCTTTGGATGGAGTTTGGGCTTTAGCTATGACATTTATTACCAAGAGGTTTTTGTGGGGCTGGAGTTATGGCGCAGTGGTAGCGTGCTCGCCTAGCACGCGTGAGGCACTGGGTTCGATCCTCAGCACCACATAAAAATAAAATAAAGATATTCTGTCCACCTATAACTAAAAACTAAATGTATATATAAAAAAAAGAGGTTTTTGTTTTTATTTTTGTTTTTAACCATGTCCTAGCTGTGGGGGAGAAAGGTGTGTCTTCTAGTCTTTTCTGAATTTATAATCTGATAAGAATGTAGAGGCAGGTGAGACTTGCCTAAGGCAGAGAATGTTGGCTTTTCACAAGTTTTGGCCTCCTCTTCCTCCTCCCTCCATGAACATAGGTGACTACATGACAGCCATTCCCCTTGCAAACACACCCATTGCTAGCTGGACCTGCTCTCTGGCATGGAGAAGTATTTCCTGACAGGCTCTGTGTGAGCTCATCTCAAACCAATAGTACAGCTTACTCTAGCCTAAACCTGCCCAGGAACTAGCACAACCCTGAAAACAAAGTCAAGAAATCAGATTCAAATCAGGTTGATGGTGCATACTTGTAATCTCAGCATCTTGGGAGGCTGAGGCAGGAGGATGGAGAGTTCAAACCAGCCTCAGCAATTTAGCGAGGTCCTAAGCAACTTAGTCAGACCCTGTCTCTAAATAAAATATAAAAAGGGTTGGGGGTATGACTCAGTGGTTAAGTACCCCTGAGTTCAATCCCCAGTACCAAAAAGAAAAAGAAAAGAAAAGAAGAAAGAAATCAGCTTCTAGTGGCTTCAGGATAACAAGAGGATAACTTGTTCTAGTGTGGATTGTATTTTCTGGATTACATGGTGATGGAGTCTTTAATCCTGACCTGACTTCATCACATATCCTTAACCCCAGGGTATCTTTAAGCTTCCTTTCTCCAATGGTATGCTGGGGAAATGATAACTATGATAGCTACCCTTCATTGAATGCTTCCAGAGAATGGGCATTGGATTAAGAGGGCTACATGCATTAGATTTTTAAAAATTTTGTTCTGCAGTACTGGCCATTGAACCCAGGGTCACTCTACCACTGAGCTACACCTCCAGCCCTTTTTATTTTTATTTTGAGACAAAGTCTCACTAAGTTGAGGAAGCTGGCCTCAAATTTGTGATCCTCCTGCCTCAGCCTCCTGACTTGCTGGGATTATAGGCATGCACCACTGCACATGGCTATGCATTAGATTTCTTGCATGCCTTACAAATACCCAATAGGAGAATACTCCAGCTAGTTGAAGAAACTGAGCCTCCAATAGATAAGCATTTAATAAGCAGAGGTGATGATTGGAAACCAGGCTGTGTGGGGATGAGCCCATAACCACTGGCTTTTACTTACTCCTGCTACACTGCCTCCCATGAAGTTAATTTTAGTATTAACCTAATCCATCCCTATTTAGTATAGGAAAGATGCTGCCAATAAATCACTTATCATCTCCTGAAGCCAAATATAAAAGGCTTTTCTGTTATCTCTTATTGAGGCAATTCTTTTTTTATTACCAAGAATTGATTAGATTTCCAGTACTGAAAAAAAGGATTTTATGTGTATTAAACATGTGCAGAATTTTTCTTGTCATTATTCTCTAAACAATACAGTATAACAACTATTTGCATACCATTTACATTGGATTAGCTATTATACTCTAAGATAATTTAAGTATACAGGAGGATGTGCATTAGGTTATATGCAAATACTATGCTTTTTTTTCCTTCCAGTACTGGGGATGGAACCCAGGACATTGTACATGCTAGGCAAGTGCTCTACCACTGAGCTATATCCTTAGCCCTATGATGTTTTGTTTGTTTATTTATTTATTTATTTATTTATTTATTTATTTATTTATTTTGTACCAGGGATTGAACTCAGGGGCACTCGACCACTGAGCCACATCCCCAGCCCTATTTTGTGCTTTATGTAGAGACAGGGTCTCACTGAGTTGCTTAGTGCCTCGCCATTGCTGAGGCTGGCTCTGAACTCGCGATTCTCCTGTCTCAGCCTCCCTAAGTGCTGGGATTACAGGCGTGCACCACTGCGCCCGGCTCCTATGCGGTTTTATATAAGGCACTTGAGCATCCATGCATTTTAGTATCCTGGTGGGGGGAGAGGTCCTAGAACCAATTCTTCATGTCCAGGACACAGACCAAAGAACCTTCCTGGCTGTCTTATTCCATATTTTTCTTTCCCCAAGGTGTGCACCTGCAGAGGGAGCACTAGGACTCACCTTCCTCAGCTTGCTCTCATGGATTTACCTTCCTCTTCTAAAATGCTGAGACTGGGGACCAGGAGACTTCTCTAACAATCACCCTAGACACTTTCATTCCCTTACACCACTTCCCTGGCCGCTGCTGCTTCTCCTTCTACTTCCCTTTCCCCTCCTTCTCATTGTAGTCGTCATCGTGGTCGTCGTCCTCCCCCCTCCTCCTCTTCCTCTTCCCCCTTCTTTTTGTGGTGCTGGGTATTGAATCCAGGGGCCTTTACCATTCTTCTATACCCCCAGTCTTTTTCACTTTGAGATAAGCTCTTGCTAAATTGCAGAGGCTGGCCTCTGGCTTGTGATCTTCCTGCCTCAGCCTCCAGAGTAGCTGGGATTACAGGTGGGCTTCACCACACCTGGCTTTCCCTGGCTTCTTATGCTGACAGGAGGAAATTAGCAGCCTCCTGGCTGGGCCCCTCAGCCTCATCCCAGCAACCTCCATCCTTGTCAATATAGACCCATTGGGGCCAGCCCAGTGGAGTCACTTGCAGATCCTGGATGTCCTCTCTTTCCTTTTGCTGGAATAGCCTCCATACTGTGCTCTCCTCATTCCTATTCCTTAACCTTCAACGACTCAGAACCCTTCACCTCCCACTCACCTACCATTCACATCTTCTCAATTCTTCTATATCAAATATATTCAGTAGTACCATATCATTTTATTGTTATTACTTACAATAACAAGGATTCCAGCTATCATTTACTGAGTGCTGTGTGTCCAGCACAATCTCATTTGTGCATAATCTCACTGAAACCTCACAACCACCTTGTGACATGGGTACTGGCATTACTCTCCCTACAAGGGTTGAGGAAACTGAGGCTCAGGGCGTAAAGCAGCTTTCCCTAAGCCATATAGCTAAGAAGTAGTGGAGCTGAGATCTGAACCCAGGTCTCTCCCATCCCAGAGCCACTCTATGAATCAACGTGGGTTTGCTGTTTCTCTTCCCTCAGATTCAGTTTGTTAAAGGAATCTTGGATTTCTTCTGGATTTTTACCTCCCAACCCCCGATCCTGGGTTCTGCTTGTGACCCTAGTGATCTCAGGTTGCAGGAGCTTTGCTACCAACAGCCTGAGGCCTACGGAGCATCAGACTCTGCATCTCTAGGGAAGTGTAAATGGTGAGGCATCCGGGAGCAAGAGGCAGGAGGAAGTGCCAAGTTTGAGCCATAACCAATGTGCTCCTGACTAGGGCAAGGGCTCTGCAACTTCCCAAAGCTCACTTTGTTGCCACATCCCAATTCGTATGCCTCTGGCATTGCAGCTCCTGCTAATAGGGCCTGAAAAATGAATGGCATCCATATCTTTGTGTTTGTTCAGATAGCTGGAGAATCTATCATGGAAGATTGTCTTTATTTTCACTTTTTAAAACGTGTTATTTTTAGATATACATGACAGTAGAGTGTATTTTGGCATACTCTACATACATGGAGTATAACTTATTCTAATTAGGATCCTCTTCTTGTGATTATACTTGATGTGGAGTTTTAATATCACCACAATTCCACTGAAATTAGGCTTTGCCAGATAGCATCTGCCCCCTTGTGGACTGTGCTTTCCTGACATTTTGAGGGAAGAGAAGGAAAAAAAAATGTTGAAATTCTTGAGTAAATACCATTGCCTGAAGATCTTGCAGGGTCTGGGCAGCAGCCACTCCGATTTTCACTGAGAGGGGACCCCTACAACTGTTCTGGTTTCTTTTTTTTGTGACAGAGTGTGGCTCAGCACTTTGCTCTCTGGCACTAAAACACACTTGTCACGTGTCTGCATCTTCCTGAGCACATACCTAGCTCCCTTTAAAAACTTGCAGTTATTTCCCAGGTATCTCCTTTAAAAAGTAACAAGTCCTAGCTGGGTACAATGGCATGCACCTGTTAATCCCAGTGGCTCAGGAGGCTGAGACAGGAGGATTGTGAGTTCAAAGCCAGCTTCAGTAATGTAGCAAAGCCCTAAGCAACTCAGCAAGACCCTGTCTCTAACTAAAATACAAAAAAGGTCTGGGAGCCGGGTGGTGGTGCAAGCCTGTAATCCCAGCACTTAGGGAGGCTGAGACAGAAGAATCCCAAGTTCAAAGCCAGCCTCAGCAATGGCGAGGTGCTAAGCAACTCAGTGAGACCCTGTCTCTACATAAAACACAAAATAGGGCTGGGGATGTGGCTCAGTGGTCAAGTGCCCCTGAGTACAATCTCCAGTACCAGAAAAAAAAAAGGGTTGGGGATGTGGCTCAGTGGTTAAGTACCCCTGGGTTCAATCCCCAGTACCAAAAAATAGAAAGTAAAAAGTCCTATTGATTGCCCTTTTCCTGGCATGACTTTCCATCCCCATTGCCATCCCCCCAGCCTGTCCCTAACCCTGTCACACTTGTAACAACCTCCACACCAGCATCTCCTGGCCTTCCACTTCAATCCATGCCTTACCCCATAACTATGTTAGTCACCCAGCAGCCCACTTTCCACACAAGGCTCCCTCTTACATACAGGGGTGGAAGAAAGGTGCAAGATCCCAACCTTCCTATCAGGTGATTAATACCAGCTGAGCACCTACTGTATACAAAGCCATCTCTGTGTGATCACAATGGCTACCCACTGTCCTTGAGGGCTACAGAAGGTACTTTATATATGTTATGTCATTTAATCTCCAGGAGGACTTTGTGAAATGTGTATTATTTTCCAGAAAGGAAAATGAGTCTTAGAGATGTTAAGCAACTTGCTTGAGCTCACTCAGACAATAGTCCAGGCAGAACCAGGACTCAAATTCAGGGCCCTCTGACTACACAGTCATTCCCTTTTCCACAAGGGGACACATTTGTCCACTCCTTCAACAAATCTTTTTTTTTTTTTTTTTGGTACCGGGGAATGAACTTAGGGGTACTCAACCACTGAGCCACATCCCCAGCCCTATTTTGTGTTTTATGTAGAGACAGGGTCTCACTGAGTTGCTTAGCGCCTCACCATTGCTGAGGCTGAGGCTGGCTTTGAACTCGCGATTCTCCTGTCTTAGCCTCCCTAAGTGCTGGGATTACAGGCTTGCGCCACCGTGTCCGGCTCCTCCAACGAATCTTTAGAGCGTTTTCTATGTGCCAGTTACTGTTCTTGGTGCTAAGGATACAGGAATGCTCAAGCCAGCCATGGCTCTGGTCTCCCCTTCTTGAAGCTTCTGATCTCATGGGAAAAACAATGTTTTTGCTTCAAGCATCTGTATCCAGTCAGGTGTGCTGGTGCACCCGTCATGCCAGTAACTCAGGAAGCTGAGGCAGAAGGATTACCAGTTCAAAGCCAGCCTCAGCAACTTAGCAAAGCCCTAAGTAACTCAGTGAGACCCTATCTCTAAATAAAATATAAAAAAGGGGCTGGGGACATGGCTCAGTGGTTAAGTATCCATGGATTCAATCCCCAGTACCAAAAAAAAAAATACCCACCAGAAAACACCTGTGTCCTCCCAGTTTCTGTTGGTCTGCTTGTCTTGACTCTCACAGTTTGTGAGACACTTTGATTTCAATTGACCAGCTCCTTCCTTTCTTCCCTCTTTTCCTTCCTTCCTTCTATATACACATACTGAGAATCTATCATATGTCAGGGATGCTGTTAGGCACAGGACTAAGTAGAAGCAGAAGCTCTGCCCTCTGGCACTTGCAATCCTCAACACTTCATGTCGTCCTGCCTCACACCTTTATTC
>CM053417.1:28945970-28960049 GCA_028644305.1 Xerus rutilus
CCTTTTTTTGGGGGGGGGGCGGGTATCAGGGATGAACCCACAGGTGCTTAACCACTGAGCCACATCCTCAGCCCTTTCTTAAAATTTTGAGACAAGGTCTTGCTAAGTTGCTTAGGGCCTCACTAAGTTGCTGAGGCTGGCTTTGAACTCACAACCCTCCTGCCTCAGCCTCCTGAGCCACTGAGATTACAGGTGTGTGCCATCACACCTGTCTTATCGTTCCCTCTTTTTTTCTTTTTTTGGTACCAGAGTTTGAACTCAGGGGTACTCAACCACTGAGCCACATCCCCAGCCCTATTTTGTATTGTATTTAGAGACAGGGTCTCACTGAGTTGCTTAGTGCCTCACTTTTGCTGAGGCTGGCTTTGAACTCATGATCCTCCTACCTCAGCCTCCTAAGCCACTGGGATTACAGACATGTGCCAGCATGCCCAGCTTCATCATTCCCTTCTTGAATTCATTAAACACTTATCATCTGCACAACTCAAGCATCAGGACAACTTATTTGGCACATGTTTGGTGCTCTTCATTCTTAAGTTTTGTGTTTATATATGAATCATGTTGCCTTGACTTGACTATTCTCCTTGTTACTCGGGAAACATTTTCATTCTCAAGAAACATTTGCTGAGTGCCTATTATGTATTTAGCATTGAGGAAAGTGACAAAGTGACGAGCCTTTGTAGAGCCTCTTTCAGTTAGCAAAGAGCTTTCATAACTATTTTATCATTTGTCACAAAACACTACCACTTCCATTTTATTTTTCAACTTGACAAATGTAACTTAAATTACTTCATAGATAAACATATTCTTGTCATGAAAGTGAATACATTATAGCCAGGTGCGGTGGCTCAAGCCTGTAATCCCAGCTCTTAGGGAGGCTGAGACAGGAGAATCGCGAGTTCAAAGCCAGCCTCAGCAACGGTGAGGTGCTAAGCAACTCAGTGAGACCCTGTCTCTACATAAAACACAAAATAGGGCTGGGAGTGTGGCTCAGTGGTCGAGTACCCCTGAGTTCAATCTCCAGTACCAAAAAAAGAAAAAGAAAAAAAGAAAAAAAAGAAAGTGAATGCATTATAGATCTGGCTACCTGTACAGCCACCCCATGCCAAACTCCCTCAGAGATATAGAGGAGGAAACAGGCTCAGAGAAGGGACATGGTGCCAGGTGCAGTGGCACACACCTGTAATCCCAGTGGATTGGGGGGCTGAGGCAGGAGGATTTCAAGTTCAAAGCCAGCCTCAGTAACAGTGTGGGGATCTAAGCAACTTAGTAAGTCCCTGTCTCAAAAGTAAAATAAATAAAAAGGGCTGGGGATGTGACTCAGTAGTTGAGTGCCCCTGGGTTCAATCCCCAGTACCAACAACAACAAAATAAGACAGGGGGGGCATGGTGTGTCCAAGGTCACATAGCTAGTGTTGTAGGGGATTTTCTGACTCAATCTCTTGCTGTTCCTATTTTTCCCAGCTCCTTCCTAAGAAGGCCAGGCCCTTGTTTATACTGGGCTCTGCACCAAAGCTGGGGCTCAGCAAATGTTTCCTATCAATGGACTCCCTTGAAGATGGTTTTGCTTTGCTCAAAACCATTGCCTTCTGCGGTGGGCTGTTCTGACTCCAGCTAGTCAGTGCAGACTCAGAATGGCAACTGAGGCTACGCAGGCATCCTTGTAGATGGCCCTTCTACCACGCTTAGATCCTGAAATCAGGGATCCTGAGAGTGTCCTTGGAGAGTCACTAAAGCAAGTAGAGGCATGTCAAGTATTGGCTGGGCACAAGCCATGTGGTTACCATTGTGCCAGGTGGAACTATATAAGGTATGATACTGTTGTCTGATTTGTCTGATACATCTGACACAGCCCACTGGCTAATAACACATATCCAAATTCCAAATTCTGCAGTTTTACATTTTTTTTAATTTTTAATTTTTGGTACCAGGGATTGAACGAACTCAGGGGCATTCGACCACTGAGCCACATCCCCAGCCCTATTTTGTGTTTTATGTAGAGACAGGGTCTCACTGAGTTGCTTAGTGCCTCGCCATTGCTGGGGCGGGCTTTGAATTTGTGATTCTCCTGTCTTTGCCTCCCAAGCCACTGAGATTACAAGCGTGCGCCACCGCGCCCGGCTTCTACAGAGCTTCGATGATGCTTTGGGGGTCAGGAGAGCAAGAGCGTGGCTGCAGTAGTGGGGAGAGGCTTCTGGGAGGAGCTGGGCCGGACGGAGATAGCGGCAGGCAGTCTGCGTTGAGGACGGAGCCCTCCCGGCCCGGCTTCCCCGGTGCCCAGGCGGAGGCGAGGCGGAGCGCGCCCCCTGCAGGCAGCTGCGAGAAGGCGGCCGAAGCCCGGCTGTGCGCGCTGCGTCAGGGAGGCGGAAGCAGCCGGCCCTGGGTGCCGCGGCGGCTGCAGCTGCGCTGAGCTGAGCTGCGGCTTCTCAGCCCTTACGCCGTCGTGGCAGCTTCGAGTCATCACTAGAGCGCACAACACTCGCGTTTTCCCCTCAGTGCGTCCTCAGTCCACTAAGCTCCTAGTTGTTCTTAGTTGCAAGTGTGGCAGGTGGGGACAATTCCCTCAGTTACTAGCCACAATCCCAGCAGAGACTGTTTTAGCCACCACGCTGTCGGCGTCCCCTACAGTTTCCCATGGAAAAATCCGACACCTAAAGGCCCCAGGCCAACGTCTGAGAGAGCTCTGTGGTCATTTAACAAACTCTTAAGCACGTTTGTGCCAAGCTGGGTGCCAAGCAGTTGGCAAATACCAACTCATAATGCTAACCATGGGGCCAGGCAGGTGCCATTCTTGAACCCATTTTACAAGTGAACAAACTGAGGCACGGAGAACTTAGTACCTTGTCCAGGGTCTCACAGCTGAAGAGTGGCAGTCCCATGCTCATAAAGTTGGCACCAAGTAGCTCTTACCCTCCTGATATTGAGCCAGTGCCCAAATAGAGCAGTGGTTCCCATTCTGTACCACTCCCCTTCCTCTGGGTCACCATAGTCATTTTCTGGGTAGCAAATCATCCTGCAGCCTTCTCTTAAGTGATTTCTTAAACCTCCTTCAGAAGCTGGGCGTGGTGGCTCAAGCCTGTAATCTCAGCACTTAGGGAGGCTGAGACAGGAGAATCGCGAGTTCAAAGCCAGCCTCAGCAATGGCGAGGCGCTAAGCAACTCAGTGAGACCCTGTCTCTACATAAAACACAAAATAGGGCTGGGGATGTGGTTCAGTGGTCGAGTGTCCCTGAGTTCAATCCTTGGTGCCAAAAAAACCCAAAAAAACAAAAAACCTCCTTCAAGGGTTTCAGCTCACAGGGGCTATATTTGGCTTGCCATGTGCCTCCATTTCCCTGTCTAGAAAATGGTGATCATAGCATCTGCCTTATTAGGCTGCTGACAGGATTAAATGACAATCCAAACACAGTTGAGGAATGTCTGGCCTGCACTAAAAACTCAAGAAATGATAAGGAATGTTTTTCTGTGAAGGAACAAACCCCACTTGAGCAGATCAAAGAGAGTCAGATCCACTCTAGGGTTCTCATCTGCTTTGGTGGCTGGGATTGCCTTAGGAGCTGGGAACATTAGGCCCGGTCTGAGAGCATGTGTGGTCTAATCAGCCCCAATCAGTCACATGGGTGTGCAGTTAGTACATTTCTAATGGCTGAATCCTTAGGTGCCCCAGTAACATGCCTGCTCCTCTCCCCTTGAAGTGACCTGAGTCATCTTATGGGATACCCATTGTTCATTATTGGCACCATCACAACCAGATACCCATCAAGTACTTACTATGTGGAGGATTCTGTTTTTGGAGCCCATGATCAAATGGCCAGCATATGTTCAGAGGATGGTAAAACTTGATTTGGAGTCACATCTGATTTTTATACAGATGTGAGGAGGTGGGTATCCCAAGGCCCTGGCTCTCTAGTTCTCTGACGTGGACAATGTAGCAGCAGTACAGGAACCACATGATGTCCAAACAATAGATGCAAGTCAGAAAGACTCTGAACAATTTATTACTGCAGAATTTTCCCTGGGAAATAAGGGCTGGATTCAGGCAAAATTCATTGATGTTAATCAATAACCAAAGGAACAGTGCTGGGTGTGGTGGTGTGTGCCTGTAATCCCAATGGCTTGGGAGGCTGAGGTAGGAGGATCACAAGTTGGAGGCTAGCCTGGGCAACGTAGTGAGGCTCTGTCTCAAAATAAAAAAATAAAGGGCTGGGGATGTGGCTCAGCAGTTGAGTGCTCCTGAGTTCAATCTCTGGTACCAAAAACAAAACAAAACAAACAAAATAAACAAAAAAACCCCAAAGGAACAAAACAAATCCTATAACATGTCATTCATTCATTCTCTCATTAATTCCTACTTCCAATGAACATTCACCATACATCCACCATGTGTCAGTTTCTATTCTTGGTGTTGGAAATGTAAACAGGAAAGAGTGATAGCCCCTAATGGAGACAAACACTCAAGTACAATACCATGAAATAAACACTATAATTCATTCATTGAACAAATGTTTCTTTTTTTTTTTTTTTTTTGGTACCGAGGATTGAACTCAGGGGCACTCGACCACTGAGCCACATCCCCAGCCCTATTTTGTGTTTTATGTAGAGACAGGGTCTCACTGAGTTGCTCAGCGCCTTGCCATTGCTGAGGCTGGCTTTGAACTCGCGATTCTCCTGTCTCAGCCTCCCTAAGTGCTGGGATTACAAGCTTGAGCCACCGCGCCCGGCTGAACAAATGTTTCTTTTTAAAATTTTTTTTAGTTGTTGATGGATCTTTATTTTATTCATTTATGTGGTGCTGAGGATCGAACCCAGTGCCTCGAGCATGCAAGGCAAGCGCTCTACCACTGAGCTACATCCCCAGCCCTGAACAAATGTTTCTTGAACATCTACTATGTGAGAGGCACTGACCTAGGCACTGGGGATACAACCATGAATGAAACAGACAAATTGCCCTCATGGAGGTGAAATGAATAGACTGCTTTGGGGGTCCAGAGGAGAGAGTGATGAATACCACCAGCCGGTGGGGGTGGGGCTCACAGAGGAGGTCTGGTCTGAATTGGGTCTTGAAGGACTGTGCACTGAGACGCTGAGAAGGGCATGTTGGGGGAGAGTAATCACACAACAAACTTGGAAAGCTGAGAGGGGCAATGTCAGGGAATGGCTACTAGGACTGTGAGCACGTGCAGCAGAGCAAGAGAACAAAGGGCATGTGTTACTGCCTCTCCATAGAAGGCACAGAGAAATAGCCCAAAGCTGAGGACCCAGAATTTTTTTCTGAGAGAAAACCCTGACTAGAGGTAAAGGGGCACCCAATGCCGCCTGTTCATGTGGTTGTGTAGTTGGTCAGGGCCCTAGCCAATGGCCCAATAACCCCAGCTTCAGCTTGTAACCTCAGAGCATTCCTTGCTAAGGCTCTTAATTTTTTTTTTTTTTTGGTGGTTCTGGGGATTGAACCCAGGTCTTCTCACACACTACGCAAGTGTTCCAACCATTAAGCTACGTCCTCAGAAAGAGCCTTCATTTAAAAGGCAGGTCTGTGTTGGAAAAGCTAAAGAAACTTAAATTCAAATCTAGAGCTTTAGATTTAAGTAGCTTGTCCAACAATGATTCTTTTTTTTTCTTTTTTTTTTTTGGTACTGGAGATTGAACTCAGGGGCACTCGACCACTGAGCCACATCCCCAGCCCTATTTTGTGTTTTATGTAGAGACAGGGTCTCACTGAGTTGCTTAGCACCTCGCCATTGCTGAGGCTGGCTTTGAACTCACAATTCTCCTGTCTCAGCCTCCCTAAGTGCCAACAATGATTCTTAAATTGACTGAAAATAGAAAATCATACAAACTCTAAAAATGGACTCTGTAAACAGTGCTTTGGTTATTATAATTTCTATTTAATATTTGTCGGTTGCTACTGAAACTAGCTGGCTTTCCTATTTCAATATATTTCATGACTCAAAATAAATAGTTGCACAGGATCACCCTGAAGTTCTCTTTGAAATCTTCTGTGGAGTGCAGAGCACACTATCTCATCTTACTAAGCCTCAGTTTCACCAGCTGTGAAATGGAGTGAATATCACACCTCAGAGCTGTTGAGAGAATCAGGAAAGTTAATCTTTTGTGTTAATCTTTGTGGCTAGCACAAAGCCTGACATAGAAGAGGTCAAAATAACAAGCTCTATACGATCTTGACTGTAATTTCTGAAAAATCACTGGTAGCTGGTTGTATTGAATTTTTCACCAGCAAAAGCAGGCTTCACTTAATTGAATCTAGCTAGCTCTAGAAACCCTGAAAAGGGAAAATTTAAGACATGATATTGCAGCTGGATGTGGTGGCCCACACCTGTAATCCCAGGTACTTGGGAGACTGAGGCAGGAGGATTGCAAATTTGAGGCCAGCCTCAGCAACTTGATGAGGCTCTGTCTCAGAATAAAAATAAAATAAAATAAAATAAAATAAAAAGGGTTGGGAGGTGTGGTTTAGTGGTAGAGCGATCCTGGGTTCATTCTCCAGTATATTCCCCCACGATAAAAAAAAAAAGGACATAATATTGCAACTCAAATAGAAGAGTTGATTTCCCATTTTCCTGGTAGACCAACTGAGGTACTACTAATTAGGAATGAATGGGATTGACCCAAGAAAGGCAAGTGTGCAGCTGAAGTGGGATTATGATTTCAGTGGCCCATCTTTTTATCCTGATTGGCAACCAGAATATTGTTACCCAGAAGCCCAAGCATCTTTATCCCCCACCTTCCTTTCTATGGTAAAGCTATTGTAAGGCTCAATTTTTAGAATAAATGGACTCCTGAACCCTGAGCTTAATTGCAAAAGTGAAAGGAGATCTTTTGCCTTTAAAACGGCTTAGTTCATTGTCGTGTCTTCCCAGCAGCTTCTTTCCCTAGGGATTGAAGTCACAGGGTTGGGTAATCAAGCTGGGGCCTTCTGGATTCCTTGAAACACTGTAAAGGAAAAGGTAGCTGGGAGAAGGCTGGTGATCCCACAGCGCAGTCTGGTTGTGAGACAGGACCGATATATTTTTGGCCTTTATTCCCTTTCATAATCAGTGTTGTAAAATAAGGGCTCTGAGTTAGAGCTTGGGATTATCACTGTAACCGCATTCTTCTGTTCAAGTCATTCCCAAAGTTATCATTTTCTTTCTTTATAACCTTTACTGTGTGTGTATGAAATTCATTTGCCGTGGTAACATGTGGCATTTTGGGGGAAACTTTTAGAAAAGCTACTGATTGGAGCTGGGAATGTAGCTCACTTTTAAAGTGTGTGCTGAGCTTCTTAAAACTATTTTGGAAAATCTGCAGATTGGGGCTGGGGGTGTAACTCAGTGGTGGTCGAGAGCAGGCTTAGAGCATGCATGAAGCCCTGGACTTCACCCCCAGCACCAAAAAACAAAAAAGCCAAACAAACAAGAAAGTTGTTTAAAGTAGGTCCCTGTATTGTTCTAAGCACTGTATATACGATAATGCCTTTAGTTTGGGGGCTGGGGCTGGGGCTCAGTGGTAGAGCGCTTGCTTAGCATGCTCAAGGGAGGGGTCCATCCCCAGCACCCTCCAAATCTCTTTAATCTTCACAGATTCCTATGGAAACCGACTGAATTGGTTCCCTCCCTCTGAATTGGGAACAAAAGTTTCCCTACCGAGAGTGGAGGCTGGAGGGGCTTCCACTCCAAACCCTGAGAGGCACCAAAGAAGTGGGGAGCTGAGACTGCCCATTCAGGCCAGTCGCACTGTAGGCTAACTGAATCTGCATATGTACATTTCCTGGCCTTTTGTCTCACTAAACTGCCACTAGCTCCTCTCCCCTGCGTACTCTCCTTTAAATGTTCTGCCAATTTGCAGGGATTTCCGAGATGGAATTTTTGAAACTTAATTGTTTCTTCCATCTTGCTTCAAAGGTGGCTTTGAATGAAACCTATTTTCCTACCAATTTAACTCTGAATATTCCTGGAGCGGAAAACATTATAGCCTAACCTCTTTCTCCCTGGGAAGGATATTGTGCTGCCCCTGTATGTAATACTATGAGGTAGGTACTATTGTTATCTTCATATTCCAGATGGGGAAACTGAGGCACAAGGCAGTTAAGTAAAATTTGGATAATTGTCAAGTGAAAAAAATTAACATTTGCAAACAAAACCTCTTTTTTTTTTTTAAATACAAAAGTTTCTCAGGAGCCAGTCCTGAGCAGTGTGCTACACCCTGGGAGAGATCAGGAGATAAGGAAGTCCTAGACCTTGGTCTGCCTCTGTCCCGATGTACAGGTCTGACTCCAAATATCTTCATCTATTTCAGCTCCACAAATGGGAGTGTATCCATGTTTTGTGGAGGTATCAGTTTGTAGGATTTTGGCACCCTCCCCCACTTAATTTTTTAGGCACTGGGGATTGAACCCAGGGCACTTTACCACTGAACTACATCCCAGTCCTTTAAAAAAATTTTTTTTCCTTTTCTTTCCTCCTTTCTTTCTCTTTCTTTCTTTCTTTCTTCTTTCTCTCTCTCTCTCTCTCTCTCTCTCTCTCTCTCTCTCTCTCTTTCTTTCTTTCTTGGTAAAAGGAATTGAATCCAGGGGTACTTAACCACTGAGCCACATCTCCAGTCCTTTTTTTATTTCTTTTTATTTTGAGATAGGGTCTCACTAAGTTAGAGTCCCCACTAAATTGCTGAGGCTGGCTTTGAACTCGCCATCCTCCTGCCTCAGCCACCTGAGCCTCTGGGATTACAGGCATGTGGCATGCTGGAATCCCCAGTCCTTTCTATTTTTTTTAAAATCTTTACTTGATTTTAATTTTTTTATGAAGTGCTGAGAATCAAACCCAATGCTGAGAATCAAACCCAATGCCTCACACATGCTAGGCAAGTGCTCTACCACTGAACTACAAGTGCAGCCCCTTTACTTTTTATTTTAACACAGGGTCTGGCTAAATTGCTGAGACTAGCCTCAGACTTGTGATGCTCCTGCCTCAGCCTCCGGAAGTTGCTAGGATTACAAGTGTGCACCACCATGCCCAGCGGGGTCCTTTTTTAAAACACACAAGTGATCTTTTGAAAACTTTTATCAAACAATCTGACCAAATGAATGCCTCACTGGGGCCCTTCTCAGAGCTTAGAAGGGGCCTATGCCCATGAGAGGAGGTCTCCGCTTCTCCCCAAGACGTGCTTGGCATTGTAGCTCATTCAGACAGAAGGGTTTCCTTTTCACCCACAAACACAATGCCCTCAGAAGTTGGTCTCTCAGCAGCTATTTAGCAGAGACTTTGCTGTCATTATGTCTTTGCAGCCACAACCATCTCTATTCTGGGAGTGAAATCAATTAGAGATGTTTAACCATCTCTAACGTCATGACATTTGGCATATTCTCTTAAATCTCAGCAGTGCTAAATTTCCTCTGTGGGTCACAAAATTTGCCTAAAGGTGGTCCATCCCTGTAGTTCCAGATACTGGGGGACTGAGGCAGGAGGATCACTTGATCCCAGGAATTTGAGACCACCCTGGGGCTGAGGTTATGGTTCAGTGGTAGAGTGCTTGCCTAGCATGTGAGAGGCACTGGGCTTGATCTTAGCACCACATAAAAATAAATAAGATAAAGGTATTTTGTCTATCTACAACTAAAAATGTGTGTGTGTGTGTGTGTGTGTGTGTGTGTGTGTGTGTGTACACCAGCCTGGGCAACATAGTAAGACCCCCATCTCAAAACAAACAACAACAACAAAAAATATCCCACAACACAAGCCAGGTGTGGTGGTGCACGCCAGTGATCTCAGCACTTTGGGAGGCTGAGACAGGAGAATCGCAAGTTCAAACCCAGCCTCAGCAAGGGCGAGGCGCTAAGCAACTCAGTGAGACCCTGTCTCTACATAAAACACAAAATAGGGCTGGGGATGTGGCTCAGTGGTCGAATGTCCCTGAGTTCAATCCCCGGTACCAAAAAAAACCTCCACAACACAAAAGTTGCCCAAGGAAGTGAAACCCTAAGATGGATGTTCACTATCAAAATAAATTCCTACTTCCACTGTCTCCTTCATTGACAGTCATGGAGAAGCCATGGATTAATAAACTTTAACTCAGTTTTGTCTCTGAAGAGGGTCCAGTGAAAGCAGCCACCCAATCTGTCACTTGCACAGTGTTTATATTTGTTGCTGGGATACCGAAGGCTCTTTTAAGCCTTTGGCTAAGAAGAGCACCATGCGTCTGACCTTGTTCACCTGCACATCTAGCGAATAATGGCCGAAATGCTAGGAAATCTCCTCCAAACAGTTTGAGTGGAACACAAGGCATTTTTGTGCCCCAAAATTGCAGCATCCAATATTTGTTGTTCAAATAAATTTCAACTTGCATACAGAAGTGCACATTACACATAATAAGATGAGGCTGGTAGAAGACAGATGTTAATTATTTTGAGGTAAATCACATCACCTTTGACCCAAACTCGAGCTGTAATTTTGTTGCTCAGCTTCTTGGTCCTGAAATTAATGTAAATCTTTACATTTGTAATTTTACTTGCCAATGCCAACCCACCCACGCCATCTGTAAATGACTGCTCTGAGTCAGAGACTATTCAGGTACGATTGTGTTAGAAATTCTAAAATGTTCTCTGGAAGGATTAAATCACCTAATCCCGGTCCTTTCACTGATTCTGTTTTATGTAAAAATGATGGAGCTGGAGGATATCTCAACTGGGACTTGGAGTTTGTCTTCTCCCCAGATTCCTCCTTTCACGGATGAGAAACTAAGGCTCTGGTGTTAGAAGTGACTTGCTCACTCAGAGACCAAAAGAAACCACTGGTTTAGGATTTTAATAAAGGGCCACACTTAGAAATCCTTGCTCCCAGTCTAGAAGCTACCCCTCCTCTGCCTTTCTGCCTCCGACAGCATCTCTAAGTCCTGGTCCCCCAACAGTCTGACACTCTTCTCAAAGATTCATGCCATTTTGAATCCAATGGGTCAGAATATGATTCTGATAAATTAGCATTTTACACCAACAGACATTAATCTGGGGAGGGGAGACGGATAGACAAGACAGTGCTAATAATGGTGACTTTTGACAAGGCAACGGGGACTAGGGATGGGGAAGGCAGGGTGGGGAGCTGTTTACTTTCCATTTTATATCTTTACTGCTTGATTTTTATTACCATGTACAGATATTAACTGTATTAAAAACCTAAAAGGCAAATTAGAAATACATGCTCACAAACTTCAAAGGAGAAATAGAATTCACCCCAGTAACACCCATGTCTGAAAATCCATTATATAGTACAGCAGTACTTACAAAATTTTTTCTACCAAAGTATCCACAACAGCAGAAGAGATTGAATGGGTTCCCCCAGGAGTCTGGGGACAGTGCCAGAAAAGGTCCTTGTATATAAGAACTCTCTTTGCAGTTTATGTTTTTAAGATGCCTTTAAATTAACAGACTCTCTAGCATATTTTCATCTCTTTTAATACAAAAATAATGGCTTAAATGACTTACCATCCACGAAAACTGCCCCTGTGGGAAGACACCCCTTGTTTCTGTCTCCAGCGGTCTGGAGCACCCGCAGCAAACCGCCTACAGTTACTGAGTGGAGAGGTTCCCCGGAATAGGAAGCGCGGCTGTGCACGAGCTGACCTGTATTCTGGCTCTCTCACCTGGAATCAGGCTTCACGGATCCTGTTATGCATTGAATAGTAACAAAACAACGGCATAAATTAGGGTGTTGCTAAGATTGTGTACCATCAACGTTTGCATGAGCATAATGGACATAATGAATTCTATAGCACTATCCTGCACAGCTTGGAGAGATTAAAACCACTTTGTCTTTAAATTAAATTTCAAAAATCATTGAACAACAAGAATAGCAAGAACAACAACACAAAAACCCCTACCTCATCTATGTCAGCCACCCAATTGTAGGAGGCACCACTTCTTTCTTTCTGATCATTAATGCCCAGTCCCAGGTTTATTTTAATAGCTGCCAGCTCAGTGAGTCCACATCTATTGTAATAACCATAAAGGGGGCTTGGGTCCTCTTCTATTGTGTATGCAGCCCTAAGTGGAGAGCCTCTTATCCCCTTTCAGGAACAAAATCTATAACTGAAAAAGACCTAAGCTGAAGTTTATTTTATATAAATGCTACGCAATATAGTATATCTAGGCTGTGGAAGAAAAAGAAAGGTAGGCTTGAATGAGAGGTTCTGGCTAAATTGCCCAGGCTGGCTTTGGACTTGCAATCCTCCTGCTTCAACCTCCCAAATAGCTGGGATTACAGGTGTGTGCCATCCAGCCCAGCTTTTAACCCATTCTACTTAAATGAACAAATAAATATTCATTCAACAAAAATGAGTGCCAAATTATGAGAAAACCTCCCGTTGGAGCACTTTCTACATGGTAGGCATCATACGTACTTGCTCAACATGCTTTTATCTTGAACTCAACCTTTACTCACAACACCTCTGAGAAATATGGCTAACATTATTATATTCCCATTTCACAGATGAGGAAACTGAGGCTCCAGGAGAGTAAGTGACTTGCCCAAGGTCATACAGCTAAGTAAGCAGCTGAGCCAGTATTAAAATTCAGGTACTTCTCACCGGACGCAATGGCACACACCTGTAATCCCAGTAACTTGGTGGGCTGAGGCAGGAGGATAGCAAGTTCTAAGACCAACCTCAGCAACTTTTTTTGGGGGGGTACCAGAGACTGAACTCAGGGGTACTCGACCACTGAGCCACATCCCCAGCCCTATTTTGTGTTTTATATAGAGACAGGGTCTCACTGACTTGCTTAGCGCCTCACCATTGCTGAGGCTGGCTTTGAACTCAAGATTCTCCTGTCTCAGCCTTCCAAAGTGCTGGAATTAAAGGCGTGCGCCACTGCGCCCAGCTCAAACTCAGCAACTTAGTGAGATCTTGTCTCAAAATAAAAAAAGAAAAGGGGTGGGGATGTGACTCAGGGGTATAGCACCCCTGGGTTCCATCCCCAGTACCACAAAAAAATAAAAAATAATAATAAAATCTGGGTACTTCTACTTCTAGAACCCCTGAAATCCGAACTGCCTCTAAATTATAGTTGCTATTTATAGAGTGTTTATTGCATATGTTCTCTGGTAGATAGTTTGCATAAACTATTTGATCTTTGCAACAACCCTCTAAGGCAGACATTATTATCCTCATTTTGTGGATAAGGAAAATTGAGGCTTAGAGAAATTAAGTAACTTGTCTAACAGCATAATTAAGTGGCAGAGCCCAGAGTTCAGATTTTTAGCCCAGGCTTCTCTGATACCAGAACAATTTTTTAGAATTCTTTTCTCCAGGAACAACTCTCATGGCATTTCCCTCCTATTTTCCTGAAGAAAGAGAATACACATCATCAATGACAAACAACAATTGCTGCAAAATACCAAGAGGATCTTCATACACGAGAGAATGCTGAGCCTCGTCTTTGTGGTCAGAACGGAGTTTTTAATAGCTAAGCTAAGCTATGACTCAGATGCTTGGCCAGGGGCACACAACAAAAACCGTAGGATCTCCCAGACATCATTGCGTGCTATCATTCATCTGTGAATAGCCCTTATACAAGCCAATGTGTGGGATGTGTTCCTCAGGAATGAGTTTTCTCTGTTATGTGAATCACCTATTCAATCATTTTCTTTTTTACTGGGGATTGAACCCAGGGGTACTTTATCACTGCGCTACATCCCTAGTCCTTCTATTTTTTATTTTGAAATAGTCTCACTAAATTGCTGAGGTTGGCCTTGAACTTGCAATTCTCTTGCTTCAGCCTCCTCCAGTTACTGGGATTACAGTTCTGGCACCACTTTCATTTTCTATTTTTGATATTGTGGCTTGACAGACAAGGTGGTTTATTCTTCATGCAAATCTCATGATACAAAACCTGCTGGATTTCTGTGCCCTAATCAAGAGCTACAGAAATTGTTAACTCTCATGTGGCTCCCAAATAAGGGTTTATCCAAAACAAACATGCATGTCCTCCATTCATGGACTTATTAGTATGTCAGGCAAAATCCAGGTGCCTTTCCCCTTGGTAAAATGAGTTCTAAGGTCGGAGCTGTCGTTTAGCGCTCTCCATAATCTTTTTTC
>CM053417.1:28960149-28991602 GCA_028644305.1 Xerus rutilus
TGGTACTGGGGATTGAACTCAGGGGTACTCTACCACTGAGCCACATCCCCAGCCCTATTTTGTGTTTTATGTAGAGACAGGGTCTCACTGAGTTGCTTAGCGCCTCGCCATTGCTGAGGCTGGCTTTGAACTCGCGATTCTCCTGTCTCAGCCTCCCTAAGTGCTGGGATTACAGGCTTGAGCCACCGCGCCCGGCTCTCCATAATCTTTAACAGCACTGCAATCCCAGCACTATGTTAATTGTGCCAGCTCTAATCCTCTGCTTTGAATGAGATTAAATAAAAATGGCTTGAGCCAGGTGAAGATGAAGGCAGGCACCTAGATGAAAACTGGTGAACAATAATTACCTTGTTTAAAATCTTGTTTGAGATGTTCACATAACAAACTTCATTTAAAAGTGAACAGTTCCACTTATTTCTTTTGGTACTGGGGATTGAACTCAGGGGCACTCGACCACTGAGCCACATCCCCAGCCCTATTTTGTTTTATGTAGAGACAGGGTCTGAGTTGCTTAGCGTCTTGCCATTGCTGAGGCTGGCTTTGAACTCGCAATTCTCCTTCTCAGCCTAAGTGCTGGGATTACAGGTGTGCGCCACCATACCTGGCTCAACTTCTAGTTCTTATTAACCAAAGGACTGGGCAAAGTGGGTACAGGGTCTTTTCTGGAAGTCTTTCAGCAGTAAGTCTATAGGAAATGAGTCGGGTGCGGTGGCGCAAGCCTGTAATCCCAGCATTTAGGGAGGCTGAGACAGGAGAATCGCGAGTTCAAAGCCAGCCTCAGCAATGGTGAGGCACTAAGCAACTCAGTGAGACCCTGTCTCTACATAAAACACAAAATAGGGCTGAGGATGTGGTTCAGTGGTCGAGTGCCCCTGAGTTCAATGCCCGGTACCAAAAACAAAACAAAAAAGTCCATAGGAAATGGACCAATGTATTTTGGATACATTGGGCTCAGATTTCATTTTGCTAACGTATCTGGAATGTTGACAGGTCACACAATTAAGTTCCTCTCTGGTAAGTCCATGGCTGATAATAGGTTTTATTTTTAAAATATATATATATATATATTAGTTGTTGATGGATCTTTACTTTATTCATTTATGATTTATACGTGGTGCTGAGGATTGAACCCAGTGCCTCATGCATGCTAGGCAAGCGCTCTGCCACTGAGCTACAGCCCCAGCCTCTGATAATAGGTTTTAAACAAAGTTCATCTCAGGACACTGCAGCATTTACTCAAATGTAACACTCACTCAAGTATATTTTTAATATGAAAATAAACAGGAAACAATACAACTGTTTTTAGATATTTTTATTTCTTCAAATTTGTTGTTTATCAGGAGTGACTGAAATAAAAAATACAATTGAGTCCCATTATTATTGTCATCATTATGGAAATGGCTTTAAGAGAAAACTGGTCAGATGAATATTATTGCTTCCCATTTTCAACCAGCAAATAGTTGCCATTGATAAACAGCCAAAAGTCTGTCCAGAATGCTCAAGATATGTTATATAATACAACATGCCTGTTCACAGGCAAGGAAAAACCTAGGAAATAACTTATGTGAACTTCTTGATTTCATCGTACAAGACAAGTACAAAAGCACCACCCATGCCTCTAAGAACATTGGACCATGCACCCTTGAAAAAAGCTTTGCCTCCTTCATCACGAGCAATTTTCCTCCAGCAGTCAATTGTGCCCGTGTACATGATGTCAGCTGCAAAGAATAAGGACACAGAGTTAGAGACCCAAGGCCAATCAAAGTCCTAAAATGCACTAGATATATAAAACAGAGCCCCAGCTGTAAGAACTAATGCCAGGTTTTTTTTGCTTGTTTGCAGTGCTGGGGATCTAACCCAGGGCCTCAAACAACTGTTCCACCACCCCAATGTCAGTTTAAAACTCAACATTTGTACATGAGCACAGGCAATACTGAAATATTAATGGTGTGATTGGAGAACAACAAGCATGTGTAGACTATCCTCTGGTCTTAACCTCTAATACCATTTAAGCACCTTCATTCATAGTCATCTAAAAGGCCTGATCATAGGCAGCTGTGTAGCAGATAGATATTATCAGCCCCATCCCTTGACCTGAACAGACTGCCATTTTTCAAGGAAGGCATCACTAGTTTGTGGTTAGTTGCCCCATGCCCATGATTTTATTTTCTGCTCAAGTGCAACTTACTTCCTTTGCGCCCTGACTGCATCATCATGCGGCGGCGAACAGTATCAAATGGATAGGAAGTCAACCCAGCAACGGCAGTGACAGACTGTGCAATCATCCAGCTGATGAAGATGTGAGTATTCTTGGGATCTGGAAGCATTCCTGGGAATAGGAAAGAAGTGCTTTTATCAAAAGGCAGGATTTTACTGACCTATTTTCCACAACCTCCAAACATTTCATCTGTTCATGAATGTTGAAAGGGAGGAGCTTGGCTTGCTTCAGCAATTAAAAACCAAATCTCTGGCCCCTGGACTATTAGGTTAGCATAATAATCTTTAAAACTGTCTCATAAGAACACAGCTTCAAAACACACAGCAAACTTACCCTTTGCAGTGTCATAGATACCAAAGTAGGCAGCTCGGTAGATGATAATACCCTGCACAGACACATTAAAGCCTTGGTACAGGCCTTTAATCCCATCAGATTTGTAGATCTTAACCAGGCAGTCACCGAGGCCTTTGAATTCCCTTTCAGCTCCGGCTTTCCCCACATCAGCTGCTAGACGGGTTCGGGCAAAATCAAGAGGATACACAAAACACAAGGATGTGGCCCCTGCAGCACCACCTGATGCCAGGTTCCCTGCAAAGTAGCGCCAAAACTGGGTCCTCTTGTCCACACCACCCAGGAAGATCTGCTTGTATTTATCTTTGAAGGCAAAATTGAGAGCCTGGGTGGGGAAGTATCTGATGACGTTGGCCAGGTTACCACGCCAGAAGGACAGGATTCCCTGCTCCTTGGGGATACGAACCACGCAGTCTATAATGCCCTTGTATTGCTTATCTGCGGTGATTTGCTTGCTGGCATGCTGTACCTGAGGGACAGGAAGGAGGCCAACAGGGGCAGTTATAACCATGGAGAAGGAAGAGCATACATGTATCATCACGTTCAACACCCTTCAATGTTGGCTTCCCTTTCTCCAAATCTCGTCTTCCACATCACAAAGGCTGGACCCTACTTAATGCCTGCCACCTTCACTAAGGAAAGGGGATCTGCATCACCAGAGGCATTAAGCCTCCACCCCTTGGGGTGGGGAGGGGGCACATTCAAATGGACCTGTGATCTTTAGACACGGGACAAAGGTCATTACCTTAGTGTCAGGTTCAGAGGCACTGGGGTGAGTCCCACGTAGGGCGCAGTCACCTTGTGACCGTGGCCTACAGCTGTTTCCTTCGCGCTCCACCCCTACTCCTCTCCTAGAGGTGACCGGTGTGCCGCCACCCCTACACTCGCCCGGGCGCGCCCTCTAGAGGCAGAGCCAACCAGCGCGCAGCGCAGGAAAGCAGGCCGAGCGGCCGCGGCGGCTGCGCGGGGGCGGACGTACAAGGCACATGCGCTGCCTGGCGCCGGCCGGAAACCGGCGAGGTTTGAGCGCGGCCGCCGGCTGGACGGCCGCTGGACCGGTCCGCAAGGCCTCGGTAAGGCTTTTATCTCCTTGCCGTGACCTTGAGGTCTTTGGTAAGGGCAGGTGTTCCTCCTCCTAGCGCAGGCTTTCAGGCTTTGCCCTACACCCCCAGGCCCGGGAAGGCAGCCTCTCCCGGACTGCCCCACGCGAGTTTGCTACTTCGGCGATACCGAGCCTTCGATCTCTTATCACCTCCCTCGGTCCCCGACCCCTTCCTAGACTCAACTTTTGGTCACTAAAGGCAACTCCCTCAAGTTTCCCTTTTGGTTCAACTCCGTGGCTACGCCTGCCCTCACTTTCCCACAGGTCTAAAGAACTAGCTAGCCCCACCACCCTTGGGGACACCCTCTTTCTGCGCCGACCCCCAACTTCCTGGTTGGGCCCCAAGATCCCAGGACGTACCTGCAGCAGCAGCTTGACCCGCTCGATGGGCGCTACCGCGGTCTTGGAGATGGCCGCGGCCACTCCACCAGCCAGGAAGTCCTTGGCGAAGGACACAGCAGCATCTGTCATATTGAAAGAAAGGGAAGCGGGCGACTGAGGGACCAGACTGAGTTAGGAACCGGCTTTGACTCCCGGGTTCTGGGGCGGAGCGAAGCAAATGGCCGGTTTATATAGGGGAAGCCGGCGCCCTGGCGGCCGGCGTCAGGGGCGGGCAGGGGCGGGCAGGGGCGGGCGCCGAGCCCCGGCGCGCAGGGCAGCAGAGCTGCTGAGTGGCTCAGTGTGCCCGGGGAGGAGCCCTGGAGGTCGAGCCAGGCGCCGCCCTCCGCGCTGCCAGGGCTAGCCCGCGGCACCTGACCCGGCGGGAGGAAGGATCAGCCTCAGGGAATATCTAGCACCTGGACACCGGACCCTGCGCAGGGCCTCCGAGTGGGGGAGGAAGGGCGAAGTCACAGTGTGCCTGGACAAAAAGCCTTGCAGCAGGGCCAGACCTAGAGGTACAGTAGTTATGGAGACACCGACAAAACTCAGTAATCAAGATAAATAATATTTAATGCAATATTTTAAAATTTTCATACAGGCAAACCACAGCCTATAGGCTGGTCACCTGTTTTCGTAAATAAAGTTTAGTTGTAAATATTTTTATTCATTATTTATATGTGGTACTGAGAATAGAGCCCAGTGCCTCGTGCATACTATGAAGTGCTCTACCCCTGAGCCACGACTCCAGCCCTGGGGATCCTGTCTTTATTTAAAGTTTTCATCATTTTGCTTATCACAGATTTTTGCATTACTTTTTTTTGGGGGGAGGGGTACCGAGGATTGAAGTCAGGGGCACTGGACCACTGCGCCACATCCCCAGTCCATTTTTTTTTTTTTTGGTACTGAGGGTTAAACTCAGGGGTACTTGACCACAGAGCCACTTCCCTAGCCCTATTTTGTGTTTTATGTAGAGACAGACTCTCAATGACTTGCTTAGGGCCTCGCTGTTGCTGAGGCTGGCTTTGAACTCGCGATTCTGTCTCAGCCTCCCAAAGTTCTTCCCCAGCCCAATTTTTGTATTTTATTTAGAGACAGGATCTCACCGAGTTAGTTGCTTAGCGCCTCACTAAATTTGAACTGGCAATCCTCCTGCCTCAGTTTCCCAAGCCGCTGGGATTACAGGCATACGTCACTGTGCCTGGCCACATTACTTTTGATTTTAAAAAACAGTGCATTAAAAATAATGTCTTTATTACTGAGTTGTTCCTCACCAAGGTGCATAGTTTATTCACTTCACCATAGACCTGGCACTACCCTACAACTGCACTAGTGAAGCCAGAGAATATTGAGGAAACAGCAGAGCCAGGACACTGTCACCATGTCCCAGACCCCAGTTTGCAAATACAATTTAACAAAAGTTTTTCAGGAAATTGGCCTAGGAGAGTACAAAAGACTGGGATGAGGGTTCCGAAATGATTTTAGCCAGAAGCCAGATACAAAGATTATACCCAGAAAGGTTAAGAGGCTTAAGAAGGTTAAGAACTCGGTTGACATTTGACTCCCTGGACCCCAAGTAAAGTGGTCTTGGATTGAATAGATTTCTGACCTCCCCAAAGGTTTGGAGGATTCAATAGACTTAGACCAAGCGCCATTGTGTCCATAGACAAGTGCTCACAGAGTGCCTTAATCCCTGCTCTGGATAAGCATTTGCCACAGATGTCCTTAAAAGCTTGAGTGCACTCCCTCAGGTTCACAATAGCAGCAGGTAGTGTAACTTAAGTCCCACATCTAAATAATCATAACAGTGTATATAGAAATGAGGACAACTTTTTAAAACAGCAACTTTAGGTACCCAGACTTTCAGAATTCCCAAAGGCAGAACATCAGCAGGCCTGTGCTCCCTGAAGGCATAGTGGTATATCCCTCATTTTCCTTCCCTGCTCTCTCCCACCTTCTCCAGATCTGCCCACTACAGGACCCAATTCTACAGTTCCTCCGGGATTGTCAGGCTCTTTTACAAATATACTCTGTAGTTTGTTAGTCTTCCCAAGAACCCTAGCAACTCAAAGTGATGGGTACAAACTGCAGGTGTTCAAAGGAGCAATTTTGAATAAAGCTTAGTGATCCTGGGGGAAATCTTTGACCTATGTTAGTGAAAGGCTGAATGTTTTTCATTAGCTGATTATGACAGTAATGCAGTGGGATACAGAAATGACCTGGCTGTACAGTGTTAGAAAATAATAGGGCATATCCTCTGAAAACCACAGTCACCTCTACTTCTGGTGAGAGAATCAACAGCTAAAGCACAATCCTATAGAGGGTTTTATTTGGAGGGAGGTGGTTTTATAATGCATTTCAAAATAAAATTAAAAACCTTTCTAATTTGAACTCGACATTTTCATGAATACGTTTTATTCAAATGTTAATTGCTCCTTGTTATACCCCATAATCACTAATGCACCCTTTTCTATGTGTGACCTTTCATTGGCCACATCTGCTATTCCCTTTGAGCACCATGCTCCTACTCCATTTTATTCCAGAGCTATTTTACCATTTCAAGCACTTCCACATTTACTGCTCATTAGATTTCTTTCCTTCTCTCTCTCTCTCTCCCCCCCAACACACACACACACACACACACACACACACACACACACACACACAGAAAGATAGAGCGCGTGAGCAAGCAAGAGAGGCATACACAATAGGATAAAATAATTACACGGAATCTGTCCCTTCTCAGTCCATGAGTAACTAAGTGTAGCTTTACTGAAGATGAAATACAATCTAGGTCATTAAAAAACCACTTCTTTATACGACTTGGAATTTTGCTAAGTCCACAGTGATTTAGAACTCTCCTAGTTGCCTATTACCATGTATACATCAAGGGTTGGGATGTTCTTAAAAGTGTAAGATCATAAAAGACAAAGACTGAGGAATAGTCAAGGATTAAGAGACTTGAGACCTGACAACTTAATGTGTTATGTGAACCTGGGCATGAAAAAGGATATTGGTGGTACTATTGGTGATATTTGAATACCTGTAGATAAGAATAGTAGTACTAATACAACTATTCTTAGTTATGATGGTTATGTAAGATGATAACATTTAGAAAAGCTGGGTAAAGGATATATGGAGGGGCTGCAATTGTGGCTCAGTGGTAGAGTGCTTGCCTAGCATGTGTGAGGCCCTGGGTTTGATTTTCAGCACTGTATATAAATAAAAAGGTTTATCAACAACTAAAAAATCTTTTAAAAAAACGATATATAGAAATTCTTTGTACTTTTTTTTTTTGATACTAAGGGACTGAACTCAGGGATGCTTTACCACTGAGTTACATCCCCAATTCTTTTTTTTTGGTACTGGGGATTGAACTCAGGGGCACTCGACCACTGAGCTGCATCCCCAGCCCTATTTTGTGTTTTATGTAGAGACGGTCTCACTGGGTTGCTTAGCGCCTTGCCATTGCTGAGGGTGGCTTTGAACTCATGATTCTCCTGTCTCAGCCTCCCAAAGTGCTGGGATTACAGGCGTGCACCACTACACCTGGCACATCCCCAGTTCTTTTTATTTTTATTTTGAGACAGGGTCTTGCTCAGTTGCTTAGTACCTTGCTAAATCGCTGAGGCTGGCTTTGAACTCATGATTCTCCTGCCTCAGCCTCCTGAGTTGCTGGATTACAGGCATATATGCGCCACCATGCCCATCTCTTTGTACTATTTTTTAAATTAAAATGTATTATTATTATTATTATTTGGTACTGGGGATTGAACTCAGGGGCACTGAACCACTGAGCCACATCCTCAGCTCTATTTTGTATTTTATTTAGAGACAGGGTCTCACTGAGTTGATTAGTACCTTGCCATTGCTGAGGCTGGCTTTTAACTTGTGATCCTCCTGTCTCAGCCTCCCCAGCCACTGGGATTACAGGTGTGGGCCACTGTTGCTGGCCTAAAATTTATTTTTAACCAATAAATAAAAAGAAAAATAGTACATATTAACGGGTTACTATGTAATGTTTTGATACATGTATACATTGCGTAACATTTGAAGAGTTAAACATATTTTAAACATTCATGGTTTCTTTATTTTTCCCTTAGGGATTGAACTCTGGGGTGTTTTACCACTGAGCTACATCCCCATCCCCACCCCGCCTTTTTTTCCACATAGAGTCTCACTAAGTTGCAAAGGGTGCCTTCAAACTTGCAATCCTCCTGGCTTCAAACTCCTGCTTAACTGAAACTACAGGCATGTGTCACTGCATCTGGCCATTTACCCATTCTTTTTTTTTTTTTTTTTTGGTACTGGGGATTGAACTCAGGGGTACTCGACCACTGAGCCACATCCCCAGCCCTATTTTGTGTTTTATGTAGAGACAGGGTCTCACTGAGTTGCTTAGTGCCTCGCCATTGCTGAGGCTGGCTTTGAACCAGCGATTCTCCTGTCTCAGCCTCCCTAAGTGCTAGGATTACAGGCTTGTGCCACGGCGCCCGGCTGCATTTACCCATTCTTTATGGTGAAAGTTGTCAAAATCCTTTCTTCTAGTTTTTTGAAATGTGCATTTTTACCTATAGTCAGTCACCCTACTGTGGAGTTCTTTATATATTCTGAATGTCAACTTCTTGTCAGATATATCCTTGTATGATTTTTTGCAACATTATTGTAAATCTGAAAGTTGAAATAAACAAAGAAACCAGGATCAAGAGCCCAGGGGAGGGGCTGGGGTTGTGGCTCAGTGGTAGAGCACTTGCCTAGCATGTGTGAGGCACTGGGTTTCATTCTCAGCACCAAATATAAATAAATGAATAAAATAAAACTCCATCAACATCTAAAAAATAAAAAAAGAGCCCAGGGAAATAGAAAAGAGTATTAATGATGATAATAATAAGGGTGCTGATTTATGGCTGACCAGTTCATTAAAATCTTATTTCTCCAGTGAGATATGGTGGGGGGACTATGTTAGTAACTATTTTGTTTCTTGGAGCTATATGGAATTCAAGACTAATAAAGCAAGAACTAAAGCTAAGGCAGTGTCTAGTAATTCTCATGAAGAAACAAGGAACAGGATCAGAAGCAATGCTAAGGCCTTAGATATATATGTACCAACACCCAGAATATGGGTAATAAAGCAATTGTAAAATTTTAATACAAGCAGGAAAACACAATTTTATAGGTATTGTTCAGGTTCCATAGAATGGGACTTATAGCTGATATCTGGAAAAGGAAGGGTTAGGGTTAGTTGTGGAAGTATATAAGAGATACTGCTCAAGTAGATAAAAAAGATATGAAGAACAATTCATAAAACTATCATAGAAGCAAGACACGATCACAAACAAAGACTATCTGAATATCTGCAAGAAGTTTTGTTATTCTGATGGCAGCACATCTGGCAAGTTCATGACTCTATTCCTTATAATTCCAGTTTGCCCACAAATGAGAAACAATGAAGTACATTGCTTAGCTGGGCTTAAAACAATGAGTAAGGAAGATCTGGTTAGCAAAGTGAAAGTGACAGGAAATCTTGGGGAAGGTGACCATGCCATCTGGATCTGTTAAGCAAAAGAATACCAGATATAGTCACATAGGTTAACTAACTATGTGTGTGTGTGTGTGAGTGTGTGTAATGTCACATAGATTAATCCGTGTGTGTGTGTGTGTGTGTGTGTATGTGTGTGTGTGTAGAGTTCAGAGAGAGTAAGTATGATATCCTGATCAGACACCGAAAAGGAAAGCTCTAGAGGGAAAGGGATCCAAATCCAAAACACAGATCTGCACAATTTCTGCACAATTTTGCAAAATTCCAGTGAGAAATTAAATATGAGAGATATCTAGTGAACTACAGGAACCATATAGATTATTCTGTGATGAGCTCACATTTTAAAAGTGTGTATAAAGATGACAGAGAACTAGGCTTCCTAGGACAAAGACCAGAGTATCACAAATCTCTAGGAACTGAATCATAAGGACTAAAGTCCAGAACATACCCAGGCTCATAAAATGGGAAGAACCACAATAAAGGGTTCTAATGCTATATTTAGTGCAAGACATTTAAGGACAGGGAGGTAGAGCTTAACTGTAGCATATGTGATAAAGAACTGGAGGAGGTCTTTTTCTATGAATTGGTAGTGGCCAAAAGGGCTGGGTCTTGAGCTGGACTAAGAATGGTTGTGAACAGATCAGGGGGACTACCTGGTAGAAGCTTCATGAAGGTAGACTTCAGTTTGACAAGAAATTACTCTCTAAAATATGAGATATTTCAAGGTGAAATATGTTGCTGTGTGATATGGTGCACTCCCTATTACTGGAAATGCTAATTTTTTTTTTGGTACTGGGTATTGACCTCAAGGGTACTTGACCACTGAGCCACATCCTCAGCCTTATTTTGTGTTTTATGTAGAGACAGGGTCTCACTGAGTTGCTTAGTGCCTCGCCCTTGCTGAGGCTGGCTTTGAACTCAGGATTCTCCTGTCTCAGCCTCCCAAAGAGCTGGGATTACAGGTGTGTACCACTGTGCCCAGCTCTGGAAATGCTAAAATTTGAGGCAGAATAGCCTCTTAGTGGGAAAACTGGAGGAGATTGCTATGTTGGTTGGGAAGGGAGGTCTGCAGGCCTTCCAGTTCTATGATTCTATGGCTCTATCCTTTGTGTATATCATTAGATTGAATGGGTTCAAACATCTGGGTCTGGGCATTTGAGGCAAAATGGGAAAAGAAAGGTAAGTTAGTCCAGTGGTTAAGAGCCAAACTGCTTGAATTTAAATTCGGATTCTGTCCTGTTCCTAATTGTCAGGACTTGAGCTTTGTTGCTTTTCCTCTCTAAACTTCAGGTTCTTAAGGTATAAAACAAGAATGATAGTAGTACCTATACCTCAAAGGACTGTCAGCACAAGTAACAATAATAAGCAATAATGTATGTATAGAACAGAGAGTGGTACATAGTATACATTCAATACATGTTTGATTTTATTACTATTAAGAAAAATGCTACCTTAGGTTGACCAACTCTAAATTTTAGTTAACAGTTCACTCCAACCCTGCTTAAGTAGGGTGGTAACCCAGTTCTTCACTGTAGCTAAGAAGCCTATGTGTACTTTGGCAACCCTATCAGAGACCACAGGATTTGAATTTCTAAGAGGCACTCAGAAAAAGTGCTCTCAGTTTTTTCAGACCTGGCTTATGTTTCCAGTGTGGAAGATTAATTCATGGTTGTATTTACATTGTAATTACTGAGGAGAAACCAATGTGTATGATTTGTGGATAATTCTTCTGTGTCTAGTCTCTCACTGTTTCAGCTTCTAGACATTCCTTCCATATCCACTTTTTATCACATCAACTGTTACTCAAGAACCTAATGACTCCCTTTTGCTTACTGGATCAAACTTAAACTCCTCAGCATAGTATTGGAAGCCCATTTTTCTTTTTTCCTCAGTGCTTAGAAATATTTTATTTCTGGCAGGCTTAGAAAACATTTACAGATTTCAGCCCTGGGGTAACTGCTTGAGAGTAAACAAAATAAATCTTACCGAGATATAATTGTTGTGCAAGCAGCTGGGGCCCTGGTGCATGCCTATAATCCTAGTGGCTGAGGCAGGAGGATCGCAAGTTCAAAGCCAGCCTCAGCAATTTAGTGAGACCTTGTCTCAAAATAAAAAATAAAAAAGCGTTGGGGATGTGACTCAGTGGTTTGCACCCTTGGGTTCAATTCCTAGTACCCCCCCAAAATAATTGTCATACAAAAGAACTGTACATATTTGAAGTATACACTTTGACAATGTTTTTACATATGTATACACCTGAAAATTATTACAGCAGTGAACATAGTGAACCTGTCCATCAACTCCCCAGAATTTAACATGCCCTTTGGTAATCCCTCTACCCCCACACAACCATTGTTCAGCTTTCTGTCCTTCTAGATTAGTTTGCATTTCCTAGAATTTCATATAAATGGAATCATACAGTTTCATTTTATACTAATTATACAGTTTTTTGGTCTCACTTCTCTTTTTTTTTACACAATATCTTTATTTACTTATTTTTATGTGGTGCTGAGGATCGAACCCAGGGCCTCACGCATGCAAGGCAAGCGCTTTACCACTGAGCTACAATCCCAGCCTGGTCTCACTTTTCTTGATATATTATTATTTTTTTGAGTTTCATCCATGTTGTTGTATGTATTAACATTTCTTTCCTTTTGCCAAGCAGTATTACATTGTAGGGATATACCACATTGTATCTGTTCATCAGTTGATGGATGCTGGGTTATTTCCACTTTTTGCCTATTATGAGTGATGCTGCTATAAACATTCCTATGTAAGTTTTTGTGTGAATATAGGTTTTCATTTCTAGGCTACATACCTAAGAGTGGAATTGCTAGGTCATGTGGTAACTCTATGTTGAACCAGTTGAGCAACTTTCAGTTTCTTCCAGAGTGACTGTACCATTTTACATTCCCAACAGTGGGTACAGTTGTTCTATTTCTTCAACATCTTGAGGCCTTTATTTAGCTGCCATCCCCTTCATGCCATTTCTTGTTTCTTTCTCCTCCCCTAGGAATCTCTTCCCATCCACTCCTTTGATGGTCTCATCCAGTCCCTCTACTTTTTTTTTTTTTTTTGGTATCCGGGATTAAACTCAAGGGCACTCGACCACTGAGCCACATCCCCAGCCCTATTTTGTGTTTTATGTAGAGACAAGGACTCACTGAGTTGCTTAGTGCCTTGCTGTTGCTGAGGCTGGCTTTGAACTCGTGATTCTCCTGTCTCAGCCTCCCAAAGTGCTGGGATTATAGGCGTGTGCCACCACGCCCAGCCAGTCCTTCCACGTTAAATGTCATTTATCTGCTGATGACACGCAAATTTCTATCTCCAACCATCACTTTTACCTGAACTACAGACTTGTCCCTATTTTGAAATAATTATCAACAGTGTTCTGGTATATTAGTTTCCTATTGCTGCTTTAACAAAATTATCACTAACTCCATGGCTTAAAGAACACAGATTTCCTAGTTTACCATTTTGTAAGTCATAAGTCTGATAAGGGTCTCATTGGGTGAAAATCAAGGTTTTGGCAGGGCTGTGTTCCTTTCCTTTCTGGAAGCTCCAGGGGAAAATCCATTTTGTACCTCATTCAGCTTATTGACTGGATTCAGTTCTTTGTGGTCATGGGACTGAAGTCCTTCTTTCCCTACTGCCTGTCAGATGAGGATCATTCTCATCTTCTAGAGGCCATCTCCATTCTTTGGTTCCTAGGTACCTTTGTCTTCAAGGCCAGCAGTGAGTTGAGTCCTGGTCATGTCCATTTCTCCCATCTCTACTGCATCTCTGATTTACTCTTCTGCCTTCCTCTGCCACTTTTAAGGACTCCTGTGATTAGACTGGGCCAATATGAACAATCCAGAATAATATGTCTCAATGTCTGTAACTATAATTACCTCTGCCAGATCTTTTTTTATCATGTAAGGAACATATTCACAGGTTCTGAGGATTAGAGTGTAGACACCTTTGTGGGGACCATTATTCTGGTTTGGACAATTAAAGGACAGCCTATGCTCTGGTTAACTGTCTTCTTGACTTTTTTTTACTTTTATATTTTTTGGTACCGAGGATTGAACTCCAGGAACAGTTGGCCACTGAGCCATATCCCCAACCCTATTTTGTGTTTTATGTAAAGACAAGGTCTCACTGACTTGCTTAGTGCCTTGCTGTTGCTAAGGCTGGTTGAAACTTACAATCCTCCTGCCTCAGCCTCCCCAGGGATTACAGGCATGTGCCACTGTACCCAGCTCTCCTTGACTTCTCGATTTGTATGTCTCCTGGGCATTTTGAATTTAACATGGCCAACATACAACATTTAATTCTTTGCCCATCAAAACTCTGCCCCCTAGTCTTTCCCACATCAGCAAATGGCAACATCATCTACCTTGTGAATTCAAATAAAAAGCCAAAAACATAGGTGCCATGTTCAATTCCTTCCTTTTATTCCCTACATTCAGTTGTTTAGCAAATCCTGCTGAGTCCAACTCCAAAATATGTCTCAAGATCATCTATTCCTCTTCGTCTTTATTGACACCATTGTACTCCAAGCCATCATTTCTTTTTTTATTTATTTTTTATTTTTATTTTTATTTTTTATGGTACCAAGGAATGAACTCAAGGGCACTCGACCACCAAGCCACATCCTCAGCCCTATTTTGTGTTTTATGTAGAGACAGGGTCTCACTGACTTGCTTAGCGCCTCGCCATTGCTGAGGCTGACTTTGAACACGCGATTCTCCTGTCTCAGCCTCCCAAAGTGCTGGGAATACAAGGTGCACCACTGCACCCAGCTTCCAAGCCATTATTTCTTGCTTGGACTTCTGGAATCACTTGTTAACTGGTCTTCCCACTTCCAGCCTTGCTTGCGTCCATCCATTCTCTACATAGCTTTTCTGCTTAAACACCTTCAGTACTTCTCACTGTATTTAGGATAAAATCAAACTTCTATCTCTGGCCTATGTGTCCACATAAGATCTGGCTCTTAGGATCTGGGGTTGTTGCTCAGTGCCAGAACACATGCCTAGCATGTGCAAAGTCCTGGATTCAATCCCCAGTGCCATAAACAAATGAAAAAACCTGCTTCTCTAATTCAGTCTCATCTCACACCACTTTCCCACTTGGTCACTGTGCTCTGGCTACACTCCCTATGCCTTTTCCCTTAACCAGACTTTTGTACCTGTTCTTCCCTCTGCTAGAAGGCCCTTCTTACTTTTTTCCATGGTTGGCTCATTCTTATCCTTTCAGTTTTATTTCAAATGTCACCTCTCAGAGTAGTCTTCATTGGCTCCCTGATTTAAACCAGTTCCCTCTTTCCCACATAATCCTTTAATAAAGCACTGTTCATTACCCTCATAGTGTAACTGAAAGCTTGGTCCTTGTCCCTGCTGCCAATTCAATAACCAGGACACGGTTTTGAGAAAAAGGAAAAATAAGTTTCAGTGCTTTGCTAGCAAAGGAGAAACACAGTGGACTCCTGTCCCAGAAGCTGTGATTCTGCCCATCAGGGAAAATAGAGGGCTTTTAAAGGATCTATTCAAAGGCCACAGCTGGCGCGGTAGCTCAAGCCACATTCCAGGTGTGCTCTGGTAGGGGGTCCTAGGGCACCCTGATGGTGTGTTAGGATTTACTTGTTAATTTGGGAGATATTCACTTCCTAGAGCCTCTGACAGACATCTCCTTCCTGTGGAGCACAGATAACTCAAGGTAGTCTTGTTTCCTGCACCCAGGTTAGGGAGGGGGAGAGGGAGAAGAGGAAAAAAAAACATGTTCCTTTTAAAAATAAATCTCAAAGCTATATTCCAAAGGTGAAGTGGACCATTATTATAATAGCATAGCATTACAATGTATAATTACCTAACTTATCTCTTAGTTTACATGTTTATTGACTGCCACCTCATGAGTGTAACCCTCATGGGGGCAAGGACCTTATGTGTCTTTCATACCAAATGCTTCCATATCACCTAGCAGTTGTTGGATCCACGAAGTATGTTCTTACTCTACCATAAACACCCCTTCCTTGCTTCCATCTCTGACACTGCTTATGCCCTGCCTTCAAGCTGCAATGGTTTCCTATTCTTGACCAGTTATTATTTTAGGGCTTAGTTCAAGACTCTTTACCTCCAATAGCCCCTGCTCATTATTAGCCCCTCTTGCTGTAATGATCCCTTTAATAATTTATTCAGTTAGTATATATTGACTCCTTGGCAGTCTTGCCAACAGTTGAAACTACATTATCAAGCCTTTTTTTGTTTGCTTTATGATCATAGTCATGTCACATGTAGGTATGTTTTATTCCTTGAGACCATAAGTTACTCCTGGGTCAATATTTCATCACACCTCTTTATGAATCTCATGAAGTACTCAATCCTGTGTGGTTCACACTGGAAATGATAAAATAAAGCAGGAAGACAGAACACTGTATCATACCTCCGAGAAAATTAAAATAGTCCTGCATTTATTTTAAGAACAGAACCAGAGGGTTTTGTTTGTTTTGCAGTATGGGAGTGTTTTACCTCTGAGCTACATCCCCAGTCCTTTTTTAAATTTTTTGACATGTTCTTGCTGAATTGCTGAGGCTGGCCTTGAAATTGTGATCCTCCTGCCTCAGTCTCCTGAATACAAGCATGCACCAACTTACCCTGCCACAGAACTAGTTTTAAAGGGTCGTTCAGGGGGCTGGGGTTGTAGCTCTGAGGTGGAGTGCTTGCCTAGCATGTGCCTTGCCTAGCTTGTGTGAGGCATTGGATTTTATCCTCAGAACCATATTAAAAAATAAAAATAAATAAATAAATAAAAAGGTATTGGGGCTGGGATTGTAGCTCAGCGGTAGAGCGCTTGCCTCGCATGCGTGAGGCCCTGGGTTCGATCCTCAGCACCACATACAAAGTAATAAAATAAAGACATTGTGTCCATCTATAACTAAAAAAAAAAAATTAAAAAAAAAAGGTATTGTATCCATCCACAACTAAAACAATTATTATTTTTTGGTAGCGAGGATTAAACTCAGGGGCACTGGACAACTGAGCCACATCCCCAGCTCTGTTTTGTGTTTTACGTAGAGACAGGGTCTCACTGAGTTGCTTAGTGCCTCGCCATTGCTGAGGCTGGCTTTGAACCAGCGATTCTCCTGTCTCAGCCTCCCAAAGTGCTGGGATTACAGGCGTGTGCCACCATGCCAGGCTCAGTTAGGTGTTTAACCATAATTTAAAAACTCTGATTAGTAATAAATGACCAACACAACATTTTTTTCCTTTGGAAAATAAATTTAATAGCAAAAATACTTTCAACATACTGAAAACCTTAGTGTGTGTGTGAGAGAGAATGTGTGTGTGTATGAATTCAACACCTTAATGTTAGATATTAATGCATTTTTTGTTTTGTAATAGGAATTGAACTCAGGGGTACTTGACCACTGAGACACATCCCTGGCCTTATTTTGTGTTTTACGCAGAGACAGGGTCTCACTGAGTTGCTTAGCTCCTTGCCATTGCTGAGGCTGGCTTTGAACTCGCGATTCTCCTGTCTCAGCCTCCCTAAGTGCTGGGATTACAGGCTTCCACCACTGCGCCCAGCTGATATTAATACATGTTAAATGAATAGCTAGGTACTATTTGAAAAGGTACAGTTATATAAATTTTACGTGGAATCCTCAAGTTGGAACAATCTTGCGATTTGACTTTTAAAAAATCCAGTACAGATTAGTGTAAAGTGTTTTTATTCTGTTACTTTTTTAGGGATATGTGTGTCAAATGTTCCCTTTGATTCTTCCTAGGCAAGTGGGACATCTTGTGAGAATAACATGACTAAATAATTTATTTTCAGGGTAGGCCTGCAAAGCAAGTTAAAAAGGCAGAGAATTCAGGCTATTTGAACTGTATGTGATTTCAGTCAGATGATCTATGGGGCATAATTATGCAGTCATGGTAAAAACTGCCTTCCTGAAACACAGATTCTAAGCCTAGGATGCTTCATATTTTAATAGAGGTTGGTTCTACTATGTTGTGGTTAACTTTTTAAAGTTAATGTTTTCATTTGGTTTCTGATAAAGGTCTAATCTATACTGTGGTGTGTGCTTTCAGAAGTCAGCAAAGGTTATGAGTTCAAGAACAACTGGTATGGGTTCAGGTGAAATGAATAAAACTAAGCCAGCAGTTTGTGCGTGCTTTGCATCAACAGTGAGTAAACCTGTGTCTGGGTTTGTGACATAGACTCTACTTGGTCATTTCATCTATATGTTGCTTGAGCTTTCATGGCAATGCTCTTTGGTGTCATGTTTCTATTCAGAGGGTAAATTGCACATTTTGTCACTGCTAGGAGTTGGTTATTAAATCTGGTGGGAGGCTGACAGGACAGTAGTGTTGAGAAACTTCATGGCACAGGTGTTCGCAGGGACATCAGTTTGGGGCTCTGAGGAAATATATGGCCAAACTGTCTAATTTCCAGAAATAGCAGACAAGAATACCCTCTCATTACTCTTCAAGTGGACAATTATAAGACTACATTTATCTCCAATTGCAACATGCCTTCAGCCAGTGCACTTCTATTTCCAGCCAGTTCTACAGTGTTGGTTTTTTAGACTTAAGTTTTTGACTTTTGAAGAACTTCCTTAATTCCCTTAATTCTTGGGGCTTCAAACTCTGGTCCACTCCTGGGGTCAATTTATAGCTCAAAGGAGACACGATGTAACCGTTTTGGTAAAGACAGATTCTCTTGCAGAACTCAAAGGTGCTAAACATAACTCCAAAATATGGAACTACCTGTTAAAACACAAAATGAAAATCATGTTAAACTCTTCAATATCAGTGCATCTGCAATCAAGACAAATCAGGACAAACTGACGATAGCTGTGGGCAATACAACATGGTCATTCTTTTTGGAATTTGGGAGAGGGCAAAAAGAAGGCTGGCACAATGTGGATGCGGGGAGAGGGATGGCAGCAACGGAAGGCATACTATGGGCAAGTAGTGGGCCTGGATCAGTATGCATGTAGACAGTCTGACACTGTCTGTCAATATATATGTTGGCCTTGATTGGAATCATTTATATATCAGCTAGTGCAAAGTCAGTCCAGAGTTCTTAACCTTAACTCTTTGATCATGGAGTTCTTTGGGAATACAATATACACATGCAGACACACACACACACAGTTGTTTTGCAGACAATTTTAGGATGGGGTTAGGTTCCCCTAAGGGGTCCATGAACTCCAACGTTAGGACTAAATGCTCTTCTCATCTAGGATGGCAGAGAAGATGATCCACCACTGCACAGGGTCCCCTCTCTTCAGGGCTGCCAGCCAGCCTCCATCTATGAGCCCTGCACTCCGTCAGTGCTAGTTGGTGTGTTTTCCATGCAAACTGTATGGGTGGGGAGGGTGACAAAGAAAGGGGGTAGAACTGAAAGAGGCAGAGAAGCAATGGACTGGTCACCCTTCTCACCTTCAATAAGTTGGCTGTCAATCCATTCCAGAGCCCCAGTACCCCTTGCGCCTTCACTGTCTGCCGGAAGCAGTCCACTGCTCCTGAGAAATGGACATCTACACCTCCATAGTGGGGAAGACAGGGGCTCTGAGCCTGGCAAGAAATAGAAGGTGGGATGAAATGATTTAAATGCCAGGCAATAAATGTCCTAGTCAAAGAAGCCATGGTCTCTGGACTCTGGATATATACTCTTGGCCAAGATAATGGCAAAGAATGGCTGCCACAGGATTCTTCTTGTTCCTTAGACTTAGAATGAATATTAACATGGAATAAAACCATGATGCTTTGTTCATATGCTTATGGTTTATGCCGCTTAGAAGGAAGCAGGCATTTGTCCCCTCTGGACATGATAACATTTTTTTAGGGGGCGGGGATTGAACTCAGGGGGGCTTGGCCATCGAGCCACATCCTTAGCCCTGTTGTATATTTTATTTAGAGACAGGGTCTCACTGAGTTGCATAGTGCCTCATTTTTGCCAAGGCTGGCTTTGAACTCATGATCCTCCTGCCTCAGCCTCCTGAGCACTGGGATTACAGGTGTGTGCCACTGCACCTGACATGATAACATTTTAGAGTTCTGTTTTCCAGTTTTGAAGAACTTCTTAATTTCTGTTCATTCTTGGGGCTTCAAACTCTGGTCCAATCCTGGGTTCAATTTATAGCTCAGAGGAGACACAATGTAACCATTTTGATAAAGACAGATTCTCCTATAGGACTCAAAGGTGCTAAACATAACTCAAAATATGGAACTAGCTGTTAAAACGAAAATTATGTTAAACTCTTAAAATATCAATGCATCTGTAATCAAGATGGATCAGGGTAAACTGACACTTAACCTTTTTAGTGCTCCCCGCAACTCTGTCATAACTGACCTGTCTCCTGGGAAGCTATGAAGTGGGGGCTGCCTATTTTGTCACATCACAGTTGTCACAGGGTGGGAAGCAGAGTGATAGTGGTTTTCTAGCTCCTTGTTGCTGTTCCTAGATGCTTTGTCTTTCATTCTCATGCCAAAATGTTCATCTGGGGCTCATGTTCCTCAACCGCATTCCTTGTCCTGTTATTATCTACTGACCTCCTGGCTACTCTTCCACATTCCATGAAGATTATGTGACACCTGATGGCTCACCCTCACCCAGCCTCACCATTATCTTAGATAACTTTTAAGATACCTAGGCTGGGCCTGGGGACATAGCTCAGTGGTAAAGCACCTGCCTAGCATACATGAGGCCCTGAGTTCAATCCCCATCACCACATAAAAAAAATTAAAAAAAACAATACAGTGATTTTTTTAAAAAGATACCTAGGCCATCCCTGGATTCTGGCCCTCACTTTCAGTGATTTCACCTTTCTATCTCTTTGGCCACCCCATCGTTTGGCCACTCCATGGACTTTATCACCACCCCCAGAACCATCTTGACTGAACCCTGCTATTATCCAAATGCTCTATTTCTATAAGTAACTTTTTTGTTCATTAGAAAAACAATTTCGGGGCTGGGATTGTAGCTCAGCGGTAGAGCGTTTACCTCACGTGCGTGAGGCCCTGGGTTCGATCCTTCAGCACCACATACAAAGCAATAAAATAAAAAGACATTGTGTCCATCTATAACTAAAAAAATATAAAAAAAAGAAAAACAATTTCATGAGCAGATAAAATGACTTCAGTATACCATCTCTATATAAAATCAACTCAAGTTGCCCACTGGCTTTCAGAAATGGTGTTGAGTTTGTATTCAAGCTGTGTACATAGCTTGGTTGGATTCTGACCTGTCTGGTTGAGGATATATAGCATATTGTAGCAATGGAACCAAGAGTCAGAAGAGCATATCCCTGGAGCTGGACAGCTCAGGTTCTAGTCCTGGCTTCTCACTTGCTGTCCATGTTGCCTGAGATAACTTACCTAATCTTCTTGAGTTTCAGTTTCCTTATTTAGAAAATGGAATAATACCTGCTTCAAGGGTCTGTTATGAGAATTAAATGAGATGCTGCATGTAAACCATTTAGCACGTCAGCCACATAGGATCAATAAATACAAGCCAGCATTGCTATTTATTACTGTTATGTAGAAAGTACTCTATTGATCCAATCTCTTACTCTGTTTACTAGTCCTCATATCTACTTCTGAAATCATTTATGCCAGAACTGTTCTGACCACAGTGTCCTCGTCCATCCAGATATCTCATTCAGAGTTCCTATTCATCATTGTTCTTCAGATCATTAGCCCCTCTGGTCATTAACTGGCTCCTTTATCTCTAGATCATCAATACACTGCTGGATTCCTATTCCTTCTTTTTTTTTTGGTACTGGGGATTGAACTCAGGGGCACTCGACCACTGAGCCACATCCCCAGCCCTTTTTTGTGTTTTATGTAGAGACAGGGTCTCACTGAGTTGCTTAGCGCCTTGCCATTGCTGAGGCTGGCTTTGAAGTCACTATAATTCTCCTGTCTCAGCCTCCCAAAGTGCTGGGATTGCAGGTGTGCACCAATGTGCCTGACTCTTTGCAGCTCTTTTGTGTGTGTATATGTGTGTGTGTGTGTTTGTGTATGTATGTGTATGAAGATGAATCCACAAAGAGGCAGATGGGGGCTGCGGAAGCTTCAGAGCCTCTAATCTTGGCCAAAGCTCAGACTACAGAACAAGTCTTTAAAGCATCCTGTGCCATTCCTCACAATGGCTTTTATACACCTGACCACATTCCCCTATACCCACTTCCTCCACTCTAGGCAGGTGATCTGGCCTTCTAGTTCATGGGGAAAATAGATTTTATAGGGCCTCAACCTTTGCTTCTTTTCACTAATGTCTTTGCTTCCCAGTGGTGCCCTCCTGAGTCTCATATATTTGAACTCCTCTATGGCCCTTTCCCAAGAGACCTGCCTTTCCTCCTTAGCAAATGAACAAACTCAGGTCCTTCTCATCTCAAAAGCAACTCCTTAAGCCAGGCGCAATGGTGCACGCCTGTAATCCCAGCACTTTGGGAGGCCAAGACAGAAGGATCGTGAGCTCAAAGCCAGCTTCAGCAACAGCGAGGCGCTAAGCAACTCAGTGAGACCCTGTCTCTACATAAAACACAAAATAGGGCTGGGGATGTGGCTCAGTGGTCGAGTTCCCCCAAGTTCAATCCCCAGTACCAAAAAAAAAAAGCAACTCCTTCCCCATTCCTTACTTTGCCCTCAGATACTGTCCAATTTCTCATACGCAAATTAACATACAGTACAATGAGCTTGTTTTGGTGTCAGATTCTAGGAGCAGAGCTGTATGAACACATGTAGAGATTGGTATGACCACCACTACAATCAGGGCATAGAATGGTTCCATCCATCTGCCTTCAAATTTTCATGTCCTTTGTAGTTAAGGCTTACCCCTTCCGCCACCCTTGATCTGTTCTCTATTCTTATAATTTTATCTTTGGAGAATGTCATAAATGAAATCATAGAGAGCTGGGTGCGGTGGCGCAAGCCTGTAATCCCAGCACTTAGGGAGGCTGAGACAGGAAAATCGCGAGTTCAAAGCCAGCCTCAGCAATGGCAAGGCGCTAAGCAACTCAGTGAGACCCTGTCTCTACATAAAACACAAAAAAATAGGGCTGGGGATGTGGCTCAGTGGTCGAGTGCCCCTGAGTCCAATCCCTGGTACCAAAAAAAAAATGGAATCATAACTTTGAAATTGGCTTTTTTGACTCAGGGTAGTGCCTTTGGGATTTATCCATGTTGCTGGGTTCATCAATAGTTACTTTATTGCGGAGTTATATTCTTTTTGTGGTTCTACCATAGTTTGTTTATGCAGTCACCTGTTAGAGCATATCTCATTTCTTTCTTCTTCGTGCTTCCTGAAATGGCTTTCTGGTTGACTACACTTCTTCTACCTCTCACTCATTGCTCTACTATTTGCAATTTGGCATCTGTCTTGGTTTCTCCACTTAACTGGCCAGGCTTATATCTTTTCCTTGCTTTTATTTTCTCCAGAGCACTCACCACCTTTCAGTATTTTGGTATAATTTACTTCTTTTTAAGAATTTGCCTTTTTTTTTTTGTAGTGCTGGGGATTGAAATTGGGGCCTTGTGCATGCGAGGCAAGCACTCTACCAACTGAGGTATATCCCCAGCTCCAGAATTTGCCTTCTTATTGGGCACAGTGGTACATACTTGTAATCCCCGTGGCTTCGGAGGCTGAGGCAGGATGATTCCAAGTTTGAGGCCAGCCTCAGCAACTTAGCAAGATCCTAAGCAACTCAGTGAGACCCAGTCTTTAAATAAAACAAAAAATGTAAGCTGGGCACGGTGGCGCACACCTGTAATCCCAGCACTTTGGGAGGCTGAGACAGGAGAATCGCAAGTTCAAAGCCAGCCTCAGCAACAGGGAGGCACTAAGCAACTCAGTGAGACCCTGTCTCTACATAAAAACACAAAATAGGGCAGGGGATGTGGCTCAGTGGTCGAGTATCCCTGAGTTCAATCCCTGGTGCCAAAAATCAAACAAATATAGTAAAAGGGCTGGGAATGTGGTGATTAAGCATCCCTGGGTTCATTCCCTGGTACAAAAAAACATTGCTTTCTCCTCCCCCAACTAGAATTTCCACTGTGGGAGAACAGAGATTTTTGTCTTGATTACCACTGTATCCTTAGTGTCCTTAACAACCATAGTCAGTATGCAACAAATGTTTGGATAAACATAATGTATTGAATATAGTGACTTCCTAACTGCAAAATCAAATGGAATTGTTTTGGCCATTTTCTTACTGGAGTTTTGGGTAATATTTGGCACCAATAATCAACAACTCTTTGTCTTCTTCAGTTTATATACTCTGTCTAGCAAATTCTACCATAGCTATGAGACTACTAGTTAGAGACCACCATAGGGACAGAAGGCAAATGAACAGCCATTAAAAGATTGTATAAGTACCCTTCCCCCTAACTTTGGCCCATAGCTTATTAAAAGCTTGGTATGTACCTTACCTATCCCCCCTTAAACAACCTTATTAGCTTCAGAGGTCATGTATGACATAGTGGTGTTGGGAGGATAGGGTGAGGATGCTCTTGCTAGCATTCTCCAAGGACAATATAAGGATAAAAAGTGTTGAGGAGCCATCAAAATGTCAAATTTTCAGGAACTTTATCTTGTTACTTGCCATGATTTGTGTTCTCTTCCATTTCCCACCAGCTATAGCAACTCATCCTTATCACAAGACAGAGATGTTTATACAAAATGCAATACCCACATGAAAAATGAACCCTGGCTCCAGGATGACCAATTGACCATGCCTTCCTCAGAGTTAAAGTGCACTCATAGGAAAACAAAAGCACACCTTTGCAAGGTACCTAAAGACAATTAACATTCCTAAACCTTGGCCCTGCCCCCTGCAAATAGCCTTTTCACGGGAATAAAATGAACTCCCTCCCTTTGTTGGCAAGCCAGCCTAACACTGGTCAGTGCTCTATTACGGCTCTTTTTTTAAAAAAAATTTTTTTAGACATTGATGGGCTTTTATTTTATTCGTTTATTTATATGTGGTACTGAGAATTGAACACAGTGCCTCACACATGCTAGGCAAGTGCTCAGCCACTGAGCCACAATCCCAGCCCTCTATTCTCTCTCTTTTTTTTTTTTGGTACTAGAGATTGAACTCAGGGGCACTGGACCACTGAGCCACATCCTCAGCCCTATTTTGTGTTTTATGTGGAGACAGGGTCTCACTGAGTTGCTTTAGCACCTCGCCGTTGCTGAGGCTGGCTTTGAACTCCCGATTCTCCTGTCTCAGCCTCCCTAAGTGCTGGGATTACAGGCTTGAGCCACTGCGCCCGGCTCCCTCTATTCTCTTAAGAGAAGCCCAATGAAAGCCTTGCCTGTATGTTTTCTTGCCTGACTTATTTTCATTTCTACTATCATCAAGCCAAATTTTCTATGTCCGGCATCAGCTATGGCTTTAAACACCATCTATAGGTAGAGGACTCCCAAGTTTTTATCTTCAGCATTGATTTCTCCCCCTGAGCTCCAAAACCAAGCGCTCAACTGCCTAGTGGACCTCTCCATTTGGACAGCACTCAAACCCTTGACATACCAAGAACCCATTATTGTCTTTCTCCTCCATGGGGTCAATTTTATTCTTCCCCATTTCTTTTCTTTCCTTTTACTTTTCTTTCAAGTGGTGCTTAGAGATGGAACCCAGGACCTTGTGCTTGTGAAGGAAGCAAAGCAAGCACTTCACCGAGCTACACCCTCAGCCCCTTTTGTAATTCATATTTCAGTAAATAGCCTCACTATTCAAGCAGCTGCCCCAAGGCAGAAACCTGAGAATCCTTTATTTCATTTACCCTTACTGCCCCATCCTACTGATTTTATCTTCTAATTCTAGTATTTTTCAGATCCATCCCCACCTCTATATCCTCACGCCCACCTTAGTTGATCCACTGTCACCTCAGGCATGCATTGCAGCTGCTGTCTCTTTATTGGCCTCCTGGGCCCACTCTTGTCCCTTCTTTTTTTTTTTTTTTCTTTTTTGGTACCAGGGATTGAACTCAGGGTACTCGACCACTGAGCCACATCCCCAGCCCTATTTTTTTTTTTAATGTAGACAGGGTCTCACTGAATTGTTTAGTGCCTCGCCATTGCTGAGGCTGGATTTGAACTCACGATTCTCCTGTCTCAGCCTCCCAAAGTGCTGGGATTACAGGCGTGCGCCACCACGCCTACCTCCTTTTTATCATATTTGTTGAGACAGGGTCTCACTAAGTTGCTTAGGGCCTTGCTAAATTGCTGAGGCTGGCCTCAAATTTGTGATCCTCCTGCCTCAGCCTCCCTAGCTGCTGGAATTACAGGCATGTACCTCCATGCCTGGCCTAATTTGTTTTCACAAAATTGCTTTGGCTGCTGTACTGAGAAAAACTCAAGGGTTGGGGTTAGTAGAAGGATGGAGAATGTTTGGAAAATTACTATAATACTTTAGACAAGGAATGACCATAGCTTGAACTGGGATTCTACTAGTGGGTTGGTGAGCAGTGGTAGGATAGTGGATGTAGTCTGAAGACAGAGGCAACATGATTGGCTCATGTTTTGGATAAGGATGTGAAAGGAAGGGTCAAAGATGGCTCTAAAGATTCTAGCCTGAATAAATGAGTAGATGGAAGTGCCAACAACTGAGATGAGGAAAACTGTAGAGACAGGTTGTTTTTTGTTTGTTTGTTTTATTTGTGGATGAGGACATCAGGAGTTCAGTTGTGTAATGCCGGTTAAACATTCAAAAATGTCTAGAGTTCATGGCAAAAGTAATGGCTAGAGATATAATTTGAGGCCGGGTACAGTGGTGCATGCCTGTAATCCCAGCAGCTGGGGAAGCTGAGGCAGGAGGATTGCAAGTTCAAGGCCAGCTTCAGTAACTTAGTGAGGTGCTAAGCAACTCAGTGAGACCCTGTCTCTACATAAAACACAAAATAGGGCTGGGGATGTGGCTCAGTGGTCGAGTGCCCCTGAGTTCAACTGCCAGTACCAAAAATATAATATGTATGTGTGTGTATATTTATAATCATGTCTGACTTGTATGGCTGTTTTTTCTAGTAGGCTGTTGCTATAGTTTGGATCTGGAATATCTCCTGAAGGGCCATGTGTCAAAGGCTTGATCCCTAGCTTAGCGCTATTAGGAAATGATGGCACCATTAGGAGGTGGGGCTTGGTGGGAGGTATTCAGGTCACTGGAGGTGTACCCTTGAAAGGGACTATGAGATCCCAGGCTTTTTCTTTTTCTCTCTTTTGCTTCCTTTTTTTTTTTTGGTACCGGGGATTGAACTCAGGGGCACTCGACCACTGAGCCACATTCCCAGCCCTATTTTGTGTTTTATGTAGAGACAGGGTCTCACTGAGTTGCTTAGTGCCTTGCCCTTGCTGAGGCTGGCTTTGAACTTGTGATTCTCCTGTCTCAGCCTCCCAAAGTGCTGGGACTACAGGCGTGCGCCACTGTGCCCGGCTTCTCTTTTGCTTTTTGGTTATAAGGTGAGTGGCTTTGTTCTGCTGTGCATACCTCACTAGGATGTGCTGCCTTGCTTCAGGCCCCAAAGCAATAGGGCCAACCAGCCATGGACTGAAACCTGCAAAACTCTGATCTGAAATAAAACTTCTTCCTCTAAGTTGATTAGCTCAACCATTTTGTTACAGCAACAAAAAGCTAACTAACATGGCTGAGTACGCTATAATGACTGGGTCTTGTTAATTTCCGTCTGTCTTGGCCTATCTGTAGCTCTCTTTTTTTTTTTAAATATTTTTTAGCCGGGCGCGGTGGCTCAAGCCTGTAATCCCAGCACTTAGGGAGGCTGAGACAGGAGAATCGCGAGTTCAAAGCCAGCCTCAGCAATGGCGAGGCGCTAAGCAACTCAGTGAGACCCTGTCTCTACATAAAACACAAAATAGGGCTGGGAATGTGGCTCAGTGGTCGAGTGCCCCTGAGTTCAATCCCCAGTACCACCAAAAAATAAAAAATAAATAAATAAATAAATAAATAAATAAATATTTTTTAGTTGTAGGTGGACACAATATCTTTATTTATTTATTTTTATGTGGTGCTGAGGATCAAACCCAGTGCCTCACGCATGCGAGGCAAGCGCTGTACCACTGAGCCACAATCCCAGCCCCTGTATCTCTCTTTTTAAAGGAGGAATAGTTTATTTTGGCTCATGGTTTTAGAGGTTTAGCCCATGGTTGGCTGACTCCATAGCTCTGCATGACGTAAGGCAGAATATCATGGCAGAAGGGTACAGTGGAGAAAAGCAGCTCAGACATGGCAACCAGGAAGCAGAGCTAATTTCTGTATTTCTAGTGCCTTAACCAATAGCTGACACCTTGCCAGTACTCACTGAATGGCTTGCTGAATGCATGCATAAAATGCTCAGTATAGGAGCAGACTGGAATTTTCAAAGCATTTAACATAATTTTATGTATGACTTATAAAAATGACAGATCAGTACAATAACAAATGACAGATCTATACAATGTAATACAGAATGTTTTTAGAAAATAAATATTAAAATTTTTGGGGCCGTGGCTGTGGCTCAGTGGTACAGCGCTTGCCTAGCATGTGTGAGGCACTGGGTTTGATCCTCAGCACCACATATAAATAATAAATGAATAAAATAAAGATTCATCAACAACTAAAAAAAATATTTAAAAAAAATTTGTAGCTGGGCACGGTGGCGCAAGCCTGTAATCCCAGCACTTAGGGAGGCTGAGACAGTAGAATCGCGAGTTCAAAGCCAGCCTCAGCAACAGCGAAGTGCTAAGCAACTCAGTGAGACCCTGTCTCTACATAAAACACAAAATAGGGCTGGGGATGTGGCTCAGTGGTCGAGTGCCCCTGAGTTCAATCTCCAGTACCAAAAAAAAAAAACTGTATTATTTTTTTTCTTAACAGCACTTTGTAGATAGATCTATTTTACTAACATGCAACAGCTTAATACCAAATATCACATAGGTAGTCCATAATAATGCCACCGCCACTAATAATAAATAGCTACTGACCTTTATTGACTGCTAATGTGCCTATTACAGTTGAGGAAACTGAGGCTTGAGGACAGGCTAAGCAATTTGACCAAGGTCCAGATAGCTAGTTACTAGCACATTTTATTTGGTTTTGTATTATAGTAAGTTGTTTCATGTCCCTTTTTTCCAGGATACTGTGGGATCAGTGATGGCTAGGACCATGTTTTACTTAGCTTCTCTCTCCACTCTCTTCCATAAAAATCTATAGACTATAGGAACAAATTATAATCAGAGTAGTGCTAAAACTCAGTTATAATGATTCAAACCAAGCCTTTTGGTCTCTTTATTTGTTGCCTGTGATCACTGAAATATGACTCTTTCTTGCTCTCCTTCTGAGTCCTAGATATTCAAGGCAGTGATTACTATAGGGCCTGTGAGCCCAGAATCCCCAAATCACAGATTCAAATTTGAAAGGGACCTTAAGATCTTCCAGGCTAATTATTTCATTTTCCAGATGAAAACCCAAGACCTTAAGAGAAAGGATGACTTAACTCAGAACTCCATTTAGTGTGAAGTAGGAGCCACACTAGAAGCCAGATGCTCTGTCTCTTGGTTCACTGCAATCTGCTTTACAGAATCCTACTTCCAAGTGACTCTCTGATCTTGACCTCTAGGCTCTAAGGCTTAAAACCACAACTTGTGCTGCACCTGACAGCTACCTATCTCGTGCCTTTGCAGAACACCTCACCCCAATTCCTGTTGCTGCATAGTCCCAGCAATGACAGCCATCATCTTGCCTAAGTTAGACGTTAGCTCATGAGCCCTCGCTATAAGGACATTCAATAAACGATATACTAAAATACCACTAATTCCAACTAGTGCATATGTGTAGGGGGGGAGTGAGTATATATTATAAAAATTTGGGGGGCTGGGATTGTGGCTCAGTGGTAGAGCGCTTGCCTCACATGCATGAGGCACTGGGTTCAATTCTCAGCACCACATAAAAATAAATAAAAAAAAGATATTGTGTCCATCTACAACTAAAAAATATTTTAAAAATTGGAAAGATGTTTTATTTTATCATTTATGAGTAGAACTAGATTAATGAAGAGTAACCTAGTGGAGAAACTTTTTAGGCTCTACTTTCATGGGTAGTTGAGTGGTTTGTAGAAGCCCAGGTAGAGCACCAGCCTTCTGTCTGTGGGCTTTACCATCACATGGACCTGTTTTGAACCCTTGTCTCTTCCGTTTACTTGCTATTTGATCTAAATAAGTTCCTTAATATCTCTGAGCTTCAATGTCCTTATTTCAAAAATAGGACTGAGAACTCCTATCAGAGTTGCTGTGCAAATTAAGTGAGAAAATGAAGAAGAGTTCCAGGAACATTATGAGTGTTCAATGATAATTAGTCATTACTAGTCTTAAATAGTTATTTCAGTAGGCTTTATAAGCAGGTTCTTTTTGGAGAGTTTAAATATTCTGGTAATCTTGTTGTTTATATGATTCATTTGCTTAATAAGCCCTGGGTTATTAGTTTTTTGAGGTTAGTGTCATGCAAGTTAATGAGATTTCCCAGTTCTTTATTTTTTTGGTACTGGGGATTGAACTCAGGAGCACTCAGTCACTGAGTCACATCCCCAGCCCTATTTTGTATTTTATGTAGAGACAGGGTCTCACTGAGTTGCTTAGTGCTTCACAGTTCCTGAGGCTGGCTCTGAACTCGTGATTCTCCTGTCTCAGTCTCCCAATGTGCTGAGATTACAGGTGTGTGCCATCGCGCCTGGCTCAGTTCTTTATCTTCTATTAAATGACTATCATATCTTTCCTCATTAATCTAGCTTAAGGGATCAACATTCTATACTTTAAAAATGCAGAGCTTTCCATCAAAGTGAAGGGTGACAATTCTGAATTTGGCCTTCCTTTTGAGGTAGAGTAATAACCAAAGACCAGATTATGAGAACTAGAACATGAAATGGACAAGCTGAGTCTCCTAACCTGGAGTTACAGTAGCCAAAATGGTCAAGGGTCTTTGGTAAATGTCATGCAGTGTTTTCCTTAACACTGTGCAGATTTGGCCTCCTTTCTATCTTCTTCTATCAGTAAAGAGCTATTGCCAAGCAGATATTAAGCCTCCTTTACCCTTGGAAAGAATCACAAGACTTCAGATTCCTCCTGCTACCATGTGACTGAAATACTGAAAAGAGGAAATGATGTTTGTGTAGGAAAGTAACCTGACTTCCTAGGAAATACTATTTGTCTTCTGCTAGTTTCTATTAAGAACTGCAAAAGGTCCGAGTCTTGAGGCAAAGTAATCATTTTGTAACCTGTTACCCCCACCACCACTAAAAGATGTTAAGCTACCTGAATTATATAATGGGTCAATTATAATCAATTTGTGATAAATCCAGGGCCATCTATATTCAGGGTAGGTCTTTAACACTCCTCCAAATGTCTTTAGTTCATTCCCCCTCTACTTCCAAGCTACCATCCTTGTTCACATGGACTACACTTCGGCTTCCTTAGTGGTCTCCTTGCTGTCTGCCTCTCTAGATCATTCTCTGTGATGAATTTAAAAATCAGATCCTTTGATTCATCTGCTTCAAATATTTTAATGGCTTACATCCAACTTTTTTTTTTTTTGGTACTGAGGATTGAACTCAGGGGTACTCGACCACTGAGCCACATCCCCAGCCCTATTTTGTGTTTTATGTAGAGACAGGGTCTCACTGAGTTGCTTAGTGCCTCACCATTGCTGAGGCTGGCTTTGAACTCAGGATTCTCCTGTCTCAGCTTCCCAAAGTGCTGTGATTATAGGCATGTGCCATCACACCCGGCTCAGTTAGGTGTTAAACCATAGTTTTAAAACCGATTAGTAATAAATGACCAACACAACATTTTTTTTCCCTTTGGAAAATAAATTTAATAGCAAAAATAC
>CM053417.1:28991702-29074582 GCA_028644305.1 Xerus rutilus
TTTTTTTTGGTACCGGGGATTGAACTCAGGGGCACTTGACCCCTGAGCCACATCCCCAGCCCTATTTTGTGTTTTATGTAGAGACAGGGTCTCACTGAGTTGCTTAGTGCCTCGCCATTGCTGAGGCTGGCTTTGAACTTGCGATTCTCCTGTCTCAGCCTCCCTAAGTGCTGGGATTACAAGCGTGAGCCACCACGCCTGGCAGCAAAAATACTTTTAACACACTGAAAACCTTAGTGTGTGTGTGTGTAAGAGAGAATATGTGTGTATATGAATTAACTTAATGTTAGATATTAATGCATTTTTTGTTTGGTACTGGGGATTGAACTCAGGGGTACTCGACCACTGAGCCATATCCCTATCCCCATTTTGTATTTAATTTAGAGACAGGGTCTCACTGAGTTGCTTAGCACATCGCCATTGCTGAGGCTGGCTCTGAACTCGTGGTTCTCCTGTTTCAGCCTCCCAAACATCCAACTTTGAAGGAAATCTAGATTTCTTACTGCCTTCAAGCTATAGTGGCAATACGGTGGTAAATATTTACCAACTGGGTCTCTGGGAGGAAATGAAATCTCTGAAGCATCTGCCAATTCCAGTGGTGTACATACTTCTACCATGGCTGATTTCAGAGTACTGAATGTCAGGTCAAGCAGCTCCCAAATTTCCTGAAGTTAAGTATTAGCTCCCTTGAGCCAGCAAGAGCTTATAGGCATGCCTTATAGCACCCTGCTTATAGGCTAAAAGGCCTTACATGATAAGCCATGCCCATCCTTGCAACTTGATCATTCTTTTGTTCATGTACTAACATTTCTACTGCACTGGCCTGCTTTCTATTCTCCTCTGCCTTATGATTTCCAGATTTCTACACCACCATTCCTCTCTCTCTGAGCCACAGGATCATGCAACTATCTTTTTGACATCTGTATTCAGAAGTCTAATAAATATCTCAAACATTTTATATCCCAATCAGAACTCTTTATTTTACCCTACTCCAATCTTGTCTGTTGTTTAGTTTTTCTTCTTTTTTAAAAATATTTTTTAATTATACATGGACACAGTGTCTTTATTTTATTTACTTATTTTTATGTGGTGCTGGGGATCGAACCCAGTGCCTCACATGGGCGAGGCAAGTGCTCTGCCACTGAGCCATAACCTCAGCCCCAGATTTTCTTCTTATCAGTATAAGGCAATGCTAGAGATCTATTTGCTTAGGCCAAAAACCCAAGTCACTCATAAATATTCTTTGTTTTTTTTTGGTACCAGGGATTGAACTCAGGGGCACTCGACCACTGAGCCGCATCCCCAGCCCTATTTTGTGTTTTATGTAGAGACAGGGTCTCACTGAGTTGCTTAGTGCCTCGCCATTGCTGAGGCTGGCTTTGAACTTGCGATTCTCCTATCTCAGCCTCCCTAAGTGCTGGGATTACAGGCTTGAGCCACCGCGCCTGGCTACCCATAAATATTCTGTCTCTTACCTTTCTACTATCTAATTCACCACCAGCTAGTTCCAGTGGCTCCAAACATATCCCAAATATATTTTTCTTTCTTTCTATCATCATCATGCAAGTCCATGAGCCACCATTATCTTTTTATTTCCACATTACAACTGATGGTGGACCTGCCCTCATTCTCATTTAGCCAGCAGAGTGATCTCATCAAGTTATTCCCTTAACTTCAATTCTTCAGTGTGTCCCCACTGCCTTCAGGATGAAGTCCAGTCTCTAATATGCCTTGCCAGGCCCTCTATAACCTGGCCTCAGCCTACCTCTCAATCTGATATCTTGCTATTTCTGGCATCACATTCTATATTTTGGCCACTTTTCAGTTCCATTGCTGGTGTCACACATCATTTTTCTTGATTGAGGGCTACGGTTTCCTTACCCATTTTCTGATCTTCAGCATCTGTTCCCCCGCAGTTCACCCTCCACACTGCAGCCAAGAACCCTTCCAAACTCATCAGATGCTCCTATTCCTTTGCTCAGAACCCCTCAACAATTCCGTTTTCCAAAGGAAAACTTCAAGAAGAAAAATTCTCCAAAGAAGTTTTCTTTCTCTTTTGGTACTAGGGATTGAATCCAGGGGTGCTTAACCCCTGAGCTATATCCCTAGCCCTTTTTGTATTTTTATTTAGAGACAGGGTCTCACTGAGTTGCTTAGGGTCTTGCTAAATTGCTGAGGCTGGCTTTGAACTTGTGATCCTCCTGCCTCAGCCCTTTGAGCTGCTGGGATTACAGGCACACACCACTGTGCCTGGCTCCAAAGGAGATTTCTAAAGAAGAATTTAATAGAATTCAAAATCCTTCATAATTTGGCCCCCTCCTGTTTTTCCAGCATCACTTCCCACTACAACCCTCTGATGACTAACCTCCTGTGTCAACTTGTTAGGACACAGTGCCCAGATATTTGGTTAAACACCAGTCTAGATATTACTGTGAAAATATTTTTTTAGGTGAGTAACATTTAAATCAGTAGACTTAGAATAAAACAAATGACCCTCCATAATGTGAGTGGGCATTATTTAATCAAATCAGTTGAATGCCTTAAAAGAAAAAAGCCTGTGGTCCCTCCAGGAAGAGGGTATTCAGCCAGCCAACTGCCTTTGGCCTTGAACTGCAAAATCAAGTCCTCCCTGGGTCTCCAGCCTGTCAGTCCATCCAGGAGATTTCCAACATTCCATTCCCTACAATCATGTGGGCTAATTCCTTAAAATAAAAATCTCTTGGGCTGGGGCTGTAGCTCAGCGGTAGAGCACTTGCCTAGCATGCGTGAGGCCCTGGGTTCGATCCTCAGCACCACATATAAATAATAAATGAATAAAATAAAGATCCATCAACAACTAAAAAAAATATTAAAAAAATAAAAAAAATAAAAAATAAAAATCTCTTTCTCTCTGTACATACACATCTTATGGGTTCTGTTTCTCTGGAGAACCCTAATACACATTCCTACCCCATGAACCCTACATCCACGCACACTTTTCACACATATCTCCTGAACAGTATGAATACTTTTTTTCAGATGGGCAAAATGTTAATCATCCAAGCCTAGATTACAGGCTACCTCATTTAAAAATTTTTTCTGAGCTGGGGTGTGGTGGTGCACACCTGTAAGCACAGCAGCTCGGGAGGCTGAGACGGGAGGATCGTGATTTCAAAGCCAGCCTCAGCAAAAGTGAGACACTAAGCAAACTCAGTGAGACCCTGTCTCTAAATAAGATACAAAATAGGGCTGAGGATGTGGCTCAGTGGTCAAGTGTCCCTGAGTTCAATCCCCAGTACCAAAAAAAAAATTCTGATTCTGCACTTGAAATTGCTCATTCCCTTTCTCTTTCCCTCCTCCCTATATCCCTCTCTCCTTCCCTTTTAAACTTTACCTCTCTTTGTTTGAAGAGTTTTTACTGTGGAAAATTCAAACATATAAAAAAGTAGGCTAATGAAATGAACACAAAATTCCAGTGCCTAGCTTTAGCAATTAGCAATCCATGGCCAATCTGTTTTCATCTCTACCCCTACAAGATAGCACTTCAAGCCAGGCGCGGTGGTGCAAGCCTGTAATCCCAGCACTTAGGGAGACTGAGACAGGAGAATCGCGAGTTCAAAGCCAGCCTCAGCAACAGCGAGGTGCTAAGCAACTCAGTGAGACCCTGTCTCTACATAAACACAAAATAAGGCTGGGGATGTGGCTCAGTGGTCGAGTACCCCTGAGTTCAATTGATAGCATTTCAATTCGTCTGTGAATATGTAATTATGTTTCTCTAAGTTATAATGGCTCCTTAGGGGGAATATACCTATCTACCTATCTGTATATAATATATGTAATACACTAACATATATATATTCTGTATATATTACCATTATTATACCTAACAATTTATAATTCCTTCCTAGTGGCTTAGGAGGCTGAGGCAGGTGGATTGTGAGTTCAGAGCCAGCCTTAGCAACCACGTGAAGCCCTAAATAAAATATAAGCCTTGCTTAAGACCCTGACTCTAATATTTAGAAAGGGCTGGGGATATTGCTCAGTGGTTATGCACTCCTGGGTTCAATGTGTGGTACCAAAAAAAATATAATTCCTTGATATCATCATATATCCAGTCAGTGGTCACATTTCTTTAATTATTTTATAATTGTTTTCTTTTTCTTTCTTTTGTCCTTTTTCTTTTTGATTTTGTTTTTGCAGTGCTGGCAACAGAACCCAGGGTTTTGCATATGCTAGGTAAGCTATATGCACTGAACTATACCCCTAAACCCTTAGAATTATTTTCTAGTTTTGAGCTTGGTTCTCTCCCTGCCTTGTGCTCCCTTAACTTTCTGTCTAGGCTTCTGCTGTGGCCATTTATCTTGAATGATTTACCTGGACACAAGTCTTTATGGCCTCTCCAAAACAGGAGGCTTATGCAAGGAGGCATGGGCCTTCCTTGTCAGGGTAGCACTTCATGGTCTAGCACCCTGTATTGCACATCCCACTCCATAACTGTCAGATAATATTCCCCTTAATATCAGCGTCACAAGTACCGTTTCCCAAATGTGGCAGCTTACCAGTGAGCAGGCCCAAATAAGCCACATGGATGCTCATGAAATAAAGAAATGGCCAATGCTAACTGAGTGCTAGGTGTTAGTCATTACACTGAGGACTTTATATGTACCATCTCACTTAATCCTCAAAAAATTCTTATTCAATGGATAGTAGTATCTTATTAACCCTATTTTATAGATGACAAAATGGAGTTTGTGAAAGGATAAACACCAGCCTCCAAAGTCACAGAACATGAGATAAAACATCAATGGGAATCTGAGTCTGTTTGATTAAGAGCCACACTCAAATACTCTCTTAGCCCTTTGCACACTTGTGACCATCTAATACCAGTAGACACAGCTGCCACGGCATATACACTGAATGTATTTTATTTTTGTGTGGTACTGGGGATTGAACCCAGGGGTGCTTTACCATTGAGCTACATCCTCTGCCCTTTTTATTTTATTTTTTAATTTTGAGATGGTCTCACCAAGTTGCTGAGGCTGGCCTTGAACTTGCAATCCTCTGGCCTTGGCCTCCCAAGTTGCTGGGATTACAGGTGTATGCCATCATAACTTGTTGAATGGATTCTTTATGCAAAGCCTGGAGCTTTTGGCATGGTATGAATAAGTGCCTCTACAAGTGTCATATTAAATGGGTATCCAGAACATAAAGGCAAGCATGTATTGCTGGTAACCCCCAAAGGATGACAGGATGATTAGGCTAAATACTATGGCTTTTCTTTTTTAAATAGTTTTTCAATATTATTATATTTTGTATACTTTTATTTATTTATTTTTATGTTGTGCTGAGGATCAAACCCAGTGCCTTACATGTGCTAGGCAAGTGCCCTACCACTGAGCTACAACCGCAGCCTAATACCAGTGCTTTTTAACCCTTAGGTGCGTATTAGCCTAATCAGGGAAGTTTTTTTTTTTTTTGGAACTAGGGATTGAATTCAGAGGTACTCGACCACTGAGCCACATCCCCAGCCGTATTTTGTGTTTTATGTAGAGACAGGGTCTCACTGAGTTGCTTAGCACCTCGCCATTGCTGAGGCTGGCTTTGAACTTGCGATTCTCCTGTCTCAGCCTCCCAAAGTGCGGGGATTAGAGGCGTGTACGTGTGCCACTGTGCCTGGCTCTAACCAGGGAAGTTTTATAAATCATCAGTGGCTGGGATCCATCCGTAGCAATTGCCATTTAACTGACTCAGGGTGAGTCTTGGATATTAGAATTTTTACAAGCTCCCTAGGTGATTCTGATACCATCCAAGTTGACATGCATTGGTGTGGGCCTTCCACAGCACATGCAGCTGAGGGCTCAGACCATCAGCCTGCTAAATACACTAACAGTGCCTGGGGAAAGGACAGGGGCTCTGAAGCTGGACAACCTGAAGTGACTTACTAGCTATGGGACCTTCAGCAAGTATCTTGGCCTTGGTGAGCCCCCGTTTCCTCATCTGTAAAGTGGGGTAATAATAACTCCTACCTGGGGCTGAGGTTGTGGCTCAGTGGCAGAGCACTTGCCTAGCACGTGTGAGGCACTGGGTTCGATCCTTAGCACCGCATAAAAATAAACAAATAAAATAAAGGCATTCTGTACATTTATAACTAAAAAAATAATTAAAAAAATAACACCTACCTTATCAGATTGTTGTTCATATTAAATGATTTAATACATGCAATGTCCTTAGAACTGTATTTGACATATAGCAAGCTATAAATAAGTAAACACTCTTATTGATATCATTATTATAATTAGCTAATCTTGGAGAAGAGACAAGTATGCTAAAGACCAAATTAACCTGCTAGACTGGAATGGTAAATCACCATTTGCCCAAACCATATCTTGCTAGTAAAGAGAAACAGCACATCAGGCTGCTAGGTACAAGGACTTGTACTTAATTCCACCTTTATACAAACCCAGGCAACCATCCAGGGTAATAAAATGTAGCTGTCTAGTTCAGATCCACAGTTCTCGGGAGAATGCTGGATTCTGCAGCATGATATCATCTGAAAAAAATTAATGGAGCCAGGCCTGGCTCTGCCACTGTTTGTGTAACCTTGGCCAAGTCATTTACCTCTTTAAACCTTTGTAGACTCATTTGTCAAGAGAGGAGATTGAAATGAAATGACTCTGAAGACCCTTTTCAGCTCATTCTCCTTGCTGTTGGTTTGATTCCATGCTCCTTCCTGCCTCCAAGACTTCAGCTCTGCCATTTCCTCTGTCTTGCTAATCTGTCTTATTGATCAGAATAAATAACCTTTCATCTGGAAAGTAGCCTCAAATCTCCAGACTAAGTCAGGAGCCTATTGAATACTTTGGGTCACCCTGTATTTCTTCTTCAGGACACTTAACACAGTTTGTAATGATCTATTGTGCAATTATTCCTTTCATGTGTTCTCCTACCCCCATTGTCCCACCTCTCTAACTACAAATACCATGAGGGCAGTGATGACATCTGTCTTGTCTATGGTTTTATCCCTAAAGCCTACCAACATGCCTGGCACATAGTACGTGCTTAATATATATTGAAGGAAAGAAGGAACAAACTTACAGGGGATGAAAATGAAGAGTAAATACTTCAAAGCACTTGAATGTTTCTGTGATAAACTTCATAAGGGCCTTCCAACAGAGGTAACATTTTAGTTACCCATTCTTTTCATGAATACAGAAATAATTTAACTAATAATTAATTAATTTAGTTTTTGATTCTGGGGATGGACCCCAGGGGGGTTTCACCATTGAGATATCCCCACTCCTTTTGATTTTTCATCTTGAGATAGAGTCTAATTAAGTTGCCCAGGCTGACCTGGAACTGGCCATCTTCCTACCTCAGCCTCCTGTGTTGCTGGGATTACAGGTGTGCGCCACCATGCCCAGCTTAAATAATATGTATGAAGATGTAAAACACATATATCCTCTGAGCAGAGCAATCCTACTTGGAAGAATTTATTCTACAGATATATCTGCACATGTGGGAAATGATGTATGTTACAAGGATATTTGTTACAGCATCTTTAGTAATACTAAAAGATTAGAAATAATCTAAATGTCCATAAATGGGACTAAAGAAACAGAGTATTATATTATGGAATATTATGTCACAATTTAAAAGTATGTGGCAGCTCCATCTGGACTGATATAGTGTCTTCTCCAAGATACAGTTTTAGGTTAAAAAAACAGGTACATAAATGTATGTGTAGTATGCTGCTGATTACCCTAAAACAAAAGAATATAAGTGTGCATGTTTATGTTGATCTTTGCATAGACCATGTTTGGAAATATACAGGTAAGAAACTGGTAACAACAGTGTTTGTGTTTTATTTAGAGACAGGGTCTCATTGAGTTGCTTAGCGCTTCATTGACCCTGAGGCTGGCTTTGAACTAGTGATTCTCCAGTCTCAGCCTCCTAAAGTGCTGGGATTACAGGTGTGCACCACCACGCCCTGCAGAGTTTTTATTTGCTTTTATATATACCAATAATGAACCCATTGAAAAATCAGGAAAATAATTCCACTCACAACAGCTTCAAAAAAAATAAAAAAACTGGACGTGGTGGCATATGCCTGTAATTCCAGCACTTTGGGAGGCTGAGACAGGAGAATCGCAAGTTCAAAGCCAGCCTCAGCAAGGGTGAGGTGCTAAGCAACTCAGTGAGACCCTGTCTCTACATAAAACACAAAAAAATAGGGCTGGGGATGTGGCTCAGTGGTCGAGTACCCTTGAGTTCAACCTCCAGTACCAAAAAAAAAAGGAATAAAAGGGATGGCATCAAATTAAAAAGCTTCTGCACAGCAAAGGAAAGAACAGCATGAAGGGAGAATGGGAGAAAATCTTTCTCACCTACTCTCTGACAGAGGATTAATATCAAGAATATATAAAGAACTAGGGCTGGGGGCTGAGATTGTGGCTCAGTGGTAGAGCGCTTGCCTCGCTTATGGAAGGCACTGGGTTCGATCCTCAGCACCACATATAAATAAATGAATAAATAAAGTTGTTCAATCAACTAAAAAAAAAATTTAAAAAAAAAAAAAAAAAAAAAAAAGAACTAGGGCTGGGATTGTGGCTTAGTGGTAGAGCACTTGCCTCGCATGCGTTAGGCACTGGGTTCTATCCTCAGTACCACATACAAATAAATAAAGATATTGTGTGTCCATCTACAACTAAAAACAATTTAAAAAAGAATATATAAAGAACTAAATAAACTCAGTACCAAAAAACAAAAACTGAATGAACACACAAAAGCAAATAACCCATTTAATAAATTGGCAAATGAACTAAACAGACACTTCTCAAAAGGAGAAGTACAAATGGTCAACAATCATATGAAAAGAGATTCGACATCTTTAGTTATCAGAGAAATGCAAATCAAAACTGCATTGAGGGGGCTAGGATTGTGGCTCAGTGGTGGAGTGCTCACCTAGCATGCATGAGGCACTGGGTTCATTCCTCAGCACCACATTAAAAAAATAAAGATATTGTGTCCACCTACAACTAAAAAATAAATATTGAAAAAAACTGTATTGAGATTCCATCTTACTCTACTTAGAATGGCAATTATTAAGAATACAAATAATAATAAAGCCGGGCATGGTGGCGCAAGCCTATAATCCCAGCACTTAGAGAGGTTGAGAGAGGAGAATCGCGAGTTCAAAGCCAGCCTCAGCAACGGCGAGGCGCTAAGCAACTCAGTGAGACCCTGTCTCTACATAAAACACAAAATAGGGCTGGGGATTTGGCTCAGTGGTTGACTGCCCGCCCCTGAGTTCAATCTCCAGTACCAAACAACAACAACAACAACAATAAGTGCTGGCAAGGAATTGGGGGAAAAGGAATTTTTTTTTGGTACTGGGGATTGAACTCAGGGGCACTCGACCACTGAGCCACATCTCCAGCCCTATTTTGTGTTTTATGTAGAGACAGGGTCTGAGTTGCTTAGCACCTCACCGTTGCTGAAGCTGGCTTTGAACTCTTCATCCTCCTGTCTCAGCCTCCCAAAGTGCTGGGATTACAGGCATATGCCACCTCACCTGGCTAAAAAGGAGTTCTTATACACTGTTAATGGGAATGTAAGTTAGTACAGCTACTATGGTAATTAGTATAGAGGTTCCTTAAAAAAACTAAAAATTGAACTACCATATGTTTCATCTATACCACTCCTTGGTATTTTTCCAAAAGAATTAAAGTCAGCATACTTTAGAGATACATGCATACCAATGTTTATCATGACACAATTCACAGTAGCCAAGCTATGGAACCAGCCTAGGTGTTTGTTCACAAATGAATGGATAAAGAAAATGTGGTATATATACATAATGGAGTTTTGCTCAGCCATAAAGAAGAACAAAACTATGTCATTTGCAGGGAAATGGATGGAACCAGAGAGCATCATGTTAAGCCAAATAAGCCAGACTCATAGGGATCTCATGGAAGTACAAGGGACACCATTAGGCTGTAGAAAGAGGATCAGGGGAAAGGAGAAAGGGAGGGTAAGGGGAGATATAGGGGAATGAAATTGATCAAATTATATCATATGCATGTATGAATGTGCCACAATGGAAACCATTATTCTGTATAATTAATATACGACAATAAAAAGGATTGATACAGAAATGAACACATTGCCTATTTTATTCTCAAGCAGTAACAATACCAAAAGTGCTTAAAAATAAATTATTTTTGACCAGGCCATTAAAATAAAAAGTACCACTTGTTTTAATGCAGCAAACTATTTATTTATTTATTTATTTATTTATTTATTGTACTGAGAATTGAACTCAGGGGTACTAGAGCACTGAGCCACATCCCCAGCCTTGTTTTATGTAGAGACAGGGTCTCACTGAGTTGCTTAGCGCCTTGCCGTTGCTGAGGTTGGCTTTGAACTCACAATTCTTCTGTCTCAGCCTCCCTAAGTGCTGGGATTACAGGCATCTGCCACCGTGCCCGGCTGATTTTTATATTTTAGTGTCATATAGAGTTATGTGCTTAAATATTTCTAAACTGCTGAGTAATTTCAGTAACTTATTAGAATGAGAATTTCATTTATAATAATGTCTTTAGTTTTTGCCAAAGATTATTGAAAAGGGCAGGCCTCAGTCCATATTTTAATAGACTATTTTTCCAAATGTCACAAATCCAAATGGCTAATATTCACTTTTTTTGTGTGGTACCAGGGATTGAACCCAGGGGCACTTAATCACTGAGCCACATTTCCAGTCCCCCCCCTTTTTAAAAAATATTTATTTTTTAGTTGTAGGTGGACAGAATATCTTTATTTTATTTTTATGTGGTGCTGAGTATCGAACCCAGTGCCTCACATGTGCTAGGTGAGCACGCTACCACTAAGCCATAACCTCAGCCCCATTTCCCAGCCCTTTTTATTTTATTTTTTAAAATTTTGAGGCAGAGTCTTGCAAAGTTGCTCAGAGCTTTGTTAAGTTACTGAGGCTGGCTTTGAACTCATGATACTCCTGCCTCAGCCTCCTGAGCTGCTGGGATTATAGGCATGTACCATCATGCCTAGTGCTAAGATTCACTTTTAAGGCTTCCATACACATTGAAGGTTTTTTGGGAGGGTACTGGGGATTGAACTCAGGGGCACTTGACCACTGAGCCCCATCCCCAGCCCTATTTTGTGTATTATGTAGAGACAGGGTCTCACTGAGTTGCTTAGCGCCTCGCCCTAGCTGAGGCTGGCCTTGAACTTGTGAATCTCCTGTCTTAGCCTCCCAAAGTGCTGGGATTACAGGCGTGTGCCACTGTGCCCAGCTCACATTGAGTTTTGTTCAAAACTCTTCTCCAGAGTCATGCCAGTTTGTAAACATTGAAGCCACAATGACCTACTTTGATGGTTGGAATGCTTTACTTCAGGAGTACAGGGTATGTTTTGTGAAAAATGCTTACATTAAATAATACAATTATTATTTTTAAAAAGAAAATTTGCTGTCATGTAATAACTGAGTAGAACAAATTTTAAAAAGGAACTTTAAGAAGGAGAGATAAAGTCAGGCACGGTAGTGTACATCTGTAGCCCCAGCTATTTGGAAGGCTGAAGCAAAATGATCACTTGAATGCAGGAGTATGAGGCCAGCCTGGGCAACATAGCAAGACCCTATTCTGAGAGGGGGATGTGAGGAGAGGCAGGCAGGCAGAGACAGACAAAAGAAAGGAAAAAAAAAAGTAGAGAAGAGTCTGCCAGCTAGAGCAAAGAGGAGGTCAGAACCTTTCAATTTTTCATTTGGAAGTGATCTTTACCTTCTGTAGATGTGCAGGATTCAACCTGAAGACAAAGCTGCAAATTTCCAAACCATCTGAGATATATATATGTGGAAGGCAGTTGTGATAGGCTTGAATCTCTTGGCAAATCTCCAATAATCAAACAAAAAAAGCCAATTGAATTGGAGCAAAAACACCCTTCTATCCTGTGAGCCACATGACTTGTATTTCTCTTGGCATAGCCATGACCCAAATAGATGTCCTCTTACAGCTGGGAAGTCCCCAGTTTGCAGTGGGAATATTCACACAAGTGGCTTTAGGCAGCTGCCCTCCCAGTAGAGCATGCTTACAAGATTCTCTCCAGTCCCTCCAGAGTGAGTGTCTTCTATTTCAGCAGCAGGCCAGGGTGATGACTAGCTGATCACTAAGCCTGCATCACCACAGGGCAAGTGAGCAAATGACAGCAGGTTATTCTGCTTGGGCGGAGAGAAGAGAAACAGTAGGTTCCTGTGTGGCCACTGGGGTAGGGGTTGGGAGAGTCTAAAGGGCACAGCTGGGCCTGCTTGGAGAAAGAAAGTCAGATACATGTGAAAAGAACATGCTGCGGCTGAGGCCCAGGCCAAGGCAGCCCCATGCAGAAGAGCCATGGCCAACTTTTAGAAGAGCCAACTCTGAGAGTGTCATCTTTTTTTTTTTTTTTTTGGTACTGGGGATTGAACTCAGGGGCACTCGACCACTGAGCCACATCCCCAGCCCTATTTTGTGTTTTATGTAGAGACAGGGTCTCACTGAGTTGCTTAGCACCTCGCCATTGCTGAGGCTGGCTTTGAACTCGCGATTCTCCTGTCTCAGCCTCCCAAATTGCTGGGATTACAAGCATGCGCCACTGCACCTGGCTGAGTCATCTTGGCTGAGGATGGCAATGTGTAGGACCAATAAAGAAAATTATTTGGAAGATGACAGTTTTCAGAAGGCTGGGAATATCCAGATATACTCAGGACTTTTGTATGGTGGCCTCTCAGTAAATGCTTATTAAACTAACCAAACAAAAGAATAATGAACTCTCTTACCATCCCTGCTCATCATTAGCTATATACAGAGGGCCTACTGAGGTTTTATGATCTGGGCTCATGTGTGGGTTTAGAGCAATTACAGGGAACAAATACACCTGGACTGGCTTTTATAGTTCAAATCAGGCCTTCCATGCTATGCATAGATTCTGAAGAGATGCTCCAAGCACATCAAAATACCATTGATTATGTGCCTGGCTCTGGATCTGCAATAACCAAATTCAATCCTTTTTATAGGTATATGAGGTAGGCACAATTCTCACTCCAATGTTTCACAAACGAGAAAGATAAGGCTCAGAGAAGTTGTGTGGCTCTTCGAAGTTCATGCAAGAGTAAGGGGCAGGCTGGAACCCAGAGTCCACATTGTGACCCATTGAGGTTGTTTATCCATTAGAGCCTCGCTGTGAACACAACCACTAAAAAACAAATAATTGACAGCTATGTGGAAAAAAGGAGGTGAAATTGGTGCTTCATTTCCAAAGTTGGCTGGAAGCCAGTGCAGGAGTCAGCAAACTTCAGTCTCCTTGTCCTTCTCAGAGCAGGGGCTTCCCATGCATGCTCATAGCTAGCTGTGGGGCTTACTTGGTTGATAACAGGCATTTTCTAGACCCTTTCTTTCCCTTTTCCCTACCATGGCCTTCACTCCCACTCTGTGGCGGGAGTTGGGAGGCATGGGCTGAAGCTCCTATCTTAGCTGTTGTTACTGTTTAGGTGGGGCTCAAAGAAGCCTGCCTAACACAGGTGGTCATTTTGACTCCCAGACCTTTATCCCTTCAAAGGAATAAGTTAGCTGGGATGGGGGGGGCAGAATTATTTTATATTCAGTGGAATTAGGAAGGCTCCTCCCTACTCCCTCCTTGCCAGCTCCCTAGGGACAGTCCTGTTTCCATGATCAACAACTACCATCCCTGAAGTATTTAGAGCACTGTATACCTTTTGGAAAAAACAAAGGGGAAGAGCTTTCCTTTCCCTTCACTTTAACAATGAGGTTTAAAAAAGCTACCTTGCCTAAGGAATATCCAGGCATCCACCTGGACTCAAAAAGCATCCTTTTTCTCTGACAGCCAAGGCAATGCCGCTCACTTAGGCAGAAATTAGTCCTCAAAGGGACCAGACCTCAAAGCAAGATGACAGCAAGGAATTAACTGAAAATGCAACAAAGGTAAGGTTCCCATCCTCTCTCACCACCGTTAGAGATCAGCCCTCCGCAGTGTTTGAACTTCCAGACAGGTAAGTTGGCTCTGTTAGGAAAACAGAGGTCTGATCCTACTGAGAATAGATGCTATGCCAACCAAGAGAGGTCGCAGGAGGCAGAAACCCTGAAAATCTGTTAGCATCTCTTAGTGGGGGCCATGATAGCCATTTTCTTTCTTCTCCTGGGGCTTTGTCCCTACTACTCCAAGGGCTCAAAGAACCAGTGGGGCTTTCTTCCCAATCCTTCTGAGCAGCCATGGTCAGTTTGTGACTGGCCAAAGGGTCCGTGGCTATTGAATGATCTGTGCCTGTGGCTCACTGTGCCTCATTATGATCTGACCTGATGGCTTCAAGTCAAAGCTGCCAATTTGGCCAGCATTCTGTTGCCAGGCTGCCAGGGACTAAATCGAGCCCTAGGACAGCCCCATTTTCCTAAGATTTTCTTTCTTTCACTTGAGTTAACCATTTCCTGGCCAAAGTCAGGCCAATGTTATGGTATGAAGGTTTGTGTTTCCTGCAAATTCTATGTTGAAATCCTGACCTCTATGTGATATCAAGAGGGGGTGGTGCTGGTAGATGAGTGGGGAGTCAGGGCTCCGCTCTCATGAATGGGATTAATACCCTTACAAAAGAGGCTCCAGGGGGTGGCTTTACCCCTTCCATCATGTGAGGACACAGAGAGAAATATTCCTCCTCTCAGAACCAGGAAGCAGGCCCTCATAGACAGCAAATCTGCCTTGACCTTGGACTTCACAGCCTCCAGAATTGTGAGAAATAGATTTCTCTTGTTTATAAGCTACCTTGCTTGTGGTATTTTTAAAAATAGCAACCTGAAGGGATTAAGACAAGGCTCTTGCCTGTCACCTTCTGAGCTTGCGTGCTATTACTTTTCTCAGTTCCTCTTGCGTGGAGGATTTGAGCTCCTGGTTCTCAAGGTTTGGCTTCCCTCTCCCACATCAATGTCAAGGGAACTAAAGTCAAAATTAACCAATTACCTAGCATCTAGGAACAAGTCTGTACATTCCTGGTGGACAAAGGAAGGGCTTGAGAAAGGAGAGATCCAGGTTCAAGTTCCAGCTCCATCACTTACCAGTCATGTGGTTTTTGGGCAAGTGACTTACCCTTTCTTGCCTCACTTCCTCATCTATAATATAGGAATGATAATGGCACTTATTTTGTAGAGGTGACAGAAGATCAAATGGGTTAAGAAACTGCCTTGTACAAATTAAATATGGTAGTTAATATTATATTGCTACAATTTCTTAATCCCAAGGGAGGCATTCCTGTCAATACCTCCCCTGACATAGTTTGTCCCCATGCTTACCCCTGACAAAAGCCTCTCCACCAAAGAAGAGCACAGGTTTCCATACATTCATTTAGATCTGGTCACATTTACTGAAAGCAATCAAGTAACAAATATAAATTTGATGATGCTGTAATTTTCCAAGAAATTCCAGGCACCACATATAGCAGGGGCCATGATAGCAGTTAGAGGCTAGAATGGTGAGAGAGTATAAATCAAAATGGTGTGAAGTTTTTTGTCCTCTGTCCTTTTAGCACATTTGCCTGCCTTGAACTGTTATCAGCTATTTGCCTTGAGCTGCACAGAACCTGACTGCTAAGGTAGGAGATGGAAGATGTGCGTTGTCAAGGGTGAAGCACATAGGCAGTCTCAGGGGACAAGCAGAGGTTTCCTTAGGCTGAGGAAGAAGCAGGCATGAGTGTTGTTTTTTTTTTTTTTAGTATCGAGGATTGAACTCAGGGGCACTCGACCACTGAGCCACATCCCCAGCCCTATTTTGTGTTTTATGTAGAGACAGGGTCTCATTGAATTGCTTAGCGCCTCACCCTTGCTGAGGCTGGCTTTCAACTCGTGATTCTCCTTCTCAGACTCCCAAAGTGCTGGGATTACAGGTGTGCGCCACCATGCCCGACCAGGCTTCAGTGTTCTTACTTTCAGCTACATAGGTACAACCACATGGATGTGTGGCTCAGTCAGCAACAGTTGAGGTTTAATTTTGTACTTGCAGCAAGATCTTCTAAGCCCACCTTAAAGTTATTATTTTTTTGTATCAGGGATTGAACCCAGAGGCATTTAACCACTAAGCCACATCCCCAGCCCTTTTCTGTATTTTTAAATTTAGAGACAGGGTCTCACTGACTTGCTTAGGGCCTCGATAAGTTGCTGAAGCTGGCTTTGAACTTGCAATCCTCCTTCCTCAGCCTCCCAAGCCACTGGGATTATAGGCATGCACCACCGTGCCCAGCGTAAACTTAATTTTTAAACAAGTATCAAGTGCCTGCTATGTGAAACTATGTATTGTGGGGATATAAATGTGTAATATATACTTCCCATAGACAAAGAGCTTGCAATTTAGAGAAAATAAGGAACACAAAAGATTATAATACAAGGGTGCATGTGACCTGGATCATGAGGGAGCTCTACAGGTTGATTATCCTTTGTCTGAAATGCTTGGGACTAGAAGTGTTTCAGATTTGGGATTTTGGAATATTTACCTATAAGAAATAATATCTTGGGGATGAGATTCAAGCATAAACATGAAATTCATTTATGTTGCATTATATCTTATATAAACAGCATGAAAGTAATTTTAGGCAATATTTTTAGTGTGCTTGCATTTTTGCTGCAGCCCTTCATATGAGGTCAGGTATGGAATTTTCCACTGGGACGTCTAGTCTGTGCTCAAAATATCTTGGATTTTGAAGCATTTCAGATTTCAGATTAGGGATGCTCAACTTGTAGCAGGAATGAGCTAAGGCCATTGAGAAAGTGGAGACTACTTCTGCTTGAGGAAGTGAGTGATGACATCAGGAGGTGACTGTGACAGTGAAGAGACAGCAGAGCAATGGTGCTGAGATGGGAAAAAGTGGGGGCATGGAGAGAAATGCTAGGGAAAAGAAACCGGCTAGATCAGAGGTCACAATACAGGCGAACAGCATCAATTAAAAGGAGTTATTCAACCACAAACCTTTTGGAACAAAATAACTCTGTTCTTGTGTGTGGTGTGGGGGAGTCCATGAAAACCCAGAATCCACAGTTATGGATGGAGCATGTTGTTTGTTAACTCAGCCTCTTGCCCCAGAATCCCTACCCTAGTAGTCTGGAGCAGCTGCCCTGTGATTTTACATCAGTTGAAATAAGATAGCCATTTTAGGAAAAGCCAATATATTTATCAAACACACACATCATATCCTGCTACAACATGTCAGGAGAGACAGCCCTCACTGAGGCAAACTCAGATGAGCCTTTATGCAGACAGCAGAGACGCTGAGGCACAAGTAGCCACGTGAACAAAGGCGGGGTGATTGGAATGTAGAATACACTTAGTCTTCAGGGCTTGGGTGAGGGGAACTAGGATCAGTTGGATGAAAATGGAGGCTTGAATAGAGCAGAGGTCATTAAAAGGCATGTTTTGTTTAGCCCAGTCAGTACTTAATTGTTATTCGTAATACTGAAAAACTGGAAGATGTTACATAAAAATCTGGATTTGCAGCACCCTTGAAAACTAGGCCTACATTTCGAAATGCCATCCATCCTTTGGAGAAGAGCAGCTTGTGGCTTGCCTGCAGCCTTCACTGGCTCATTTCATTCCTTTCTGCTATCCATATTTAAATGCTAATCACATTTTGTGAGCTCGGTGAAACTTAGCTCTCCAGAATGCTTTCAAAAGCCGCGGTGGCTCCAAGCGCATTTGAAGGATTATGCTTTAGGGCTGAGTGCGTGTTCTCGGGGCTACTCCACATTCTCTTTTCCATGTTACTTCAGACATTTGATTTTGCAACTGCTGATACAAAGGGCCTCTTTGCGATGAGGATGGCAAAGTTGTTAAGGGAACATGCCAGGCCAAGGGGCTCAGACTTTATTCTCTAAGGGCAACAAGGAAGGACCAACACAGGCAGATCTTAAGAAAATGAGTCTGGCAGAAGCCCATGGGCCAGGCTGGAGGGGAACGAAATGAATATTGACCTTGGAGACAAGCTACCTGGGCTTATATCCAGTTCAGTTACTAGATGGTAAACCAGCAGGGTGCAGAACATTTCAGTGCCTCAGTTTTCTCATTCATAAAATGGGCTCAATAACAACAGTGTCTACCTCATAAAGTTGTAAGGATTAAATGAGATAATGAACATAAAACACTGAGGACACTGCCTTCTATATCCTAGTGTTCGATGCTTATGATCATTTTTAGAATGATTCCTGGAGACCAACTAGAAGATTGCTATAATAGTGTAGGTGTGAGTTGATAAGGTTCTGGATTGGGGCAGGGGGCAAGAACAAGAAGAGATCTGTGTGGGAGAGTTAAGAATGAAGAAGTCACTGGGCTTGAGGATGACCATGGAAAATTTTGGAAAAAAAAGAAATGGAAAACTCTGGGAGGAAAGTTTTTGGGGACAGAGAGGTCAGCTTGATACATATTAAATTAGAGGTGAGCTGGGCAAGGTGGCGTACACCTATAATCCCAGCACTTAGGGAGGCTGAGACAGGAGAATCGCGAGTTCAAAGCCAGCCTCAGCAACCATAGCGAGGCACTAAGCAACTCAGTGAGACCCTGTCTCTACATAAAACACAAAATAGGGCTGGAGATGTGGCTCAGTGGTCGAGTACCCCTGAGTTCAATCTCCAGTACCAAAAAAAAAAAAAAAATACAGGTGATAGTGGTGACATGATGGCTAAATGATAATGTGTGGCACACTGTGACAACTGTGGTATCAGGGCTCAGGAGGGAGGTGAGGGCTGAAGATAAAGACTGGAGCATGAGAAGCAACCACGTCTGATCCAGCAAAGGCAGCTCAAGGTGGAAACCACCTCGGCTAGATATGGAAGCTCTATTTGAGCAGGCTGGGGCCTCTGTTTATTCACTGACCATGTGTGTTCTGCTCAGTCAGCTGTGCCACTCGGATACTACCTTTGTCCTTCATCTTATGTGCTTTCAGTTCAAATGCTGACCTGGCCCAATGCTGCTTACCTTGTGAGCTGTGGTGATGGGGTCAAAGTCCACTGGGGTATAAAGGCTGACACTTGGTTTTATGTCTGATGAAATGGAGACACCTAATATTGGCAACAGAGGAGGGTGTCAGGCAGAGTTGTGCGTGGACCATGCTTGGGCCTGCTGCCTCCTTCCTGTTTCTTTCAGAAGGCCTATCAGGCTCTGAGGCTCCTGCATTCTCAGCTGCTCCCTGGAGTTTCGGGCAGTGTTCCCCCACCTGTCCACTTCTCTTCCATATGTACCTGTCCCCAGAACCATATTCTTGAGACTCCCTGGTCCTTATTAGGGGCCCACAGATTAATTACATAAATTAATCTTTGTCAGTATTTCCCCCTCCCTACTTGTTTTCTGACTATGCTAAGTGCTGCCAGTCTGTTCTGGCCCAGATCTGGGCCAGTTGTGGGAGATACAGACAAAAGGACTGGGCTGTACCTGGAAGAGCTTGGACTATAATGCACAGAAATGTGGACAAGGGGATTTCAGGCAGGGGAGGTCTTAGAGTCCATGAAAGCACACCAGGTGGGAGCACCTCAGTCCATTTATGCAGAGTTGACCCACCCCCTTCCCATCAAAAACATTCTATCAAAACATGCACATGCATAATTTATTTACCTCTCCATTCTCTAGCATGCCACACAGGAGCCAAGGTAAGAAAAAGAAAAAAAAAAAAAGGAATAAAATGAGCGTAAGCATGGTGAAGGGCGGGCTCAGGTGGTAAAACAAGACTTCTGATTACTGTCATTAACATTCAAAAGAGTTCCAACCTGATGCGGCATTAAATGGGCAGATTGTGTGTGTGTGTCTCTCTCTGTGTGTATCTGGATAAAAGCATATTAGGAGAATGAGACATTCTGACAAAGGGGCTAGTCAGCATGGGGAATGAGAAAAATCCCCTGTCCAGTTGCTTGTGCACCAGACACCTGCTACTGATTTGCTTGGTGCTGGGCAGTGCAATGGGGAAAGCCAATGGAATGCAAATGTTACCATTAAGTATGTTCAGGTCACAGAAGCCTGGTTGCCCTGCAAAGTTCCCTTATTACAAATTCTCCTGGAAAACACTGCCTGCTCCAGTGAGGCAGATAGTTCTTAAAGTTCTCTCTTCTTGGTGAATTTGGATTTTGTGGTTTGTCTGTTGTTATTATGAGGATAAGAATGATAACTGGACAGAGATCCCTGAGCTGCTGGCTCTAGTACCCTCACAGAGTGCTCAGGTAATTTCCATTTACTGCAGCGACATCTAATGGCCAGAGAAAGTAATGCCATGTTTGCACTTAAAAGTAGCCTGTGGTTTTTGTTTTGGGTGTTAACTTTTTAAAAATACAGTACGTGTTCATTGAAAGTGCATATAAAGATATTTAATATGAAGAATGTAATCTGCTTATAATTTTGTGCAAAGTTAGAAAAATTATGATTGTAACAATTTTTTTTCTATTTGCCTCAACAAGTGTTTTCAGTGAATAGTGTGTACAGCTTCTGAAAATTTGTATTTTTCTGTTATGTTTGATAACGTATTAAAATGCAAAAAAATAAAAATAAAAAAAAATAAAAATACAGTACGGACAAGGTATTATTATATTTATTAACTCATGAAAAGTAACAGTTTGACTGCAACACTAAGAATTTGCTTTCTATAACTTTACATGACATTTATGATGATCTTCATAATTAGCTGCCTGATCTTGTTTTGTAAAACAGCACAATTACCTCTTTGGATTTTTAATTTTTACAACTATCATGATTTTGCATTTATTAGAAAGCTTTCCTTGAAGCTCTTTGTATGCATTATCTAGAAGGTTCCCATACTAAGAAAAAGATAATCAGGATTGCCTTCAAATAATCTACTTCTAGTGTATCTTACCCCAGTTCATAGCAGATTCTTGTGGTCAGTGTATATTCTAGTATAGGACATATTCTTGGCTACATTCTCCCAGAGGAAGTCACTATTCTAGCTCCCAGTAAGAGAAAGGAAAGCTAAAGGTTTATGGAGAAGACTGAAACTCCTCAGACCCACATTTAGATGTCACTGAATTTCATCTGAAACCTTCCTCACAACAAGCCCTATCCCTCAGTCTCAAGACCTTGTTTTTGGACAGGACTGCTAGGGGGAGGAAGCTGAGTTCACCAAATTTTAACTATGCACAAGGAATACTATATTATAAGAGGTGGCAAAAAGTGCTGGAAAGATGCCCTTGGCAGTGACAGAAATTCTTAGGGCTAGGATTTTGTGGTACTGGGGATGGAATATAGGAACACACTACCTCTGAGTTATATCACCTGTCCTTTTTTAAAATTTTGAGACAGGTCCTCACTAACTTGCCGAGGTTGGACTTGAACTTGTGATCTTCTTACCTCAGCTTCTAGAGTAATTAGGATTATAGGTGTGCAACACCACTCCTGGCAGGGCTACAATTATTTATTATTTTTTTGGTACTGGAGATTGAACTCAGGGTCACTCGATCACCGAGCCACATCCCCAGCCCTATTTTGTGTTTTATGTAGAGACAGGGTCTCACTGAGTTGCTTGCTTAGCACCTCGCTGTTGCTGAGGCTGGCTTTGAACTCATGATTCTCCTGTCTCAGCCTCCCAAAGTGCTGGGATTACAGGCTTGAGCCATTGCGCCCGGCTAGGGCCACAATTTTTAAAAAAATGAGTAAAAGCTTGTAGTATATCATACCTCCTTCCCAACTGATCTCTTCTCATTTTATGTTTTTTAAAAAAATTTGGTTGTTTGCTGCTGGGGGTTAGGGCTCCTCCATACTAGACAAGTACTTTGCCACTGAGCTACATCCTCAGTCCTCAGCTTTTGTTTTTCTTTTTCTTTTGTCTTTTTTTTCTTTTCTTTTTTGTTTTCTTTTTTCGGTAACAGGGGTTGAACCCAGGGTAACTTCACCACTGAGCAACAACACCAGTTCTTTTTATCTATTTTTATTTTGAGATAGGGTCTCGCTATATTGCTTTGGGCCTCATTAAGTTGCTGAGGCTGGACTTGAACTTGGAATCCTCTTGCCTCAGCCTCCAAGTCACTGGGATTACAGGTGTGTATCACCATGCCTGGCAACTTTATTTTTCTTTTTAAAGACATTTTTAGAAAGAGCATAAATAACTTTTCTAAGGGTTGAAACATATGAAATTGCCATTTGAATATGTCAAAATGTTGGATGCTGGCAATTTCATATGGTTCAACCTAAAAAAAGAAAGCTAAAGGAGAAATATACTATATTCCTGAAGATGAAAAATTTGATATAATTTATTTCATGTTTATAGTTTAATGTAAATAAAGTTCTAAGCACAAGGTAATTCTAAAGGTCATCAGGAAGAGCAAATGATTGAGAGTAATCAAGGAAATGTTTTAAAAAAGAGCAATGAAGATAAAAGCTATTATAAAGTTATAGTAATTGAAATAGCATGGTATTGGCACAAGAACAGACTAACAGATCAACACAACAGAATGTGCAGCCCAGAGATAGAGAGCCTAGAATACTTCTAAACATTTAGCATGTGGTGAATGTCATATTACAAAGTAAAAGCAAAAGATATTTTAAAAATGGTGCTTAAACAATTGGTAAACTATTTTTAAAAAAGTTGGATGACTGTCTCATATCATGCCCCAAGTAAATTCTAAATACATTCAAATGTTAAGTGCAACTGTAACAAAACAGTATTTAAAGAACATATACAGGGGCTGGGGCTATGGCTCAGCGGTTGAGCGCTTGCCTCGCATACGTGAGGCACTGGGTTCGATCCTCAGCACCACATAAAATAAATAAAGATATTGTGTTCATCTACAACTAAAAACAAAATATTAAAAAAAAAAAAAAAAAGAACATATACAGCCAGGCTCAGTGGTTTACATCTGTAATCCCAGCGGCTTGGGAAGCTGAGGCAGGAGGATGGCAAGTTTGAATCCAGCCTCAGCAACTTAGCAAGGCCCTAAGCAACTCAGCAAGACCCTCCCTACCTCAAAATAAAAAAGAAAAAAGGGTTGGGGATGTAGCTCAGTGGTAAAGTTCTTGTGGGTTCAATCCCCAGTACCAACAAAGCAAAAAAACAAACAACATATAAATGAATAATTATTCATAAGATTTAGTATGGAATAGCCCCTTTAAACAGAAAAGCAAAGTTAGAAACAAAATAGTAATAAAAATATATATAACGAAAGAGCAACCCATAAATAGAATTACAAGCCAAATGTAAAACTGTGGAAAATATGTACAATGTGAGACAAAGGGTTAATACCTTTAATATATAAAGATTTCTTAGCCGGGTGCGGTTGCATACACCTGTAATCCCAGCACTTAGGGAGGCTGAGACAGGAGATTCGCGAGTTCAAAGCCAGCCTCAGCAACGGCGAGGCGCTAAGCAACTCAGTGAGACCCTGTCTCTACATAAAACACAAAATAGGGCTGGAGATGTGGCTCAGTGGTCGAGTGCCCCCGAGTTCAATCCCCAGTACCAAAAAAAAAAAAAAAAAGGATGAGGATGTGGCTCAGTGGTTAAGCACCCCTGGGTTCAATCCCCAGTACCAAAAACAAAAAAATTCTTATCAATGAATAGAAAAATCTGAGTATTCTAGAAAAATAGGCAAAGGACACAAAGAGAAAATTTATAAAGAAATACAAAGAGCCAAATGACATATGGAAAATGTACAACCCCATTTAGAAACAATAAGATATCCTTTTTTAGCTACTAGGTTTAGAATGACTTAAAAAGTAACAATAATATAGGTAGAGAATTTAGAAGATGAACCATTTTCCCTTTTTGCTGGTGTATGTAAACTTACAAATTTCTGCAGTGCAAATTTCATTAAGAGCCTTAGAATAATGTATATCTTGTGACTTGTTCATCAATTTCTAGGAATATAGCCTAAGAGTACTAACACAGTTGTGAAAAAAACACAGGGGCTGCCAGGCGCGGTTGGTGCAAGCCTATAATCCCAGCAGCTTGGGAGGCCGAGACAGGAGAATCACGAGTTCAAAGCCAGCCTCAGCAACCATAGCGAGGCACTAAGCAACTCAGTGAGACCCTGTCTCTAAATAAAATATAAAATAGGGTTGGGGATGTGGCTCAGTGGTCGAGTGTCCCTGAGTTCAATCCCCAGTACCAAAAAACAAAAACAAAAACAAAAAATGCCCCTCTGAAACACAAAGGTTTTCATTGCAATATTTTTATACTTGAGAATTAGAAAAAGTCTCACTATTAAATATTTCCTGTGCATCCATTTAGTGGATTATTATATGATAATTAACAGCCTGGAGCATTACCCATTACATAATAAGTTAAAAAAGCAGGAATCCCATTTTTATATACCACGTGGACACAATTCTATAAAAAGAAATGATCTTATATATTTATATATATGCTTACATTTGTGTACATATGTATATGTACATATATATGTATATGTGTGTTTGTATATATATATATATATATGTATACACATACACATAGAAAAAACCATTTGTCATTATAATCCATGGGTTGATGGGTAATTTCTATTTTTATTTATTTATTTTGAGATGGGATCTCATTATGATGCTCCAGCTTCTCTCACATTTGTGAGCTCAAGTGATTCTCCTGCTTCAGCTTCCCAAGTAGCTGGGACTGCAGGTATGCCACCATGCCCATCTATGGGTAATTTATTGTGTGGTTTTTTTGTACTTTTATATATTCCCCAATTTTCTGCATCCCATATGCATTACTTTTTTATTGTGGCCAAACATATATAGCCTAAAAATTAACCATGTTAACCATTTTAAGTATATGTGTATTATTTTTAAAATTAGAAACAATGCTATTAATAAATAAGCATGCACTAAGCAGGCTCTCAATTTGCACCCACACTACATCTATAACAATGTGACTATTATTAATCTCATCAGGGACAGGAAAGAAACATAACCCAGACAGATGAGAAGTGTCATAGACTGGAGTGGCAGAAATGAGTGTGATTATGTGTGTTTGTCCAAAGGCAGCTTTGATACATAAGTACCTTCAGGCTTTTTAGTGCTGAGGTAAGCAATGGCCCAGATCAGCAGAGAATCCTACAGAGGAGCAGCAGGAAATGAGGAGGGGCATTGAGCAAGCAGATGCACAAGTCAGAGTCATGTGGAAAAATGAACAACTGAGACTAATAATTAAAATTGTAAGTCGAGTGCAGTGGCTCATGCCTATAATCCCAGCGACTTTGGAGGCTGGGGCAGGAGGATTGTAAGTTAGAGGCCAACCTCTGCAACTTAGCAGGACCCTGTCTCAAAATAAAATAAAAATAAAAAGGCCTGGGATGTAGCTCAGTGGTAAAGCACTCCTGGGTATAATTCCCAGTAACAAGAAAAAAAATTGCATTCAGCTGACCCTAAATTCATTTCTATGCAGCTCTTCAGGAATATATCAATTATATAAATCAGGATTTGTCCAGAAGAGGTAAGGGAGGGAGACAGGCAAGGCAATGCAGGTGTAATTTTAAGGGACAGACCTAAGTTAAGGGATGATACAAAGCCTCAATCCTGCTTGCATTGGGAGCCTGCCCCTATTATGCAAATGTGGCTGTAATTCCCCAGCCTTATTTGAACCAGTCTGATTTTTTTTAATCAAAATTGGCTTATTCTAGGATAAGCCAATTATTCACTTTGAAAGCTCTGCCACTAGGCTTTTGCCTCCATGGTCTATAGGAAAAAATGCAAGTTTCCCCAGGTAACAATTTGGACAATGCATGGCCAATCCTGCTAAGATGCTAAGATGTGGCCTATTTTACCATTAGTTCTGCAGTTAGTCCTCAGTGAGGGCGTCAGGGACTAGTAGATCCTTGCTGGCTACAGTTGGCTTATTTTGTCCTATGCAGTCATTTCACTGAGAAAAGGTGCAGTGATGAAGCACCTATACTACTCTGTGAATCTTGGAGGAAGGAAAACTACGGTAATATATCCAGGAAGAGAGGACAGAAAAGGGCCTCATTTGGAAACTTCATAAAAGACTGAGAACAGAGTATGCTATGAGACAGCAGCTTGGGCTCAAGCCAACAGCCCTGAGGTTAGCAGCAGAAATGCCACAGAGTTGGGGTTTTATAGTATTGACATGTACAGTCATGGCCCTCTCAGAAACCTGGCATTACTTGAGGCTGGTATTCTTTGCTGTTGTTACCCACCCACAAACACTTCAAGGCATCATCTCACCTGCCCCCATCACTCCTCACCTGCATCTTTCTCTTCACGGTGTCAAAGGGAAAGGAGAGGGTCTGGGTCACCGCAGCAGCCAGACAGACATTGGTAAAGTTCTGCAGCAGAGAGAACTGCTCTCGGGGCCTATTCCAGATTTTTTCCAGGTTCATGTAAACTAGAAGGGAGCCAGCGGAGAATGGGAGAGCACCTGCAAGGCAACAAGAGGCTGCTGTCTGGGGAAAACAGTGGCTTCAGAACATGTATGCTGGGATACCCAGGCCAGCAATGGAAAAAGGAGGGACTCTGGGGTTGTTAAAAAATACACACACACACACACACACACACACACACACACACACACTGAGGGGTAGTTAACCACTGAGCCATATCCCCAGATATTTTTATATTTTACTTACAGACAGGGTCTCACTAAGTTGCTTAGGGCATTGCTAAGTTGCTGAGGCTGGCTTTGGACTTGCAATCCTCCTGCCTCAGCCTTCTGAACTGCTCAGACTACCAGCATGTGCCACCATGCCCAGCTGACTTCTATATTTTGATAGGGGTTGTGTCATTCGTCAGAATGCATCAAATGGTTCATTACAGGTGAAGGTTTGTGTGCACTTTATATAATTTGGACATAAAAAGAACCATAAATATTGAACTTGAGTTAATGATACACATTTGCAGTGTTTAGGGATGAAGTGCACTGATGTTCACAAGTTACATTGAAAGCATCAATAAAAAAGGTGAATGAAGATTAGGATGGATAGAAATGTGATAAAGCAAGAATTTTAAGTGGTGTGATGGTATACACCTGTCATCCCATCTATTCGGGAGGCTGAGGCAGGAGGAACAAAATTTGAGGCCAACCTAGGAAACTTACTGAGACCCTGTCTTAAAATTAAAAATAAAAAGGGATGGGGGTTTAGCTCAGTGGCAGAGTGCCGTTGGGTCCAATACCCAGTACTACAAACAAACAAAAACAAACCCCAACAAAACCAACCAACCCCCACCTCCACCTAGGCAAAATTATAAGTGTAGCATCTAAACGGTGAGTATATGGGTGTCTATAAGTCTTTTAACTTTTCTGGGAGTCTGAAATAAAATGTTGGGAAAAATCATTTCCATATAAGAAAAGTTAGTGGGCAGCACCTAATTACATTTTGGAGCTTAGAAAGGACTGGTTTCTAGCTAAGAAGGAAGCATTTTGTGAAAACTGTATTCAGGGAGGATACCTGACCTTGCTTTTGAGAATGACAGAGTCATATCAGGGCCCAGTGGCCATCCTACCTTGTGAGGCATCTTGACCTTTCTAGTAACTAAGATGGTGAGCAAGTAATGCAGTAGGTGGCTCTCTTACAAACTTCCAGAAACTTTGGGAGACATCTTCAGTTTACAGAGGGACTAAATTTCTCTCCCAAAATGAGATTTAAGAGAGGATAACACAAGTGAGATTGCTTATCTTTAGACCAGGTAATATTTACTTAATAAACATTAAAAATGACTCATTAACCTCCCATTTACCTTTATTCAGAAAAATCTGGGGAGCTCAAGTTATGTGCTGGGCTGTATGCCAGGTGCTGGGAATACAAAGGTGCAGGCTAATTCCTGGAGATGCTTACCATCCAGGGCAAGAGACATCCCAGAAAAACTAGTAAGGGTATGATCCCTTGATATGCATCATAATAGGGGCCTATACAAGATGCTTTAGGTACACAAGGATCGAAAGGATTCAGTTTGACTGGGAGAATGAGGAAGGACTCAACAAGAGAGATCTTTTGAACTTGGCCTGGAGGAATGGGTAGGAGTTCATTAGACATCAAGAGAGTGGACAGGCAGTCTAGGCAGAGGGAATGGCATGTATGAAGGAATCGTATTTCTGGGAAACACAAGTCCTGTATGGCTGCACATGGGTCCAGGTGGAGGCATGGCACGGGATGGGATAAGGTGGATTAGATTGGCAGGGGCAGGTCTGAAGGATCTGAAATGCTATAAGGAGTTTGAGCTTTCCCCCTTAGCTCAGAAGAGCCAAGGAAGGCTTTTAAAGAGGGCAGGTGGTGAAACAATCAAATGCATTTGAAAATATGATGTTGTCTGGCAGCAGTGTTAAGGAGTGCTTTTCTACCAGTATAGCTGAGCCATCTCTACTATGTGCTACTCTTTTCCATGGGATGTGACAGGCTAAAGTTTAGGAGTGGGGTATATGGTTATGAAACAGAATAAAGTAATTGGCTCTATATGGATTGAATCCATACAACCTTGACCTTGGTAAAACTGATTTAACTGGTTATAAAGGTATATAATATATCCATATATGCCAGAGGACACAGCCTTTTCTTAAATGAGGTGAAATGTTCCATCTTACCTAAAACAGTGAGGGAAACCCCTCGATAAAGGGCCAGGAACCCTTCCTGTTGATAAATAGTAGAAAAGGCATGGAGGATCCCCTTGTAAGATGGTTCCAGCATGTTCTGCACAATCAACCGGGTTTTGATGAGGTCTGTAGGATATGTCACAATGGTGGAAACTATGCCTGCAAGACTCCCAGCCACAATGGAGCTCTGCTGGGAAATATGGCCCAAGTCATCTGTGAACAGCCCAACAAACCTGGGAGAAAATAGAGGAAATCCCAAAAGAATCAGGTATGGATTGTGCTTATGTGCTGTACATTACTTCTCGAAACATACTCCAGCATTTGTAAGTGCTTTATAAACTGGTAATTTCTGCTATTAGAATTATGAATAATGAATTTAAATCCTACTATATTTTTATGACGCTAGTTAGCAATAAAGAAAAGACACTTAAACTTTTTATTTATGTCTACTGTAAATTCTTCCCACTTCAAGTAGTGCCCCCTCCCTTTTTTTTGGTACTGGGGATTGAACTCAGGGGCACTCGACTCCTGAGCCACATCTCCAGCCTTATTTTGTGTTTTATGTAGGGACAAGGTCTCACTGAGTTGCTTACCACCTTGCTTTTGCTGAGGCTGGCTTTCAACTTGCTGCTGGGATTACATGTGTGCACCACAGAGCCTGGCCACAGTTTCCCCTTTTATCTGCATATCTGTTAAGTCTAGCTTGCTTGTGAGGTATAAACACACAGAAGGACTCAGCAAATACTAAATTGGAATGCACTCTTTCAGTCATGTTAAAACTTAAAAGGAATGCAATTTCTTGAAATGATGACTTTGAGCATTCCAGAAACTGAGTTTTAAAAATATAGGTTTAGTAATGTTAAAGTTTTGTAGGAGGTCATGGATTTGGATTGAGCATGTATACTGGGCCTAACAGACCCAACTGATATAGAGTTTAACCATAGTAACTGAGCTTCGGCTGGCTATAGAAGGTCCTACAGCTAGTTAGTTAAATTATGAGACTATAAATAATTAACTCATTAAGATGCAACCAACTTATCAGTTGATTGGCTACGCTGTAGCCAATTCACTTGTATTCTAGGCTTTCCTTCTGTTTTCCTATAAATGCTGTCTGATCACACTGTTGGTTGGAGTTTGCCAAGCCTGCTTGATTCTGAGAACAGCTTGATATTTGAATTTTGTATGTGTTTTGTTCAAATAAGCTCAACTGATTTTAACTGATCTAAGGAATTTCCCTTTTAACAATAATTATAAAAGATGCTCTGTCTCATTAGTTACCAGAAAAATGACAAAACAATGACAAGATACCACTTCTCACCAAGCAGATTGGCAAAGAACAAAAAAGTCTGATAACAGCCGGGCGTGGTGGCGCAAGTCTGTAATCCCAGCACTTAGGGAGGCTGAGACAGGAGAATCGCGAGTTCAAAGCCAGCCTCAGCAATGGTGAGGCGCTAAGCAACTCAGTGAGACCCTGTCTCTACATAAAACACAAAATAGGGCTGGGGATGTGGCTAGTGGTTGAGTGCCCCTGAGTTCAATCCCTGCTACCAAAAAAAAAATGTCTGATAATGCCAAGTGATGGTGGGAATGGGTGGAAATAAGTCTCACCCATTGCTGGGAGAAATAGAAATTTGGCCACCTTGCAGTACCTAGTGAAACTGGAGAAACATCTATCTTTTTTCCATTAATTACATTTGTAAGTGTACACTCTAGAGAAACCCTTGCAAGTATATGTATGAAGACAAATACTACAGTAGTGTTTGTAAATATGAAAAGCTCAAGCAAACTAAATGTCCATGGGTAAAGGGATGGATAAATTGTGGCACTGTCATAACCACGGATATTAAATAACCATTAAGATGAATGAGCTTGGAACTAGTTGTCAATATAGATAAATCATAAAAGCATAATGTTGAATGAAAAGAGCAAGCTGTAGAGTGATATATAGCATATGATAACCACCTTTTTAATTTAGAAACTCTTAAAGCAATGCCTTATATTATTTATGAATAAATATATATGAAGCTGTATAAAAATAGCCCTCTGGGGAGGGGGAGAGGGAATGGGACTGGGAATGAGAGTGAAAAAGATTTCAGCTTTTTGTGTTATGTCTTCTTACATCTAAAAAAGAAATGTGGCTGCCCAATGCAGTGACCCATACCTGTAGCCACTCAGGAGGATGAAGTGGGAGGATCATTTGAGGCCATTCAGTTTGAGTGTTTGCTAGACTATTCTTTTTATCTCTGCAGTTTTACAATTTAGTTAAAATGTATTGGGGTGGAGTTTTCCAAACACAAAACATAAAGCTTCTCTGTTACAATTCTTCTAAGCAGGGCATCCCCAGTCACAAGGGCCTACCCTGGTGGAAATCATTACAAGGGGACTTTTCACAGCATCCACTCTCTGGCCAGGAAGCAAAGGGATTTTACTCTTTGCTGATAAGAACAAAATACTAAAGGGCTTGAAGTTAGGAAAAATAATATTTTCTGCCAGAGAGTGGAAACAGGGAGGGAGATGGTGAGGGTTTGAAATGAAATATACGTGAACAGAGCTAGACTAAAATAAGTGTTTTATTTTTTTTAAAAAATGAGAGCATCCCCAGTACTTTGGCTTTCAAACCTCCAGTGAAGAGGATATTTCTTGCTCCTTCACCTGTCAGCAGGCCAGGGCCCTGTGTATGATGAGTGAGTGTTAAGGTGAAACCATCTTAAAAGGTTCTAGGCTAGCCCTTCTGCTCCTAGGAAACACTCATTGATTAAAAACATCTCCTTCAGGGGCTGGGATTGTGGCTCAGTGGTAGAGCGCTTGCCTCGCATGCGTGGGGCACTGGGTTCGATCCTCAGCACCACATAAAAATAAATCAATAAAGATATTGTGTCCACCTAGAACTAAAAAAAAAAATATTAAAAAAAAAAAAAAAAAAAAAAAAAAAAAAAAACATCTCCTTCAAGCTGTAGGAAAATCTTCATTTTGTTAACCTGCCTTCACTGTCAATTGAAACAATCCTTTGAGTAAACCAACTATTTTTTTGGTGGTGGGGGGAGTACTGAAATCAAACTCAGGGGTGCTTTACCAATAAATTACATCCCCAGTCCTTTTTATTCTGAGACAATCTCTCATAAGTTGCCCAGGCTGGCCTCAAATGTTCAATCCTCCTGCCTCAGGCTCCTGAGTAGCTGGGATTGCAGGTGTGTGCCACTGCACCCAACAAGTTAACCAACTAGTTTTATAGATGCATGTACTATGTGCGGTGGTGCATGCCTGTAATCCCAGCACTTTGGGAGGCTGAGACAGGAGAATTGCAAGTTCAAAGCCAGCCTCAGCAACAGCGAGGCGCTAAGCAACTCAGTGAGACCCTGTCTCTACATAAAACACAAAATAGGGCTGGGGATGTGGCTCAGTGGTCAAGTACCCCTGAGTTCAATCCCCAGTACCAAAAAAATAAATAAAACAAAACAAAACATGTAATTAAAGCTGGCATTTACCAATATACTATTTGCCACAGTCTTACTATCTGTATCTTTCCTCATTCCCCCCTCCTCTCTCCCTTGGCACTGCTGTCAAGTTGGAGGGGGAGGGGAGATAGAGGAAGTGGAAATGCTTGACTGTATGTTGGCAGCAGTGGGAACAACCTAGAATGTGGAGTATGAATTGCCAAATTCATTCTCATTGTCTTACCCTTATTCCTCATTCCACTTGGCTACTTCTAGGACACTAATTGATTACCCATTTGTTGAACATCCATAATGTGCCAGACACTGTGCTAGCTCTCAGCACAGATCATATAAGAGAGCTGAACAAGCCCGATAAGGAAATGACTGATGGGGCAACCAGTAGGAAATAGGCCCTTGGTATCTCAATGACGAACTAGGAATCAGAACCTTATCTTATATCAGTCTATTTCACGAAGTAGGGTCTTACTATTAAATATACAAAACTAAAAAGAAGAACCAAAGGTAACCCTTTCTTCTCAGACTCCTATCATCTCACATAGGGACAAGGAACACCAATCTCCCATTAGAATTGCTAAATCAAGATAGGCAACCCTGATAGGCCACCAATGACATTATCCTGGTTCGTACATCTTAAACGTTTGTCTGATTGACTGGGGATGCTGGGGTTCCTGTTTCTGTTCTTCCTCCCATCCCGACTCATACATACATGCACAGAAGCTTTTCCCCAGGAGGCTGGATAAGCCAGTAAACTGCAGTAACCCTTTTCTTTCAGCCAGCACAGACATCCCACACATCCTGGATACATATGATTAGAATGGCTAACACCTCAACCTGACACAGGCTAGCAGCAAATGTAGCCAAACACATACTCATGGAGTGGTTATTCAACAAGGAAATGGCATTGGTTCTAAACAATTTCAGAGCTACAGGGACTCAAACCAAAGTTTATATAGACAAACAGTTATAGAACAAAGTTGGGGGGAGGTGCTTCCATTTGATGTATTTGTAAGCCATACATTGTGTTATCTATCATTGGTTTATGACAGGAACCTAGCTACTGATAGACACTATCAAGTGGACTGTTTTCTTTAAAAAATATTTTTTAGTTGCCAATGGACCTTTATTTTATTTATTTATATGTGGTGCTGAGAATCGAACCCAGTGCCTCATGCATGCTAGGCAAGCGCTGTACCACTGAGCCACAGCCCAGCTCCTCAAGTGGACTCTTTTGATCTTGAATTTGAGTAAGCACATATTTCTACTGTGAAATGGTGGACAGAGCCCTGGAGTGGCTCCAGGAGCCAGAGGACCCAGTTTCATGTTCTAGCTCTGCCACTGTGTTTTGTACACGAGTGGTTTAACCACTGTGTTCCCTGAACATGCCAAATGTTTATGCTTTGTTCAAAACCATGAGCAGAAGCAGTACCATTATCCTATCCTAGCAGTACCACCTGTTTTACAACTTTGTGGTCAGGAAAAGAGCAGAAATTAATCAGTATAATGAATCAAGAATATCATCTTTAGGTAGGAAGAATGACATTGTGATTAATCAACCACTTTGCTTTCTGTCTATGTCTTGCCATTCATTGAAATACTTCCTTTTAGCTTCCAGAAAGAAAATAATCCTGCAGGAAGAAAGATATCAGCAAATCTAGCTCATGTAACCCTCTGTTCTCCCATGCATAGTTCTCTTCTATTGTCACCAGCCTATTTCAGGTGCCCTCAGTTGCCATGTGGACTAGAACAACAGCTTCCTAACTGGTCCTGCCACCCTAGCCTTCCTCCTTTCTAGTCATCCTACCATGCCACCATATGACAATCATTCTATGCAAACTGCTTTATTCACAACATTGCCCCCCTGCAAAAAATTTCCCACAGCTACCCTCACATACCAAGTCTAAATTCCTTAACCTGATCCTCCAAGATCACATCCCAACCTGCCTTTCCTGCTGCATTTCCAGTCATGCTGCATGCCTTCCTGCCTCTGGCCTTTGCTGACATCACCTGCAGTTTTCTCCCAGTCTTTACCTAGCAGACTCCCACTCTTTTTTTTAATATTTATTTTTTAGTTGTAGGCAGACAGAATATCTTTATTTTGTTTTTATGTGGTGCTGAGGATCAAACCCAGTGCCTCACGCGTGCTAGGCGAGCACGCTACCACTGCGCCATAACCCCAGCCCCAGACTCCTACTCTTTTATCCCAAGGCCAAACTCAAATCTTTTTCCTCCTCTGTGAGGTCTTCATGCCTTCTTTACTTCATCCCTTATGCAAAGTGCACATTTCTATAGCACTTTATCCACAACAATCATATGCTATTTCATATGTTATGGTAGAGACACCCTTACTAGTCTACTGGTCTTATTCTTCTATTACTCTGTAAGCTCTTGGGGGCATAGGGATCATGCCCCATCCAACCTTGCAGTGTCCCCAGCATCATGCACACAGTGAGTATTTCATGTACCCTAACTAAATTAATGTCAAATAAATTCAGAAAGAGAGAAGTGGCAAGACATAATACAAACAGTATGAGATCTGGAGTCAGAGAACTAGGTGGTAGCACTCAACTGTCACTGAGTCCAATTCTGCTTCTGTCAAATGGACATAATACTTCCTGTCTAAAGACCTTACAGGGGAGGAGGCAGGAGTTGTAGAAATGAAATGGTACACATACACACACACATACACACACACACAAAGTGGTTAGCAGAAAAGCCACAATACTTGAACTTGCCTTTTGAAATTTTGCTTCCAGCTCCCTGGTACACATTTCTACCCCACACAAAGGAAGATTTCCATATCACTTTGTGGAGAAAGGGTGTAGTGAGGAGAAATTCAATTATTAAAACCCAGAAGAGATTGTTTACAGACTGCAGGCAAATGTTGCTGAGGGCAAAGGGGGCTGTGGAGGGAAGACAGCCTTGACAGAAATGCCACACAATCCTACCCATGGTTCCCTCCCCAGAGAAAGCAAAGGCAATTCTCCTCCCAGGCAAAAACAAAATGAATGCCAGCTGACAGGACCCTGTGAAGGATTCTGTTTGACATGTCAGGTGAGCCTTCCAAGTAACAGCATCAAGGCAAAAATCCTTTGCTGTTAGTCACCACGGCTAAACTAAGTGGTCAAGGCTCACCAGCTCTTGGGACTACAGTGGTAAAGGCTTGCTAGCATGTGTGAAGCTCTGGGTTCGAGCCTCAGCACTGTAAACAAACAAACAAACAAACTCCACAAACAAATACAGACTTATCTGCTCTCTGGGCTATAGGCTGTTTGTCTAATTCAGAGCCAAGGCCAGTGCCCACTGAATAAGGAACACAAGCACTATTCTTCCAAATACAGAAACAGCTCTCCTTCCTAAAATGCCACTGCTCCCATTTCTTCTTTTAGGCTTCTTTTCCAGTTCCAAGGCAAACATTTCTAAGCACTGAGGAGGCTTGCCATCGCAGGAGAAGGTGTAAAAGCCTGAAGAACGAGGCCAGTGGGCAAAGGGGCGAGGTGAAGCATTAGGCACAAGGGACTCTTCACAACTCAGGAACAGGGAAGCTGCAGCCTCCATTGGGCTCTGAAGTCAAGTTTCCATTAGTCTGGGTTTGGGGCTAGGGCTGGGGGTGGGCAGGAATCTTTGGCCTTTTTTAGTTGAGGGACCAGTCCCTCCCACCTGGCTGAGATCTTTTTTCCTTGGGCATTGGCCACACAGACCCACTTACATACACACACCTTCAAGAGGGTCTCTCTCCTAAACCAGCCAAAGCAAAAATTTCCAATTTTTGAACTGATGGGAATGGTCAGGAGCCATCTTTGAAGATCTCTTCATTCCTTTACCCCAAATCTCCTTTTGCTCTATTCTACCTCCTCACCCCTTTCACCCCGGAAAAACTCCCTGGGTCTGGGCTGTGTGCCACAAAACTGCATCTTGCAGGGTAGGAATCCCAAAAGCAAGTGACAAACTCTGGGACTGGGCTTTGGGGGTCTCAGGTGTGGCCTTGTGGCCTGACTGCTCCGAGGAGCCCCCATGTGATGTGGAAGGGGGTAGGCCCCACTACAGGGCCTGACCTCAGGCAGTAAGGTGGCGGTGAGCCACCGCACCGGGCCCAGTCCCAGCCTCCCTGCCCCGCCCGCGCCAGCCCGGCTCTTACTTGCGGTAGGCGGCCAGCTGTACAGTGCTGCAGGGGAAGAGGCGCAGGCACGCCACCCCGTTCCCCTTCCACAGGGCCCGGGGACCCTCGGCCCGCCACACCCGGCGCCCTATGGCCCACAGTCCCCGGGCGTGACCTCGCGCGACGCCGACCTGGGCCAGCACGGTGGCGAGCTCCAGGGGCGCGGTGAGGCTGAGACTGAGCGTCCCCGCCACCCCCGCGCACAGTAGCCGCTGGCTGCCGGTCAGCCGGCCGTCCCGCCTCCACGTAGCCATCGAGCCCGGCCCGGACTGGCCCGGCCCGGCCCGGGAAAACGCGTGGCTCGGGTCTGAGGTTCGTGGGCCACTGGCCAAGGGGGCGGGCCCGGCCCCGCCTGGCGTGGGGCGGACCCGTGGGAGGAACGGAAACCGGTCAACGCCCGAGTCTGCCTCAGGGCTAGGGGTGGGGTCGAAGGCCAGCTGACCTGGGGCCCGAGGCCTCGAGGTTTGAATAGCGTGGAGGCTCTTCGGTGGGCAAGACTCAATTTTCGGTTGAGAACAGTCACTCTATTTTCTCAAGGCCTAGCCAGCTAGATTTTTTGTTTCTTAAGTGTTCAGAGATTCCTCTGCCCCTCTTCATGTTTGCCCTTTGCCCCATGCCTCCTGGCTCCCGTCTTCCCTCTGGCTCTTCCCTCTTTCTCCTTTTCCCTCCAAACCTTTTTTTTCCTGCCCAAAGAAAAAATCTGGAAGGTTATGCAGTGTAGAATGGACAAACCAGTAACAACCATGGCTGCTACCAATCAGACACTTGCCAAGTACTGGACATTACAAATATCATCTTAGTTAATCCTCAAAACAGCCCTTAGGTATGACCTCATTTGGAGAGGCTGTAGGTATGGTGTTAGAATTTGGACTCTGGATCCTGCCTTAGAATCTTGACTGCAATTTGCCAGCTGAGTGACCTTGGGGACGCAAGTCACTCAACCTCACTGTGCCTCAGTTGCTTCATCTGTGATGTGAAGATTTTTTCTCCCAGGGGTTGTTGTGAGGATTAAATGAACAATGACCAGGACAGGTAAGCAGTATAAATGTTAGTTATAGTAGTATTTTACAGAAGAGGAAACTAAGATCCAAAGACATTGATTTGCTAAAGGTCACAATACTACTAGAAGGCAGAGTCAGAATTCAAATCTTGATTGCTTTTCTGCCAACATCCACAAAGAGCTACACTACACATCCACTAATACTGTGGAGTGTAACTCCAGTAAGGACATTATCAGTGGTTCTGTTACTTATTAGGGCAATTAGAGACAAAGAAGGGCTAAGAGTGACCAGAGTCCAAGAAAGATTTTAATAAGTTTTAAAAAACTACTTTGGGGCTGGTGTTGTGGCTCAATGGTAGAGCGCTTGTCTAGCATGTGTGAGACACTGGGCTCGATTCTCAGCACTGCATATAAGTAAAATAAAGATCTATTGACAACTAAAAAAATATGTGTTTTCTAAAAAACTTCCACTTTTATTTTTGTGCCTTCTTTTTTAAACTGGGGATTGAACCCAGTAATACTCAACCATTGAGTTACAACCCCAGCCCATTTTTATTTCTTTTAAGATAGGATTTTGCTAAGTTGTTGAGGGCCTCTTTCCATAGCCAAGACTGACTTTAAATTGTGATCCTTCTGCCTCAGCCTCCCAAGTTGTTGGGATTACAAGTGTGTACCACTGTGCAGGGCTGGCTCCATGACTTTTTTTTTTTGCACTACTGGGGATTAACTTGGGCGCTCTACCACTGAGCTGTTCCCCCAGCCCTTTTTATTTTTTATTTAACTTGCCAAGACTGGTCTTGGGATCCTCTTGCCTCAGCCTCCCAAATTGCTAAGATTACAGGTGTGCACCACCATGCCCAGCTCTCACTTTTTTTAAAAAAAAAAAGTCATATCAATAATAATAATTACAAGGAACGGGGCAGTGAACAGTCTATTAGAGTGAGCAACATGCCCCAGGGACCAGTTGCTTTTAGGATTCTGTATTATTTTCTACATCAAGTAACACAGGATGATAAATGAATCTTTTCTAAGTGAGTGTGTGTGTGTGTGTATTTAAATTGACACATAGTAATTGTACATTTTCATAGGGTATGGTGTGATACTGGATACATGTATATAATGTATCAGTGTATTAGCATATCCATTGCCTCAGACATTTACAACAATTTATTGTATATTTCAAAATTACTAAAAGATAAGATTTTGAATATTTTTGAATATTTCTGACACAAAGAAATAAAGGCAGTTTTTCTAGAAGGCGCTACAGGGCTTTGATTGGGAGAACTTATTCTACTTACAGAATCCCTGCTCTGCTCTCAGCAATTGGGAAATGCTTATTTTTCATGTTTTGTAAATTATCCTGTGTTCCTGTAAGTTAATTTTTATGGATGTGAGAAGTTGGCAAAAGTAGGTTTATGACTGGAAGTCATAGGACAACAAATTTTAAGAGGGCTTGAGTTGGAATTTAGGACTGTGATAAGGAAATCTTCAGGCACTAGCCTGTTTAATGCATTCTGTTGTCAACAGGATTGAATCCTAAAGCCCTTGCAGGGAGCTTAGCCTGGGACTGGAACAGTTGATGCAATACCCTATTGTATGTATCGTATTGTATGTTTTAAGGCAATTTATGTGAGAGTTTCAGTTGTACCAGTCTTGGGAACTGAATACCCTTTTCTTTAGCATTGCGAGCACCCCACCTCCCTTCAGCACAAATAAGATGTTCAAGTGAGCCAGATGCAAGAAGGGCCATTTTAAGTCTTTATAGCTCAAGGCCAAGAAAGATAATGAGTTGATGATCTATTTTAATCTCAAAATATTTTAGTATATTTTCTCTGCAGATAACAAACAGTAAAATGAGTAATAGCAAAGTATGTATCTGATGCCTTCTGTGTTTTCATGATAATGTGCTAACAAGATGTGTTCACATTTGACTCAGCCAGTCTCATTCATTTGCTAAGCTTTGGGCACAATGTGTGCATTGATTTGTTTTTATGTGTGTGGTGCTGGGGATGGAACCCAGGGCCTTCTGCATGCTAGGCAAACACTCTGCCACTAAGGTATATCCCCAACCCTATATGTTGATCTTAAGCATAAATATATCCCTGAGAGTATGTAGAGTTTGTATTGTGACTTGTAGACTTAAACTAACCTTACTCCCTCTTTTTCTTTTTCTTTTTTCTTTTTTTTTTTGTGGTACTGGGGATTGAACTCAGGGGCACTCGACCACTGAGCCACATCCCCAGCCCTATTTTGTGTTTTATGTAGAGACAGGGTCTCTCTGAGTTGCTTAGTGCCTCGCCATTGCTGAGGCTGGCTTTGAACTCGCGATTCTCCTGTCTCAGCCTCCCTAAGTGCTGGGATTACAGGCTTGAGCCACCATGCCCGGCTACTCCCTCTTTTTCATACTTGTGGAAATGTCTTTGAAGAGCATCATTAAGATCTCCAACTTTGGGAAATATGTATGATATGAAGATTAGGTGCTATATTAAAAGTAAATGTATAACTAAAAAACAAGAGGAAATAGGCAGACAGTTAAAAAAAATCTTAGAAGTCTGATTGTAACAGGAGAAAGGTAGGTAGCTCATGCCAATCACCTTGTTCAGGCCTTGGGAGATGCTAACGGTTTGTTATTTCTCCAACTCTCATTTTTCTGTTTCTCTTCTAACTGAAAATTTTCGAAAAACACATTATCTTAGTTTAATTTGCTAATATTTCTTATAATCGATCTTGCAGCATTTATACTAATGCTGTTTGATCCCTGCTCTCCTAATTTTTCTTTTATTCAGTACTCTCATGGTATCTTGTAAATTACAAAAGTGGTACATATCTGTTGTACCAGGACAGTAGCCTAGCGTGCCTAGCGTGTGTGAGGCACTGGGTTCAATTCTCAGCACCACATATAAATAAATAAAATAAAGGTCCAGCAACAACTAAAAAATATTTTAAAAAAATAGAAAGTGGCATCCATGCTCTGAGATAATCACTATTAAGAGCTTTGTGTGTGTGTGCATGTTCTATAACTTTGTGCTCAAATCAATTTCAATTTATTGGGGGTAGTTTTCTTCTCCCTTCACTTCCCTCCCCTCCTTCTGTCTTTCCTCCCTCCCTCCCCATTCATCTTTCCTTCAAAATAAAAATGAGATAATTTCTCTGGAAGGATACAACAAACAAACAAAACCAACCCCCCAAACCTAATAATCAGATTATCTTTGGGGAAGGAAACCAGAACATATGTGAGCAGAGGTGGAAGGGGGATTGAGTTTTGACTTCACTTTTACCCCTCTTTTCTTTTTACCATGGACATGTATTATCAATTGAAAAATTCTTTCCTCTCTCAATTTTCTCTGAAGCATTCCCATCAGATGCAGTGTTTTCTGTGGTACTGCCTTGTCATTGGTGATGTGTTTTTACTTTTATCTTTTAAAGCAAACAGCTCTTGATTCTGAATGGAACAAAACACAATCTTCCTTCTCTTTACATGGTGACTGCATTCTTGGAAAATACCATGTACATAAACACTGTGCAAAACATGTTTTGTTTTTAACGGTAAAGCAGAATTAAGTTCTCAATACTGATAATTATAAACAGGTTTTCCACCTACGTGGTCTAGTGGGATCTTTGACAGCCATGCAGGATTGTCTTATGCATAGTTGTATGAATTGGAAAAGGTTGGCAGAACACAGTGTCTTCATTTTGTAGGGAATATATCAAATATTAAATGATTAGCCAAATTCATAAGATCAGTAGATTAATCAATTTTCAGATTACTATCAATCCTATCAGAAATTGGATATTTGCTATTTTAAGTTTCCTGCCACTTCTCTGGACTGATATTTGACAGAGACACTTGCTTTGCTTCCAAATCATCATTTTCACCATTTCTTTTATAACTATTTTGGCAAGTGTGTCAAGCAATGACTTCAGCAGCTCTGTATTTGCAGTTAAATATAATACTCTAAAATGTGGTTTCCACAGCTTTTGCACTTGGCCTGGTGTATTTAGCTTTTTGCAGTGCTTGAATGTCCTTTCATTTGGTTTCAACATTTTTGATGACATTAGAAGCAGGAAGATTTCACATCAAAACGTGGGAACCTTTACTCACTCACTCATTCACTCATTTATTCATTCCAAGGATGTTTATTGAATAGTTACCTGTGTCAGGAACTGTGCTAGAGATACATGTCACATCATGGAATTTAATTTACTCCTATCACCAGGCCGTGATAATCCAAATTTGTTATTTCTTTTGGTAGTCAACTGATACTTTTACTTTCTTTGTTGCTAATATTTTTCCAACACTAATAGATGGCCCTACCTCTGTAATACTTACCTGAAGACCTAGGAATAACTCATCACACATATTTAAATTGATACATAGTAATTGTACATATTTATGGGATATAGTGTGACATCTCAATACATGTATCAAACTGTATGATCAGATCAGTGGCATATCTATCACCTCACACATTTATCAGCTCTTGGTGATACAGTTACAATCCTCTCTACAAAAAAATCTACTAGGTATTTTGAAATACTCAATTAATTGTTGTCATAGTTATCCTCCTGTGTTGCAGAACATTCACACTTATTCCTGCTATCCAACTGCACACCATACCGTTAGCCATCCTCCTCGCATTTCCCTTTCTCTCTTACCCTTCTCAGACTCTAGCAATTACCATTCTACTCTCTACTTTAATGAGATCAATTTTTTAGCTTCCACATATGTGAGCACATGCAGTATTTTTCTTTCCATGTCTAAATAGAATGTTCTCCAGTTCCATCCATGTTGTTGCAAATGACAGAGATTTCATTCTTTTTATGGGTGAATAGTATTCCACTCTGTGTGTGTGTGTGTGTGTGTGTGTGTGTAATATTGTTTTTATCCATTCATCCATTGATGGACTCCTAGGCTGGTTCCATATCCTGGCTGTTGTGAATAGTGCTGCAATAAATATGCATGGACAGACAAACAAAACCCTTCCATCTGAATGCTCATAAGAATGAGTAAGTGAGTGAAAGGTTTACATGTCTTGATGTGAAACCTTCCTGCTTTAAACATTATCAACAACGTTGGAACTGAATGAAAGGACATTTAAGCCTTGCATAAGCATGATTAGGATTGACTTTGTATAGGCCTCATTTATGTTTGTATGACATGCTTCATCACTGTTCTACCACTGCAAGAGAAACAGTGTAATGTTTGCAAAAACTAGCTGCAACACACATGACTTGAAGGAGATTGTGAGGCTGGGGCATTACATGCTTCTTATTTGTCTGAATTATCTAGTTGCAAATTTTACTGAGGAACTGGCTGAAAACATTTTGATCATAATGAAGAGACTCTTGAAATGCTCGATTAAGTATCTTCTAAAGAATTCCCCCAAAGTGGATGGCAGCTACGAGTGGCTAATTGTGTCAATTTGGGTCCTCTAGGAAGCAGATGCTAACATGGAGTTAGGAATACATGATGCTGATTGAGGATAATGCTTGTGAAAGATAAAAGGGCAAGGGGGCAAGATCAGGCAGGGGAAGGCTTCAGATCATAATGCAGATCTGACACATGTGAAAGCTTGAGGGAAGAATTAGGCGGAATCTCCTTAGACTTTGAGGCAGATGTGACAAAGTCTTGGTCAACCTAATGGCAAGTTCTGGAGGAAAGACTGCCTGTCTTTCTGAATGGTGCATTTAGACTATTCAGATTTAATATGATTATTGATCGAGTCCCATGTTGGCTGGAAATGGCCAGGCTTTAACACTGCCACCCTGCTTAGTCATCAACCTCGCACAGGCTGAGGCCTGTGCTGACTGATTGCACTCCTCACAAACATATGGCAGATTATTTCTTGAAGAGGGAGCTGAGCTGCACACTTCCATGCCTGTCATGATCCACTCTCTGTGATGTGTAGATTAACTCCTCCAGATACATGCAGGGTCCCTGTGGACCCCTTTTATGAAGGAAAACTCAGAATAGAGGATTAATAGGAAGAACTATAGCTCATCTTGCTGCAGGTGTCTCAGGGCTGCCCCTGGTTCTCATCTTGTCCCTTCTCCACTACCCATTCTATCTCCATATTGATTTTCTGCCTGCTTGATCTATTAACTACTGACAGAGAGGTGTTGAAATCTCCAACGTAATAGTGGATGTATCTATTTCTCCTTTCTGTCCCATCAGTTTTTGTTTCATTTATTTTGATGCTTCGTTGTTAAGTGCATACACATTTAAGATTGTATTGTCTTGAGAACTGACCCTGTATTCATTACATAATGCCCTGCTTTATTCTTCTTTTTAGTTATAGATGGACATAATACCTTAATTTAATTTATTATATTTGGTGCTGAGAATTGAACCTAGTGCCTTACATGTGCTAGGCAAGCACTCTACCACTGAGCCACAACCCCAGCCCTATTCTTGATGATATTCTTCATTCTGAAGTCTACTTTTCCCTGATTGAAATACAGTTACTCCAGCTTTCTTTTGATTAGTATTTTCTTTGTATATTTGTGGTTATCCTTTTACTTTTTTTTTTTTTTTTTTTTTTTTTTTAATATTTTTTAGATGTTGACAGACCTTTATTTTATTCATTTATTTACATGTGGTGCTGAGAATCGAACCCAGTGCCTCACACATGCTAGGCAAGCGCTCTATCACTGAGCCACAACCCCAGCCCCTATCCTTTTACTTTTTACCTACCTATTTCTTTATATTTAAAGTGGGTTTCTTGTAGACAATATATAGTTGGGCCATATGTTTTATAATCCCCTCTGACAAACTCTGTCTTTTAATTGGTGCATTAAGACTATTTGGATTTCATATGATTATTGATAGAGTTAGGCTAATATCTACCATATTTGTAACTGTTTTCTCTCTGATGCTATCTTAGTTGTTTTTTTTTAAATATTTATTTTTTAGTTGTAGGTGGACAGAATATCTTTATTTTATTTTTATGTGGTGCTGAGGATCGAACCCAGTGCCTCCCGCGTGCTAGGCGAGCACGCTACCACTGCGCCATAACCCCAGCCCCTCTTAGTTGTTTTTTGTTGCTATAACTAAATACTTAAGACTGGGTGATAATGAGAAGAAGTTTATTGTGGTTTGTGATTTTGGAGGCTGAAAAGTCCAAACTTGGGCAGACACATCTGGTGAGGACCTCATGCTGCATCATAACATGGTGGAAGGCATCATGGTGGGAACTGTGTGTGAGAGGACTGAGTGGCACTTTTGGAAGAGGCCAAACACATGGGGTGGTCTCACACTGACCTGCTATCATGGTAACTAATCCAGTCCTGTGAACCCTAATCCACTCTGGATAGAGGGCATTAATTTTTTGTGAGAGTAGTACCCTCATGACTTAATTAACTCTCACTAGTTCCTACCTCTTAAAGGTCCCACCACCACTCAGTACCATTACATTGGGGACCAAGCCTCCAGCATATGAATATTTGGGACATAAACCATATCCAAACTGAAACAGTTACCTTTGTTCTTCTCCATTCTCTTTTTCTGCCTTCCCAAGTTTTAATTGAGATCTTTATATGATTCCATTTTATCTCCTTTTTTCATATTGGGGATTGAATCCAGGGGTGCTTTACCACTGAACTACATCCCCAGCTCTTTTTATTTTTTTTAAATTTTGAGATAGAGTCTCACTAAGTTGCTGAGGTTGGCCTCCAACTTGCAATCCTCCTGCCTCCGCCTGGGATTATAGGCATGCACCATTGAGTGGCTGGGATTATAGGCATGCACCATTGAGCCAGGCCCATTTTATCTCCTCTATAATGGTTGCTCTAGAGTTTATAATATACATTTTTGACTAATCTAACTTTACCTTCAACTAACACTATATTACACTTCAACTAACACTAGTGTAGTATGGATACTTTATCACAGAATATTTTTAATTCTTTACCTCCCGTTCCTCTGGCATCTAAAGTGCTCTGGTGGCAGCTATAATTCATAGTTTGGTGGCACTCCTGCTATGCTCCTGGGGGGGGAAGTATCTATTACACACCAGAGCTGTGATTGTGGAGAATGAAGGCACGACTCCTTCCTACTAGTAGGTTATTGGGAATGATGATACTCCTGCTTCTGCTGCTTAGTCCCTGCACCCATGTACTGTAGTTTTCCTCTTGCAGAGATGGTGCCATATAGAGCTCTCTGATTTGGTGTTTGCACTGCACCCTGGATGATGATACCATATCTTTGTAGAGTATACTTCTTAGCTGGTGCTCCAGGTGTACCTTCAGCAGGTTATTTCATTGCTCTTTTGGGCCAGCTACTTATGAATCTGACATGCCCAGGAGAATCCCATGGTCATGGGCACAGTCCCAAACTCATTACTATGAAATAAGTTCCTTAGTCAGATTCCATGCTGTGTTGGATTTCATTGTGTGGAGCAGGCACTTCTTAAGTCCCCTAAGGTACTGGATGAGGTTTTGGGGCAGGAAAGGCAAAACCATACCCAGAACAAATGTCCATTCCTGTGAGAATTGCTGGCCTTTCTAGGATGGAAGAAACTCCATCATTTCCATTGCTGGTTACAAGCCCAACCCTGTGATTGCCCCTCCCACTGTCTGTCCTGACCTGCAGAAGAGTCACACTGAGCTTAGTAATGCTGGTGCCCTTCTCACCAGCACATTCCTCATGGCCTGAGTAAACTGTACATTCTCTGAGCCCTTATGTGCAACATGATCACCAGGTGGATCTTCTGACCTCATATGTCCACTCCCATACACCCAACTCCCTAAGCCTTTTACTTCATTTCTTCACCATCTATTGCGGCAATTCAAGCACTGCTGCCTGACTTAGTGTGGACAAACATGTCTTCCAAGCTTCTAGGATCCATGCTAGCAGTGTGTTTGCACGGGGGTCCTTGCCAGTGAGTTGTGTTCTTTATCCCTGGAGGGTCTTCTTATATATTGATAAACTATCTATCATCCAAATTTGATTTCTTTTTTTTTTTTTTTTTTTGGTACTGGGGATTGAACTCAGGGGCACTTGACCACTGAGCCACATCCCCAGCCCTATTTTGTGTTTTATGTAGAGACAGGGTCTCACTGAGTTGCTTAGTGCCTCGCTGTTGCTGAGGCTGGCTTTGAACTCGCGATTCTCCTGTCTCAGCCTCCCAAAGTGCTGGGATTACAAGCATGAGCCACCACACCCGGCTCCAAATTTGTATTCTACCTCCTTACTTATTACCCAGAACCCTTGCTATAGAGAGACTTTGAGTCTTTCAATTTCAATCTCCAGTAGCTCTCTAAATGTCTCTTCTTGGTGTAGAGTCACTCAGGTAAATGGTCATGGCTCCCCTCAGGGAAGGAATAGTACTATTATTATGGCATCTATTTACTATGATGATACAGGCCTCTTCTTGGGGACCTAGTCACCTCTTCAGTCAATGGGTTCTGAGTCAAAAAACAGCTCAGATCTAGGAACTGGGCAAGGGACCATGTCTATCCTTGGCCTCTTGTTCCATCTATTGCTACTTTTTTTTTTAGTTGTAGGTGGACACAATATCTTTATTTTTATTTTTATGTGGTGCTGAGGATCGAACCCAGTGCCTCACGCATGCTAGACAAGCACTGTACCACTGAGCCACACCCCAGCCCCCTATTGCTACTTTTAAAAAACTAAAAAGTTAGATAATATCCTTGTTGGAAAAAATCCACATATTTTGTCTCTAGGAACACCGCGCTCTATTAATCATCTTGACTCCTTGAGGGTCAAGCCACCTTGGCTACCCCTGTGACAGCTGGTCATTATGGTAACTGTGGCCTCCTGGCTTTGAGCAGTTAAACACAGCCACCTGGTCCTTATTATTTGGATCTCTGTTAACAAGCCCAGCTCTTGTGACTGCCTCTCCTGCTAGTCACCTTGTCTTGCAGAGAAGAACTACTGGAATTTCTTGGTGATGCTGGTGTTTCTCTAATGCAACATTAGTGTCTACTGGGTCTCCTGGCCTCTGGGTAATAGATCCACTCTAGCGTGCTCATCTCTCTGAGCCTTTTAGTTCTATATATCACCTGCTATGGTAATTCAGGCATTTCACTTTCCCTTGGTGTGGGCTATTACTTTCCTCATACCTCTAGCAGCTACCCAAATAGAAAGTTTGCACCAATCACTAGGGTCCTTGCCAGGTTAAGTTCTGTATTCCAAGACAGTGCTCCCAAATCAATAAACTTCCTCTTTTCTAGTCTTATATTCTGGCCCCATTGATCAAACACCCTGAAAATCCAATCCATGGGCCCTCTCTCTGGCTTTCACACTTAGTTTTCAATTGTTAACTGCCCTTAGCGGTTCAATTATCCTTCCATACAGGGTCGATGTATCTTAATAACAGCCAGTCAATTTCACTGCCTTGAATGCAAAGTTATCCATCTCTGCTTTCCATTGCACCTGCCAGGGCCTTTTCTTTAACCAGAACATCCTTCCAAATCACTACTAGTGAAAGTTTTTGTAATTGGGCCACCATATTGTATTAGGGACTGTTGCCAGTATACCACCTGTGATGAAGTCATCATTTCAGTGAGTGATTCAGTATCAATGTTTCACCTTACCCTTGCTTTCTCAGATCAATCCTGGAACCTATTGTATCAGTTCAGGTCTTCTGGGATGCAAACACTGTGAGAGTGCAGGATTGGGCAGGAGATGCCTCAGATTGTGATTATAGACCTGTCATTTATGAACAGACAGGGAAGAGGCAGAATAATTGGGAAGGGAGAGTCTCACACTACAAGGCAATCTGGCAAAATCTAATATCTAAATGTCAAAATGCCCAGGACTCAGTCCTTGGCCCTCTTCTCTTCTTTAGCTACACTTACTCCCTTGCTAATCCTTTCCAGTTTGATGGATTTAATTTTGCCCTATACTGACAACTTCCAAATTTATATGTCCAGCCCAGACCTTTCCCCTGAGTTCCCAACTGATACATTTAATTTCCCGCTTGAAGATTTACTAGATTCCAAACATGTCAAAAATGAACACTTGCTTCCAACCTAGACCCATTTCATTCTTCCTAGAGTCTTTCTCATCTCAATAAGTAGCTATCACTATTCACTCAGTTTTCAAGTTACTTGTCATTGAATATATGCCATGCACATCTCATGCATTGACAAGTTCTGATATCCCTTCTGTTCTTCAACCACACCTAAGTATTTCTACTTCAAGATCTGTGCACATGCAGCTCCGTATGGCTAAAATGATCTTCCTATGTCTTCACATGGGAATCCTTTTCTTTCTTCCACTTACAGCTTATTGTTCTTCCAGAACAATATGAACATTCTCTGATACTCTCTCATAGAATAGTACATTCATCAATGTCACTTAAAAGTTTGTCTATTTTATGTTTGTCTCCCTCACTAGCATGTGAGCTTTTTAAGGGGCTCATCTGTTTTGTTCTCTCCTATATCCCGGGAAGTGCCATATAGTAAGAGTTCAACAATATTGATTCAATGAAGAAATAAGCATATTTATAATAATACCTTGTCTTTTATCATTGAACAGAAGCATTATTTTTTTGGCACCAGGGATTGAACTCAGGGGCACTCTACCACTGAACCACATCTCCAGCCCTATTTTGTGTTTTATGTAGAGACAGGGTCTCACTGAGTTGCTTAGCGCCTCACCATTGCTGAGGCTGGCTTTGAACTTGCGATTCTCCTGTCTCAGCCTCCCTAAGTGCTGAGATTTCAGGTGTGCACCACTGTGCCCAGCTTTAACAGAAGCATTTTAAAAACTGCACTTTAGGGAAGTAAAGAAGTACACTTAAGAACATTTGATTCTGATAATATGGCAGACAAGAGCAATGCGTAATTAACAAATTAATGCTACCTTAGTTTCCTAGGGCTGTTGTAACCTGTTATCACAAAGTGGGTACACAGATTTCTTGTCTAAATTCTGGGGCCTCGAAGTGTAAAATTGAGGTGTCAGCAGAATAGATTTCCTCTGACGGCTATGAGGAAGAATATTTTCAAGATTATTTTCTTTCTTCTGGTGGTTTGCTGCCAATTTTTGGTGTTCCTTGGCTTATAGCTGTATTATTTCCAATTTTTGCTGTCATCTTCACATGGCCACCTCTCCATGTGTCCATCTCTGTATCCAAATATCCTCCTTTTATAAGGGCACCAGTCATACTGGATTAGAGCTCACCCTAATGATCTCATTTTAATTTGATTACCTTTGTAAGGACCCTGTTCCCAAATAAGGCCACATTCTGAGATATTGGTAGTTAGGACGTCAACATATTTTCTTTGGGGGGGATATAATTCAACCTATAACACCGACCATTTTGAGGTGGGGGATAAAAACATTAGAATGTATATTTATATTTTTTAAACCCAAGAGTAAGATATTAATATTTAATATATGGATTGATGTCATGGACATACTTATTTAGTCATATGTCTGACTGTTGGTGTTGAAAACAGGTTAGGGAGTTGCACAACATGGAGGGTTTGGTTATAGTGCCATACTGACTTTTGGTATGTTGCAATATTCTGGTGTTTGCTGTGCCAGGTATAGTGAACTTATGGATAACATGATTACCTTTTAACTAACTCAAACCTTACAGAATGTTAAAGTGAATTTTAGCTGGATGGAGTGGTGCTTGCTTGTAATCCCAGTGACTCAGGGGGCTGAGGCAGGAGGATCTCGAGTTCAAAGCCAGTCTCAGCAACTTAACTCAGCCCTAAGCAACTTAGTGAGACCCTGTCTCAAAACTAACTAACTAACTAAATAAATAAATAAAAAGGGATGGGGATGTGATTCCGTGGTTAAGCAACGCTGGCTTCAATCCTCAGCACCAAAACAAACAAACAAATAAAACAAAACAAACAAATAAATAAAATAAAAATATTCCTGTAAAAACAAATACTCCTCTGTTCAGCCTCCCCCCAAACCCAGCCATGGATTAGAAATAACAAGAACTTTAAAAGTAGAATATTAAGAAATGTTAAAAACATCTACAAAACTACAAGAACACACAGACATAATCAACACCAACTTACATGTGAATATTGTCTGACTGTTTTCTAAATGCTTTTACATTTATTATATCATTTGATCCACACAGTAAATCATATAAAGTCAGTGAAAAATGTAATACTAAGACTGCAAGCACAAATAAATAGAAAATAAAGAAAGAAAAAATAGGGTAAATGGAAAGCTAGCAAGGACAAATATGAACAGATGAAATTTATAGATGAAATAACATATATTACAGATTGTATTTTTAAAATTTCAGCTATATAGTGTTTATAGAGATATCCCTAAAATATAAGGATACAAAGTATGAAAGTGAAATGATAGAAAAAATATGCTCAGGAAACAACCAAAAGAAAACTTGTGCCACTATATTAATATCAGACAAAATTGACTTTAAGGAAGAAACCATTATTAGAATAATTTTAAAGCCACATGCACTTAAGTATTTAAATACCACAAGAGTCAAAGAAGAAATCATACTGAAAACTAGAAAATATTTATAAATGAATGACAATGAAAATACCAAATATCAAAGCTTGTGAGGGTGCAACTAAGGAGGTAATTGGAAGAAAATTTGGTTTTAAAGTCTTAGATAAGGTGAAAGACTAAAATTTAACTAAAATAGTTTGAGATGCAACAAGAAAGTGGAGGGAAAAACTTTTTAAAGTATGACTAGAAATTGTTGAAATAGATCACAAAACAAAACAGCAACCTGGGAATAAACATAACCAAGGAGGTGAAAGACCTCTACATTGAAAACTATAGAACATTAAAAAAGAAACTGGGGCTGGGATTGTAGCTTAGTGGTAGAGCACTTGCCTTGCATGCGTGAGGCACTGGGTTCGATCCTCAGCACCACATAAAAATAAATAAAGATATTGTGTCCATCTACAACTAAAAAAAAAAAAAGAAACTGAAGAAGCCCTTAGAAGATGGAAAGAGGTTTCATATTCTTGGATAGTCAGAATTAATATTATCAAAATGGCCATACTACCAAAAGCAATTTACAGATTCAGTGCAATTCCCATCAAAATACCAATGACATTCTTCACAGAACTAGGGAAAACAGCGCTAAAATTCATTTGGAAGAATAAAAGACTCAGAATAGCCAAAGCAATTCTGAGCAAGAAGAGTGATGCTAGAAGCATCACAATACTTGATCTCAAATTATACTACAGAAAAAATAGCATGGTATCGGCATCAAAACAGATGTGAAAGCCGGGCATGGTGGTGCACACCTGTAATCCCAGCCCTTTGAGAGGCTGAGACTGGAGAATCGCGAGTTCAAAGCCAGCCTCAGCAACGGCGAGGCACTAAGCAACTCAGTGAGACCCTGTCTCCACATAAAACACAAAAGAGGGCTGGAGATGTGGCTCAATGGCCCCTGAGTTCAATCCCCATTACCCAAAACAACAACAACTAAAACAGACAATAATCAATGAAACAGAAGACACAGAGACATACTTACAGCCATCTGATACTTGACAAAGGTGCAATACATGTTAGAGAAAAGATAGCATTTTTAATAAATGGTTCTAGGAGAACTAGTTATCCATGTATAGAATGAAATTAGATCCCTATATCTCACTCTGAACAAAAGTAAACTCGAGTGGATCAAAGACCTAGGAATTAGACCAGAAATGTTGCAACTGCTAGAAGAAAACATAGATTTAACACTCCAACATATTGGCACAGGCACTGACTTCCTTAACAAGACTGCTAAAGCTCAAGAAATCAAACCAACAATCAATGCATGGGATGGCGTCAAATTAAAAAGCTTCTAGCCAGGCGCGGTGGCGCAAGCCTGTAATCCCAGCACTTAGGGAGGCTGAGACAGGAGAATCGTGAGTTCAAATCCAGCCTCAGCAAGGACGAGGTGCTAAGCAACTCAGTGAGACCCTGTCTCTACATAAAACACAAAATAGGGCTGGGGATGTGGCTCAGTGGTCGAGTGCCCCTGAGTTCAATACTCAGTACCAAAAAAAAAAAAAAGCTTCTATGCAGCAAAAGAAACAAGAGCATGAAGAGAGAGCCTACAGAATGGGAGAAAATCTTTGGCAGCTATTCCTCTGGCAGAGGATCAATATCCAGAACACATAAAGAACTCAAAAAAACTTAACACCAAAAAAATCAATAAATGGGCAATAGAACTACACAGACATTTCTCAAAAGAAGAAATATGAATGGCCAACAAATATATGAAAAAAACATTCAATATCCCTAGCAATCAGTGAAATGCATTATTTCTTCATTTATTCTTTAACACAATTCACAAAGGGAACCACCTGGTCTTGAAGACCTTTTGCATGTCAGAGTTATGCCAATTACAAACTCAATTTGTCTAATAAATTTAAAGCTATTAAAAATTACACTGAGATTTCATCTCACTGCATTTAGAATGACAATCATCAAGAATACAAATAAGCTGGTCAGTGGTGCACACCTGTACTCCCAGCATTTTGGGCCTCATTTTGACATAAACATACATGAATGGAATATAATTTGCTTCATTTCAGTACCCAATACTTCCTCTTTCCCATTCCTCCTTCCTCCCCCTGTTTCCCTTCCTCTTCTCTACTGGTCTTCTTTTTATTTATTTATAGTTAGGCAGGAGGATTTTGAGTTCAAAGCCAACCTCAGCAACTTAGTGGGGCCCTAAACAACTTAGTGATATCCTGTCTCAAAATAAAAAATGAAAAGGGCTGGGGATGTGTTTCAGTGGTTGAGTGCCCCTGGGTTCAATCTCCAGTACAAAAAAAAAAATACAAAAAAAAATTCTGGTGAAGATGTGGGTAAAAAGATAAAATACATTATTTGTGGGACTGCAAATTAGTACAACCACTTTGGAAAGCAGTATGGAGATTCCTCAATAGACTAGGAATGGGACCACCATACAACCCAACTATTCCACTGCTTGGTATTTATCCTAAAGAACTAAAACCAGCATATTACAGTGATACAGGAACATCAGTGTTTATGGCAGCATAGTTCACAAGAGTTAAGTTATGGAACCAGCCCAAGTGCATGTCAACAGATGGAATGGATAAAGAAAATGTGGTATGGCACATGGAACAAAATTATGGCATTTGTGCGTAAATGGATGGAACTGAAGGAGAACATCATGCTAAGTGAAATAAGCCAGGCTCCGAAAGTCAAGGAGTCTTATTATTTTCTATAATATGCAGAAGCTAGATAAAAGTATAGGAAAAAGTGGGGATCCCATGAAAATAGAAGGGAGATCAGTGAAGTAGAGAAAGGAGTAGAGGGGGATAGAGGGACAGGAAAAGGGAGGAACAGAGTAACAGTGGAACGAAATCGACCAAGTTGTGCTATGTACATATGTGAATGTACCATAGTGAATTTCATCTTTATGTATATCTATAAAGCACCAATTTAAAAAGCTATAAATAAATAGAAGGAAGACCAGTAGAGTAAAGGCGAGTGGGGTGGAGGAGGGGAGGGAAAGAGGAAGTACTGGGGATTGTAACGGAGCAAATTGTATTCCATGCATGTATGATTATGTCAAAATGAGATCCCACTGCCATGAATAATTATAATGCACTAATAAAAACATTAAAAAAGAAATGATTGAAATAGAATACTAAGTCAGATCAAGAGGATCAACAAACTAGAACACTAGTTTTTATATGAATATAAAGTTGACAAATGTGGGCTGGGCTTGTGGCTCAGTGGCAGAGCGCTTGCCCCACATATGAGGCACTGGGTTTGATCTTCAGAACCACATAAAAATAAGTAAACAAAACAAAGATATTGTGTCCATCTATAACTAAAAAACAAAAAATATATTAAAAAGAATGATTAAAAAAAAGTTGGCAAGCCAGGCACAGTGGCTCACGCCTGTAATCCCAGTACTTTGAGAGGCTGAGACTGGAGAATCGCGAGTTCAAAGCCAGCCTCAGCAATGGCGAGGTGCTAAGCAACTCAGTGAGACCCTGTCTCTACATAAAACACAAAATAGGGCTGGGGATGTGGCTCAGTGGTCGAGTGCCCCTGAGTTCAATCTCCAGTACCAAAAAAAAAAGTTGACGAATGTATATGGTAGATATGCCAGATGAGGTTTGATCTCATATAGTTAATTGTTATGTTAATAGGCTTTTATTATTATTAAAGTTTATATTTCTTCTCATGTAATTTATTCTTTATAAAAAGTTTATTGTTTAAGTAGAAAAATAAAGGTGGTTTAATCTTTGCAAATCCATCTCATAGATGCATTCACAAACAAAAAATAAAATGAAGGCTGGGATTGTAGCTCAGTGGTAGAGCCCTTGCCTCACATGCGTGAGGCACTTGGTTCAATCCTCAGCACCACATAAAAATAAATAAATAAAGATATTGTGTCCATCTACAACTAAAAAAATGTTAAAAAAAAATAAAATGAAACCCTAAAAGATGAATGAAACAGATCATGCTGTTAGATGAAAAGGAAAGAGGAAAAAAAGGCATGAATAAAAACTATGAATGAAAATAGATGTAAAATTAATGTAATGTAAAATTAATTATTTTATTATAATATACTAGATAGAATATTGAAATAATAAGAGAATTTTATGAATACATTTAGGTCAATAAATTTGAAAAGTTAAATGGATAATTTAATATAAACTATATCTTAACAAAATTCACTCAGGACAAAATGGGAAAACTAAGCAGATTTGTGATTATTGACAAAATTAAAGCCGTGGCTAAAATCTATCAAACAACAAACCAAGAAAGAAACAACCTACCATTCACCCCTTAGAGGATTAGTTGTATAGTTGAGTTCTATCAAACATTCAAGGAATATACTATCGGTTACATTAAATCTCCTCCCAATTAATTTTATAAGGCTAGCATAACTTTGATGCCAAACCAGGTAAGAATATTATGGAAAAAGAAAATTACAGGTTAACTTCAGTTAAGAACATACATGCGGGCTGGGGTTATGGCGCAGTGGTAGCGTGCTCGCCTAGCACGCAGGAGGCACTGGGTTCGATCCTCGGCACCACATAAAAAAAAAATAAAATAAAGATATTCTGTCACCTACAATTAAAAAATCAATATTTAAAAAAAAAAAAAAAAAAAAAAAAAAAAAAAGAACATACATGCAAAAATACAAAACAATACACTAGCAATTAGAATGAATACATTATGACCAACTTGGGTTTATCTCAGTAATAAAAGTGATTTAATACCAGAAAAATTATACATTCACCACAATAATAGAAAAAAAGGAGCAAAACTACCACTCTTTTTCAACCTTGTACTGTAGGCTCCAATCAGTGAAGTATGAAAACTTTTAAAAAGTAAGGATCAAAAAAGAAAAAACAAACCTTAATATTTGTAGATGACACAATTGTACACATAGAAAATACAAGAGAATATGCCGGGTGCATATATTTCTATAATCCCAGCTGATTAGGAAGCTAAGACAGGAGGATCACAATTTCAAGGCCAGCCTCCACAATTTATCGAGGCCATAAGCAACTTAGTGATACTCTGTTTCAAAATCAAAAAAAAAAAAAGGGGCTGGGGATGTGGCTCAGTGGTTAAGCACCCCTGGGTTCAATCCCTGGTACCAACCCCCCCCAAAAAAAACCCACAAAAACAAAAACCAAAAACACCAAAAAGTTTTTAAAAAACAAGAGAATAAACAAAGTATTGAGACAAGAAAAAAGACACCCAGGAATAAATCTAACAAAAGATACACAAGACCTGTATGCAAGAAAATATAAATGTTTACTGCATGATATTAAAGAAAAACTAAGTTATTGTATGGAGAAAAGTTTTTCATATATAGGAAGACTTATTAATATAATGATTTCAATGCTCCCTAAATTAATTTTGAGATTTATACAATTCCAATTAATATTCCAGTAGCACCAAAGGTAGCCAAGACAATATGAAAGTAACACAATATACCCTACCAGATGTCAATACTTCCTATAAGCCATAGTAATTAAGAGTGTAGATAGAAGATTAGACCAGTGAAATATAATATAGAGAATCTAGAAACAGACCAACAAATAAATGGAAACCTGATACATGAACACTATGGAAATGAATAATTTAATAAGTGTCAGTGGAACCATTGGCTATCCACATGGAAAAAATAACATTTATCTCAATCTCACACTATGTAAAAAAACAAACTCAAAGTGATTTTATAACCTCAATATGTGACTAGTACTTTAAAACTTTTGGAAGCTAACATAAGCAGATATCTTTATGACCTTGTGGTAAGGAAGGATTTCATAAACAAAATATGTATCGATAAACTATAAAGCAAAACCATTATATATTTTACTACATTAAATTTGTGCCGAAGAAAATAAATCACAAATAAAATGAAAAAAAAGAGCCACTGACTAGGAAAGGATATTTACAACAGGATTATACCTAGTTTAGACCCTTGACATGTCATCTTTCTCTGCCTAGAATAATCTATGTCCAAAAATACATTTTGCTTTCTCCTTCCATTAATTAATGGCTCTGTTTAAATGTCACCTTCTCAGAGATGCCTTCTTTGACCAACCTGTTGGAAATACTACCATACATCTTCTTCCTCTGCTTTATCCTCATAACTCTTATCACTACCTGACCTTCTCTATTTGGTGTCTGATTTATTGCCTGTCTCCCCACTAGAATTCATGCTCATTAAGAGCAGGGACTTTGGTTTTTCTGGCTGCCATATACTTCAGTCCTCAATCAATGTCTGGCCCATACTAGAGTAATATTTGTTGAGTAGTATGTGGTATGGACCAGACATTGATAATTATCAAGTGAATAAATAAATGAATATACATGAAAAGGGATTAGTATTCAGAATATGTAAAGAGGTACAGGTCAATTAAAAGCTGATAAATGACTCAAGAGGAAGATTGTGAAGGGCTGTGCGTAGGCTGTTCATAAAAGAGGAAACCTGAAGGGACAACAAAAATAAGGAAAGATATTTAATATAATTTGTAATCAGGAAAATGCAAAATTAAACAATAATGAAACTACTGCTTCATAACCAAGTCACTGGCAGAAATTAAAAGCCTGATAATGCTAGTTGTTGGTAAGGACTGTTATTTCACTGTTAGTTATAGAACAAATTGGGACAGCATCTTGGAGAAGAATTTGGTAGCATCTAATAAAGATGAACATAAACATACCCTCTTTCTATTTCCAGGCAAATATGCTAGAGTTATTTTTCTTATTTGAGTCAAGGGATTACATAAGCATGTTTAAAGCAGTATTGTTTGTAGTAACAAATGACTGCACTGTAACTCAAATGTATATCACCAGTAGAATAGAAAAATAAGACCTAATAGATTCATATGATGGAATGCTATACAGCAGTAAAAATGAACAAATTATAAGTATGCGTATTGATATAGATGAATTTCATTAAGACATTGGGGAAAAGAACCAAATTAAAGAATACACTGTATAACTCTATTTATGTAAAGTTTTAAAACACAGCAAAGAGCCATTTATTGTTAATGCTAGATGGATATGTGGTAAAAGGATAGTGGTTACCTCTGGAGTGGGAGGGAGTGGTATGGGATCAGAGGAGCCTGTATCAGGAGGCTTCAACTATATGTTCCTTATTACTTCAAAAGAAGCAAATATGTTAGGATTTTTAACAAAAATGAGCACTAATAACATCATGGCATGAATTATTTTATTATTCTCTTAGGGTGTGCATGGAACAATTCATTTGAAAAAGTACCATGAGTTTAGTATCATCGATTTGTGTGTGTTTATATTAAAGATGTGGACTGTCCTCCCCAAATCGCATGTGTTAGGCAATGCCTCAGTGTTCAGAGGTGAACTAATTACACCATGGGGGCTGTAATCCTATTGGTGGATTAATCCATTTGATGGATTAATAATTTGAATGGACTGCTGGATGGTGACTGTAGGCAGGTAGGGCATGCTGGAGGAAGTAGATCACTGGGGGTGTGCCCTTTGACATTATATCTGTTCCTGGATTTCTCTCTTGTTCTGTTTCCTGGCTGCTATAAACTGAATAGTGTTCTTCTGCCACACCCTTCTGCCATGATGTTTCTGTAATGGAGTCAAGTGACCATGGACTGAGACCTCAGAACATATGAGCTAAAATAAATCTTTTCTGAGTTGTTCTTGTCAGGTATTTTGTTTACAGTGATGAAAAGCTGACTAAACTGTGTGTGTGTGTGTGTGTGTGTGTGTAAGAGCTTAAACAGTTTGGTAATGCTCTATGTTTCTATCCTCATGGCCTCTTCTTTCTGTTTGTATGGTCCCAGGTTTATGGTTATTTGCTGAACAGGGATCACATAGTTCTTGAGTTTGAAACTGAGCTTACTTGGGCAGGAGTCTGAAAACTTTTTCTGGAAAGGGCCAGCTAGCAAGTATTTTCAGCTTTGTGGGCCATATGGTTTCTGTTGCAACTACACAAGTCTGCCATTATAGAGTGAAAGCAGGATAGCACATAGAATTCTAAGATGGCCCCCCAAATTCCCAGTCCCTGATGTACACATACTTTATCTCAGTTAGTCAAACACTAATCCAAGTGCTGCTGTGAAGGAATTTCAGAGATGTAATTAGGTCCTAAGTCAGTTGACCTTAAGATAGGGAGATTATACTCAGTAGGTTTGACCTAATCAAGTGAGCCTTTAAAAGGAATGGGGCGCTTCCCAGGAGAGAGATTCAGAGGTTTCATGTGAGGGAGATTTTGTTGCTGACTTTGAAGATGAAAGGGCCATGGAGCAAGGAATGTAGGCAGGCTCAAGGAGCTGAGGGCAGCCCTGGGCTGATGGCCAGAAGGACAATGGGAGCCTCAGTCCTACCACTGCAAGGAACTGAATTCTGGCAACAACTTCATGAGATGAAAGAGGACCTTGAGCCTCAGATAAGACTGTTGCCCCAGCTAACACTTGGATTTCAGCCTGATGAGACCCTGAACTGAGAGCCTAGCTAAATCCTCCCTAGTCTTCTGACTTACAGAAACTGAGATAATACACTTGTTTTCTGTTAAAGTGAGGTTGTGATCATTTGTTACATATCAATAGTTAACCTATACAAACAGCCACAGACAATACATAAATGAATGAGTTAGGGAGTCTGTGTTCCAGTAAAACTTTATTTATGGACACTGAAATTTGAATTTCATGTAATTCTCATGTATCACAAAATACTCTCTTTTTGACTTTTCTCCACCATTTAAGTATATAAAAATCATTCTTGTGGGGTGCCGTGGTGCACACCTGTAATCTCAGTGATTTGGGAGGCTGAGACAGGAGGATTGCAAGTCCAAAGCCAGTCTCAGCAACTTAGCAAGACCCTGTTTCAAATAATAAAAAAGGTCTGGGGATGTAGCTCAGTGTTATAGCACTTCTGGGTTCAATCTCCAGTAGCAAAAAAAAAAAAAAAAAAGGTAATTAAAAACAATCCTTAGCTTCTTAGCTTATGGGCTGTACAAAAACCAGTGGTGGGATAGATTTGGCCTGTGAGTTATAGTTTGACAATCTCTGACCTAGGAATTGGTATATTTCAGTCAAATCCTCTGAACTTGTCTGTGGGTGTGGGTGTGTGCATATGTACGTATGTGTTTCATATTGGGGATTAAACCAGGACCTCCCATGTACTGGGCACATGCTCTACAGCTGAGCTACTCCCCCAGCCCACCTCTGAATGTTTGAGAATTTTTCATTTCTTATGGAAATATGGAAGTGAGTCTTTAAAACGTATTTCTTCAAGATTTGAAATAAGTTAGAGCTCATTTTCTTCACATAGCATTGTGTCATAGTATTTAAAACACATAAGACATTTATTTATTTGGTGCTAGGGATGGAACCCAGGGATTCATGCCTGCTAAGCGTGAACTTTATCACTGAACTACACTCTATCCCCTACCTCTACACAGTATGATTTAAAACAATTTTCTCTAATGGTCTAAATCTCTTCTGAATATCAAATTTAATTTATACATCAATTTCTAGCACTCAAATAGGTTCAAAGGAACATTGCCAACTCTAATGAAAACATTGTAGTTATTTATTTATTTTAAGTCCTCCAAGGAAGTACTCTTTATTCTGTTGATTGTATGATTCTAATTAGTTGATAAACATGCATGGCCTTTCTTAAGACATGTTAATTAGTATGGATGTTGCTATAATATTCTGGCAATTTATGTTTTCCAAATATCTGGTATATCATGCATTGATTTTTATCATTTAATGAAATTGCTAAATAAGGAATTTAGAATGCTGTGCTTTAATTTTAATTAGAAATGAACATATAAAAGCAGGTAGAGCCCTTAGAAACAACAGTTTAACACAAGATAAACATATTTTTTGGCAGGGAGAAAAACTTTCTGGATTAGTTTCCTGGGGCTGTTGCTACAAACAACCATAAGTTGGGTGGCTTAAAACAACTGAAATTTGTTGTCTCACAGTCCTGGAGGCTAGATGTCCAAAATCAAAGTACCTTCAAAGCCTGTTTTCTCTGAAAACTGTAGCGGAAAATCCTTCCTCACTTCTTCCTAGCTTCTATTGTTTCCTGGCAATTATTTGCATTCCTTGGCCTGTGGAGGTACCTGGCCAGTATCTTCCTCTATCATCACGTGACCATTTTCTTCCTGTGATTCTCCAGGTATCTTCTACTCTTCTTGTAAGGGCATCTGTCATATTGTATTAGGGCCCACCCTAGTGACCTCATCTGAACTTGATTACATCTGTGATTATTTCCAAATAAGGTTGCATTTACAGGTACTGGGGATTAAGATTTCAACATGCTTTTGGGAAACACAATTCAACCATAGCATTTTCTGAAAAAAAAAAAAAAAGGAAAACAAGAATGTAAAGTAGAACCATAATGATAGAATAGGAATGACTGTAACAATTTTCTACATAACTACCTACTTTTATATTTGGAAAAACTGAAGCATAGAGAAATTGGAAGATTCTCCCAAGATCACACAGCTAAACAAGGAAAGAGCTAGTACTGGAAATCAGTAATGACAGGAAAATTTAAATCCTGCAAATATGTTTCTGTTGAACACCTAAAATATTTAGTGCTGGCCTTAGGATAAAAGTGGGAATTAGGCAAAGTTTATCTGTGTCTTCTCTTCTTCCTTCATTCCCCTTGTTTTAGTCATCTTGTTTTTTTTTTTTTTTTTTGCTATTGTGACCAGAACAACTGACCATAACAATTTTAGAGGAGGAAAAGGTTATTTGGTGCTCATGGTTTTAGAGGTCTCAGTCCATAGATGATCAATTCCATAACTGTGGGTGGAGGTGAGGTAGAACATCATGGTAGAAGCAGGTAGAGGAGGAATGCAGCTCAGGACAGGGCAGTCAGGAAGCAGAGAGAGAGTGGAGCTCTCTCATGGAGGACAAAATATGTACCCCAAAGGCATGCCCCAGTGACCTACCTCCTCCAGCCACACCCTACCCACCTACAGTTACCATGCAGTTCATCCATTCAAGTGGATTAATGCAGGGATGGGATTAAGATTCTCATAACCCAACCATTTCACCTCTAAACTTTCTTGCATTGTCTCACGCATGAGCTTTTGGGGGACACCTCATATCTAAACCATAACACCCACTTTCCTCCTTGTTGGAACCTCTTAGCCTCAGTCTCTCCTCTAGAATCAGGTGACATTTGCTGAGTGCTTCCTATATGCTGGGCATTGTGCTAAATGTTCTGTAGTTTTATCTCATTTAGTTATCATAACAGTGGTAAATGCTAGTAGGATCTCATTTTACATATGAGGAGCTGGGTGCAGTGGAGTATGCCTGTGATCCCAGAAACTCAGGAGGCTGAGGCAGGAGGATGGTAAATTCGAGGCCAGCCTCAGCAACTTAGTGAAACCTGAAACAACTTAGTGAGATCCTGTCTCAAAAGGAGGAAACTGAGCTTCAGAGAGGTTAATGAGCTTTCTTAGAGTCCCATGGCTTATAAGAGGCTGGACTGACATGCAAACATAGGCAAAGCCCACGTTCTTATCTACTCTGCTATTCTGCCTCTTCCTTCTTGCCACTGACCTTACCACAACCACCAATTTACTTGCATATCCTTTATGCTTTGCCTACAATTCTCCCCGGAAGCCTTAGAAAGCCTGCCATCCCTGACAAGTTCCTGTTTTCAGAATCATCTCTTGGACTCTGCCTGTTGCAATGATGATGTGGTAAAGAAAGAAATTGGATGGCTGTAAGAGCAGAGCCTTGCAGGGGACTAGGGCTATTTCTGAAAGGGCCTAAGGTCTGTTTTGCAAATTTAAGGATTCAGACACTTTGTCTTTTTGGCTTCCCCAGGAGTATTCAGGTCTAGGGATGGAATTGCCCTACTTCAATTTACAAGCAGTTGATTGCTAATCCAGACACCAATTTGGGAATTTACACTGTGGGGCCTTGCCAGGGGTCTGTTAGTGAGATTCTGGTCCGGTGATCTGGGTCCTGGCCTCCCCTCCCAAAATGACCAGGGCAAATTGTGTGGCAGTTCCTAAAGAATCCTGAGGCAAGGAGCCAGATGCTGTATGGAGAAGGGCCAAGGTTGTGGCAGGAAAGGCCACATGCATGGAAAATCCTGTGGCAGGAAAGGACACCATGCATCAAGTCCAGAGAACAGAAAGGGGAATGTGAGGAGGGAATTCCATAATGCAGAGAAAGGGGGTCTGGCAGGCTGAGAGGAGATACAGCACAAAATTCCTCACTCAGTCTGAATCTTGCCTCTTGCCTCTTTGGTTTGGGGCCTGCACCAGGTCATCCTGGTATTCAGAACTCAACTTTCTTCTCAGGGCTTTCCCTTGACCTGCCCTTTAGTTTTTTTGACAGCTTATGCTATCTCTGGTAGAAGGCTTAGTCTGGCTCTGGGTCCATGAATACCAGTTCTGCCTGAGCAGGGAGGATTCAGATATTGAGCCCCAATTCTAGGGTTCCTGGGGTCCCCACCAGCTGCCCTGGCAATGTGTTGCCACTCTCTACTCCCTAAGTTTGTGAAAACATGAATGGGAAAATGCAGAGTTCCATAGGTGGATTTCCACTTGGGCAGACCAAAAAGTACAATTGAGAACAGGGTTCACTTCATAGCCACTTCCAAGAGCTAGAAAGACTTTAGGCTAAAGTGTTTCAAGAGACATGTTGGCTTTTTCCCATGTTGTTTACTTTTCTTTTTGTGCATCATTGGGTGCATATTTTGTGCCTCTGTTATATCCTCTCACCTTTGGACAATACTGTGATAGATGTTAACTTTTTATTTTGTTAGTAACCATCCACCACACACAGTTGATCTATGTGTATTGTAAAGGGCCACATCAACTGCTCCTGGAGTTTGGTCACCTTGTTTGGCAGCTGGCTTCAGCAGCCACCTATGTGGTGAGTTGCTTTGTCTGTTAATCATCAATGGACACTAAGTACTTGGCACACAGCAAGAACTTAGGAAATATTTGTTGAATGAACCAAGAAGCAAATATGTGATTGAGTGTAAACTGTGCTTGTCCAAACATTCACAAGAAAGCAAGTTGCGGTAACTGTTCTTACAGAAAAGTCATGTGCTACTTTTTGCCTTTTTAAATTATGTGGGTAGTACATGAATATATTCCCATCACATTATAGAACTATACAGAACAAAATCCTTCTTACCCTACCTCCCACCATCCATATCTTGAATCCCAGTCTGTTCCTTAGATGTAACAACTGTTATCAATTCAGTGAACATGATTCTTATCTACTTTCCAGGCATTTCCATACATGTAATGTATGTGTTTATATATATGCTTTTCTTATATAAATGGGATTGCATTAGATTTATTGTTTTGCAACTTGATTTTTCTCATGATGCTAGGGATGGAACCCAGGACCTCCTGTATGCTGAGCAAGTGCTCTACCATTGAACTACACCCCCAGCCCTCAATTTACTATTATGAATTTAGTAGTATATCGTGAGCATCTTTCCAAATTAGTGCATCTACTTCCCTATTTATTGTTAATGATTGTTCAATATCCCAAAACATGGCCATACCAAATTTTATTTAACTAGTCTTATATTGGTAGGTATTTAAGTGGTCTACAGTTTGTTTCTAATATAAACGTTGCTGTAATGATCATCCCTTTTTTATAGTACTGAGGATGGAACCCAGGGCCTTGTGCATGCTAGGCGAGTGCTCTACCACTCTGTCACATCTCTATCCCATTATTCTTCATTTTAGCAGTTTTCTTGTTACTCTGCTTTGCTTATTTTTCCATATGGACATTAGATAAGCTTCTCTAGTTCTCCAAAATAGGCAATATTCCTGGGATCATGTGGTATAAATTAATTTAGAATTGACATTTTGAAGTTGAATCTTCCTATCTAAAAAAATATCTTTCTATTTGTTTAGGTTTTTGCCTGAAGTTTCTAAAATATTGTATTTTAAAATTATTTTTATTACAAAATTAATAAATGTCTATTATAGAAACTTAAATCACTTAGAATTGTATACATTAAACTTACAAGCTTTCTGCTCCCGCCTCTTGCCCCATTCCTACCTCCCACAGGTAACCACTTTTATTAGATCATGATGTTTCAGGCTCCCCTACTTCAAAAATAAGATCATGCTATTCCTGTGATCTGCAGCTTGTTTTTATTCACTTAAAATACCTATTGAGTAGCTTTCCATGTCAGTACACACAATACTGTTTCACCTTTTCAACAGCTACTGTGTATTGACACTCTGCGTATATGCTACATTTAAAAAACGGTACAATTCCCTGTGATAAGCCTTTGGATGTGTCCAAGTTTTATTATTATAACTGATTTTATAATAAACATCCTCATTATATAACATCACGCATTATTTTTGTAGGATAAATTTCTAGCAGTGGAATTACTGGTGTCAAAATGTATTACTCATTTAAAATTTTAATTATTACTAAATTATACTACAAAAAGTTTAAAAATTTTTTTAGTTGTAGATGGAGACAATACTTTTATTTTATATATTTATTTTAATGTGATGCTGAAGATTGAACCCAGTGCTTCACATGTGCTAGGCAAGAGCTCTACCACTGAGCTACAACCCCAGCCCCCCAAAAGTTTTTTTGTTTGGTACCAAGGATTGAACTCAGGGGCACTCGACCACTGAGCCACATCCCCAGCCCTATTTTGTGTTTTATGTAGAGACAGGGTCTCACTGAGTTGCTTAGCACCTCGCCGTTGCTGAGGCTGGCTTTGAACTCGCGATTCTCCTGTCTCAGCCTTCTTAAGTGCTAGGATTACAAGCATGCACCACCGCGCCTCACCAGAAGTTTTTTCCTATGGTAAAAGAGAGTGTGTGTTACAAAGTTTAGCTGGTTTTTGATTTTATACATGATAATGTCATAAACAGCCATTCCAGACATAAAGGATGTGGGAAAAATTTAAATAAAGCACATTCTTTTGCCTAAGTTTTGCTTCCCTACCAGAAATGCGTGAAGTGTCTGTTTCTTCATTTTGATATTTTAACAATTCATAGTTTTTTGTGATCTGAAAGATTTGATAAATTTTTTTTAGTACTTGAAGTCTGGAAGGTTTATTTGATTTGCCTTAGTTTGGATAGTTACTGGATTTAAAATTTCCCTCCTGAATGCTTGGACTACTTTGAGAAAACAACAAGGATTGAGAAATCTTTAAAGGTAGTTGACAACACTGTTTGAGTTAATGTTATTTTATTTCATTTTTCTTTTGAGATGGAGTCTCACTATGTTGCCCAGGCTGGTCTCAAACTCATGAGCTCAAGGGATCTTCCCACATGAACCTCCAAGTAGCTGAGACTACAGGGTGTGCAACACCACACCTGGCTTGAGTATACTTTTTAAGTACCAGGAAAGTTACTTGAATAACTCAATTCATATCAAAATTGTCTTATGTCAGCTTTTAATTTAAATATAAATAGTATACAAATACTGTGATACATACTTCATTGGATGGACCAATAGTAGTTTCTAACCCATGCAAGGCAAAAATATCTTACCTAAAGAGATTTCAAAAAACTCATGATTTGGGGCTAGGGTTTTGGCTCAGTGGTAGAGCACTTGCCTAGCATGGGTGAGACACTGGGTTCAATTCTCAGCACCACATACAAATAAATAAAATAAAAACTAAAAAAATTTTTTTAAAACCTCATGATTTAAAATTATTCTGGAATGGAATGAACTTTATTTCAACTCTGCTTTTAAAATGGAATGAACTGAAATGCATTCAAAACCAGAAAACTGCCTTGCCACCATTTGATGTAATTCACATACTGAAAATGTTCTATTTTCCAAAAGACCTGAAAAAGCTCATAATAAGCTCTCCTGCTCATGTTTGTACTTATTTCTTTTAGAGAAAGCACATGGAGCCATTAGCCCCTGGGCATTGTCAGATCAAATACACAGAAGCATTCATTGAATACTCAGAAGTCTCAATTAGGCAGTGGTTTTTGCAAATAATATAAAGAGAAAAACATTTGATTAAGGTTGGGAGTGGGGAAGGACAATTTTGTCCCCATTGCAGATGTCTGATTAGCTATGAAAAGGGAACGTGTCCTCTCTATGCTTTGGGTTAATAATCTTAAAGTCCATTTCTGTGGCTCTTGTTAAAAAAACAATCAGATGTGACACTGAAGGCAGAAACCATTAAAATAAAATAATGAAAGCTTAGATCATATTTTTAAAAACTTAGGTAAATACCATAAGTAATGTTAAACAATATATTCAGAAAAAATATTTGCAACATATATGACTCTAACAAATTGATTAAAGTAAAAAAGAAGGCACATGCTCAAATAGAAAAATTGACTAAAGGCTCATTTATAATGCAAAAGGAAAAATATAAATGGAAATAAACATGAAAAGCTATTATGCTTCATCAGTGATCAAAGACAGGCAAATTAAAATAATATTTCTATTTTTAGAGAAATCTATCAGGATGATGAAGATTAAAAGATTATTGATATCCAGTGTTTAAAAAGGTATGGAAAAAGACATTTTTTTTTTGGTACCGAGGATTGAACTCAGGGGTACTTGACCACCGAGCCACATCCCCAGCCCTATTTTTTTTTTTTTTTATGTAGAGACAGGGTCTCACTGAGTTGCTTAGCGCCTCGCCTTTGCTGAGGCTGGCTTTGAACTCGCGATTCTCCTGTCTCAGCCTCCCTAAGTGCTGGGATTACAGGCGTGCACCACTGCGCCTGGCTTCCCCAGCCCTATTTTGTGTTTTATGTAGAGACAGGGTCTCACTGACTTGCTTAGCACCTCGCCATTGCTGATGCTGGCTTTGAACTTGCAATTCTCCTGTCTCAGCCTCCCTAAGTGTTGGGATTACAGGCATGCTCCACTGCGCCTGGCCCTCATTAACTCCTTTTTGATCTCACTTGTTCATCCCTCTTCCTTCCCCCGATTTCTCCAACAGTAGAGTTTCCCAAGGGCTCTGTTCTGGTCCACTTCTTTTTCTTTCTCTTCTTGTTCCCTATCTAATTTCATGACTTCAAATACAATCTACCTGCTGTTGTCTTCCTAATTTACTTCTTTAGGCACCTTTCTTCCAAACTCCAGATGCTCATATTCAACTGCTTACATGACATCTGTTACCTGGCTAATGAACATCTTTTTTTTTTTTTTTTAAATATTTTTTAGTTATACATGGACACAGTGTCTTTATTTTGTGTACTTATTTTTATGTGGTGCTAAGGATTGAACCCAGTGCCTCACACATGCAAGGCAAGTGCTCTGCCACTGAGCCACAACCTCAGCCCGCTAATGAACATCTTAAACTCTTCCTGACTCAAACTGGACTCTGATGTTCACCCTAAAAATTTCTCTTAATTTTCTACATCTCAGTCCATGGCAACTCCACTCATCCAGTCGCTCAGATCAAAAATCTTGACATCATCCTTGATAACTCCCTTTCTTTGTTTTTCTTTTTCTTTTTAAAAATTTTTTTTGTAGTTCTAGATGGATAGAATGTCTTTATTTATTTATTTATATGTGGTGCTAAGGATCAAACCCAGTGCCTCACACATGCTACGCAAGGGCTCTACCACTGAGCTACAGCCCCAGCCCCCGTTTTTAATTTTTCTGTACTAGGGTTTGAACTCATCGCCTCATACATGCTAAGGAAGTGTTCTACCACTGAGCTACACCCACATATCTGCTCCCATTTTCTCACATTCCACATCCAGTACCAAATTTACTGTAAAGCTAGTGAAGCTAAAGCATCACAGTCCCTCACTTGCAAAGCTCCAGCTTGTGTGATAACATGGTCATGTACTTTTGTAAAATTTGCAAAAGTAAACTATTTTAATTAAAATAAATCAAGACAGCTGTCTCTTTCCACTCCAAATTCCCCTCTACCACTCTACCCTCATTGTGGGGTTGGCATTTTTGGTGGTTATGGACATTTTTGGGATTGTGCATTTGGAGAATTGAATTGGATTTACATTTATTTTGGATTTGATCAGGTATATTTTCATGGCTGGCAGTTACTCCTATGCTGTGACTAGCTACTTCACCATAGAAATGACTTCATACTGTGTTGACTAATGGTACAGGGACAAAGATCATATCTTGATGCTGAGTTCTATAGCAACCAGCATTGGAAATATGTGTAGTTGGAGAGAAATAGGTTTGGAATGTACAGAGCTGGAAACTAATAAGTGGAAAATTATTCATTAGACATGCAAAACTATACATGGAGGATTCAATACTGCTTAGGTAGAATGGGAATTTTCTTCTGCTGCTAATGTACTCAGTAAATACAGCATACACAACTATAAATGCACCATACTTTTCATTGTGCTTCTAATACTAATGTGAGATCTATCCTCTTAACAATTTTTTAAGCATACAGTAGTATTGTTAATAGTAAGTGCAAGCTGGGCATGGTGGCACACACCTGTAATACCAGTGGCTCAGGAGGCTGAGGCAGGAGGATTGCAAGTTCAAAGCCAGCCTCAGCAATGGCGAGGCACTGAGAAACTTAGTGAGACCTTGTCTCTAAATAAAATACAAACTAGGACTGGGGCCAGGCGTGGTGGCACACGCCTGTAATCCCAGCACTTTGGGAGGCTGAGACAGGACAATCGTGAGTTCAAAGTCAGCCTCAGCAACAGTGAGATGCTAAGCAACTCAGTGAGACCCTGTCTCTACATAAAACACAAAATAGGGCTGGGGGTGTGGCTCAGTGATCGAGTGCTTCTGAGTTCAATCCCTGGTACCCTCCCCACAAAAAGTAAGTGCAAGGTTGTATAGCAGATCTCTAGAACTCATTCGTCTTGCATAACTGAAACTATACTTACTGAATAGTAATTCCCCATTTTCTCTGCCCCCTTAACCCCTGGCAACCACCATTCTATTCTCTGCTTCTATAAGTTTGGCTATTTTAGACACCACATGTAAGTGGAATCATGTGGTTTTTGTACTTCTATGACAGGTTTATTTCACTTAGCATAATGTCTTCCAGATTCATCCATGTTGTTACATATGGCAGAATTTTCTTCTTTTAAAGATTGAATAGTATTTCACCATGTGTATAGAACACATTCTTTATTCATTCATCCACTGATGGACATTTAGGCTGTTTCTACATTTTAGATCTGGTGAATAATGCTAAAATGAACCGTGCTGTATAAGCAATTGCCTTGAGATCCTGATTTCAATTCTTTTGGATACAAACCCAGTGGTTGGATTACTGGATCACATGGAAGTTCCATTTTTTATTATTTTTTTAGGAAACTTCATGTTGTTTTCCATACTAGCTGAATCATTTTTATGGGAATCTTGTGAAATAGAACTTATCAGATGTCCTGTGTTTGCAGAGCCAAGCCAACAGCAGTTCTACAAATAGTGATTTTTGTCTATGTACCAATTTGCATGTTTTATGCATCTGAATGCATTGGATCGTGTTTTAATGTATCTGACTCATCTTGTTCTGATGAAGCCTGCCTGTTCCCAATGAAATGGCAGATGAAATTGTCACGGACACAGGGAAATAGCCTGAAAAAAACAAATGGTCCAGTCATGAAAAGCATGAACATCAATCAATAACTCAATGTATGGAGTATTAAGCATGATTTTATTATACTGTTCTATAACTCAATACAGTGTCAATTTTTAAATGCAGTCAATCATTCTTGTAAATGCCTTATTTTAAGGTAATTTTGTATTGCTTTTTAGAATTGTTGATGAATCAAAATTTAAATGATAGGAAGGAAATCAAATATGTAAACCCAAATAGAGACTAGCCAATCAAAATCCACCTTATTACAATGGTAATTAAAAACTTTATCAAAACAATCTAAAGTCAGGCGTGATGGTGTACACCTGTAATCTCAGCAGCTCAGGAGGCTGAGGCAGGAGGACCGGGAGTTCAAAGCTAGCTTCAGCAAAAGCAAGGTGCTAAGCAACTCGGTGAGACTCTGCCTCTATGTACTATACAAAATAGGGCTGGGGATGTGCCTCGGTTGTCAAGTGCCCCTGAGTTCAATCCCTGGTACTTCCGCAAAAAATAAAAAATAAAAATAAAACAAAAGTATCATTAATACAAATTTTGGTAAACTATACTAGAAGAAAGTCAGAATTAGATTTCTATTCTTATTATATAAAATATTACAAAATCATCATATGGGCAGGTGAACAAATCTTATGTAACAAACAATATAGCAAAGTGACATTATAGGGTTGTGTCAGGAAGTTCCTATTAGGTTATTTTTCTAGATTTTCTGATGTTTGTAGTGTTTGTAAACTTTTGTAAATGTGTGATATATTATGATTTCTTTCCTCCATTTAAAATATTCACTTTTTTTGTGGCACTAGGAATCAAATCTGGGGCTTTAGACATGCTAGGCAAGCACTCTACCACTAAGCGATACCGTCAAGTATTTGTTTTGTACCTAATTTTGTATTTTTCTTAACAGAACCCCCCCCCCCCCAAATTGTATCAGTATAAGGCCACATCCAGCCTAGACCAACCTTTGCATATACAAAGTACTTTAGCAAATACTATTGGCTTTACTTTCAATACATGGACTGCCACCATCATTTTCTACCTGAATTATTGTAACAGCCTCCTTATTTTTCTTCCTGCTTCTTGCCTTGTTCTCTTCCAGTCTAATTGCAACACAGCACCCAGAGAGATGCTTTTAAACTCAAGTCATATCAGATTTCTTCTCTGCTTAAAACTTTTAATAGTTTTCCTCCTCTCTCAGAGTAAAATCCAAAGTCTATTTTTTTGGTACTGGAAGACTGAACCCAGGGGTACTCTACTACTAAGTTATACCCCTACCCCTTTAACTTTTAAAAATTTTGAGGCCTAGGGTTATGGTGCAGTGGTAATGTGCTTGCCTAGCATGCATGAGGCACTGGGTTCGATCCTCAGCACCACATAAAAATAAAATAAAGATATTCTGTCCACCTACACCTAAAAAAAATAAATAAATGTTAAAAAAAATTTTGACACAGTGTCTCTTTAATTGCCCAGGCTGGCCTCAGACTTGTAATCCTCTTGTCTCAGCCTCCCAAACAGCTGGGATTACAGGTATGTCCCACTGCACTGGGCTCCAAAGTCCTTTAATGCTCTTCAGAGATCTATGTGATCTGTGTTCTTCCAAAACTCTCTGACTTCCTTATTCACTCTTCTCCCCTAGTTTACCACATTCTAGCGACTTTGCTTTTTTGTTTGTTTTTGTTGTTTGAACATGCCAAGTATACTTCTGCTCTGGGGCCTTGGCATTGGCTATTTATTCTTGCCCAGAATGCTCTTCTTTCAGATACCTGCATGACTTGCTCCTTCATTTCTTTCAGGTTTCTAGTCATCTGTTACCTTATCAGTGAGATCTTCCTTAAACTATTGTCCTTTGGTATCTGCTGAAGACTGGTTGCAGAGTCCCCCAAGGATACCAAAGTCCATGGATGCTTGAGCCCCTTATATACAATGATGCAGTATTTGCATAATAATCCTTGCACATCCTCCTGTATATTTTAAATCATCTCTAGATTTCTTATAATACCTAATACAGTATAAATACATATAAATAGTTTCTACACTGTATTGCTTAGAAAATAATAACAGGAAAAAAGTCTGTATATATACAGTACAGATATAGTTTTCTTTTGAATGTTTTCCATCTGTGGTTGGTTGAAGATGCAGATATGAAGGGCCCACTGTGGAAAATTACAACCTCCCTGGGCTGGAAATAAAGCTCAGTGTTAGAACACTTGCCTAATATACCTGAAGCCCTGGGTTCAATCCCTAGCAGCACAAAAAAACCACAACCTCCATATCACTCATTATCAATATTCTTTGCTTTATTTTTTTGATATCATTAATTGCCATTTGATATAATTCATACCTCCCTATTTATCTGTGTATTTTCTTTTTTCTCTTATTAGATGTAAACTCCACAAGGGAAAATATTTTATTTCTGTTCACTAATGTATTCTCAACACTTAGACACGTGCTTGGTATATAACATGCATTCAGTAAATATCTGTTGAATGAATGAAAAACAAATTATATATGCTAATGTAAGTAGTGGGATTAGAGTATGATCTTTTTAAAACATTATTTTAAAATATATGATAAAATTTGCATAGAATTTACCATTTTAATCATTTCCAGTGTCCAGTTCAGTGGCATTAAGCACATTTTTATTATTGTACAACTGTCACCACCATCTCTGCCATGGAACATTTTTAATCTTGCAAAATTGAAACTCAGTACCACATTTCTTCTTTATACACTAGGTTAATGCCTGAATTTATTACAACAAACACTTATTATTATAACATCCAAAGGTCATTTCCAATTTGGGAACAGACTAATTGGAGATTTATATTCATTTTATAGAACGATAATTGAGAAAAGACTGTGTTCCTATTCCTTGAACAGATTAAGCATGAAGCTGTCCAGCTTTAAAAATGATTCATTAAATTGTTCCTCTGGGAGCTTGAATATTCAGTACCAGCTGTTTTCCTTATTAATATTTGAATTTAATATTTTACCTTAGGAAATTCAATACCAAAGGAATAGTAAATATTTAACTACTTATTGTATTATTTTAATTTGTTAACAGTTTTTTTAACCTAGAGTTTGTTTAATCAGCAATACTATTGCAATTATGCAACATCATGAGACAGAGAAGGAAGACAGGAAAGTGGCATGAACTGAAAGCCTACTGGGTGTCAGGTGCTTTGCAGAGATGTAAAGTGGCCTCCATCTCCTCAGCTCCTACTCCCTTGGCAATGTACTCCCAGCTGACTTTCATCATCTTCATGCTCTTAACAAGACCACCCATTACTTTTCTGTAACAAAATCCCATTAGACACTCTTCAGTCTTTATTTGCTTGACCTCCAGCAGCACTCAGAACAGATGACCACTCCCTTCTTATCCAAGCCTTTTCTTCCTTGCCAGCATTTGTATCTTTTGCTGTTTTACTAATAACCATTCAAACAGGTGATTTCTCAGTGTTTTTTTTAATTTGATGGAGGATTAGTCATTTATTTGAATGTATTAGTATTGTAAGTATTAATTCATATTCATTGTGATTCTGATTTGCATTTCCCTGATGATTAGTGATGTTGAGTGTTTTTAAAATAGACCCGTTAGCCATTTGTAGGTCTTCTTTTGAGAAATGTTTATTCAGGCCAATTGCCTCTTTTTAATAGAGTTTTTTTCTTTTTTTTCCACTGAGGTTTTGGAGGTTTTTTTAAAAACATATTTTAGATATTAACCCCTTGTCAAATGTGTAGTTTGCAAATATTCCCTCCATTCTGTATGCTGTCTCTTTGCTTTGTGGATTATTTCTTTTGGTGTACAGAAATTTTTTTTTAGTTTGATAAAGAAAATGTGGTACACATACACAATGGAATACTATTCAGCCATATTGAACGTGAAAATCTGTCATTTGTGGCAACATGGATGGAACTGGAGACCATTATGTGAAGTGAAATAAATTAGGCAAGAAAGATAACACTGCATGATCTTACAAGTGAAATCTGAAAAAATTGATCTCATAGAAGTTGGGCATGGTATAATGTTTATCAGAGACTGAGGAGAATAGGAGGAAGGGCAGAAAAGATTGGTCAATGGTATAATGTTAGGGTTTCATAGAAGGAATAAGTTTTGGTGTTCTATGGCATAGCAGGGTGGATATAATAAAGAATTATTCATTATATGTCTCAAAATAGAAGAGAGGAATTTGAATATACTTATCATAAAGGAGTGATAAGAATTTACAGCGATGGATATGTTAATTATTCCAAGTTAATCACTACTCAATGTATATGTTGAATGAAAACATCACATTGGGAGCTGAGGGTGTAGCTCATTAGTAAAGCATGTCTTAGCATGTAGGAGGCACCAGACAAACAACAAAATCACCCCCAAACCACAAACTATCACATCATACCTCATACATATAGACAAATATTATGGACAATTCAAATACAAAACAGAAAATGCCTTTTCCTTTGGTTTATCATTAGTGTTTTTTGGTTCTACTTTCTAAATATTTTTATTATCTTTCCACTTCTCTCCCATTTCTACTGTCATCACCTAAACTCATCTGACATCATTACTTATTGCCTGGAATATACTCCAATAGCCTCTTTTTTTTTTTTTTTGTACTGGGGATTGAACTCAGGGGCACTCGGCCACTGAGCCACATCCTCAGCCCTATTTTGTGTTTTATGTAGAGACAGGGTCTCACTGAGTTGATTAGTGCCTCACTGGTTTTGAACTCATGAATCTCCTGTCTCAGCCTCCCAAAGTGCTGGATTATAGGCGTGTACCACTGCTCCCAGCTTCCAATAGCCTCTTAACTGGTCTCTTTACCTCCAATCCCCTCTACCCTGGATTTGTTTCTTATATAACTGCCAATGATATCTCCAAATTATAATCACGTCACTCCTTTGGTTACACTCATGAATAGATTTTCTTTGCTCTGAAGTTCAGTATCCTTACTCTGGTCTACAGAGCCCTTTACCTTGTGGTTCTTGCCTATCTTGCCAGACTCAGCTTGGGCCATTCTTTTTTTATATAATATATTTTTTAGTTGTAGATGGACACAGTACCTTTATTTTATTTATTTATCTATTTATTTTTATGTGGTGCTGAAGATCAAACCCAGTGCCTCACATGTGCTAGGCAAGCACTCTACCACTGAGCCACAACCCCAGCCCCTGGGCCATTCTTTTTTGATCTATTTGAGACTTCTTCAAGTTCCTTGAATAAGCCATACATTCTTTCACCTTTCAATATTTGTGCATGCTCTTCCCTCTGCCAGGACCTGTCTTTATTCATTTATACATTCAGTCAATGAATATTTATTGAGTTCTTACCAGGTGCCATGCACAGTTCTAGGTACTGGGAATATGACAGTGAACAGATTCTTGTGTTTGTAGAGTTAGCATTCTAGCAAGAAAAGAGAGCTGAAAATGATAGTGTTTTCACAAAGATGCGAAGTACTACAAAAAAAGTAGAGAGCAAAGTAAATGAGATTAAGAGTACAGAAGAGGGTGGGTGGCTAAAATTTTCAATGGGAAGGCCAAGATAAGCCTCCCTGAGAGGGTCATATTTCAGCAAAAATTTGAAGAAGGTAAGAGAATAAACCATATCTTGGGGAAGAAAACTCTAGGAAGAGGAAACAGTATAATCCTATGAGGGAGGTGTGTTTGAGGAAAAACAAAGAGAATGGTATGACTGAGGAGAGTCAGCCAGGGCTAACACAGTAAGAGATGGTGTCAAAAAGACAGCTCAGCTAGAGGTTAGATGATGAAGGGGCTGGTAGGCCACTCTGTGGAGTTCAGCTTTAAAAAAAAAAAAGATATATGAAGCTATTGGAGGATTTTGAGCAAAGCAGTTACATGATCTAATTTATTTTTTATAAAAAGATTTCTTTTCTGCTATGTTGAGGATAGACTAAGATGGAAGAGGTGAGGGAGGAGCCAGAAGACTGGCCAGGAGGCTATCATAGTCATCCAAATGAGAGATGATAGTGGCTTGGGTCACAGGCATAGCAGTCAAGGTGCTGATAAAGGATTGGTTATGGATATATGATGACAGTATAACCAAATGAACTTGCTGGTTGGATAAAGAGTGTGAGCAGGGGTGCATCTTATATGTAGGATGTGAAACATATAATTTGTAGGGTCTTATGTCAAAAAAAAGAAAATAAAGTACAAAAGTATGTATTTAAAATGAAAGCCTGTAATCTCAGCACTTAGGGAGGCTGAGACAGGAGAATCGCGAGTTCAAAGCCAGCCTCAGCAACGGCAAGGTGCTAAGCAACTCAGTGAGACCCTGTCTCTACATAAAACACAAAATAGGGCTGGGGATGTGGCTCAGTGGTTGAGTGCCCCTGAGTTCAATCTCCAGTACCAAAAAAAAATGAGAAAAATTACAATAAGCAAACAAAGTTTGTCAGGACAAGATGAATCAGATTCTCTAGGATAGGCTTTATAAAACATGACTTCTTATTGCTTGTCCTACTGCTAAAAGTTCATGACCTGCAATCAAGATTGTGATCAACTCTATTTAATGATCAACTCTATTTTCTCCCATAAAAAAGAGAAAAGCATATGCTGCACTGATAATTGTTTGTGTTGTATTGGCCCAGTATATTCTTAACAGGAAAGAAATCCCACTTCTATCTTGGCATCAATAGAAATTAAATCTTCTGCATATAATTCTGTATGCTGGAAGGATTTTCCAAGGACTAGATTCTGCCTGTGTACATTTCAAGCCTTGTGTTGCCTCAACTATCTATATACCTACAGTTCCAAGTACCATAGGACAGAGTGATATCACAGTATAACTTACGGTCAGTTCTCTATTGTTCCTTCATGACACCAGGTGAGTCAGCATAGTGGTCTCTAAGGAGTATTCCAGGAAGCCAGTAGTTTACTGAATCAGCAGGCAGAATACAAGAAAGTGACTGCAAACCACTTAAAGGCATCATACCAAGGTACTGCTAAACATATTCCCCAACTCAACTTCACCTAAGCAGGATCCCCAAAATGTCCACAGTAACTCCACTAAAACCTAACACTTGGGTAAATGTGATAGAAAGTAATGGAAAGAGACAGTGTGGCCTTCACTGACTGCTGCAAAAATATTTTACTTTTCCAAGTTTTATAAAATTATATGACAATGTGAAGACATTCCTAGAGATCTTTCCAGGGCCTTGAAATGTGAGGGCCCTGAAACTAAAACTTCATTAGCTGTAAGTAAAGTTAACACTGGATATGAGATGTGACAGAAAAAGACATAAAGGATGATTCCAAAGCTTTGGACCTGAGGAACACAAGGATGGAGTTGCCATTACTGAGATGGCGAAGATTGCAGAGGAGCAGGTTGGTTAAGTGGAGGGAGAAGAGAGGGGGAGGATTACAAATTTAGCTTAACTAGAGTAAAATAAAGGAAAGAAGGGGCACATCCACTATCATAAAAATACAGGGAAGATCGTAGTATAGAAGGAGATGTGGAGGGAGAGAGTAGGGATAGTAAAGGGGAGGAAAGGTGGAATGAATTCCTTAAAAAAAAAATCACATTAGCCGGGCGCGGTGGCTCACTCCTGTAATCCCCGCACTTTGGGAGGCTGAGACAGGAGAATCGCGAGTTCAAAGCCAGCCTCAGCAACGGCGAGGCACTAAGCAATTCAGTGAGACCCTGTCTCTACATAAAACACAAAATAGGGCTGGGGATGTGGCTCAGTGGTCAAGTGCCCCTGAGTTCAATCCCCAGTACAAAAAAAAAAAACCCAAAAACAAAAATCATGTTATGTGCATATATAAATATACCACAGGGAATTTTGCCTTTATGTATAAGTAGAAAGAACCAACCAAAATAAATAAATAAATAGATAAGTGAAAGGAAGACCAGTAGAATTGAGGAAGGAGAATGGGGGCAGGGGGGATCTGAACTGAAATCAGATTCCATGCATGTATGATTTTGTCAATATGAACTCAACTACTACATATAACTATAATGCTCAAATAAAAAAAAAGAAACACAATATTCAGAAAAAAAGAGTTCATCTTGACCATGATAAGTTGAGATACCTATCAGAAGGCCAACAGGGATATCAAGGAGCTCTTCTTACCAGTCTTTTTGTGGATTAATCCTGCTCATCTTTTCACAGCGAAGTGTCACCTCCTCATCTGGGACCCACTGGACAAGGTTAGGGCCCTTCTTACACACTCAGCAGTACCCTGTACTTTTCCTTTCATAAGACTCTGTACCCCTGTGATGATGTTTTTAATGGTTGTCTCTCCTGCACTACACTGGACAAAGCTTGACAGTGTATTTATTACATGCTGCTGCCATCTCTAGTGTGTAACACCGGCAGGGAGCAGGGAGGTCCTCAAGAAATATGTGTTGAGGGCTGGGGATGTTGCCCAGTGGTAAAGTGCTTGCCTAGCAAGTGCAAGGCACTGGGCTCCATCCTTAGTATCATAAAAAGAAAGAAAAAAAAGGCAGGAAGAGAGAGAGGAAGGAAGGAAGGAAGGAAGGAAGGAAGGAAGGAAAGAAGGAAGGAGGGAAGGAAGGAAAATAAATATTTGTTGAATAAATTGAGAGGTCAACTAACTTGTCCAACTCATGACCAGAAAATGGTCAGGCTAAGATGCACAAGGACATATTTTTCCAGCATTTTACAAAACAAAGTACAGAAAAGTGCACAAAACATCAATGCATTATCTCAAACTGAGCATACAGTCAACCTTCTGTAACCATGGGTTCCACATCCACAGATTCAATTAACTGTAGCTCTAAAGTACTTGGGAGAAGAAATTGCATCTGTACTGAACATATACAGACTTTTTTCGTGTCATTATCGCATAAAGAATGAAATATAGGAGGGAACATGGGGGCAGGAAAGATGGTGGAATGAGATGGGCATCATTACCCTAGGTACATGTATGACTGCACATGTGGTGTAACTCTACATCATGTACAACCAGAGAAGTTAAAAGTTGCGCTCCATTTGTGCACAATGAATCAAAATGCATTCTGCTATCATGTATAACTAATAACAATAAATAAATTTTAAAAAAGAAAAATAAAAAAATATACTCAGTAGCTTCATTTTATGGAGATTTGACTTTTTGTCTTCTCTAACTATAAACCTGCCTTCTATAGGAGGACTTTAAGATTATATGAATTATATTTTTAAAAGATAATATAGTTTCATGGTATAAAATATATAAAACAACACCAACAAAAAAGATGAAATATAACAACTATTTGCCAGCATTTATATAGTATTAGGTATTATAAATAATCTAGAGATGAGTTAAAGTATATAGGAAGATTCACCTATGCATATACTATGTCCTTTCCTCCCCTGGTAGTGAGGATTGAACCCAGGGATGTTTAACACTGAGCCACATTCCCAGTGATCCCCCTTTTTTTGAGATAGGGTCTTACTAAGTTGAGGGCCTTGCTAAGTTACTGAGGCTGGCCTTAAACTCAAACTTCCAGTCCTCCTGCCTCAGCCTTCTCAAGTCTCTGGGATTATAGGTATGCAACCCCATGCCTGGCTTTATGATATTTTATTGAAGGGACTTGAGCATCTGCAGATTTTGGCATCCTTGGGGGAGTCCCAGAACCAACTCCTTACAGAAACTGAGGGTCAAACTGCCCTCATACAAATAGCATTCAGACTAAATAATAGAAATTGACAGAAATCCTGTCAGGCCTCCCATCTAAGAAACTACCCATCTTGACTGGATGCAGCAGCACATTCCTGTAATCCCAGCAACTCAGGAGGCTGAGGCATGAATATTGCAATTTGGAAGTCAGCCTTAGCAACTTGGTGAGTCTTGAAGCAACTTAGTGAGACCCTGTCTCAAAATAAAACATAAAAAGGACCGGAGTTGTGACTCAGTGGTAAAGTGCCTCTGGGTTCAATCCCCAATACCAAAAATTAAATCAATCAATCAATTAAAAAACTACCCCAAACTAACTGCCATCCTGATTTATAGCACCAAAAAATTAGTATTCCTGTTTTTGAACTTTGTGTAAGTGGAATACAACAATATATGTTTTTATGTGTGTGTCTCTGGTGCATTTTGCTCTGTATTAGTGCAATTTTTAAAATGTCAGTAGTGGTGGTTGCCTATTTTCATTGCTGTATAGCAAGGTCTCAAATTTTTTGGTCTCAGGACACCTTTATACTTATAAAAAGTATTGAAGAACCCAAAGAACTTTTTCTTATGTGATTATGTCTATTTAAGTGTTTGAAATTAAAGGTCTCAAGTTGAGAAATATTAGAATTATTTATAAATTAAGTAAAAGCCCATTATACATTAATATAAATAAAATATTTTAATGAAAACAATTATATTTATTGCACTTTCCAAAGCAAAAAAATAGCAAGAAATGTGGCACTGAGTATGAACTAGAGTGTTGGCAAATGTGTCAGGATGCTGACACTATATACAGCAAGAAGGGCCCTCCTTCTAGAAGTTTTAGCCAAACACAAGAAGGGCACAAGAATTGTGGCAGGGCGAGGCACTAAGTTGGACAGCACACACAGTCCCACTGTCTTTGAGTTTCATGCTTCAAAAAGCAACAGGTTAGGGGTTAGGCTTGTAGCTCAATGGTAGAGTGCTTGCCTGGCATGTGTGGGGCACTGGGTTCGATCTTCAGCACCACGTAGAAATATGTAAATAAAAATAAAATAAAGGTATTGTGTCCATCTACAACTAAAACTATTTTTTAAAAAAGTGCCAGCACTTTGAGAGGCTGAGACAAGAGGATCATGAGTTCAAAGCCAGCCTCAGCAATGGCGAGGCGCTAAGCAACTCAGTGAGACCCTGTCTCTACATAAAACACAAAATAGGGCTGGGGATGTGGCTCAGTGGTCAAGTACCCCTGAGTTCAGTCCCCACTACCAAAACAAAAAAGCAACAGGTACAAATTAGCATTCCAAGGAGACATGACATTAGAAGATACTAATGAGTCTGGTAAATATAAATGCATGATTTGATGAAAAAAATTGATCAGTTTGAGGGGGATCAGTTTCCAAAAAGAGGAATGAGTGCCCTGACTAGGCAAGTGGTAAAAGGAAGAGTGGCATAAAGTAAATATGTATTTGTTTGGGAGGCAAAAGACTTATTTTTCAGGGTAAGTGACGAACTCCAGTCTAATTTCCAGGTTCATTTGCTGTTCTGTCCAATATTGCAGCCATTTCCTTTTCCAGATGGACTCCCCCCCACGTCCCCCATCAGAATTCTCTCCCATTGTTGATGCTGTTACTTTTACCTGAAGGACTCAGCTGGAATGCTTCTTCTTGAGCACCTTCCCAGGCACCAACCATGTCTTCACCTTTCCACCTTGGCTAATCATTCTGTTTCTCATGCTCCCAGAGCACTTTGGACTCATCCCTATCTTGGAACTATATATACTGTGACATCTTCATCCAAGTGTCTGTCTTCCCCTCTAGATTGTGAATTAAGGCAAGCCATGGGTCTTGAGCATCTGTGAGTCCTCATCCACTAATATAACTTCAGGCATATAGTAGGTGTCCAACACATGTTTAATGAATGATTAAATAATATGGGTCTGGAGTATTTGTTCTGCAGCTTCAAATGGATAGCCCAGCTTTTATGACTTGTAAAGATACTTGTATGTTTTTCCTGTAATACACTATCTCCTCTAAAGTGAACAGCAATGGCCTGCCAAAAGTTGTGAAATAAGGGGTTGGAGTTGTGACTTAGTGGTAGAGTACTAAAACACAGGAATACTCTGTTCTCATATTTAAAAATAAATCTACTTGTGGGGCATGGTGGTACATACCTGTAATACTAGTAGCTTGGGAGGCTGAGGCAGGAGGATCTCAAGTTCAAAGCTAGCCTTAGCAACTTAACCAGGACCTAAGTAACTTACCGAGACCCTGTCTCAAAAAATAAAAAGAGGTAGAGATATTGCTCAGTGGCAAAGTGCTCTTGAGTTCTATCCTCAGTACCAAAAAAAAATCACATTTGTTAGTACCACTATAGTCCTCAATCAGGAAAGGTCTTTATGCATTTTAAGCTGTCAAATTCATATAAATTTCTCAAAAGCTGAATTCTTATTTGAAAGCTCCAATATTATCATGGGTAATGAATATTGTTAGTTAAGTGACAGACTCACTTTTTTCATCTGCCAAAAGTCTAAATCTGAAAAATCATAGTTGACAAGTCAGTCAAGTAAAACTAGTGTTCTATGAAAAAAATGCCTAATGTGTCAATTGTTATGCATCAATTAAAAATTTAAAAACTTAAAAAGATTTTAAAAAGCACCTAGTTCAGCTCACAACTCAAGTACTTTTTCTTGAGACAACCATTGTACATCAGTATGTCACAGATATGTTTTATGCATGATTCCTGGTTTTTCACATGAAAAATAATTTTTTAATGTACTTAATGATTAGGATTTGATAAAACTCATTTTTACTTTATCAAAGACTTTGTTTGCTGTGAGTGTGTGGGGTGAAGAATGCAATGAAACCAGCACAGTTGATACCACTGCCTTGATTTGTGCAAAGAAACTGGTAATTTTAAAAAATCTGCCTTTGTTTTTGCACCATCAATACAAATGTCAAGATAGTGAAAAAGGCAAATAAACTTCCAGTGTCATTATGAGAATAATTTTGATCTTGAGATCCCTTTGAGAGGGTTTTGAGGATTTCCCCTGGATCCATAGGTCACATTTTGAGAAGTGTTACTCTACAGCATTTTATTATAGTAGTATATCACAATTGATTTATCTTTTTTTTTTTTTTTTTTTGGTACCGGGTATT
>CM053417.1:29075082-29107265 GCA_028644305.1 Xerus rutilus
AACTCAGGGGCACTCGACCCCTGAGCCACATCCCCAGCCCTATTTTGTGTTTTATGTAGAGACAGGGTCTCACTGAGTTGCTTAGTGCCTCGCCATTGCTGAGGCTGGCTTTGAACTCGCGATTCTCCTGTCTCAGCCTCCCTAAGTGCTGGGATTACAAGCGTGAGCCACCGCGCCCGGCTACAATTGATTTATCTTTACTATTGTTGAACATTTGAAATATCTTGTTTTGAGCTACTACAAGAAGAAGTGGTAAGAGCATCTTTGGCTATGTCTCTGAGGCACACACATGCATGCATCTGTTTGGGATATGCTTAGGAGTAAAGTTACTGCCTCACAGGGTATATGTATGCTCAAGTTTGGTAAATTATGCCAAACAGTTTTCCAAAGTGGTATGATACCTCACACTCCCACCAGCAATTTCTGTGTCTTAGAAGATCTGAATTCAGATGTTTCTGATCGCAAAACTCAAGTGCTATACACGGATAGTTTTAGTTTTTTAAATAAAATTGATAGTTGCTCATGGTAAAAATTCTGACAGTTATAGAAGACTTTAAAGCAGAAAGTGCTACAGAAATGAGAAAACTAGTTTATAAGGATAAGTATACAAAGGATGTTAGTAGTAGCTCAATTTACAGTGGCCCAAAGGGAAATAAAATTGAAGTCCATCAATATTTAATAGTATATCTATATTACTGAATATTAGCAATTAAAAAGGGAGAATTAGAGGCTGAGACAGGAGAATCACCAGTTCAAAGCCAGCCTCAGCAATGGCGAGGCACTAAGCAACTCAGTGAGACCCTGTCTCTACATAAAACACAAAACAGGGCTGGGGATGTGGCTCAGTGGTCGAGTGCCCCTGAGTTCAATCTCTGTTATGAAAACAAAAAAAAAAGAAAACAAAGGAAGAATTAGATTTATAGTTGACTTAGCGAGAGATTCCTCAAAGTTTGATAAAGATATAATGCTGAGAAGTATAGAAAATATGATCCCATTTTTGTAAAACAAATAAAAACTGCCTTTACCTGTATGAATAGGATTACATATGAATAACTGGACATGCCTAAAAGTGCTAAAGGTCTCACACCAGGCTATTGATTATGCTTAGGGGTGGGATCAAAAAAGTATAAAGAAGGGAGTCCATGATAAAAATAGAATTGAGATTCCCATCCTTGTAGAAAAGTGTGTGTATGTGTATGTGCATGCATGCATGTATGTGTGAGCACGTCCATAGAGAAAAGTAGGAAAGTATGGCCACCAAGATGAAATTTGTGCTTATTTCTGAGTGGTGGAATTTTTTTGTTATTGTTTTTCCCTTAAACTTTTATTTCTTCCTGAAATTTAAAAAGAATAAACATGTTACTGGGGCAAAGACAGATTTTTAAATTGTGTTGGGGAAAGTGACTGGCTATCTAGGAAAATATAAAATGAGATTCAACCTTCACATGTACACAGGAATCCACTCCAAACAGGTCAAGGATCCAAATGTAAAATATAAAAACCATACAAATATTAAAAAAAACATGAACGAATTCCCCTTTAACCTTAGTGTCAGGAAAGACTTTTAAACTATGATTCAAAAGCTAGAATCAACAAAAGAAAAAATTGATAGATTTGATTACATAAAAAATGGTCTGGGTATGGTGGCACACACATGTAATCCTAGTGACTCAGGAGGCTGAGGCAGGAGGATTGCAAGTTACTGTTTCACAATAAAAAAATAAAAAGGAGGGGCTGGGGTTGTAGCTCTGTGATAGAGCAGTTGCCTAGCATGTGTGAGGCTCTGGGCTTGATTCTCAGCACCACATGTAAATAAATAAAATAAAGATCCACCGACAACTAAAAAAATATAAAAAATAAAAGGACTAGGGATGTAGTTTAGAGGTAAAGCATTCTGGGTTCAATGCCCAGTACTCAGCCCTGCCCCCCAAATTTTGTGGCAAAAGTCCTCATCATAATCAGTCAAAAAACAATGGATAAACAGGAAGAAAATATATGCAACATGCGTCATGGATAAAAGACTAGAATTGTGACTAAAGAACTCTTCCTAATTGATGGACAAAGTGTAATACCTTTGTGGTAGAAAGACCCACCAGACACCCCTTCACCAAGTGATCCAAGTTAACAAAAACAGCCATGAGACATTGTGTGCCTACCGATAATGCAGTGACAAGGACCTGGCATCAACTCTGATTTTCTTCCTCCAAATGCATAACCTGAATTTAATCATAAGGAAACATCACACAAACCCCAATTGAGAGACCTTCTGCAGAACAACTAGCTATTACTTTTCAAAAGTGTCAAGGTCATGAGAAACAAAGACAAACTCAGGAGCTGCCTGTCTGGAGAAGACTAAGGAAATTACAACAACAAAATACACTGTGGATCCTGGATTGAATCTCAGTCCAGAAAAAGAGCAGAAGTGGGAGCCGGGCGCGGTGGCTCAAGCCTGTAATCCCAGCACTTAGGGAGGCTGACACAGGGAGAATCGCGAGTTCAAAGCCAGCCTCAGCAACGGTGAGGCACTAAGCAACTCAGTGAGACCCTGTCTCTACATAAAACACAAAATAGGGCTGGAGATGTGGCTCAGTGGTCGAGTACCCCTGAGTTCAATCCCCAGTACCAAAAAAAAAAAAAACAACAAAAAAACCCCATCATGCTAAATGGAGAAAAACCAAAAGCCATATTGATCAGGGAAGTGTTTAAAAACTCACCCTTAGCCGGGCGTGATGGCTCAAGCCTGTAATCCCAGCACTTAGGGAGACTGAGACAGGAGAATCGCTAGTTCAAAGCCAGCCTCAGCAACGGCGAGGTGCTAAGCAACTCAGTGAGACCCTGTCTCTACATAAAACACAAAATAGGGCTGGGGATGTGGCTCAGTGGTCGAGTGCCCCTGAGATCAATCCCCAGTACCAAAAAAAAAAAAAAAAAGAGCAGAAGTGGGGTAATTGACAACTTTTGCTTAAGATCTATAGATTAATCAATGTTATCATATCTAATAATTTTCTGGATTTGATTATGGTACATGATTATGAAAGATGTTAGCATTTGGAGAAGTTCTCATTCATTTGGGCTTGGAGTCAACTTCCTGCTTTGTATTCTGACCAGAAAGTGTGCAAATCTATGGAGTTTAACTTGAAAAGCAATGGAGTCCCTGACTCCCTGTTCCTGGCTAGATGACACATTTTGTGTGTTGTAAATGGAGCATCTTTTCCCTGAACAGAGAGATCAATTCTTACTTCCTAGCTCTGTAATTTCAATATATTATTTATTGATCACCCTACATTTCTGTTTTCCTAACTTTGCTTTTATTTAACACATATGCTTAATATGTACCTGTCACTGTTTTAAATGTTTTTACAAATGATAACTCATGTAATCCTCATAATAATCCTATGTATTAAATAATAGCATTTTCCCCAGTTTCAGATGAAGCAACTGAAGCACAGAGATGTAAATGTACCCAAAGATAGATAGTTGGCAGTTCTAATGTCATCCTGCTCTTCCTACTCCATGAGTCAGTAGAGGGTTAGACTTGCTGTCCCCCTGAGGCATCTGTCTGGCAGTTGCTGTTCCCTCCTGCTCCCATGGGCCAAAAATCAGTTTGCTGCAAATCTTCTCCAGAAATCCAGCACTGTAGTCCTCTCTGAAAGACAGTAAACAGACACTAGTGCCTGAATGAGAGGAAGCCACACATTCTTGTCCTCCCACTTATACTTTCCAACATCACCACCAATGCTATGCAGATTTTGGTTAGAAACAACTGAAGGGAATTTCCAACAGGGGCAAGTGTTTGTGTTAGGCGAGTGGTAACACAAAAACTGTGCTATATCCCTGAGCTATACCCCAGCCCACAGGGACTTTTTCGAATGCTGCTACCCATATACAGGTCCATAGACGAAGAGAAAATCAGCAGTTAGATCTTTCACAGAGAGTGCTCTCACTTCCTTACTTCCTTAAATTCACCTTCACTACCTTTCAACTCACCAAGGGAAGCTCTGTCCACCCCTACTCACAGGGGTCAGTCTTTACCTGGGTCCCATCTCGCTTCTCTAACAACACATTTGCCCAAATCCTAGTTATTCAGCCTGGCATATTGCTCTGAGCCTTCTAGTAGGACAGGTTAGGGTAGGTTTTAGAATTTGAATGGCATTCCTGTTCATCAGTAGATGTCACAGAGAGACATGCTTTCTTGTTTTTCATGGTATCCAAGGGGTAACTGTTGGCTGAAACAGATACACACATGCATATCTACAGGGCAAACAATGGATTATCACAGAGTGTAGTCTAAACTGGTGTAGAAGAGAAGAAACCTATTCCCAGCTCCTCAGCTCATAAGGGTGACAGTACCATGGATGATTATGCAGACCAGTGCCCTCTTCCCTTTATTTACTTTCTTATTTTCAGGGCATGAGAAATAGATTCAGAATAGAATAGTAATAATGACTAAGATTTAGTGAACACTTGTTATAGGTAAGGCCATAGATGTTCTCATTTTATCCTCTTAACAGCCTCATGACAGAAGAATGATTATAATTCTCAACTCAGAGATGAGATGACTGAGGCACAGTATCTTGTTGAAGGTCACACAGCTGGTGAGTGAGAGGGCAAGGATTTAAATTGGGTCATCAAGTGTTCAATGCCTGAATATTTTCTGTGGTACCATGAGGCTTTTTTTTTGTAGTTCAAATTTTAAGTAGTGGAGCTAGATTCATACCCATATGGTTTGATTTAGGAGCCTGAACTCCCATATTTTAAGTTGCCCTGTAAGGGCAACTGAGTACTTACATAAAGAACTGACTTTGGAATGACCACATGGTATTGCTTTAAATTGTCAGATGAAGCCCTTCCTTCTCACTGTTCTGCCAGCAGAGGAGAGGCAATGTAAATGTTTATGTTCTGCTAGTACAAGCATATCCCCAGGGATCCTCTCCTGATGGACATACTTCTGAAACTGTCTAGATGAAGAGAAGATGAAAGACTACTGGGGTTTTGATTGTTTGGTTTGGTTTGGTTTTAGCATTTCTTCCTGTGGCTGTAAGCAGAGGATCTAAAATTTGTTTGTGGGCAATCTGCCCTTTCTCTGGGAGAGACAACTCCATTGAACCTTTAGTCCTATGTGTATTAGTTACCCACCTGCTAGTAGTCTTAGTAGGAGGGGAGCCTTGAATGTTAATGAAAAATGAAAAAGCAAATGTTTCATATCAAGGTTTTATGTATTCCATTTAATAATGGCAGAGGTGGTCATCATTGGGTTTTGTTTCAGTTGGCTGGATCTGGGGGTGAAGTATAAAGAACACAGGTTTTGACCAAAGCAGGGGATCTGGGGGCCACTCTTAACAGATGTTGATCATCTATTTGGGGATGATTTGATCAACTTAAGAAAGAGCAGGATTGGACTGCCTCTCCTGACTTTTACTCCCTGCCTTCTAAACAGAGAAGGGTAGGATCAGTACTGAGGTAGTGCCTTGCTCCAAAGCTCCTGTATTGTGTTTTTGAGTTTCTCATTTTGCAACAATGAATCCTACGGGTGTAGGGTGCAGGGGGCTGGTGCTGGGTGGAGTTGAGACCAGTGAGGACTAGTAAGCACTGGTGAAAGATGAGATGGATATGCATGAAAAAGGGAAAGCTGGAGGTGAAGGTAACAGGGTCCACAGTCTCTGGGAATATGATTGGGCCCAGGGAGTGGTTCCTAAATATGCATTAGGGGCAGGTAGAGCGGACACTGTAGGTGGAGAGCTAGGTAAGATCTTTGGCAAATGCAGATGTCTCACAAGCCTTTCTGTGTGAGAGAGAGCTGGCCTGAGGGCTTCCGCAGTACAAAATACAACTATATCAGGTTTTTCAATCATGAGCTTTTGGCCGCCATAGTTCCATAATGTAACAATAGCCACATTCCTGTGAATAGCAGCAAGGTGCTAATGGAATAGTCACACCCTATGCACCCTGTAGGGCTTGGAGGACAAAGGGCCTCTTAGCATATATAAAGAGGGACCTGAGCTCAATAAAAAGTCTCTTGCCTTGTTCTGTGTGTGTGTGTGAATGATTTTTTATCCGCGGCTCCCTCGCCTGAGGCTCCCTAGCCTGACTCGGTTTCCCTTTGTGCCAGCGCTGGCGCTGGCATTTCTGGGAGAACCTAGAATGCTTTCAGTCAGAAATAAGACTCTTTATCATTAACTCTCTATGTGCCTGCTGAGTACAGTTGTTCACTGCACAAGGAGATCTGGATGAGAGGGCGAGTGGGGATTGTGTTGGCTAGCTTCTCATTGCTGTAATAAAATATCTGACAAAATCAACTTTTGAAGGAAAAGATTTATTTGGCTCACAGTTTCAGAGGTTTCAGTCCATGATTGCTTGGCCCTGTCACTTTGGGTCTGTGGCAACATGGTACTTCATGGTGAGAGCTCGTGGCAGAGGAAATCTGTTCACCTCATGGTGACCAGGAAGCACAAAGATACAGGATGGGGCTAGGATCCCAATGTCCCCTTTAAGGGCACACCCCCCAATGATGTCACTTCCTTTCAATAAGCCCCGCCACCTAAAGTTTCCACCACTTCCAAATAGCACCACAGGCTGGTGACCAAGCCTTTAGCATATAAGCCTTTGGGGGACAGAATGAGATTGATAAAATTATGTTATGTGCATGTAAGAATGTGACATAATGAATCCCACTGTTATGTATAAGTATAATGCACCAATTATAAAATTTTTTAAAAAGATGCATACCATAACAGGACTTAAACTCAGCCTTCACTGTACATACCAATTCATGCATCCTGATGCAGATGTGTCAGTCTGGAGCAGGAGTGCTTTTTTGGAATTTGCACCAGGACACCTCATGGCATAGGGGCAACCATGACCCTCAGTGTCTGTGGCATGCTGGATAGTTGATGTCCATTGTCAAAGGCAAAGGGATGTGATGCAGCTGGGTGGTGCTGAGATAGGGATTTATGGATACAGAGAGAACATCAAGTCTCAAGAGAGAGATACCCATAAACCATTGGAATGCAGAATAAACAACTTGTGGGCTGCCCAGCCCATGTTCTTGCACCCTTGTCCTTGCCTGCATCTTGAAGCAATGAAACTTCAAGATAACCACAAGGCATCTGGAGTAACCACTCCCTCAGGGATCATGTGCATTAAAGACTCTCATGACTGAGATAGGACCCTAGCCTGATTTATTAAGACACACACCTCTAGCTGGAGATTGAAGATGCTAATGAGAAATGGTGACGTAGGAGGTAGCAGGATTAGAACATGTGAAGGCAATGCCCAAACACAAGGAAAAAACATGAAATGACATAACTCTGCCCTGACTCCACACTAGATCAGTCCCCTAGGTACTCTTCTATAAATATCACCCTAGACAAAAGTGAGGTGACTCTTTCTAGGATGGCCTGCACTCCCATTCTCAAGTGTGTTCTTTCCCCCTTTATAGTAAATCTCTTGTTCTGCTACTCATACCTGATGAATCCTCAACTTCTTTTCTGAGATGTGGTCAAGAACCTGAAAGGTCCAGGGGCTGGGATTGTGGCTCAGTGGTAGACCGCTTGCCTTGCATGCTTGAGGCACTGGGTTCGATACTCAGCACTACATAAAAACAAATAAATAAAGATATTGTGTCCATCTACAACTAAAAAAATGTTTTTAAAAAAACAACCTGAAAGGTCTAAGGAGAGGTCTCTTCCACTCCTGGAGACCTTCTCAGATCCCTGTTTGCAGACAGTATGAAAGAGAAACTTGCAATGACTATGATAAAGTGTTTTCTGGTAGCTTGGTGCAGAGGGTGACAAACATTTGGGAGGTGTGTGGTGTGTGGCCAGTCATCTCATTGGTAGAAGGTAGATGACAGCCAGAAGTTTCCTCCCAAATCCGATTTACATGTTCTATCTCACAGTTCCTCGGTTAGCCTGTGTTGGGCTGGAGCTATGTGGATTTGGACACAGTAAGTTGGAAGTATGATCTCTGGAACTGTTGCACAAATTGGGGTCCTCAATCAGATATGACAGAATTGGGCTCTCTGTAGAGATGTTGCAAGCATGTTTCTGAAGAATGAGGTAGAGGTAACTGGGGCAGAAAGTGGTCCAGCTTAAGAAAGAAAGTGGGTCATTCACATGACCACATTGGGAGAGAGTTAGAAAGGAATTTAAGAAATGCAAGGAATGTATCTGAGGAACCTTTGGTGATTGAGGGTTAGTGGAATAGCTCTACTGAGCTGGTTTAGCCTTTATTTATTGATGGATTCTTTTTGCTCTAGCCCCGATCATGGGATATTGAGTAGATCATGGAGCACCAGAAACCAAGGGGCTTCATGCTGTGTCCAATAGCAACCAGCTACAATAGCACCATATCATAGACTTAGGACCTACATATGTGTTTTTCTGGGACGAACAGGCAGCTATGCCTATATGGAAGGCTTTCATTCATTGTCTTTCTTTGGAGAGCCCTTGGGATGAACCTAGATCACTTCATTGTGCTGCTGGACATAGGAACACTAGAGAAAGAAACTACCATTTTAAGTTTCCCAATGAGTCACTTGGGAGCAAATCTTCTTGTTCTGGAAACAATCACTTGAAAGCCCCTCTTGGTGAATGTAAACTAGGTAGGTAATCCTCACCCTGGGTTAAGGATGTAACAAGACTTTTTTGAGATTTGACTAATGCATCAGGTATCTCCCCCAAATTCCTTGGTTTGTTGAGCTGGTTGCTGGAAAAGAGATATGTAGGTTTGCATAGGAGATATGGAGACTCCTCGGAAGAGACATGAAGGTTCTATACCTTTTCTCACAAGAAAAAGTATTTGACTGGTTACAGTGGTGCATTATCTGTAATCCCAGCTACTCTGAAGGCTGAGGCAGGAAGATTCCAAGTTTGAGGCCAGTCTGGGCAAATTAGCCAGATCCTGTTTCAGAATAAAAATAAGAAAAGGCTTGGAGATGTAGTTCAGTGGTAGAGTGCTTGCCTCACATGTGGGAGACCTGGGTTTAATCCCCAGTGCCAGAAGCAAAAAGTGTAAAATTTACTTCTTCAGAGAAGCCTTCTCAGCCACTCAAGGTCTATCATTTTGTCTTATAATTTTCATTGCTCTTAATATATTTTGTATTTATCTCTTTTGGGAAGAGATTCACTTGTTTATTGTCTACCTTCTACTACAACAATGTGAGGTCCTTGAAGGCAAGAGACATTTCCTGCCTTTTTCATCCCTGTGTCCCTGTGCTTCAAATCATGCCTGGTACAACAGAACATGCTTTATAAGTATTTGTTGAAGGAACCACTCATTGAATGAATGGCTATATAGGATGCAACAAAATTAAAAGCATAGGGAATCTTTCTGCTTCCACCCCCAGTCCTACTAATCAGTATATTATTTAGCACTCTTTTTTAGTTGATGGACTTTTATTTTGGACTTTTATGGACTTTTATTTTGTTCATTTATTTTTATGTGGTGCTGAGAATCAAATCCAGTGCCTCACACATGCTAGGCAAGTGCTCTGCCCCTGAGCCACAACCCCAGCCCTTATTTAGCACTCTTGAGCCTCTTTTGACATTTTCTAGTGTTTTTTTTTTGTTCTTTTGTGGATTATCTCCATAATTCTTCTGTTTTTTATTGGTTCTTTGTAGTTCCATAATTTTGGGGGGAATAAATGCATTTTATTTTGTTTTAAATATTTTTAGTTGTAGATGGACACAATACCTTTATTTATTTATTTATTTATTTTTATGTGGTGCTGAGAATTGAGCCCAGTGCCTCACATATGTTAGGTAAGTGCTCTACCACTGAGCTACAACCCTAGTCCAAGTTCCATAATTTTTAATAAGACGCTTTTACTTCAAAATCTTGATTTATATTTCTTAAGTATTATTTACTCCCCACCATGTCAGATAAGAAATTTGATTTCCCTTTCCACTTTTTTGTTAGATCCTCCGTTGTTTAACTTTAATCCTTTACATAATATATTGAAACTTCCATTTATACTTACCTCTCAAGTCTCTACTCTGTCCAATGAGGAAATGACTCCCATACCCTGCCAGGTATTTGATTAGTTTTACACTGTTAAAGTTTACATCATTTTCATATTTATATCCCACTCTATGTATTTATCATTCATGCTTCGTCTGTAAGTTGATTTTGAAGGTTGACAAACATCACATCAAAACCACACTTTCATAAATGTTATTCACTACAGAATCATATTGTGTCATTTGAATACTGGAGAAGATGTAACCCTATATATTCCTGTACTTGGACCACTTGAAGGGAAATAGTGTAACTTTCCAGTTCAATTGGTTTTCCTCTCCTTTACTCCACTTGTTCCTTACTCATGTTACGTTTTATTTATTTATTTATTTATTTTTAATTTTGGGGGGGGGTGCTGGGAATCAAACCCAAGACTTCACATATGCTAAGTATATTCTCTCCCACTGAGCTATACCCCAATCCCTCATGTCACTTCTTCAGTTGTTCTATATATGGTTTATGGCTTTTTGAGGAAGTTTGCTTTTCTTAGTGTTTCTAATTGTCAATTATTTTTGCAGAAAATATATGTGCCTGTGTCACCATGTTACTGATATTGTTAAGCCATTTGCATAGACTACTTGTTAAATGCTCTGCCATGTACTTCCTAAGCCTCACCTTTTACAACTATCTTTTTTTTTTCAATTACATTCTTGAATTAGTGTCTCTGTTTCTCAGATCCCAGATCTTCCTTTTTCTTGGGTCTTTTCTTATGATTGTTGGAGTACATCCTAAAGTAATTTTTTTTTCAGAGAAGATAGCCAGAATGTAAAATTGCTGAGTTCTTTCATGCCTGAAAATGTCTTTAGTTTTGTTTCTTTATTTTTGCAGTCCTGGGGATTGGACCTTGCACATGCTAAGCAAGTGCTCTACCACTGAGATACATCCTCATCCTTTTTTAAAAAAAATATTTTTTAGTTATACATGGACACAGTGTCTTTATTTTGTTTATTGATTTTTATGTGGTGCTGAGGATCAAACTCAGTGCCTCACATGCAAGGCAAGCACTCTGCCACTGAGCCACAACCTCAGCCCCATCCTCATCCTTTTAAAAAAAATTTATATTGAGAGTTTCCCTAAGTTGCCGAGGCCAGCCTCTAACTTGCAATCCTCCTGCCTCAACCTTCCAAGTAGCTGGAATTACAAGTGTGTGCCACCACACCCAGCTTGTTTTTGTTTTTATATCTGACTAATTATATGTTCAAAGTCACTTTCCCTCAAACTTTGCTGGTATTAGTCTAGTGGTTTTTGTTTTGTTTTGTTTGCTTCTAGTGTTGCTAATGAGGATTTTCACTCTCAGTAGATAAACTATTTTCTTCTCTCTAGAAGCTATAAGGATCTTTCCTTTATTCTTGATATTCTAGAACTTCACAGGAATGTTTTAGATGTCTTTTTTCTTTCATCCTACTTACTAATCAGTCATCTTTGCAAAATGAAATCTTTCTTCAGTTATGAGAAACTTTCTTTTTTAAAAATATTTTTAGTTATAGATGGATGCAATGTCTTTATTTTGTTTATTTATTTTTATGTGGTGCTGAGGATCAAATCCAGTGCCTCACATGTGTGAGGCAAGTGCTGTGCCACAGAGCCACAACTCCAGACCAAGAAACTTTCATTCATTTTTTTTTTTTGGTACCAGGTATTGAACCTAGGGTCACTTAACCACTGTGCCACATCCCCAGCCCTTTTTATTGTGGGACAAGTTTTCTCTAAGTTGCATAGGGCCTCACTAAATTGCTGAGGCTGGCCTTTAACTTGTAATGCTCTTGCCCCAGCCTTCCAATGTTGCTGAAATTATAGGTATATACCACCACATCTGGCTCATTTTTTTATTACTTCTCTTTCTTGTTTTTTCTCTCTTTTGAAATTCCATATAAATGGATGTAAACCCTCGCAGATGGATTTTGATCTATTTTAAAAATTTTCTCCGAAATTTACCTGTGGCTGAGGTTAGACCCAGACACACTAGTATGGAAAGCCTGCTTTGGAAATAAAGACTGAAGGTGTCAGGGCTGGGGTTGTGGCTCAGTAGTAGAGTCTTTGCCTACCATGTGTGAGACACTAGGTTCGATCCTCAGCACCACATTAAAAAAATAAACAAATAGAATGAGGGTATTTTGTCCATCTATAACTAAAATATTCAACAAAATAAAAACTAAAAATGTGATTTTAAAACATTGGGATCCCATTCCTGAGGTGCATATGGAGATCTGTACCAGCAAGGTTGTCATTGCAGTCTTTTCTTTACAAATTTTACCTGAGGGTAGCCAAGAACTTGATGATGGGGAATTTCTTTTTATAGAAGTATTCCGGTTACTGAATGAAGCAGGAATGATACAATATTGCCACTTGGCAATCTCTAATGGAAAAAATGAATCTAGGCAATAATATGAATGGCTGCTGGCTAGCATCACAAGAAGAGAGGCAGCCAGATATTATGTACCTCTGATGAAAGTACACAGCACCACTTATGAAATAATCATGCAGAAAACAATCAAGCCTGAATATGAACATTCCCTAGATCTGATGACCAGTTTACTTGAAAGAAACTACTGGGATATGTCCAGCAAAATCCACAAACAGCAGGAAATTCCACAGGAAAGATGAACTAACATCTTCATTAATAGATTCAAATGGAAAAGAAATGGTGGAGAAACCTATAGATTAAAAAAGGCCAAAAATTCAACCAATTGTAATATGAGGATATCATTTGGATGCTGATATGAACAAAAATCTGTAAAAGTTTATGAAATTATCAGGGATATTTGAATCCTGATTGCATCTTTGGTAATATTAAGAAATTATTTTTGATAGTTTAGGTATGTTAACATTATTGTGGCTTATCTTTAAAAAGAGTACTTAGCATTTATTGAAATACAATGAAATATTTATGGATGAAATAATATGATGTATAGGGCTTGCTTCAAAATATCTAGTGGAGGGGCAGTGAGAGTGCACTGATGATGTGACAATATTGGCCTTGAATTAGTTGTTTAAGCTAGGTGATGAGTTCAGGAAGGTTCTTGAGACTATTGCTCCACTTTTGTATGTATTTGAAAATTTTCATAATAAAAAATTGAAAATAAAAAGGCATAGGGCTGCAAAGTTAGAATAAACAATTTGAATTCTGTTGTAACTGTGACCCGAAATAAGCTATTTAACTTTTTCTGTACCTGTTTCCTCATCTTATATCAATGGTCTCTATATCATAGAGTTGTGGTGAGGATATAATGAGATCATTTTGTAAAACTCTTTGAATACTCCCTTGGCCTAGGGTCTACAGTCAGTAAAGGGTAGCTCTTATTGCCATGTTATATTTATTTATTTTGATGGTCCTATCTTGAGGGGCTGGTCCTGATGAGTACCTCTAAATGTATTTGCTAAATATTCCAGGCCTGTAGCACAAGGCAACAGTAACAACAGAGACAACAACCACAACTTTCTGATGTGAAAAGCCAGTTCCTTTCTGTAGAGCAAAACAATCAGTACTAGGGAGCCCAGGAATGTTGTTTGCTGGTAGTGCCAGAAGCAAGTATGATCTAAAGAGTGAATGAACGTTGTGCCTAATAAGTTGAGCCACATTTGGGACTGGAGGGATGATACCTAGCTTGTAACTGAAAGCAATAGAGAGGATAAATAACTAGCAGTCATAAAGCAGAGTGTGAAGAAGAAAAAGGGGAAATCATCCAGGACCTAAATCACTCACCAAGTGGAGTGTCAGAAGTTCCATTCTAATTGGGGCTGATTGTGGGTCAGCCATCTTCAAGTACTAGGTCGGGTCAGACCTACAAATCAATTATAAAGTAAGGTATTTCCACAGATGCCTAACCTCATCCACTTATGTGACATGATTCGGAGAACCACTACTTGTCTTGCCCAAAACTTGGGCAGGGGAAGTGTTATGTCCTACTCAAAAATGGCAGCCTTCTGTAAACTGTTGTATTGTCTATGAAAACCTATCTTCTCTGTGTCCCATTCCCATATGTTCTTGCTTTATACTAGCTTATCTGTTAAATTCCATCAAATATTAATAATTGAAAATGCCTCAATATCTTCTTTCAGCAATATTTTTTATTTATCAAAAAATTCCAAAACTATAATGCTTATTTATCAAAAATTCCAAAAACTACAATGCTTTAAACCAGAGTCATTATTTTTTTTAATTTTTTTTTTTAGTTGTAGATGGACATGATATCTTTATTTTATTTATTTACTTTTTATGTGGTGCTGAGGATCGAACCCAGTGTCTCACGCATGCAAGGCAAGCGCTCTACCACTGAACCACAATCCCAGCCCCCAGAATCATTATTTATAATAGAATTTTGAACAATGTGGCAGTTCCTGTGGAAAAAAAAGAGCATTTGAGAGCTAGAGACCATTCTTCTATGTCTCCTATATAATACTCTATCTTGTTTATAATTAACTTCTGCTATAGTTTCATTCTTAGGTGTCCTCCAAAGATCCATGTGGCAGAGGCTTTGTCTCCAACATGGTGCCATTGGGAAATGTTGGAATCTTTAAGAGGTGATGGCTTGGTGGGAGGTCATTAGGTCACTGGGGGACATGTTTTTGAAGATTGTGGGACCCCAACCCTTTCCTCTTTCTCTCTTTTGCTTTATGGGCATAAAAAGAGTGGCTTTATTCTGCCTTGTGCTCTCCATTATGATGTGCTGCCTTGCCACAGGCTCAAAAGCAATGGGGCTAATGAACCATGGACTGAAACTCCCCAAATTATGAGACAAAGTAAGTATTTTCTGTTTATAGGTTGCTTACCTTAGATATTTGTTACAGTAATAGAAAGCTGAGTAACACATCATTCTAACACAGGAAATTCTGTGAGCAATGTTCTGATTTTTCAGGACTAATGAGGTTCTTGAAAAGCATAACTTTTCTGGGAACATTCCAGTCAAAACAGAATGGGTTGGTTATCCTAAATGGTAACTGTAGGACTCAAGTATATTAGAACAATTTGAGAGTATTGTATACATTGGAGATTTTTCTTGGTTCTTCAGCCTGAAGATATCTCTATAAAAGTTCTTTGGGAGAGGATTCACAGGGGAACAGACTTAGGTCCCCAGGTGGGAGTTGAAATAAGAAAAATGTTGACATTTCCTGTGTGGCACCTTTCTAGGACATGACTCTCTTTAAATAATGAGAGTCAGTTGTAATTTATCCCTAGCATATCAGCTTTATGAATAAAAGTAAAGACAATTCTGCAAGATTAGGGGAAATTATGACAGCTGGAAATGCAGAGTTACATGATGGAATGTATGACAGAATATGGCACAGAGTTGAGGAGGATACTTTTCTAATCTAGAATCGTCTGTATGTTCCAAGGATTGCAAACTTTGGAAGGAGCTATAGGAAGCACTATTAGCATGAAAACTGACATCTCATTATAGACACTAAACAGGTTTCTACACTTGTAGTCTTTCAAGTAGAAAATGTAGAAATGTGGAAACTGGAATAGCATATAAAAAATAGCGTGGGACTCCCAGAAATAAATGATATGGAGTGAAGCACTTCAGAGTGATATGTGGTTTTACAATTATACAGATGTTTATCTGATAAGTGTATATACATTATTAAGAGCAAAAGGTGGAATAGTCCATTTTTCTAGAGTAACATCCTCCACTGGTGGCTTAAGGGCCCTCTTGATGATAGAGTTGTTTGAGAGTCTATGCAGATAGAGGGATATGGGAACTCCTTAACCAAGTTTGTGTCTCTGGTCTAGACAAATTACATCCTTCAGAGTATTGGAAAAATTTTCAAATGAGACTTAAAAAATTTTTTGTAGTTGTAGATGGAAAGAATGCCTTTTAAAAAATTTTTTTTGGTTGTAGATGGACACAATATCTTTATTTTATTTATTTTTATGTGGTGCTGAGGATCGAACTCAGTGCCTCATGCATGTGAGGCGAGCACTCTACCACTGAGCTACAATCCCAGCCCCAACAGAATGCCTTTTAATTTGTTTGTTTATTTTATGTGGGGCTAAGGATTGAATTCACTGCCTCACATGTTCTAGGCAAGGACTGTACCACAGAACCACAGCATCAGCCCACAAATGAGATTTTTAAAAAAATATTTTATTTGCAGATAGACAACATGACTTTACTTTATTTGTTTATTTTTATATGGTGCTGAGGATCAAACCCAGTCCTCACATTTGCTAGGCAACTGCTCTACCACTGAGCTACAACCATAGTTCAAAAGTGAGATTTTTAAACCACTATTGGAGATAATTTTATTTTTATCAGTTTGGAGAGTACGATAGGTGATAGAAACCTGAAGACATGCAAACGTGAATATGAATGTCAAAAAATAAATGAGTGGAATTTTAAATGGATAGATTGAAACATTTGATGTTGACTACAGGAGATAATCTAAAATAGGTTATGGTAAAAGGATAGTATGGGGCTGGGGTTATGGCTCAGTGGTACAGTGCTCACCTAGCATGCGCGGGGCACTGGGTTCAATCCTCAGCACCACATAAAAATAAAATAAAAATATTCTGTCCATCTACAACTAAATAATAAATATTTTTTTAAAAAGGATAGTATAAGTTCATTGGACCCAGTGTGATTTCACTGGGAACAGAACTTATCAAAACAATGTCATTATCTTTTATAGTTTTACTAGAATAATAGGTTACGGTGCCTCAGTAGATAGATAGCAAGTAAAATTTATCAAACCACTACCTGAGGACTTTCATGATATTATTATCACAAAGCAGTACCATAGGTATTGAGTGTGAGGATAATTAGGGGGATTAGTAATGAGTTGATCAAGTCTGCTCAGAGGGCACTGATTAATGACTTAATAGCTCCAAAAGGATTATCTCCAGGCCTATTACAAATCTTGGTATCATCTATTTCAGCAATGTTATCAAAGGCTTAGGTCAATGGTTCTGAATTGTTAAAGTACATCACAATATCTTGGAGGGGCAGAGGGGTGATTGCTAAAATGTAGGTTCCACTTCTCCAGTCTTGAGCTCTGATTCGGAAGGTCTGGACAGGACAACAATCTGTATTTTTGTTTCTGTTTTACAGTGTTGGGGGTCAAACCTAAGGCTTCCTGCATGCTGACCAAGTACTCTACAATTGAACTACAATTCCAGCCCCAAATACTCTGTATTTTTAATAAGCATTTCCATGTTATTCTGAGGAAGACAATCTGTGGAGCTCAATTAACAAAAAAACCCAGAAGAATAAGAATGAAAACAAGCAGTTCCAAACATTTTTAAGTGTATATTTGGGGTTTCCTAATTTCTTAACAGACAGTAAAGACAAGAGTAATATTTTCTTAGAGAGATTCTTATGTCTTAAGGCTGCTTATTTTCTTGATTCTGAATGAGACTAAGAATTGGAAAATATTTTTTACCTTTGGTCTATGTCTTAGTCCATTTTCTGGTGCTGTAACAGAACACCTGAATTTGAGTAACTTATAATAATAGAAGTTTATTCTGAAGTCAGCTGGAGGCATTATATACTTTCTGACTTCAAAACATGCTACAAAACTGTGATAACCATAATAGTAACCATGATTACTGTGGTAATCATGAAAACAGACACATAGACCAATGGAACGGACTAGAGAGCCCAGAAATAAATCCACACATTTACAATCAATTGATTTTTCAATAAGGTTGCCAAGAAGACACAGTGGGGAAATGTCAGTCTGTTCACTAAAAGGTATTGGTAAAACTGGATTTCTATATGCAGAAGAAAGAAACTAGATCCTTACCTTATAACAGATACAAAAATCAACTCAAAATGGATCAAAGACTGAAACTATAGGACAAGAAGAAAACAAAAGGAAAAATCTCCATGACATTGGTCTGGACAAGGATTTTTTGGGTATGATCCTCAAAACACAGGCAACAAAAGCAAAACTAGGCAAATGGGACAACATCAAACTAAAAAGCTTCTGCGCAGCAAGCTAAGCAATTAACAGTAAAAAAAAAATCAACCCACAGAATGAGAGAAAATATTTGCAAACATATATCTGATAAGGGTTGACATCCAAAATACATAAAGTACTGGAATAACACAATAACAAGAAAGAAATAACTTAATTCAAAAATGGACAAAAGAGAGCCAGGCGTGGTGGCACACTCCTGTAATCCCTGCACTTAGGGAGGCTGAGACAGGAGAATCACGAGTTCAAAGCCAGCCTCAGCAATGGCGAGGCGCTAAGCAACTCAGTGAGACCCTGTCTCTACATAAAACACAAAATAGGGCTGGGGATATGGCTCAGTGGTTGAGTGCCCCTGAGTTCAATCCCTGGTACCAAAAAAAAAAAAAAAAAGGACAGAGGACCTTAATAGACTTTTCTCAAAAGAAAGTATGCAAATTACCAACATAATTACCAATATCACTAATTACCAATATCACTAATCAGAGAAATGCAAATCCAAACTCCAATGAGATACTATCTCACCCTAGTAAGAATAGCTATAGCTATGTTCAAAAGACTACAGAAAATAAGCTCTGGGGAGGATTGGAGGAAAAGGACCCTTGTATACTGTTGTTGGCAATATAACTTAGTATAGCTACCATGGAAAAAAGTCTGGAGGTTACTCAAAAAATTAAAAATAGAACAATGTGATCGAGTAATCCCACTAGTGGGTATATCCAAAGGAAATGAGATTGGCATGTTGAAACTATATCTGTATTCCCATTGCCATTGAAGCATTATTCACAGTGGCCAATATATGAAATCAACCTATATGTTTATCAGCGGATGAATGGATAAAGAAAAGGTGGCATATATACAAATGGCATACTATTCAGGCTTAAAAATGAAGGAAAATTCTGTCATTTGTGACAACATGGATGAACCTAGAGGACATTATGTTAAGTGAAATAAACTACATGCAGAAAGACAAATACAGCATTATCTCACTCATATGTGGAATCTAAGAAAACTGATCTCATAAGAGTTGAGAGTAGAATAGTGGTTAACAGGTTGAGGTGGTGTCGAGGGAGAATGTTGGTTGAAGGACACAAATTTTCAGTTAAAGATAGCAAGAACAAGTTCAAGAGATCTATTGTAGAGCATAGTGATTATTGTTAATAGCATGTATTGTATTCTTTTTTAAAAAATATTTCTTAGATGTTGATGGACCTTTATTTTATTCATTTATTTATGTGTGGTGCTGAGAATCAAATCCAGTGCCTTATGCATGTGAGGCAAACGCTCTACCACTGAGCCACAACCTGAGCCTCAGCATGTATTGTATTCTTGAAAATCACCAAAAGAGTAGATTTCATGTGATATCACAACGAAACTGGAACTATGTGAGGGAATTCATGTTAATGAGCTTGGTTGATCCATTCCACAGTGTACACATATTTTAAACCATCACACTGTATATGATAAATATATACAATTTTATTTGTCAATTAAATTAATTTTAAGAAATAAAAGACACAGCCAATTTATACACTGTCTACGAGAAAATCATGTAAAATACAATAAGCCAGCCCGGCGTGGTGGCTCACGCTTGTAATCCCAGCAGTTTGTGAGGCTGAGACAGGAGAATCGTGAGTTCAAAGCCAGCCTCAGCAACAACGAGGCGCTAAGCAACTCAGTGAGACTCCGTGTCTACATAAAACACCAAATAGGGCTGGGGATGTGGCTCAGTGGTTGAGTACCCCTGAGTTCAATCCCTGGTACCAAAAAAAAAAATACAGTAAGCCAAGTTGAAAATATAAGAACGGAGGAAAGTATGTCATGCAAACATTAAAAAAAAAAGCAGGAGTTGCTATATTATTCAAATTAAGTAAACTTCAGGGGAAAGAAACTTATCAGTGACAGACAGGGACATTATCTAATGATAATCAATCTACAAAAAATGCACAACAATCCTAATATGTATACACCAAACAACACAGTTACAAAATATGCAAAGCAAGAAGTGATAAAATGGAAAGGAGAAATAAATAAATTTACCATTATAGTTGAAGATTTCAACAAACCTTTCCCAATAATTAATAGAAAAATTAGATAGAAATTAAGCAAGCGTATAGGAGAAATTAACAACAACATCAACTACAAAATCTAATAGATATTTCTAGGATACTCCATCCAGCAACAGTAGAACACACATTCTTTTCAAGTGCCCACAGAACATATAAAAAGATGGATCAGATCTTGAACCATAAAACAAATGTAAGCAAATTGAAAAGAATTGTGTTTGACCAGCCAGGCATGGTAGCATACACCTGTAATCTCAGCAACTCAGGAGGCTGAGGCAGGAAGACTGCAAGTTCATGGCCAGCCTTAGCAACTGAGGGAGACTGTATTCCTAGTAGGGGGGAGAGAGAGAGAGAGAGAGAGAGGTGGTAGAGTACCTGCTGGCATGTGTAAGGCCTTTGGGTTCAGACCTCCGTAACAGTAAGAACATAGTGATGCCCTGTCTCAAGATAAAAAATAAAATAAAAAGAGCTGGGAGTGTGGCTCATGGTTAAGCATCCCTGGGTTCAATCCTCAGTACAAAAAAAAAAAGGAACATATAGATATCTCACAGTAAAATATGAAGGGACAATAGACCCTTCTCAGGCTGTGGCAGGAGGATCATAAGTTCAAAGCCAGCCTCAGAAACTTGGTGAGGCCATAAGTAACTTAGTGAGACACTGTCTCAAGATAAAAAATAAAATAAAAGGGGCTGGGGATGTGGCTCAGTGGTTAAGCACCTCTGAGTTCAACCCTCAGTACAAAAAAGAAAAAAAGAATTGTATTTGACCCACACTGAAATCAAAGTAAAAATCAATAACAGAGTTATAACAGGAAAATCTTCAAACACTTGGAAATTAAACAATATACTTCTAAGTAATCCGTGGGTCAAAGCAAAAGTCTCAAGATAAATAATAAACAATATTGAACTGAATGAAAATGAAAATGCGGCATATCAAAATTTGTGGAAAAAAGCCAGAGCAATGTCAAGAGGGAAATTTATAACACTAAATGCATATATTAGAAAAGAGGAAAAGCCTCAAATCAATAAACTCCCAGGTCAAGAACCTAGGGGAAAAAAGAGCAAAAGAACCTGAAAGCAATCAGAAGGAAAAAAACAACATTGGTAAGAACAGAAATCAATGAAGTTGGCGACAGAAAGGCCATAGGTAACGCAATGAAATGAAGAACTGATTCTTTGAAACAATCAATAACATGAAAAAACTTCTAGTAAGATTAACAAAAAAGAAAGATGGAAGATACAAATTGCTGATAGCCAGAATGAAATGGGATAACACTACAGACCCTGCAGACATCAAAAGAATAATAAAAAGCTGGTGTGGTAGTGTGCACATGTAATCCTAACACTTGGAGGCTGAGGTGGGAGGATCACTTGAACCCAGGAGTTTGAGACCAGCCTGCAACAAAACCAAAATCAAACAAAGACCCCTTCAAAAAGAAAATGATAATACAGGCAGATGATGATAAATTCCACTTATACAAATTTGAACACTTGAGTGGAATGGACCAAGTTCTTAAAAAATAAACTACCCAAACTCAGCCAATATGAAACAGATTATTTGAATAGCCCTTTACTATTAAGAAAATGAATTCATGATTTCATACTTATTTTTTGCAGGCCTGGGGATCAAACCCAGGGCCTCACACATGCTTTACCATTGAGCTACATCCCCAGCCCTGAATTCATAATTGCATAACTTCTCTAGGCTCAGATAGCTTCACTGGAGAATTACAATAAACTTGTAAGGAAGAATCCATACCAATTCTATCTATCTCCTCCAGAAGTATAGAAGAGAAGTGGACACTTCCCAATTCATTTTATGAAGCTAGTATTAATCTGATACCAAAACCAATAAGATATGACACAGTAAGGAAAGCTATACAGCAATGACCTTCATGAATATACAAGTAAAAATTCTTAAGAAGATATTAGCAAATAGAATGCAGAATCTATCAAAATAATTCTGTACCACCAAAAGTGGACTTATTTCAGGGTTCATATCTAGTTCAATATTTAAAAAATCAATCAGTGTAATCTGTCATACTAATGGGCTACAGAAGAAAACTTACAGGATTATATCAATTGATGCAGAAACAGGATTTGACAAAATATAGCACTTGTTCAGAATAAAAATCTCTAGGTTCACTAGGAATAGAGGGAACTCCCACAACTCTACAAAAAACCTATAGCTAATGTTGTAATTAATAGTGAGAAACTAGGTGCTTTCCCACTAAGATTGGGCATTAGGTACGAATCCTGGCTCTTACTACTCTTATCCAACATAGTGAAGGAAGATCTAGGCAATGTAGTAAGATAAGAAAAGAAAACAAAGGGTATACAAACTGGAAAGGAAGAAATAAAACTGCCTCTACTTGCAAGTGACATATTGCTTACACAGAAAATCCCAGAAATCTTTTAAAAGCTTAGAACTAATAAATGATCTAAGCAAGGTTGCAAGATACAGATCAACACACAAAAGTCAATCATATCTCTACGTATTAGCAATAAATATGTGAACATAAATTAAAAATGCAATGTATTTATAAGCTCACAAAATGCAATATTTAGCTATAAATCTAACAAAACATGTGCAGCACTGATATGCTGAAAACTATAAAATTCTGATGAAATAGAGAAGATCTATATTAATGGAAAGACATAACATGAATGAAAGACTGAACGTAGTAAACATTTCGATTTTCCCCAAGCTCATATATAGGTTTAATGCAAATCCTTTCAAAATCACAGCAAGAATTTTTGTGGACATAGACTTTTCTATTTTTCACACCTTTATTTACTTATTTATTTTATGTGGTGTTGAGGATTGTACCCAGTGCCTGACATGTGCTAGGCAAGCTCTTTACTACTGAGCTACAACTCCAGCCCAGACATGTCTATTTTTAAACTTATATGTAAACCAACACAACCTAGAATATCTAAAATGAAGGGAAAATAGGATTAAAGTGTGTAAGTGTGTAGAATTGCATTACCTGATGCTAAGGATTACTGTGAAGCTACAGTAATCAACATGGTATGGTACTTATGGAGAGATAAGACACAGATCGGCGGGAAAGAACACAGAAACCAGAAATAGACCTACACAAATATGCCAAAATAATTTTTGACAAAAGTGCAAAGAAATTTGACAGAGGAGGGAATATAGCTTTTATAGCTTTTTCAACAAATGGTACTGGAATGATTGGACATATATAGGCTAAATAAATAAGTAAATAAGTAAGTAAATAAATCAAGGAAATTCAACCTATATATTATATATCACATCTTATACAAAAATTAACTCAAAATGTTTCATGAACTTAAGGGTAAACATAAAACTAAAGTTTTGAGGAAAAAGCACAGGAGAAAACCTTCAGGATGTAGGGCTCTAAAGAGTTGTTAGACTTGATCCCGAAAGCGTGATCCATAAAAGGAAAAATTGGTAAAGTGGACTTCAAAAAAAAATGAAAAGATTTTGCTCTGTGAAAGACACTATTAAGAATATGAAAAGACAAGGTATAAACTGAGAGAAAATATTTGCAAACCATTAATTAAATTTATTTTAATTAATACATAAAAACAAAGATTATATGTTAATGGGGTAATATGATATTTCAATACACATATACATTGTGTAAGGATGAAATCATGTTAACTATATATCCTCAAACACTTAGCATTTCTAGCAAAAACATTCAAAATCAATGTGTGTGTGTGTGTGTGTGTTACTGGGGTATGAACCCAGGGCCTTACACATGCTAGCAGGTACTCTACCATTTCTCTCTCTCTCTCTTGCTTGCTCTCTCTCTCTCTCTCTCTCTCTCTTTCTATTACTCAGAATACAGGGTCTCTCTCAGTTGCTGAGGCTGGCCTCAAACTTGCAATCCTCCTACCTCAACCACCTGAGCAGCTGAAATTATAGGCGTGTGCCACCTTGACCAGCTTCAAAATCCTTTCTTTTTGATTTTTGAAATATACAGTACATTATTGTTAAGCATAGGAGTTTCTCATTTTAAAAAAAATCTACACATACAACTACCCCATGACCCAACAATTTCATGGAGTAGTTGCTCTTCCTGGAATTGCTTTACAAAGCATAAGTAACTAAAATATATCGCCCATGAAATGTTAAGGCACATGAGTGGCCTGCACATGGAAATTGAGAATTACCAGGTGACATGAGTTTGGCTCCCCATCCCCTTGCCAACCATCATGGACAAACAGTGTTTCTCTCCTTGGCCAGTCTTTGAAGTGGAGGAGGTGACACTTTCTCTGCTCTCATCTATCTAGTTTGCCTGGCATTGTGCTGAAGAAATTGACTTTGGCTTCCTCAAAAACCCCAAGTGGGGGGCTGGGATTGTAGCTCAGTGGTAGAGTGCTTGCCTTGCATGCGTGAGCACTGGGTTCGATCCTTGGCACCACATAAAAATAAATAAATGAAGATATTATATCCATCTACAACTAAAAAAAAAGATTAAAAAAAACACAAAACCCCAAGTGGGTTATGTAGCTTTCTTCTTCCCCAGGGGTAGCCAATCACATAACATAGGAGCAGAAAATATTTTCTGGAGGCAGAAAACATTCTCTTTCCATTACTGCCAGTTGTTCTGCCCGGCAGTAGGGGTCAGGGTGCTGGATGGGACCTTCATCTTAGATCCAACCTGCTTTACTTTCACAGGCCACAGAGTGATTTGTGCAGGATTCTGGGCTTACTTTCAAAGTAAGACTCCAAATAAGCCTCCACCAATTTTTCCAAGGGAAGGAGAGAGCATTTCCTTTCCCCAGCAGTTGTTCCTTTTCCTCCTTTTCACACTCAGATTGTCACTTTTAGTCTCTCTGGGAGCCTCCTTTCTCCAACCTGTGACACCTCTTATAATTCCTGCCCTTCTATTTTCAATGTTGATGCTTGGGTCACACATGGGAATCTTCTAGAAATTCTAAAACATTATGCATTGGCAAAGCATCATTTCTGCTTGCCTCTCAGATGGGTATGATCTCATGCTTTGTGCAGACTCAACCTACCCACAAATAGCATATTTTCTATATTGTTCTTATGGCTCTTAGCATGTGTTTCTCTGTATTAGCCATGAATTCAGATTCATTTCACTACCATCTGTTAGGAATCAACAGGTGAGACAGGAGCCAAGGGTTTAGCCAGGGAGCCTTTCTCAATCTAGTACTTGAAGTTGCCATCATGTATTAATTTCCTATTGCTGTTCTAATAAATTACCTCAAATTTAGTGACTTAAATCAACACAGATCCATTATTTACAGTTCTAGAAGTCAAAAGTCCTACCATGAAGGCATCAGCAATACTGTGTTTCTTCTGAAGCATCTGTTTCCTTGGCTTTTCCAGCTTCCAGAAGTCACCTTGTTTGGGACCCTTTCCTCCATCTTCAGAGAGTATTGCAGCAACTGTTCCTTAGTCATAACATCTTCCCTGAATCTGATCAGCTTGCCTCCCTTTTATGGGTTCCCTGTGATTATGCAGGGTCCACCTGGATAATCCAGGATAATCTTCCCATCTCAGGGCCCTCAATCACATTTGTAAAGTGCATTTTGCCATGTAAAGTAACATATTCACAGGTGATAGAGGACTAAGATGTAGACATCTTGGAGGATCCATTATTCTGCCCACCACAATTTTCCATCTATCCATCCTGGAGAAACCTTTTTTCTCAATCATTTACAAACTCCCTTAGCTGTGGAATCTCCCATGATGCATTGCTCTTGGCTTTCAGTTTATATTTGCTATACAGGTATATAAGAAACTTGACCTTTAAATTTATTGCTTTTCCGTTTTCCTTTGGTCAAAGGCCTCTCCAGATGAAATGAACTGCCTCAGTGTTCAGTGGTACTTTTTTATCTCTGAATATAAACTAACAGTAACTGGATGGGACGACTCCTTTTGGTTTTGAGATATCTGAGTCTAATTCACAGTAGAATTTCAGAAATGAGTCTGGCTAAATGGGTTATCTCAGGAATGTCTGCTCTGAAAGACAGACTCCAACACAATCAATGCCTTAATCAATTTTCTCAAAGGTCAGTTATTTGCAAACTGTCTAAAAGTTGTGCTATTTGCCTTCTATCTCTTCGGAAATTTAGTTAACATTTTTATTTTAATTCATTTACATTTTAAATTTAGACTATATCTGAGAAATCATAGGTTAGGTGTACTGGCTACTATTTTTACCTAATAGATTTTTTTTGTGTGTGGTAATGGGAATTGAGTCCAGTGGTGCTTTATCATTGATCTATATCCCCAACCTTCTTTATTCTTTGTTTTGAGAGAGCACCTCACTAAGTTGCTGAGACTGGCCTCAAACTTGCAATCCTCCTGCCTCAGACTCTAGAGTAGCTGGAATTATAGGTGTGTACCACTGTGTCTAGCTAATACCTAATACATTTTAAAATAAACACAAAATACTAAAATCCCTTCTCAAGTGATGTTATTTATTCCATTATAAAAATATTCTCTTGATACCTCACTTCCCCTTCCAACTAATGCACTTATTTCTTGACATCTGTCTATATTCAACTTCCTTGAAAGAATTGCTTATACTTGGCAACTCAATGTCTCTCTCACTCCTCTTTTTCCCTTAAAATCATTCTAGTTAGGTTATCACTCCAACCACTCTACCTAAGCAGCTTTTTTCAGTGCTACCTTCAAGTTACTAAATTCCCTAGACAATTCTAAGTCATCTGTTATGGTTTGGATGTGAGATGTCCCCCCAAAACTCATGTGTGAGACAGTGCAAGAATGTTTAGAGGTGAAATGATTAGGTTATGAGAGCCTTAACCCAATCAGTAAATTAATCTCCTGATGGGATTAACTGAGTGGTAAATGAAGGTGGGTAAGATGTGGCTGGAGGAGGTGGGCATTGGGGGCGTGCCTTTGGGGTATATATTTTGTATCTTCTGGTAAGTGGAGTCTCTCTCTCTCTCTGCTCTCTGATCACCATGTGAGCTGCTTCCTTCCACCATACCCTTCCACCATGATGTTCAGCCTCACCTCGAGCCCTGAGGAATGGAGCCTGCTGTTTATGGACTGAGACTTCTGAAACCGTGAGCCCCTCAATAAACTTTTCTTCCTCTGCAGTTGTTCTAGTCAGGCCTTTTAGTCATGGTTGTGAAAAAGCTGACTGAAACATTATCCTCTTACATGATCTAGAGGAAGCCTGTGAGATAGTTGGTCACTCCTTCCTCTTTGAAACATGTTCTTCACTTGACCTCCACAACACCCAACTCTTTTGGTTGCCTCCTACCTCACTGGCTCCCCATTCACAGTTTATGTTACTGTTTCTACTTCATTTCTCCAACCTCTGAACATCAGTGTTCTCTTTTCTATCATCTATTGTACACCTCACAGGACAGATGGGACTGGACTTGTTACTCCAATGGGGTTTATATTTTCAGTATGTCTGTCAGGTAAACTGCTAAAACATAATCCTACCACATTTGGATCTTTTACTTTCAAAATCAGCCCATTTATCCAGTCATGTCATCTCATTGATGTCTGTACATGTTGGTCGTCTACTCTTGAAAATCTTAAGCCAGCAGGGGAAAAGATGTAACTCTACCCCCTTTTTTCTCTAAATCAGTGGTTAGCCTGAATTTGCACTTTTAGCTTGTGTGTGTGAGTGCGTGTGACCATGTGTAAGCACTTATGTTACAATGCATATTTGAAAATTATAAGCTATTCAGTAAGACAATAGATATACCCAAAATTATAATGACCACGCATATACTACTGCTCAGCTTAAAAAAATAAAGCATTACTAGTAAGATGAAAGAGCACTTCCCTTCTATGTACACATACTCAATCATATTCCCTTTCCTCTCCCCTCAAATAACATCTATATGTTGATGATCCTATAATGTCCATCTCCAATTCAGACCTCTGCCCTGAATTCCAGGTTCATATATCCAACTGCTTGATTGACATCTGCTGTTAGATATTGTGGTACACAGAATTCTAACAAGCACCCCACGATTCCTGCCTGCTGGTATACATGCTGTGTATATTCCTCTTCCCTTGAATGAGGATGTGACCTCTGAATATTTTGCCTCTCTGGTGAATAGGTTGTCATATAGCAAAGGTGAAGAAAGTTTTGCAGATATAATTAAGTTTCCAAATCTGAAGTTAACTTTGAGTTAATGAAATGGGAAATTATCCAAAGTGAGCTTGACCTAATCAAGTGACCTAATCAGACCTCTTTTAAAATGGGGTCTAAATGTGGTGGCACTCCCCTATAGTACCAGCTACTCAGGAAACTGAGGAACCCAGAAGTTTGAGACAAGCCTGGGTAACATAGTGAGACCCTGCCTCAAAAATGTGAGAGGCCTAGAGAATAGATACCTGCTCTATTCTTGGCCTTAAAGAAGCCAGCTGCCCTGAGTTCTATAGCTAAAGGGAAATTAATTCAATTAATAGCCATGTAATTTTGAAATCATTATTCACCATCTCACATGTTATATCTATATCTAATTTGTTTATTGTCTGCTTCATCCCCAGTGTAAATCCTTAATGGCAGAGATCTTTATCTGTTTTATTTTATTTATTTTTTGTGGTGGTAAGATAGAACCCAGGGCCTCACACATGCCAGGCAAGTGCTCTACCACTGAACTACAACCCCAGTCCCTGTTTTATTAATTGATAAATCCCTTAGTGCCTTAAACCATGACTGTCACATAGTAAGTGCTAATAAATATTTATCAAATGAATGAATCAATAATTTTTTAAATAATTTTTTAAATGTTGATGGACCTTTATTTTATTCATTTATTTATATGCAGTGCTGAGAATTGAACCCAGTGCCTCTCACATGCTAGGCAAGCACTCTACCACTGAGCCAAAACCCCACCCTGAATCAATAAATTTTATTTATTGAATTTTACATTTCTTGCTCCGTCCATTCCCCTTGATAACTATTATTTCACCCAATTCCATCACAAACTTCTACCCTTTTCACTGAGACATGAGTTTACTCTGTACTGTAAACAATGATATCCCAGGACTAGAAATGTAGTTCAGTGGCAGAGGGCTTATCTAGCATGTGTGAGCCCCTGGGTTCCATCCCTAGCACCACACACACAAAAAGATATCTCACAAGATCAACACCCCCCCACCACGTACTCACACACACACACACTGAGGGAATTTGGGGTACTTTAGCAGAAAATTATCATTCTTAGCAGGTGTGTTGCTTTGGGGTCTAGATGAACCTGGATAGGAATGCTGGCTCTGCAACTTGGTAACTGTGTGTAAGAATTAAAGTCTTTATTTATTTATTTATTTTACTTCTTTGAGCCCCAGGTTCCCCTCTGAAGAGTAAGAGTATTACATGCAATCATAGGGTTGCTGGGAGGAATAGAAGCAGGCATGTATTTCTTATGGCAAGAGCAGTTATTGGCATAAAGATGGTATCATACTATACATGCTATTCTGCAACTTGCCATCTATGCGAAACTCAGTTTTGTGCATAATATCCTTCTAAACCAGTTCTTCAAATTCTTTAGGACACATTCCCAAAGTGAAGCTGCTGGTCCCAATAGTGTGTGCTTTAAAAAGTTAAAATAGTGTCAGATTATTTTCCAAAAAGCTGTAACAATTCGTATTCATACCAGATATGTCTGAGGATGCCTGTTTTCCCTATGCTTTCTAATAGTAGATGGTATCAATTTTTTTTCATTTTTGCTTTTGATGAAGGAAAATGGTATCCCATTGTGTTGATTTCCATTTCCTTTATCACTTGTAAAGCTGAACATCTTTTCATATGTATATTCATTTGCATGTCTCCCTCAGTGAATTGCTTTTATTTTTTTAGGTACCAGGTATTGAACCCAGAGCCACATTCTCAGTCCTTTTTATTTTTTATTTAGAGACAGAGTCTCACTCAGTTGTGTACCGCCTCACTAAATTGCTGAGGCTGGCTTTGAACACATAATCCTCCTGCCTTAGCCTCCAGAGCCACTGGTTTTATAGGTGTACAGCACCATGCCCAGCTTATGAATTGCTTTCCTTTTGTCCATCTTCTTTTGGGTAATTTATAATTTTCTTATCAATTTATAAGTTGAGAGAGTGAGGAGTGACAACTAATAGGTACAAGTTCCCTTTTTGTATGATATAAATATTCTAAAAGTAGATTATGTTGTGCTATGGTTTGTATATGGTTTGAGTGTGTCTCCCAGAGGTTCATATGTTGGAGGCTTGATCCTCAGTGCCACGATGTGAGAGGTGGTGGGACCTTTAAGAAGTAGGGCCTAGAGGAAGGTCCTTGGATCACTGGGGGCTCTACCCTCAGAAGGTATTAAGGTAGTTCTTGTGAGAGCCTGAGGATTGTTATAAAAACAGTAAGTTTGGCCTCGCTCAGATCTTTGGCTTCCTATTTCAATATGTGATCTCTTCTCCAGCAAAAAACTACCCCCACCTTTGTGATACCATCTTCTGTTAGGCCCTCAAAAGAGACCAAACCAATGGGGCTGTCCAATCTTGGACTTTCAGTCTCCAAAACTGGGATATAAATAAACCTCATTTCTTTAGAAGTAGCCCATCTCAGGTATATCATTATAGTAATGCAAAACAGACTAACAATATAGTTCCACAACTCTGCAAATATACTAAAAACATTTTAATTTTATACTTTAAAAGAAAACTTATGGTATATAAACTTTATGGGATATAAGTTATATCTCAGAAAACTTAAATTTGAAACAAATTTGAGAAGTGATTTTTAATGACTGCATAAAATTCCCTTTTATGGAATTATCATATTTTATTTAATCATTCCAGTTGCTTTAATTATTTCCAAAGTTTCATGCTTATAAAAATTGCGATGAATATCTTTGTCTATAAATCGCTCCCTCTTTATGGATACATTCTTGGAATGCAAATTACTGGAGGAAAAGGTTCTCTTTAAACAAAGAGGTATATTCCTAATAAAAATACGGAAAGAGTTGACAGGGACTTCACGTCAATCTGAACATTTGGTGTTTTCACTTTAAGTTCAGAATACCATGTTTAGCACCTCAAAACTGCTTGGACTCAAAACTGTTGGACTGCTTCTCCCTACTGGGGTAATATCAGGTACCACTATATTTGAAGACAACATTTTCAGTTCTCATCACACAAATATGTAAAGTGTACTTCTCTCTTTATCACCAGTTGTTTAATTGGTACAGACTGATTGCTGGAAAAACAAGACGAGAAGCTAAATTGCTTTCCGTGGCTCAAATCTGTGGGGATTAGGGACTAATTTTAGCACAATTTTTTGTCAAAAGCAGGAAGCAGTGCTTATGTGGTTTCATCTGCTATAGTTTCATACCGTCTTCACAGCTTGCTCACATATGCTGGCAAAAATACAGTAATAAGAGTAATAATTATGATGGATATTATTGACTGGTAACCATAAGGCTCTTCTCTGCACAGAAAATAACCTATCTTCTTGGTTAATTGTGCTAAATACTAAGAAAGAAATTCTCCCAGAAGGAACACAAAGGAAAAGACCTTGTATTTCCTAGTTATTCTTTTGACCCATCTTCCAACCAAGCCCTTTATCTATCAGTAAATGTTCAGATTCAGTTGGGGAAATTGATTGATGATCATTGATTTACTGATTTCCAGGATATTAGCAATGCTTGAGAGAAGAGATTCTATGCTATTATGGGTAGTTGACTGGGCTTTGAACAATAAACCTGGGTTTTAGTTCTGACTCTGCCATTAAGCTGTTATATGACTGGATAGATCATGTGTCTTATTTGGATCTCAGTTTCCCACTTCTAGATGATTTCTCAGGGCTGTTTCAAGTACATACTTCAGTTTCAAAGAAACAATAAAATTAGAAGTCTTCCTTTAAGGAATAGGGCAGGGAACAGTTTGGGGAGTTGAGGTTAGAGAAACTGAGTCATAGGAGAAATGTAATATGATCTGGGATATTTTAAGTTAGAGTCTTAAGATCATCATTAAAAATATACATTTAAGATTGTAAAACTCAGCCGGGCGCGGTGGCTCAAGCCTGTAATCCCAGCACTTAGGGAGGCTGAGACAGGAGAATCGCGAGTTCAAAGCCAGCCTCAGCAATGGCGAGGCGCTAAGGAACTCAGTGAGACCCTGTCTCTACATAAAACACAAAATAGGGCTGGGGATGTGGCTCAGTGGTCGAGTGCCCCTGAGTTCAATCCCCGGTACCAC
>CM053417.1:29107765-29177196 GCA_028644305.1 Xerus rutilus
AAAAGAAATAGAGAAGGTTGAGATTTTTTTTTTGGTATTGGAGCAACTGGGTACCAAACTCAGGGGTACTTGACCACTGAGCCATATCCCCAGCCGTATTTTTTGTTTTATTTAGACACAGGGTCTCACTGAGTTGCTTAGTGCCTCGCTGTTGCTGAGGCTGGCTTTGAATTCACGATCCTCCTATCTCAGCCTCCCAAGCCGCTGGGATTACAGGCATGTGCCACTGTACCTGGCAAGAATTTTTAAGCAAGGAAGAACATGACAAAAATGGTGCCAATCATCTAGTATGACCTACCTGGGTCCCTGAGTCTGTGCCCCTCTCCTCCTTTCTTGAGAACCTTGCCCAGTTGTCAGTACATTTAACTTTTTTTTTACTTTCCTGACTCCTTGGGGAATACTTGATGCATGCAAGTCCAGATTCCTGGGCCCAGTGTGCAGAAAGAGGAAGCTAGGGGCCCTGGATCATATTCAGGCCTAGATGATGTGCTTCAGCATGCACAGTATTTGAAAAAGCAATTGAAATAGGAGTCAACATTGAAAAAGCTAAAGATCTCAACAAAACTGGAATCTCCAGCTTATCTTCAGATGCTAGAAGGCCTGAGCTATGTTTCACCTCCAGAACTGACCCCTTTAGCTAGGGGCTAAGTATTCTGCTTTCCCTGCTCAGTCTCCAACCCCCATTCCTGGGAGCTACCTGGCTCTGTAGGCTCTGAACTCCTGCTCAAGAGAAAGGAGCCCCCACCAGGGAAGATTCTAATTCAAAATTAGCTTCATGCTTTACTGTGTAATTAGAGAATTATCAGAGGTACAGTAAAACTGTCTTTGTGAAATGAGAATAATCATAACACACAGGGATGCTGAACATCATTGAGGAAGGTCTGACTGCTAGGGACTGAGTAGTATCCATGGGTGGTACCTTTCTTTTGAAGTGGATTGAAAGCCTATGACCCTGCAGAGACATTCTAGTGAGCCTTGCTATTCCCCTTTATTCTGTACTTGGACTCAAGTTTTCTTTCAGCTGAATACTTGATAAGTATAGGGACTGGGTCAAAATGATATAAAGTTCAGGGGGGAAAACAACTCAGAAGTGACTACTTGAGAAAGCAACATGTTAGAAATTTTAATCTGGAATTCCCTGAATACATTCTGTATGTTCTAGATGGACAACTGTGAGTCCTTTCTGTGTTGTCATGGGAAGATCTTTATTTTGTCTATTCAGGAACTGCAGGGCATTAAGCATTGCTGTCCCCCTGCTTAGCAAATGGCACTGGAGCCCATTCCTTTGCCAGTTTTTGTGACAAGTACAATTGTTCCTCTAAATGTCCCATTAGTGGTACATTTTAAACCTGCAAAGCACATTCCCAGGAATTCTAACACTCATTTCATGTGAAAGAATGTTAAGACCATCATTGCTTATGTGTGGCCCAGAGTACCCTATAACTCTCGTGGCATTCACCATTTTATTCCTTATATTACAGTTAAAAGTTATAAGTCCTTTCTCTTTGTAGACTTAGTTCTTTGAGGGCAACTCATCACTGTAACCCTCAAAATGTCTGACTGGGTAGGTATTTGGAAGGTATACCTGAATTGATCTCAGTGTTCATTAATGTTAATAGCTCTAGGAGTCCAAAGGAGCATGCACATGTGCATTATCATTTTGCCATTGGTCTTTAAATGCTAATATTAGTATTAAATGGAAGTCATACTTTGAAATGCAGCTTTTGAACAGAGTCTCTGTTTTAGGTAGGATTTAGCCTTGTTAGTTCTTTATATGAGCTAGGCACTGTCCCAGGTTCTGAAGATATACTAGTGAACCAGACAGATGCAACCCTTCCCTCATGGAACTTACAGACTGGGAAGGGAAGGGACAGACAAACAAAAACAGGTTAACAAATACACATGATGAATGGATAGCTTCAATGCTTTTTATAAAATGTACTTTATCTTTTACTCCTTTGTGGTAGGACTATGAGTCCCCTTCATCTACTATTATTCTTGATTTAAGTCACATCAATAGAAAGGGAATGTTATTTAAAGATTTTATTACTGGAAATGTGTACATCTAGAAGCCCAATTCATTTTTGATAAAATTTTATGACGACTGTTATCTTCTATTGTACACCAGAATCTTAACTGGAGACTAAATAAAAGTCAAACAAAATAATAGATCATATTGGAGACAATGATAGACATGTGAATTAACTCATACATTAATTCAAAATTCTAAGTTAAACTTATAGGAAAGATTTTTTTCTAAACTAAAGAAATAAAAGTATGGACTAGTCTCAATTTGTGAAGTTATAAACATACAAATAATTATAATGCAACATTGAAAGTGATAAGTATATTAAGAAAGGCATGGGGGGCGTGATTGTAGCTCAGGGGTAGACCGCTTGCCTTGCATGCATGAGGCACTAGGTTTGATCCTCAGCACCACATTAAAATAAATATATTTGTGTTCATCTATAACATATATATATATATATATGAAAGGCGTAGAGGAGCTGGGGTTGTGGCTCAGTGGTAGGGTACTTGCCTAGTACATGTGAGACACTGGGTTTGATTCTCAGCACCACATAAAAATAAAGTTATTAAAAAAGGTATAGATATATTTCTAAGCAAGCATGTTAGTGAGATAGATTACTTCCTATCGGAGAAAGCAGAGAAGTAAGGAAGAAGCTGGTTCTAAGATTGAATTGAAAGATGACTGAAAGCTTAACATGACGCACTAGAGAGAGAAAAGGGCTCAAGGAACAAAGCTGTGGAGACATGGAAGCAAAGCAGAGTGGATTAATTTTGCTGGGGAGTAGGGTGACTGAATTGTGGTGAGGGATACATGACCTGAGAGAGGGATAAACTCGTGGAGTGGTTTTGTTTTGTTTTGAAGGATTGGAAGTTTGACGCCAGCCTCAGCAATTTATTTTTTAACATTATTGTTATTTTTTGCTGTAGATGGACACTATATTTTATTTACTTATTTTTCTATGGTGCTGAGGATCAAACCCAGTGCCTCACACATGCGAGGCAAGCACCCTACCACTGAGCCAAAACCCCAACCCCCTCGTGGAGTGTTTTTGATGACTATATCAGAAACTCAGACTTTAATAGGAGGTAGAGGTGCATTTTCTCATGTCTGATGCCTATACTTTGGGGGCATCCTTTTTGAAACGGGTATATTTCCATGAATATTATAAGATTATGACTCTTGTAACTTTGTGCTAGATAGTGTTGGGGACCTCAGGATGTCAGAGAATAAGAACTGAGAGCCGGGTGCAGTGGCACAAGCCTGTAATCCCAGCACTTAGGGAGGCTGAGACAGAAGAATCGCGAGTTCAAAGCCAGCCTCAGCAAAAGCGAGGCACTAAACAACTCAGTGAGACCCTGTCTCTACATAAAACACAAAACAGGGCTGGGGATGTGGCTCAGTGGTCGAGTACCCCTGAGTTAAATCTCCAGTACAAAAAGATAAAAAATAAAAAATAAATGAATACACAGGATGGTGTTTAAAGATAAAACTAAATTTTCCAAATGCAGCACTCATGAATTTTCTGCTTCAACACAACACAGTTTTATACAGATCTACAAGGTGTCAAAATTAGTAGCTAGCTTCAACGTTATGATGAAAATAAAATGGGGTGATATGCTACTGTGACAGGGGTGGGGCCAGTTCTATTTCAGAATGTTCAGGCAAAGATGCTCTGAGGTGACATTCAAGTCAAATCTGAAAAAAACTGAGAAGGAATCAACCCTGAAGAAATCTTGAGGGAGAGCTCTTCAGATGGGGAACTTCAAGTTCATCCTGTGGAGTGAAACTGGTGCGTTTGTTGGGCAGTAAAAAGGACAGTGGGGCTGGGATTGACAGAACAAAGGCAGGAGGGGAGGAAGGGGGAAATGAGTTGAAAGAGGTGGGCAAGGGCCATATTTTGTGGGAAGCAGTTTGTATTTCTTTCGCAGTGTGATGGGAAGCCAGTGGAGGGTTTTGGGTTTGTTTGTTTTTTGGTACCAGGAATTGAACTCAGAAGCCACACCTCCAGGGGCTAGGGGTGTGGCTCAGTGGTAGAGTGCCTGCCTTGAACGCATGAGGCACTGGGTTCGATCCTCAGCACCACATACAAAATACATAAATAAATAAAATAAAGGTTTGGAAAAAATATTAAAAAAAAAAAAGCCACACCTCCAGCCCTTTTTTTATATTTTATTAGAGACAGGGTGTTGGTAAGTTGCTTAGGGCCTAGCTAAGTTGCTGAGGCTGGCTTTAAACTCGTGATCCTCCTGCCTCAGCCTCCCAAGTCACTGGGATTACACACGTGCACCATCGCACCTGGCTCACTGGAGGGTTTTGAACAGAGGAGTGACATGGTCTGACTTAAGGTTCTTATTTACTTATTTCTTTAAAAACAACTTTTTTCTAGTACTGGGGATGGAATACATGGCCCAGTAGGCAAGAATTTTACCACTGAGCTCCACCTCCAACTCTTAAGTTTTTTTTTTTAAAATCACTTTGACTAGTGTATAGAATAGACTCTGTTGGGACAAGGATGGAAGAAAAGAGACTATAGAGAGGAGGAGGTGGTGGTAGCTTAGACCTGGGACATAGCAGGGAAGGTGGAAATGGGTTTGGAATGTGTGGTAAAGGTGGAGTCAAGAGGACTTGCAGAAGGAATGAATCAGAGAAGAAGGGAAGAATAAGCCCTAGGTTTTGAGTCTGAGCAACTGGGTGGAGGGTGACTATATTTGGGGAGATGGTAATCACTAGGTAGAAAGGAGCAAGTTTGAGATTGAGGACAGATTTGGGAGATGGATATTAAGAGCTCTGGTGCACTTGTTTATCTGAGATGCCAATGACATTCAACTGGAGATATTAAACAGGCAGTAGAATATGGATACAATGTTGGCTAGAGCTTCAGTCTACATTAAATTAAATGCAAATGAAAGCTACTTGGAGTTTCCATTATATACTAATAAAGGTAGCAGACATAAACATCATAATGATCCAATGTGTGCAGCGCTGCAAGAGTATCAGGCAATTTCATTCTGCTGATGGCTTGATTAATTGACTTAATGTTTCAGGAGACCAATTTGACAATAGTTAATGAGCCATATGAATGAATTCCTGCCCTTTGACAAAATATATTTGAAAATACATTTTGAGGAAATCATTTTTGTAAATATCTGTACAAATAATTTCATGGTAGTTGTTCGTTCTTATGGTAGTAGTCTTTTGGAAAAGGTAGTAGTCTTTCAGAAAAAAATTAGAAAACACAAATCTTCATGGAGGGGGAATATGTGTAACCAAATCTGTAGTAACTCTCTAGAGTTCCTACAAAATTTCACTATCAAATTTCTACAGGAACTCTCTGCAGGCATGAAAAGTGAGAAATGTGTTGACCATATCAATATCTGGAATTGTTGATAAAAACAGGTACAAAACCAGATTATGAGGGGATATAAATAAAATTGTGTCAGTCTCAGGCTCTTTATGCTTAAAGTTGTAAATATACAGTTGTTTTACTTATTTTTGTACCACTTTATCCACTTTTGATTGTACTTGTATCTGGCAGAGTGTTGCCTGGTTAGGATGCCATAGGTTACTAGGAAGAGTTCACATGAATTGTGGCCTCCCCAATTTTTCCTCCCTTGATCACATTTTCCACATAAGGTATTGTGGTTCTGTGGGACTTGTATTCAAATAAGTTCACCTTGGGGTTTTGAAAAGCTTGGGAAATACTGCTGCACTCAGAAACACTAGTACAAAGCTGAGTCCCATGTGAAGGTTGCTTTTCTCCGGTAGGTGGCGACTGTGGGCAGGAATTCTGCTGGTAATTTTCAGACTGAAGACAGAACCTGGAAGGAAAACACTGGTAATTTCATAAGATGCATTTCCCACAAACAATCCTATGATTTCTCAGTGAGCAAGGCAAAAGTATGGAAGATACTCAGCCACATTCCTTTATATCCATGATGGCCTTTTCTTTTTTTTCTTTCTTTGGGTCATGTGGAGTAGAGAAAGCAGAGAGAAGTGTCAACTTTAGTAGCATTATGGTAAATTAATCCAAGGTATAAAGCAGCATTCTTGGCTGGAGGTGTCTGGAAAAGGTGTTTTTCAACAAAGTGCTGAAGAAGGGGCAAAAGAAGACTGGTTGAACAGGTCTGCCCACTGCTTTATACATAGAGTTTTTTAATAAATAGCTCCCTCCCTTGCCATCATGGGAGGACACCTGCACTCACCAGCAAACAGAGTTATGTAAATGCATTGCACTGAAAGGCTGAATACAACCCTTTTTTAAGTTAATTTACTTCCTGTTAGCTTCGGAAGCACTCAAAACACTTTGCTTTCACAAACATCACATGAAGGAAACCTTAGGACAATCTTTTGACTCAAGAAAAAGAAAACAGAAAATTAAGTTGCCCAGAGAGATGAATTAACATGAATCTGGTTTTCTTCAATTCAAGATCAAAATTCCCCATACTAAGCTGGGTGTGGGGACACATGCCTGTAATCCCAGTGACTGGGGAGGCTGAGACTGGAAGATGGAAAGTATAAGGCCAGCCTCAGCAACGTAGGGAGGCCCTCAGCAAATTAATGAGCACCTATCTAAAAATAGCAAAATAAAAAGGACTGGGGATGTAGTTCAGTGGTAAAGCATCCCTGGGTTAAATCTCTAGTACCAAAAAAAAAATTCCCCACACTAAACTCTACCTTAGAGATAAGTTTCTTTGAGTGGTGGTAGCAGAGGTTCTCTTAGTAGAACTCTAATATTTCCCTGTTGCAGAGTTATCATTACTGAATGGCTATGGTTCTTCACAAGTCACTTCTTTTCTTTCTAGAAATCTTCATTGCCCAACCCCCATAATCCCTTTCATACCATCTTAATCCTGGAATTTGGTTGTTTAGAGGGCCATATGTTGGCTATATTCCTACTATTGCAAAACTAAGTACAGCTCATTTTAATGATGTGATTTTGAAATTATTCAAAGATCAGAGCATATGGTCAGCCTCAGTTTTTAAAATGTTGTTTGGGTTAATGATGTGTCAGAATGCTTGAACATTCATTCATGGCATCTTGACCAAAGAGCCATGCAATATTTCTGTTTGGACAAAACTTACTGGAATTTTTTGTATTGGGAGAGGGGTGTTAATGGGGATTTAACACAGGGCAAGGGTAGTTTACCACTGAGCTACATGCCCAATCTTTTTATGTTTTATTTTATTTTTTAGTTGTTGTTTTATTTATTTGTATGTGGTGCTGAGAATCAAACCCAATGTCTCATGCATGCTAGGCAAGTGCTCTACCACTGAGCTACAACCCCAGCCCTTTTATGTTTTGTTTTGAGACAGCTTCTCACTAAGTTGCTTAGGGCCTTGCTAAATTGCTGAGGCTAGCCTCGAACTTGCTATCCTTCTGTCTCAGCCTGCCAAGCTGCTGGGATTACAGACATGCACTACTGCACCTGGTTTACTGGGATTCTATATAACCAGAAAATTGCAAATTTGCTAGGTTGATATGACCCTAACAAATCTTGGCTGTCCTGCTGACTTACATAAATATATTGATATAATTTTATACTTCTAAAATTCTTTCAAAATGATTAACTTAGAGGTTCAAAAGCCTGGAGAATATAAAAAGGCAGCAAAGACCTACTTTCAAAAGAGGATATTGAGTTATGCAGATTGTCCTATTATTTTCTACTGTTGTTTTTTTTAAATGTGCCTCATTTAGATCACCTTGGTAAACATTCTGACAGCAAATATTTGAGTGAAAAAGAATAAGAAAATGAATGGGTGGATACTTATGACTCAAGTACTTCCAAAGTTTCAAAGTTAATTTAATTTTAAAAACTCAAGAGGTAGAAGATGAGTCTCTGTAATATGTTCTGAAAGGAGAGAAAGTGTTGGAATGACTTTGGATGCAGACTGTGCAGAATGTATTGAGTTTTCCCTGCAGGTTAAAACAACTATTTTAGGCTTGGGAGAACATTTCCAGTCTGTTGGCTTTCCCCTAATCTCTTATTCTACTGTTACTTGGCCAGCTTTTTACTGGGTACAGTGGTAAGGAAGATGAGGTTCCAGGTGATTAGTGAAAGCAGCACGTTCTCTGAGAATCTTCTAGAAATGTTCTGGCATTGGGAGCATGTTGAGTGAAATATTTTTGTAAAGCTATGTACACAAGGCACTGCTAGAATGCACACTGTGTAAGCGTTATTGAATAACTAATTTTTAAGGTTAAAGGACCTCCTATTGGCCTCTATAAAGGTAGTAAGGAATAAATCATTTCAGTAGTATTGCTTTTAATCACAAAGCTAGCAGAAAGATGTGTGCATGAAAGTGGAGAGGGTGGAAATGTGGAACATAAGAGAACAGGGAAATAGTTAAAATATTTATTAAAATTCGACCTTTTGAGGGGAGGGAAAATTCCAACAAAACAGGAGAAAGATTAGTGGAGTAGAGAAAGGGGATTGAGGGCAAGAGAGGAAGATCAGGATAAGGGGAGAACAGAGGAATGGACCTGACTTGACTTTCCTATGTACATATATGAATATCCAACAGTGAATCTCACCATCATGTATGTCCAAGACACTAATTTAAAAACTATATAAGTAGATAGCAGAAAGATCAGTACTGTAGATGGAAGGGAACAGGCGGAGGAAGGAGAGGAGTGGAAGGGAAAGCCCTGGGGATTGAATTAGAGCAAATTATATTCCATGCTTTAATAATTACGTCAAAATGAACCCTAATGTTAAGTATTACTAAAAGTAACCAATTTTAGGGCTGGGTTATGGCGCAGTGGTAGCGTGCTCTCCTAGCACGTGTGAGGCACTGAGTTCGATCCTCAGCACCACATAAAAATAAAATAAAGATATTCTGTCCACCTACAACTAAAAAAATAAATATTTAAAAAATAACCAGTTTTTTAAAAATTGACCTTTTGATTAATTTATGAAGGTCATAATTATGGCATTCTTTCCCATCAGGGCTTGGTTTATACTAGACTCTGAAAACTTAATGTTGAATAAATCAATCTATGGATATTACAATGGTGAAAATGATGGGAAAGTTAATTGTAACATTACTGTCAGTTGAAGCACAGGAATATTAAAAAGAAAATTAGAGGGTAAGTTAGGTTGTTCTAAATGATCAATTTTAAGTAATAGCTTAATAAATCAGTCTCAATGATTTCACCTGTTTTGACAGATACATTTTAATTAGTATATACTCTACTGTGTAATATATAATTTAAAATTATATATTACATATAATACATATAGGTCATATGCTAGAATATATTTATTTGGTTTAAACAGGGTTACAAACAGGGATCATATAGGGGGAAGACAAACCTTTTTAGACCTATTTTCAAGAGCAATGTAGGACCCTATGCAGCTTTTACTAGATAAAGATTGGTACATTAAGCTTGGAGTTGAGAAAGCATTCTGATTTAGAGGAAAATACCCGTTGAAATTTAGCATTATATGAATATTTTCCAGAAAATCTGTCTATTTTTATTACATTACCAAATAAGTCAGTTAGGACCTAAGCATTTTGCATCCAGATCAGTGGTTGCTGGAGGCTGAAGGTTTACTAAAGGGCCCATGAAAATTTGGGTGGATGATGAGTGTTTTCACTATCTTGATCATAGTCTTATGGGTATATGTACATATATTAAAACTTATTAAAATGGACATTTTTGATACAGGCACAGCTTATGTTATGAAATGTGGCTTATCGTATATCAGTTATGTCTCAATAAAGCAGTTTCATAAATAAGTTCTGCAACTTGTGAAGCAGCACGATTGCAGTTGCCAAGTGATCCTTCATTGCTCAAAAAGTCCTATTCTTATCTCCCAGGCTTCAGTCATGACTCACACAAACTTTGATTATAGGGTCAGATTCCTATAAGCATTTACGTTGATGGCAGATAGAGGGGTGTCTTTGGTCAGGGAGGGGGTTGTTACTATATTAATCTGTTCTGAACCTTTTCTAGATAAGTTTTTATCAACAGTTGTACTTTATTTCCTTCCAAGAGCTTGTTATTATATGTTTCTGCTTTTACATAAAAACTTTTTTTTGGTACTGGGGATTGAACTCAGGGACACTCGACCACTGAGCCACATCCCCAGCCCTATTTTGTGTTTTATGTAGAGACAGGGTCTCACTGAGTTGCTTAGTGCCTCGCCATTGCTGAGGCTGGCTTTGAACTCGCGATTCTCCTGTCTCAGCCTCCCTACGTGCTGGGATTACAGGCCTGTGCCACTGGGCCTGGCTTAATTAAAAACTTTTAAAGCAAACTTAACAACAGTGTTTATATAAACATTCAAAACTTGAAGCAAGATGAAATATACAAAGTTAAAAGAAAAGGCTTTTTATTACCACTTCAATCTCATTGCTTGTTATTGGTCTGTTTAGGTTTCCTATATCCTCTTCGTTCAATTTGAGTAGGTCATATGTGTCTAGAAATCTGTCCATTTCTTCTATATTTTTCAATTTGTGGAATATAAATTTTCAAAATAGCCCTTACTAATCCTATGGATTTTTTGTGACATCTGTAGTACAGCTCATTTTTTAATTTCTAATTATATTTGTTTGGGTCTTCTCCATCTTGTTTTTGGTTAGCTTGGCTAACAATCTTGTTCATCTTTTCAAAGAACCACCTCTTTGTTACATTGTTTCTTTTTAAATTCTCCATTTCATTAATTTTGGCTCTGACCTTAATCATTTCCTTCCTTCTACTGGTTTTGGAATTTATCTGTTCTTGTTTTTCTAGGACTTTGAGATGCATCATTAGGTTGTTTATTTAGGATCTTTCTGATTTTTTACATAGGTGTTCAGTGCTACAAACTTTCCTCTTAGAACTGCCTTCATAGGTCAGTTGGTGCACCATGGTGCACCCCTGTAATCCCAGCTGCTTGGGAGACTGAGGCAGGAGGATTTTGAGTTTGAAGCCAGCCTTAGCAAAAGTGAGGCACTAAGCAACTCAGTGAGACTCTGTCTCTAAATTAAAATACAAAATAGGCAAAATAGGGCTGGTGATGTGACTCCGTGCTCAAGTACCCCTGAGTTCAATCCCTGGTACCAAAAAAAAAAATACCCTGCCTTCATAGTGTTACAGAGATTGTGGTATGTTGTATCTCTATTCTCAGTTGATTCTAAGAATTTAAAGTTTCTCCTCTGATTTCTTCTATGACCTATTCATCATTCAGAAGTACTTTGTTCAATCTGAATGTGTTTCAGTGATTTCTATAATTTTTCTTACTGTTAATTTCTAATTTCATTCCATTATGTTCTGAAGATATGCAAATTATATTGACTTTTTTGCATTTGCTAAGACTTGCTTTGTGGCTTAAAATATGGTCTATATGTGGTCTATATTGAACAAATTTCCATGAGCAGCTAAGTAGAAAGTATATCTAACTGTTGTTAGATGAAATACTTTGTAGATATCTTTTAGGTCCATTTGATTTATAGTAGTTTTAGGTCTGAAATATTTTTGCTGATTTTGTGTCTAGATGACCTATCTATTGGTGAGAGTCTTTAAAACAAATAGTTCTGGGAAAACTGTTCATCCATATGTAGCAGAATGAAACTAGTTCCCTATCTCTCACCTTGCATGAAAGTCAAATCAAAGTGGATAAAAGGTAATCCCAGCACTTTGGGAGGCTGAGGCAGGAGAATCGCGAGTTCAAAGCCAGCCTCAGCAATGGCGAGGCGCGAAGCATCTCAGTGAGACCCTGTCTCTACATGAAACACAAAATAGGGCTGAGGATGTGGCTCAGTGGTTGAGTGCCCTTGAGTTCAATCTCTAGTACCAAAAAAAAAGTACACTAATATATAGGCACAGTCAATGACTTCCTTAATAGGACTCCTAAGGCTCAGTAAAAAACACCAAGAATTAATAAATGGAACAGCATCAAATTAAAAAGCTGCTGCACAGCAAAAGAAACAAAAGAAACAAAAGCATAAAGAGAGAGCCTATAGAATGGGAGAAAATCTTTGCCAACTACTCTTCTGACAGAGGATTAGTATCCAGAATACGTAAAGAACTCAAAAAACTTAATATTAAAAAAGCCAAAACCCAATCAATAAATTTGTAAATGAACTAAATAGACATTTCTCAAAAGAAGAAATTCAGATGGCCAACAAATATATGAAAAAATGTTCAACAGCTTTAGCAATCAGGAAAGTGCAAGCCAAAACTACACTGATGTTTCTTCTCCACTTAGATTGGCAATCATCAAGAATACAAATAATAATAAATGTTAGCAAGGATATGAGGAAAAAAGAGCACTTTTAAACTGTTAGTAGGATTGTAAATCAGTATAACAACTATGGAAATCAATATGGAATTTTTGTGAAAAACTAGGAATGGAACTGCCATATGACCTGGCTATGCCACTCCTCAGTATTTATCCGAAAGAATTAAAGTAAGCATACTTTAGAGATAAGCATACCCATGTTCATAGCAGTGCAATTCACAATAGCCAAATTATGGGACCAGTCTAGGTGTCTGTTAACAGAAGGATGGATAAAGAATATATATGGTATATATATATATACACAGTGGAGTTTTATTTAGCCATAAAGGAGAATGAAATTATGTCATTTGCAGGAGAATGGATGGAACTGAAGAGTATTATGTTAAGTGAAATGAGCCAGACTCAGAAAGTCAAAGGTCATGTTACTTCTCATTTGTGGAAGCTAAAGAGAGAAAAAGTGAAAAAAGGAATCTCATGAAAATAAAAGGGAAACCAGTAGAATAGCGGAATGGGGACATGGAGAGGGAGGAAGGGAGGGAAAAAAGAGTTATTGGGGAATGAAACTGATCAAATTATGTGACAAATATGTTACAATGAATCCAACTATTTATAATTATAATGTACCAATAAAAATTTTCAAAAGACTTGGAAACCAACCTGGACAGAGGATGCAAAATCAAGTGTATAGGTTAGAATTATCAGTTAGGTACACATTTATTAATGTGCTACATGTATTTTACCCTTGCCCTGTTTGTACACAACCCCCAGCAGGATTTTATGGAAGTTTACATTTGAGATCAATTGTAATAATAGATCAAAGATTTGGAATTTTGGAATTTCAATGTATGGGCAAGCCATTTAATTTCCTTGACTATTGGAATTTACCCATCTGTAAAACAGGAATGAAATCACCTTCTTACAGGCTGCTTCATAAATAACATGAGATAAAGTAAGATTACTACCATTAATAAATAACCATTATAGCTTGCGTTTATTGCAAACTTTCTGTGTGCTAGGTACTCTTATAAGGATGTCACCTATACTTGTTCACTTAATCCTCCCAGAAGTTCGATTTTCTCTATTTTATGGTTAAGGAAACTGAAACAGAATATATGGAAGCTCTTTGAAAGTTTTAAACACATTAAATGTTATTAAATGAAAATTAGATATTATTATTATTAGGCTTTATGTTTTAGAGATATTTTAGGTTCATAGAGCAGGAGGTATAGAGGTACCACTTATCCCCTACCCCACCACACACATAGCCTCCACCTTTGTCAACATCCCCCTACCAGAGTGGTACATTACAATTGACTAACACATTGACACATCATTATCACCCCAAACTCACAGTTTACATGAGGATTCACTCTTGGCCTTATATATTCTATGAGTTTGGACTCATGTATAACAATATGATTTTATCATTATGGTATCATTCATAGTGTTATCGTCAGGGTGTCCAGTTGGGGTCTAGGTCCTTTGTGTCCCGAACAAAGAATTGAGCAAAACACACACAAATAACAGTCAAAGTACAGATTCATTGAAGGTGAAGGTGGAAGTAGCACTCCATTAGGTAGAATGGAATGGGCCAAGCAAGAGAGAGGAGCTCAAGGCCTGATTTCAGGAAATTAGTGTCTTATATGCTGAGCTGTGAGGCTTTCTCTCCCCTATACAGACCTGACTGAGGACCTTACCCCATTTGTCCCCCATGGTTACCTTATGGTGCCTGATTAGAATATTATCCAATTTCTCCCCATTGGTTACTTTAGAAAACCTAATTTGAATACTGTCCACTTCACCCCCATTGGTCATATTAAAATACTGAACATATGGTAGGAGTTGTCATGGTGATAAGTCCTCAGTGGTGGGAGTTGTCATGATAATGAGATTTATTGTAAACAGGGACAGGACTCTGCTCCTTGTCCTCCAGTGGCTTTTCTAATACCGTCTCTTCCATATTGATGTCCCTGAACTCTTTCGTAACAATAAAACTGCCTGATTTAGTCAGTGTTTTTGTTGCTGTGACCAAAAGACTTTAAGAACAATTTTAAGGATGAGAGTTTATTTGGGGGCTCACATTTTCAGAGGTCTCCGTCTGTAGACAGTCAGCTCCATTCCCTGGGGCAGGTGAGGCAGAACATCATGGTGGAAGAGTGTGGAGGAGGAAAGCAGCTCACATGATCATCAGAGGCAGAGAGAGATCTGTTCAACAAAGACAAAATATATACCCCAAAGGATGCCCCTGATAGTTATCTCCTCCAGCCATACCCTACCTGCCTTCATTTACCACTCAGTTAATCCTTGTCAGGGGATTAGTTCACTGATTGGGTTAAGTCTCTTTCAACCCAATCATTTCACCTCTAAACCTTCTTGCATTGTCTCACACATGAACTTTTGGGGAACACCTAATATCTAAACCATAACACTGCCCTAAAAATCCACCATGCTGAGCGTTGTCATACCTCCCTCCCCTTTACCCCTGGTAAACACTGATCTTTTTACTGTCTCCCTAGTTACCTTTTCCAGAACGTTATATAGTTGATATCTATAAATGTTATATAGTTGAAATACAGCGTATGGCTTCTTTCTCTTTATTATATGTACTTAAGTTTCCTCCTTGTCTTTTCATAGCTTTGTGGCTTATTTCTTTTTACTGCTTATTTCTTTTTAGTGTGATATTCCATTGTTTGAATGTAACAAAGTTTTTTTTTTAATCCACTTACCTACCGAAGAACATCTTGTTTGCTTCCAAGTTTGCACAATTATGAATAAAGTTCCCATAAATATTGAGTACAGATTTTGTGTGGACGTAAGTTTTCACTTTCTTTGGGTAAATACCAAGGAATATGATTGCTAGATTGTATGGCAACAGAATGTTTGGTTTTGTAAGAAACCACCAAATTATCTTCAAAAGTGTCTATACCATTTTGCATTCTCACCATCGATGAATGAGTTTCTGTTGCTCTACTTCTTCACCAGCATTTGGTGTGATCAGTGTTCTGGATTTTAGCAACTTAATAGGTGTTAATGGTATTTCATTGTTGTTTTAATTTGCATTTTCTTGATGACTTATGATATATGTGGAGCATGTTTTCATGTGCATTTTTCCATTTGTATATTTTCTTTGGGGAGATGTGTCTTAAGACCTTTGGCCTATTTTATAATCAGGTTGTTCTCTTATTGTTGAGTTGTAAGTATTCTTTATATATTTTGGATAACAATTCTTTATCTTTTGCAAATATTTTCTCCCTATCTGTGACTTGTCATTTACATTCTCTTGACGGTATCTTTTGCAGAGTAGAAGTTTTAAATGTTAATGAAGTCCAGCTTATCAATTATTTCTTTAATGGGTCATGCCTGAATTGCATCCAAATGTCATCATCATATCCAAGGTCACATGGATATAGAATTGCTCCAGCACCGCTTGTTGAAAAGACGATATTTTCTCCATTGTATTGTCTTTGCTCTTTCTTCAAATATCAGTTGAATGTATTTATGTGGGTCTATTTCTGGACTCTATTTTGGTCCATCGATCTATGTGTCTATTCTTTTGCCAGTGCCACACTATGTTGATTACTGTAGCCTTACCTGAAGTATTGAAGTCAGATAGTGTCAGTCCTCCAAATTTGTTCCTCTCCTTTAATATTGAGTTGACTAATATGCCTCTTTTGTCTCTCTGTATAAGCTTTACAATCAGTTGTTATCTATAAAATAACTCTCTAGGATTTTAATTGGAATTGCACTGAATTTATAGGTCAAGTTGGAAAGAACTGACATCTTGGGTTTTCCTATCCATGGACTGCATATTTAGTTTCTCGATCTCTTTCCCCAGAGTTTTGCAGTTTTCCTCTTAGATCTTGTGCACATTTGATTGATTTATACTTAAATATTTCATTGTTTTGGATGCTAATATAAGTGGTGTCATGTTTTCAATACTGAGTTCATTGTTGGCATGTAAGAAAGCTATTGACTTTTTTGTTATTAACCTTGTATCCTGCATCCCTACTGATTACTTATGAATTATAAGACATTGTTTTAATTCTGCTCATAGTATAGATCTAAGTCCACCAATTGTAGCACCATTTCACAATCCAAATCTGTATTGTACTCCATTTGTATCAAAATTTTCTATTTTTCCCTTTAAGGTGGTCTGAGGATACCATGACAGTCACAGTGGTATATGATAACTCTGAGGCAACAGAGCTCTGTGCAGCTCAGCACCTCTACCTCAAGCCTATAGCAAAACTGATGATCAGTGTATTGCTCCCAGAAAGTATGGATCCTGTGAGGCCCTTCTCTAACTGGGAAGTTCTTGACCAGCTAAAGAGTCTGATATGCCCTGACCAGTTCACCACAGTTCGGCTTTCCAAGAGTACAAAAGACTTTATCCGATTTGAGGGTGAGGCTGAAACCAGAAGTTTGGTTCAAATCCTAAAGGCAAAGTTACATGGGAAGATCATCAAGCTAAATGGTTTGAAAACAGACTTAAAAGTAGTAGCTACAGATGCCTTGGGAGAGTGGGAACGCTTCCCCAGGGAAAAAGAAGCCTCACTGAGTGATGGGGCTGAAGAGCAGGACCACGACAAGAGTCCAGACTCCATATATTTTGAAGGCTTGCCCTGTAAATGGTTTGCACCAAAAGGTTCCAGTGGGGAGAAGCCATGTGAAGAGATTGTTCGGGTAGTCTTTGAAAGTTTTGGGAAGATCAAGAATGTGGATATCCCTATGCTTGACCCCTACAGAGAGGTGATGACTGGTGGGAGCTTTGGGGGGTTTAGCTTTGGCTTGCAGACATTTGAGGCCTTTATACAGTACCAGGAGTCAACGGACTTTATTAAAGCCATGGAGTCCCTTCGAGGAATGAAGCTGATGCTTAAAGGAGATGATGGGAAAGCTCTGGCATGTAACATTAAGGTAAGAAGTAGCCAGACTTTATTTCCCACTTTTTAGGTGATCCTGAGTCAAAGCTGGAAGGAAACATCTAAGAATACATTTCTTGGGCTGGGGCTGTGGCTCAGTGGTAGAGCGCTTGCCTTGCATGTGTGAGTCACTGGGTTTGATCCTCAGCACCACATAAAAATGAATAAAGATAGTACATCCATTTACAACTAAAAAAAATTGAAAAAAAAGAATACATTTCTTTAGATTCCTCCAAGCTCTGACTAATAACTCATGTAAAGACTTATGTTGCCATTAATAAATGGATGTCTAGGGTAAAAAATAATCTTGATTTGAACACTCCTTATACTATCAGGCATGATGGTTGTTATATCTGGGGCTCTGCTGCAGCTTCTTGAGGGCATTAAAAGATTCTTTGTGGCTCCTATGAACTATCTCATATGCTTGTTATATTAGGTTGCTGAGAGAGAGGGATACATGCAGTTTAAAACCATAAGGAGAACAGTTTATTCCCTCCTTACTCCTGGAGTCACAGCTTATATTTTCAGTATGTCTGTCAGGTAAACTGCTAAAACATAATCCTACCACATTTGGATCTTTTACTTTCAAAATCAGCCCGTCTATCCAGTCATGTCATCTCATTGATGTCTGTACACGTTGGTCGTCTACTCTTGGAAATCTTAACCCAGCAGGGGAAAAGATGTAACTCTACCCCCCTTTTTCTCTAAATCAGTGGTTAGCCTGAATTTGCACTTTTAGCTTGTGTGTGTGAGTGCATGTGACCATGTGTAAGCACTTATGTTACAATGCATATTTGAAAATTATGAGCTATTCAGTAAGACAATAGATATACCCAAAATTATAATGACCACGCATATACTACTGCTCAGCTTAAAAAAATAAAGCATTACTAGTAAGATGAAAGAGCACTTCCCTTCTATGTACACATCCTCAGTCATATTCCCCTTCTAACCATGGTCATTAATTTGTTGTTTATCATTCTCATATAGATTTAAATAGCTACTTCTAACTGCTTTTATTTCTTAAGCAAATCTGTTTATCTCAGTCTGACTTTCACTTTATTTAAGATTTGAAAAGTAACTGAACAATCATGGTAGTCACATCTTATATCACATTAGGTCAGTTTTCTTGTAGTTTTGCTCTGTCCCCACCCCCATTTCCCATTAAGCTTACTGACTGTTTTTTTTTATTTCTGGTCATTTAAAAAATACAGTAACTCAGTTGATTTTTATAACAAACCAGAGGTAATATACTCACATTTCTACACTGTGCTGATATTGGTACTGTGACGCTGCCTATGACCATATGTAAACTAAACTCCTCAAGGATTTTTAAAATTTTTTTAAATTTTTAAATTTTTATTTTTTTGGTACTGGAGATTGAACTCAGGGGCACTCGACCACTGAGCCACATCCCCAACCCTATTTTGTGTTTTATGTAGAGACAGGGTCTCACTGAGTTGCTTAGCGCCTCACCGTTGCTGAGGCTGGCTTTGAACTCGCGATCCTCCTGTCTCAGCCTCCCTAAGTGCTGGGATTACAGGCGTGCACCACTGCGCCTGTCACGTGTTTTTTTAAAAAATATCTTTATTGATGGGGCTGGGATTATGGCGCAGTGGTAGCGTGCTCGCCTAGCACGCGGGAGGCACTGGGTTCGATCCTCAGCACCACATAAAAATAAAATAAAGATATTGTGTCCACCTACAACTAAAAAATAAATATTTAAAAAAAAAAATATCTTTATTGAAATATATTTGACAAATTAAATTGTAAAAGTTAAAGTAATAATTTGATATACTTATTGAAGGGTTCTACTAAAGAAAATCAGAGTGTTCACAAGTACTGTTCAGCTGGTAACTGAGAAGTAGTGGAACAATATGGGTACTGGGTGCAGAGAGGACATTTCGAATTCATTTGGTTTCAAACTGCCACGTACCATCTTTGTATTCTCTCTCTGGCCTGGGTCACATCCAGTCAACTGACAAATCTTTCTAATAAAACTTTAAACTGTTTGGGGCCAGGTTATGTTTGACACAACCAAACACTTCAGTGAAGGAGCTGTAAAGAGGAGAAATCAGGAAAGACTAAAATTACAAGAGTTGGAGGAAGAAAGGAAAAAAGAAAAGAGAAGAGAAGAGGAAGTGGCTGAAAGGTGAGTAGACTAATTTTTAACTAAGGAGGGGTTTTCTTTTGATTTGTGGATTGATTCCTTTGGGTGAATAGCTAAACATGATAGATAACATTGAGGTGGGGACAGATATTGTTATAGACTGGAAAACTCCATGGAAGGTTAAAGTCTTTAAATTGTGCTGTTATGAGTCAGGCACAGTGGCGCACGCCTGTAATCCCCTCACTTTGGGAGGCTGAGACAGGAGAATCGTGAGTTCAAAGCCAGCCTCAGCAAGGGTGAGGCGCTAAGCAACTCAGTGAGACCCTGTCTCTACATAAAACACAAAATAGGGCTGGGGATGTGGCTCAGTGGTTGAGTGCCCCTGAGTTCAATCTCCAGTACCAAAAAAAAAAATTGTGCTGTTATCAAACCAAAATGATAAAACAGTCGAAAACAAGAGACTAAAAAAATATGTCTGTAAGGGAGAATAAGCACTAAGGAATTATGAGACTACATAAAACAGTCGAAAACAAGAGACTAAAAAAATATGTCTGTAAGGGAGAATAAGCACTAAGGAATTATGAGACTAGCCAGATTAAGATGCCTGGAAAGAAATTATTTAAAAAACAAACAAAAAGGCCAGGCGCAGTGGCACATGCCTGTAATCCCAGCACTTTGGGAGGCTGAGACAGGAGGATCGCGAGTTCAAAGCCAGCCTCTGCGATGGTGAGGTGCTAAGCAACTCAGTGAGACCCTGTCTCTACATAAAACACAAAATAAGGCTGGGGATGTGGCTCAGTGGTTGAGTACTCCCGAGTTCTATCTCCAGCACACACAAAAAAGCCCAAAGCCCAGGAAATTTTATAATAAAAATCCTAACCTACCAAATTAAAACTTTTACTGATTTATGTATAATCTACTTACCTACCATTTTAAAATGATAAACAGGTTTAGAAAAGATTTTATTCTATAAAGTAGTCAATAAACCATAGGTAATGTACTCACATTTATCAGAGTAACCCATAGGCAAGAAAAGTCATGGATTTTGGGGGGCCATTTTTCTTGTTGGCCTAAATTCTTTCTATGGATTTATAGAGTTTCCACATTTATTTCTTTGAGCTTATCATTGTTTCCCAATTTAGTGGCTTAAGTCTAGAAGGGGCTACTGGATTTCCAAAGCTTTGTCAAGAAGGTACAGATGGGCCAGAAATATAGCACTCTGAAAACCAATTTTACCTCCTGGCTCCTCCTCTTATATGTAAATTATAACATTCAATAAAGGAGCTAAGTACCCTTCCATGTGCCCTTCACTTTTTTGGCTGGTGGGGTGATAGGAGTTACTTGAGATCACAGCTAGAAAACTTGAGCCCTGCCAAGATACTGTTCTCCTCCAAATTCCAGGTCGAATATCCCATTTAGACAGTCCTTTGTCTTTTGGCTAAGTCCTCACTCAGGTAATTGCTCTTTCTTTCCCCTTCCCACATTCCCATAGGGACCTAACTGAATTAATTTTAATTTTCTGAAAAAGGCATTAAAACCCATATTCTCCTAAGCCAATGTGTTTTTATGATAGTATTCTGTGCTCAGTAATATGGGCCAGGGACCAGTTTTCATCCTGAAGATTTTCTTAGTGCCTTAACTTGTCTTTAACTGCCTATGTGAAACCAACCCACAGAAAGTTTTGATCTCAAGAAAAATGAAATCATTTTGAAAGCTATGTCTTGTTGTCACTGCTTATGGTTTGAGAATGTGGAAGATAGTGCACCTTCTTTGAAATCTGCAGCTTTCCTCTCCTCCTCCTCCTCTTCCTCCTTCTCTTTCTTCCTCTTCCTTTTCCTCTTCTTTTGATAGTCTATCTTTGCATAAGATTTCCTTTACATACTTGTATTTGACCAACAAAATCATGTATCTTTTTCTGTTGATCAATGCTTAACAGTGATTTTATTGTTTTGTTTTGTTTTTTATCTTAAGTTGTCTATGGTAGGTTTTGCGTTAACAGTGGTAGATTCCTGGAAACCTAAATGATCTGTCCTCCCCTGACAGGGGAAGGAGGAAAGAGGAGATCTAATGCCTAACAAATACCTTTTGAATGGTTTAATCTTAATCATTGTCCAGAAAAAGAAAAGATGAGGAGAGGAGAGCCCAGGAAAAGAGGAAGAAGGCCAGGGTCAGGAGGAGAGCCCTGAAGGAGAGGGACAGCCACAGGCCAAGGAAGCAGAAAGTGAAGTCCAAAGCTGAGGCACCTGAGGAGCCGGACTCTTCAGAAGAATGGGAAGAGAGGAAGCACCTGCTGGCTCTGAGGCGGGTTGAGGCCCTTCGATTGCTACGGGTACTCCTGAGGAAAATCTCGGTAGGGCTATTTCCCAATTGTTCTTCAGTTTGGGTAGGTACTAACCTTTCTGAGCTCCAACCTTTTCATTTAAGCACTGGCCTATTGAAAATCAACTCCATGGAAGACTCATGGCATTCATTGGGGTTGCTTTGAAATCAATTGATCGCTAATAACCCCAACTGTGAATTTCCAAAAGGGCTATCTAAAGGAGTGGTGTCTCAACTCTGCCATCCTATACATATACTTTGTATTTATAAACTTCAGGACTGTAATACCCGGAACAATTTAGCTACATTATCAACTTTTCTGTAACACGAAAATGCCAGGGGAAGCAATGAATAGGTATGGGTGGTAGATTGCAGTCTTCTATTAACTTTACTTGCCCATTCGTGTATGATATGTTTGGATGAGAAAGGAGAGCCTTGTAGCAAGCTTATGTTAGTCTAGTCTTGAACTATTTGGTAAAGAATTTCTTATCTCACAAAGCATTTGTTTTGTTTGGAGAGTTTCATTTTTGGAAGGTGTTTCTTTCCATTTCTGAGTTCCTAAAGACAGCCAGATTCAGCACAAGTCCTGAATTAAAGCCAGAAATCCTCCCAAAGTATTAACTTAAAAATGTATATTTATGGGCTGGGGTTTGTGGCTCAGTGGTAGAGCCCTTGCTTAGCATGTGTGAGGCACTGGGTTTGATTCTCAGCACCACATAAATAAATTAAGGTATTGTGTCCATCTACAACTAAAAATATATTTTTAAAAAAATCCATGTTTAGGTGGGCATGGTGGCACATGCCTGTAATCTTAGTGACTTGGGAAATTGAGGCAGGAGTATTACAAGTGAGAGGCCAACCTCAGCAACTTAGTGAGGCCCTGAACAACTCAGCGAGACCTTATCTCTAAATAAAATACATAAAAGGGGCTGGAGATGTAGCTCACTGGTTAAGCATGCCTGGGTTCTATCCCCATTACCAAAAAATAAATTAAATAAATAAAAAATAAAAAAGGGGGCTGGGATTGTGGCTCAGTGGTAGAGTGCTTGCCTTGCATGTGTGAGGCACGAGGTTTGATCCTCAGCACCACATGAAAATAAATGAAAATGAATAAAGGCATTGTGTCCATCTACAACTAAAAAAATATTTTAAAAAATAAAAAAATTAAAAAGGACTTGGGATGTAAAGTGCCCCTGGGCTCAATCCCCAATACCAAAAAAAAATTTAAAAATCCATATTTAGCATTTTTAAATATTAAGAGAGAAATGTCATTACATAGAGTTAATTTTATGTCTATTAGCCACCCTGGCCTTTCTCATTAGTATGGACAGTCAAACTTAGTGAAATCAGTATCAGAAAAATCTCATATTTACATGTATAACAAGGTTAGCTGCATTTTTTTAGTTTACCTTGATAATAGCTGAGGATGACTCCTTTTTAAAAATTTCTATCTTTAATGGTTGTAGCATCTAATTCTGAGTCCCATTAACATTTGTACTGATTATGTGGTCCCCTGGTTTTAATCCCAGGTAATGAGCAGGTACCATGTCCTGATGTATGATAGGTGTGTGCGAGTACAGTATAAACCCTTGTCGGGTGGCAATGTGGGCAGCACCTTCCACCTGCTTTGGAGTTGTGCAGAACACATAGCGTCACAGATATGATAGCAGGTAGAACCATAGTCATGACCATATTTACTACTTGAAGCTTTCTATTTTTTATTCTTTTTTTATGGTACTGAGGATAGAACCTAGGGCCTCACACATGCTAGGCAATTGCTTCACCACTTTTCTAGCCCTCATAGGCTTTCTTTTGAATGAAACAAGTGAGGTAGGGCAACTCAGAGATACCCTCACATGTGCTCCGTAGTAAGACGCTGGAATATAAAAGGGAGACAGTCTATCTTTGAAGCCAGTTGATCCTTAGATACATATTTCACCCATCAGTCCTTTCTTATGTCAGGACATTTCTGGGAGGGCTATAGACTGTTTCTTATTTCTCTTTGTCTCTCTAGCTCCTATTAGGATACCTAGAATAGTAGGTTCATTAATTTTTGAACAAATGGAAAAAAGGGTTATGTGCTCTGATGGTGATGTAAAGTGTGGTATCTTGTGATATAAGGAAGGGCACAGACCTAGTTAAAGTAGCTCATATTAGATAAAGATATTTATTTTACTATTTCCCATTTCTTCAGTGCAATATTGTTCCTAATTTGGATCTATCGCAGGTATTAGAAATTTCTTCAGAACAATGTCAGAGAGCCCAGTTTTCTTTGGAATTTTTTCCATCTATTTAGTTTTTCATATGAGATTTTTAATCTTTTCCTTTGAAGGGATCTGCACGATTTAACCCACCGGAGATCTACACTACAGGATCCAAAGCTATTTATACTCCAGGGAACACATTGGAAATTCTGGAGGAAGAAGATTTCAACACTCAGCATCTTCCAAATCAAGAACAAATGCCAAAATACCAGGTTGCCAAGTCGTACAATAAACAAACACAAAAAATAAAGAAACGAAATAGGGCTCGCTTATATCAATTTCCCCACTGCCTTCGGGGAAAAAAAGTAAGATACTCAACTAGAAAAAAGAGGACTGCAAAATTATTAACTGATGGATACAGTTTGGTCTCTGGCCAGAATTCCTTGAAAATTGCAATGATTCAGGGTCAGTCTCTTGAAAAAGATCACCACAGTTCTAATAAATCCTATTCTTCAAGATTCTCTGAGAAAGACCATGTCAGGAAAGAGAAGATCTATGAAACAGATGAATTTATTAACTATCTATTAAACTATTATCAGACTCCAAAATATACCCGGATCTGCCTACAACCTAGTCACACAACAAGCACATGTCAGTGGCAGAGGGACGTTCATGCTAAGGGAGCTGGATTTCAGATCAATTTGAGAAAATGTAGGCAGGACTCAATCAATTGGAGCCCAATAGAAAACCTGGAAAGGAGAGAACAGGTTCAGGAAGATGATTACTGGTCAAAGGTATGTACTCAAGATCCTGAGGATAAACCACAAAACAGGGGAAAAGTGGATTATACCAAAGAGTGCACTAAGAGATTTAAAAATGATTGCAAGGATACAGCCAATGAAACTGGTGATCAACTGTCCCCAACTGATGCAAAAAGCCATCTCTTGGAAAAGACTCACACTGACCAGGTCCAAGATTCCAAATCCAAAAGGAAAAGTCAAGATTCCTCACCCTCCCAGTCAGTAAGCTTAGATGTGCAGTTGACAGATTTCTTAGAGGAAATTAGTAGTGATTCTGAATGCTTCAGTGAGACTCTTAGCATAAACGAAAAGGAGAAAGAGAAATCTGTGACCACACATCATAGCTGCCCTGATAAAGGAACTGTTGACACAGATGAAATCATTACCTGTGAAAGAAAAACTAGGTCGGGTCAGCAGACCTCGTATTCAGAGTGGAAACATGATGGTGAGGAAAAATACTCTAAATACAGGCTTAAGACACCAGGCAAGAGGTCTAGGAATGAAGCAAGATGTTCATGGCTCAAGGTTAAAAGCAGTTCCATTAGTGATGAGAAGAACAGCAGCAAAAAGAGGAGAAAAATGGCCCCCAACTACTTGTTTGATGAAGGCTACTACCATGAATCCAGTTCCAGTGATCAATTAGAAGACATCACAAGAAAGAGGAGGGTCAGGAGGAGTGCATTGGACCAGAATGTGAACTACAGAACCTCTCACGTGCCAATAACATCAAAAAGTGCTAATGCTTTCTACTTGAGATATTTTCCCAAACGAAGAGTGAGTCCTTGGAAGGTAGACTATAACCAAGATGCAAGAAGGCTTAAAAGACATGAGAATTCTAAAGATCTCATATTCAGTTCTAATAATTATTATGTCAGGCATAACAGTCAGGAGTACATTGACTATGGAAGATATTTAGGAAACAACCACACTAGTTCTTTATATTTTCAAATGTTCTGATGGCTACTTTGATCAGGAACACTCATTTATAATAAACGATTTGGAAGTAAGAAAATGTAAAACCAAATATAACTATGTAGTTAGTAACTACACAGCAAGAGCTTGAGCAGGGTCAAATGTAAAACCTTGTTTCTCTTGCCAAAGTGTAGAACATGGATCAAAATGACTGCAGGTGTGTTGGCAAGCTTTGGAAATATAAAACCTCTGGATCCTGAAGCTTGATGAAGCAATGTGCTTGCAAAACTTTGTGATTTAAACATATATTTCTTTCTTTCTTACTTTCTTTTTCTTTTTCCTTTTTTTTGTTTTTGGTACTGGGGATTGAACCCAGGGGTGCTCTACCACTGAACTACATCCCCAGATATTTTTATTTTTGACTTTGAGACAGGGTCTCAGTAAGTTGCTGAGGCTGACCTCGAACTTGAGATCCTCCTGCCTCAGCCTCCCGAGTTGGTGGGATTATAGGGGTGTATAACTGCACCTGGCCAGGACAGACTTTTTTTAACGGCTTTAATTTGGTGCCAGTGAAGGAGCATATTAACATTGAGAAGGGTTGAGATAGCCCTCTATGGCTCTTTAGCTGTCACAACATCATCATTTAGTATCAATTATCTTCAAAGAGGACAATAGTGAACAAATAAGGACCCTTCTACATGTTTTTTAATTTGGTCAGAAACACCAAGTACAATAACAAACCTTTCTCACTTTTATTTATTCATAATTATAGATTAAAAAAGAGACAACAGCTAGAGCATAGATTCCTTCATGACATTAAAGAGTTTTTTGAGTATCCACTAAAAGGTAATTCATCTTATTAATATATGTCAATAGTACTCAAAGAGTTGTCCTTTTAGTGACAAAGTTTTGGAAGAAGAATCTAAAAGGGGCTCAGATTGTCCTTTGTGAGTTAAATGGACAAGGAACCATTAACAACTTTTGTTTGTTTGTTTGTTTATGAACCCCATGTCTTTCCATCATGGAAAAGCAACAGGATTGAAGTGATATAACTAGAGGGATTTGAAAAATGAAATATTCAATATCTACAATACAGAAAACATGTAACCATACAATAATGGCACTTGGGAAGAGAAGATATGACAGTTCCATTTCAGGTTATGTAATTCTTTTACTCAGGGTTGGGTGACATCAGCTTGTAAAAAGTCACTGAATATCCCTAAACTGACTTTTATAAGACAGTAACAAGTGCCTCCTCAATCCTCAATTATGCCATGGAGTTAGGAAGAGTTAAGGGAAAAGACCATAGTTTTCTGGTTGTGGAAAAGTTGTGTGTATGCAAGATTTGTAAATTCTATTTAACATAAGCAATTTATCTTTTTACCTACTCATCTTGGACTTCATAAATATGTTTTAAAATTGAGACATTTTATAGATTATATTAAAGACTTACATCTTAGTGTGGCATATGTTCTATAGAAAGCTTGGCCAATGAATTCTGCCTTATGTTGGATTTAGGACCTCAGGGGCAGTAGGTACCCTTTATTTTCCCAACAAAGGTATACCTGACCTGGCAATTGAAGATATAAGTTAGATACGGCCTGCACAGGAATAAGTGATTTTAATCCACAAAATCAGTGAAAGACAACATTTTCATATTATAATTCATTTCAAACAGTCTTAATTTGATAATCTGTGGAAAGGCACCAGCTAGTAGAAACAGGTAGGATGCCAGTCAGTGTGGTTGCAAAAAATGATGTCACACAATGTGTGCCCATAACCAGCCTCTTGAGCAACCTGGTATCTGAGGTAGCTACAAAATCTCATGTATCTAAAGAGCCACAAGTTTCATTGATCAATTTGTATTTTAATAGTGGTATGTTAGAACATGCAAAAATGCAGAAGTGAATACACCATAGCAGATCGTGTTTATTACTAATAAAAATCAATGAGTAATTTGTTGGCTATCATGCTCAATCCCACTTTTAAGCCAGTGACTCCACTGTTAAAACTAGGTTCGGCTTATCACATTTGAAAAATTGCTCATGGGGCAAGTGCCTTTTCTCCTCTGAGGACTAGCAATGACTATTCATGTTCAAAGTGCTGTTGTCCAGAGTAGCCTTTTAAACATACTAACAGCTCATATTTTGTCACACAACTTTGTTAACTAGGCTATTATCCTCCTCCAATGAAAACCTGTCTTTTTATTTTTTCATACTTTATGCCATTGAAACAAAGAACTTTATGGGTTTGTAATGGAAAACAGCTATGTTTGTTTGGGGTAAAAAAAAATCTCAAAATTTTCCATCATTTGATAAGGTTTTTTTTTGCCCAGTTTTTAAAACATGGAAACAATTTACTGCTCAGTCAACAGACATAAAAATAAATTGCTGAATATAGCCTGTGCAATTTTTCTTTGTATAATAGAACTGGTGCTAATTCATTTCTATATGGTATTTTTGTCTTGTTTGGTTTGTTTGCTATATACCATCCTGGGACCTAGAAGAAAGTGAAAATACAGGTTTTATGTTGACTTTCTGAACAACCTTCGGATGCTTGTGGTAATGCATTCTAGATTTGAGTCAACTTCTTTTTGTGTAAGCCTTAAATGAGGAAGAGAACCACTTCTTCTGTACTTTTCAACCAAGTGGCTTAGTAAAGAATGAAATAGAACTGAAATTATTATAACCGTTTTCTCTTCATTGACATTATTCTTGGTTGTGCTGTTATTTAAGTGGTGCAAAGTATTTTCTCATATCCTTTTTCTATGTCTTATTAAATAAGGGCCTGGACTTTAAACTTTGTCTTTTTAAATAGGTGTTTTCATGCGGCTCATACTGCTGTAAGAAAGCTAAAAATCTGTTATGTTTTTGTTCAGTTTGTTTGAATTTCTCAGGTAGAAAGCTATGTAACTTGGTAATTTTGAAAATAGAACCAAATAAATGTATTTTTTATTTGTTGCAAACTGTTTAAAATGTTAATTTTTAAATAACTGTCAATAATTCCACTTTGGGGGGAAGTTTCTACCTGTAGAATATAGTGTTGCACTAATGTTGCTCTTTTTCCTCATTTGCATTGTTAGAAAAATAGTGACACATTTAATTTTCACATATATTAAAAATAAAATTGTCATAGTGACTATTGAGTCTTTGTTCATTTGCCACATATATTGGCTAGAATATTGAATACCCATAATAACAGTTTGTCTGAAAACATTGGTGGCCAGCCGGGCGCGGTGGCTCAAGCCTGTAATCCCAGCACTCAGGAAGGCTGAGACAGGAGAATCGCGAGTTCAAAGCCAGCCTCAGCAATGGCGAGGCGCTAAGCAACTCAGTGAGACCCTGTCTCTACATAAAACACAAAATAGGGCTAGGGATGTGGCTCAGTGGTCGAGTACCCCTGAGTTCAATCCCTAGTACCAAAAAATAAATAAAAAAAAAAACATTGGTTGCCAATTTTAATACTGTTCTTATGCCAGTTTTCCCTTTATGATGAGTTCGTGGGAACAGCTAGGGCTCATGGAACCAAAGGCCAGCATTTTTTTTTGTTTTGGATAAATCAAAATCATATTTTGATTTGCAATTATCCCTCCTTCAATACACTTTTTATCAGTCCTATTAAAAGGTAGCAAAATTGATTCTATGAAATTTCATCTTATCCCCTCAGCACTGGGTGGAAGTTCTGAAGTTTTATACAATACCGGACAATAGATGGGTATGGGATGGGGAGTCTGGTTGGGGAAGCTAGAGTCCTCGCTAATCAGTCTTTGATCATTTAAGAGTTAACTATATTTGTACATGAAATACACAACAAACTGCCTTGAGGTATTATGTAATTAAGACACACTGTACCTTCAACTCTGGGCACTTTAGAGCTGAAATGATCCATGTTGAGTTCAAAGAACTGTTTCTGAAACAGCAAGGAATAGCGGATGCTTGTTCTAGATAGCAAATTTGCATAAATTTGGCCCTCAGAGGTAAAGAGAGTGTTACACTCTATAGAGAAGCCAGATAGGCAGATACAGAAAACATAACCAATGCTGCTGTGAACCAGATACAGAAAACATGTGAGCCGGGCGCGGTGGCTCACGTCTGTAATCCCAGCACTTAGGGAGGCTGAGACAGGAGGATCGCGAGTTCAAAGCCAGCCTCAGCCTTGGCGAGGCACTAAGCAACTCAATGAGACCCTGTCTCTACATAAAACACAAAATAGGGCTGGGGATGTGACTCAGTGGTCGAGTGCCCCTGAGTTCAGTCCCTGGTGCCAAAAAAAAAAAAAAAAAAAAGAAAACATGTAACAAATGCTGCTTGTAAACCACAGATAGAGAAAATATGTAACCAATGCTGCTTGAGAACTAGTGTTACCCATATACACCCCCTGCTGGATGTATGGTAGTGGTAACAATCACTCTTGCCTCTTCTAGAATGGCATCTTTTCCATACTATGGCTTATATATCCACTAGCTGGACTTGATAAGGTTTTGAATCAAAATCCTGCCTTATGGTAATATCCCTTTACGTGTAATCAACACAATGATGATTCACCTGTGAATGGAGAGGAATCAGGATATTGGGATTGAAGTTTTCATGACACTCTAGATGTTTTCCTCTTGGCACCAGAAACACCTGCTTAACTGTGTAAACAGTATAGCCTGATCTATACATCTAAATGAAATTTCAGGCTACAAAGGTGGCCTAATTTCTCTCCCCGCACTGCTTCTCCAAAGCAGAAAGCATAACAAGGTGCCTGGCACAAAACTAGCACTTCAATATTTGTTGGATAAAACCTAGTGGGGGAAAAAGCACATTTAAAAATATCCATACGCTGTGGTGTTTTGTTTTGTTTTGTTACCAGGGATTGAACTCAGACTCGACCACATAGCCACATTCCCAGCCCTATTTTGTGTTTTATGTAGAGACAGGGTCTCACTGAGCTGCTTGCTTAGCGCCTCCCCGTTGCTGAGGCTGGCTTTGAACTCGCGATTCTCCTGTCTCAGCCTCCCTAAGTGCTGGGATTACAGGCGTGAGCCACCGCGCCCGGCTTCAAATTCCTTTCGATAAGCCTTAATAGATCAGAATATTAATGCAGTTACAGGTAAGCCTTATAAGTAATGGGGTCAAATATATATGAATTTTATTCCTGGGTTGGAGGGGCCTAGTTTCCTACCTTTTTTTTTTTTTTTTTTGGTACTGGAGGTTGAACATCCCCAGCCCTATTTTGTTTTATGTAGAGACAGGGTCTCACTGAGTTGCTTAGCTCCTCGCCCTTGCTGAGGCTGGCTTTGAACTCAGGATTCTCCTATCTCAGCCTCCCTAAGTGCTGGGATTACAGGCATACGCCACTGAGCCCGGCTCACTGTGGCATTTTTTAAAAAAAATTTAGTTGTGGATGGACAGAATACATTTATTTATGTGGTGCTGAGGATGGATCACAGTGCTTCACATGTGATAGGCAAGCACTCTACCACTGAGCCACAACCCCAGCTCTGTACTGTATTTTGATAACCTCAAAAATGAAAAGGTATAAGCTTTTTTCAGTTCAGGGAGTATATCTCTCATAAGAAAACTGCCAATTTCAACATAAAATGACTAATATTTGTGGACAAACAGGTCATCGTCTATCTTTGCACAACTGACTACATGTAGGATTGTTTTGATATAAGGTGAATTGTTTACTATAAAGATTGATACTTTGATACATTAAAACAAGTATGTTACTGACAAATGTTACTGACAATGCAGTCAGTAATATTTATTCCTTAATAACCCTGCTGCAGACTTCAGTTAAGTTCTAACTTAAAGTAGTCACAAAAAGCAATTCAATATTTCTTTCTCTTTGATAATAGGGATTGAACCTAGGGGTACTTAACCATATCCCCAGCTGCCCCCTTTTTGAGAGTCTAAGTTGCTGAAGGTGGCCTTGGACTTGTTATCCTCCTGCCTCAGCCTCCTGAGTCACTGGAATTACAGGTGTGTGCCCCCATCCCTGGCTCAATTCACAATTTCTTAACAGGACAAGGTGGTATTTGTAGTGGAAGGATTCTACTTGCTTCTTCAGGAATACCAAAAAAATCTGCACTCAAAAGTGAAACTGAATTTTAACCTAAAGTAAAATTACTGAATCTAGTTTCTTCTTTTTCTTTTTGGTACCAGGGATTGAACCCAGGGGTGCTTAACCACTGAGCCACATATCCAGTCCTTTTTTGTTTTGAGACAGGGTCTTTTTGAGTTGATTACGGCCTTGCTAAATTGCTGAGGCTGGTTTTGAACTTGCAATCCTCCTGCTTCAGCCTCATGAGCTGCTAGGATTACAGGCATATGCCACCATGCCCAGCTCTGAATCTAGTTTCTTAGAATAAGGTTTTAAATAGTTAAAATAAACCACCACACTATACAGGGTAAAACCATTTTATTAACTGACCAAAGCACTTCATTTTGTTTGCTGATTTGAGGTAAAACCATTAAACACAGCTCACAAGAAAATACAGTGACTATTTAACTACAATTACAAGCGTTTGAAACCTCACTAGTTGTTCATATAATACTTTTACAAATTCTTACAACTGTAGAGTCTACTTAAGCTAGGTTTAGTGTTAACCAAAAGAGTACTGAGACCTAGACACTTGACTACTACTTTTGCAGTGGCTATAGTTTTATAACAGAAGGATAACTGTTACTTCATGAATACATTTTACTTTAAAAAAAAAAACCACTTGGCTAGTGACACGCACTGCTTCCTTATTCTTTAGGACTATGGATGAAGACCCTAAGGAGAGCATCCACCTGTTCCTGGTCTGTATGCCCCTCTCGCATTGAACATTTTATCAAATAAACAAATAACCTTTGCCCTGTCATGAACATGGGGACCGGGAGGCCAGCTTTACAATCTTCTTCATGTATTTAGTTTTTTCCCCCTAAAGTTGTCTTTTGAATGTTCAGATCCTGCTTTAATCCTAACTGTAGATTAGGGTGTTTGTGAAGGTGTCTGTGTGTCCTCTGAGGGCAAGGACAACAAAGTATTCCAGAAACATGGTAAATATTCCCCAATGATCCTGGAGGATTGAAATTTCATTTTGTTACTGGATGGCTCTCTTTAATCAATACCAAACCTTTGGAACACTGCAGATTTGCTTTAGAGGTAGATAAAACAAAAATCATGCAGTTAAGTCAATTGAGTAAAAGGGATTTGTTGTCTTTAGAGAACATGACTAAAATTAACCCTTTGTTCTTGGTGCACATTTAACATTTTTACCTGTTTGAGGAGATAACCATGTCTTACCTTTCTCTCAGGAAACCCAAATCTAAATTCAGCTTGTGCTAAATACAGATAGAAGAAAAACAGTATTAACATTCACATTATAGCACTGTGGTTCACTTTCTGGATTTGTGACACATAAACACATCATGCATTCTAAGACAGAAGTTAATTTTATCAGTGTCACTAGTGATGTTAATTTAAAACTTTACAGCAAGTTCAAAACTTTTCTAAATATTGAAATCACTATGGTTTAAAGACAGACTGGAATGTTACAAATGATTCTGCAAAATACAAAAATAGATATGCTTCCACCAAGTGCTTTAATCATTTTTCCGAGCAGTCTCATCTTTTGGTTCTTCATCATCCGAGTACACAGTGGGTTCCTCCCCCTCCTTCAGCAGTTTTCCCACGTGATGATACTTGACTGGTGGTAGAGAAGAAAATGCAGTCATTTTCATGCATCAATAAAAAATTACTACATTTCCTTTTAAAACATTTATTAAAGGCCTATAACATACTCAGGAATATATTAGCCTCCATGAAGGATACAAAGGCAGTTTACACCACAGTCCTTGCCAACAGGAATTAGAGTTTTATTCAAAAGACAGAAGTATAAAACTGGTAGGTATGTCTGGCAATTAACGTGCAAGGTAATGTCAAAATGAATTGTGCATGTAGGGAGTGTTTAGATGAAGGAGACTTTATTATGAGTCAGTCAGAAGGGCTGTAGACCACTTTCATGCTTTGGTGAATGTGGAGAAGGATTTAGTGAGAGAGAGTTCCAGAAAATAAAAACATCATGTTCAAAGGCATACAGGAAAGCCTGAACATATCTGGAAAGCAATAAAGAGACCACGTTGCCAGGAGTAGAATTGATATTTGGAAGTAGTGGGAGATAAGGTTGGCCAAACATTGTAGGGAAATATTATGAAATCTCTAAGAAGCCAGCCCAAGGAATGTGAACTTAACCTACAGGTGGCAAAGGGCATTCAAAGTTTATGAGTAAAGGAATGACATGGCAAAACAGCACTTTGGCAACAATATCACTGATACAGGGCAGATTTCAATAAGGACACCCAACAAGCAGGGAGACCAGGATGTGAAGGAACCAGAGCCAGTAGTGTGGTGTCCATGGGAATGGAAAGGAAAAGATATGAGATACTTTAAAAGAAAACTGGAAACATAAGTTAATGAAGTGAAAATGAAACAGCTCATGGACCAAAATGGTGACTCTAGAGGGAGCCACTCCTGTGGGGCACAAAACAGGAGATCATGGGGCGTTGCAGTACTACCACGAAGCAAGTCCCTTGAAAACTTTTAGGGATAGAGTTCAATCCATTGTGAAGATAGAAGCAGAGGGAAGAAATGAAGCAGTGTGTAGGGATGCCAACTTACCACAAGTTTATTAGACAGTGAAAGGAAACAATAATGGTTCAGTAGACAGACAGGAGAGCAGGAGACAATTGTTCTCTCCAGCATGGAGAAAAACCTATGGGCAGTTAAAGGAAGTGGTAAAGGAGCCAGGAGAGGACTGGAGATGTTGGAGACGAGATTTTAAGGAGGCAAAATAGAGCCAACAAACCACCACATTATTGCAGCCAAACTAATATAGGGTTAATGGCCTCAATGACAGAAGCCAAAAGGCCCATTCTCTTTCTGAATATGGGTCGGAATGAGATGAGTAACCAACCTGTCTGACCAGGTAACCAGAGCTGCTTTTGTGTGAACTAATCATTGGGAACAATTAGAACTTCCCTATTTGAACATAGCATAAAGGTCTCTGGGGTGTTCAGGACCGTGCAAGACAAATAAAAGGCGGGTGGCACCTGGGAAACCTGCCTTAAGGGGAAATCTACACCAGCTTTGAGTGTAGCTAAGATGTTACAACAGTATTTGAGGTTCATCTTCGTTTAAGGGGAAAAATCATTTTTCTCTCACTGATGAAGGCAATCCCTAGAAAACAGAACATTGGTTGTTCATATAATTTTTACAAATACTTATAACTGTACAGTCTAGTTATGAGTTAGTCCTTATTATTTCCACATAGATTTTTATCATTATGAAGGCATCTTTGGGATGCAATTAGTGACTATGTCAGGTAGCTGAATTATGTTTTCAAAGTAAAAATATATGGCTCTAGATTTAAAAGCTATATGTGGTCTGCTTGAGATCCAAACTCAATGGTAGAGTTATATCTGGCTAAATATTAACCTAGAACTCTCTGTGAGGTCAGCATTATTTTCAAAGAAAATGGTTGAATATAGCCAAAAGAGCATGTAATATTTAACTGATTATAGAGAACAGCAAACAGAAAGCTATGTTTTAAATGAAAATTATTTCTCAAAGAAATGGTCAGTCTTCACATACTTTTCATAAAATCTGGAAAACATTATTAATTAATTTGTGTCAGTAAAATATTGCTGTAGTGATAATTGAACCCTCAGGACTTAGGTTTGACAGAAGTCAACTCCTGAATTATCAATATTTGAATTTAACTCCCTCCCCAAGACCTTAGCCCATAGCACAAGCCAGAAACAAGTGTCTCCTTTTTCTTTCTTTCTAAAAATGCAGACACCATTGTTGCTGGGCAGATTATAAGCATCATTTGTAGATGAGGCCTATAGTTAGGCTCAATTAGATTCAAAGAGAAGCTGTTTTGCAGAATACAAGTCTCCCATTCTTCAACAGAGATGTGGGCTGCTTTTAAACAGCAAGCTCTACAAGAGAGGGCTTATAAAAATCTCTTTCTATAGCCAAGAGGGCCACTGTCCTTTCCCATACATAGCCAAATTCTAGTGTAAAATCTATATAAACCTCCATACAAAACTTTAAAAATAAAAAACAAACCCAAGTTTCCATACAGAAAAGCCAAAAATTGGTATGCAATTGTTGCAAGTGACTCAGCACTGCTACAATTACTTCAAGCCATGAACTTGATCTGTCCAAGATTCAGGAGCCTATCAAAATGCACCCAAGTTTCAGGCTGCTTAGTAATAACTATTGTGCTACCATGAATCCCCATTACTGGTAGAAATTTGATCCAGGCACAATTAAGAGGAAAAAAAAAACTGCTTACAAGTGAACTGAGAATCCCAGTCACTCAGGGTCTCCTGCTGAGCAGGAGTGAGGTCAGAAAGGTCATCATACTCATCCTTCAGTGCTTCCTTATCCAGGCAAAATGTGGCAAGGCCCCTGGATGCATCTCTTCCGGCAAATACCCCGTAAGGTCCCTCTTTAAAAACAAAATAGCCAAAGAGCGATTCTTTATTAGATAATAAGTTTCTTTGCAGTTCACAAACAAGAAAGTATCTTCTTTACCCACTAACACAGAAAGTCCCCTTTTTGAATATCAAATTCCATTCTGAAACCATAAAGTGATATTGATATTTTGATAATTATGTAAGTGCCACTGAGACCTATTGTCATTAAACTATTAACTAAATCAAAATGTTCTACACTTTCAATCTCCTGTGATTTCCAAGTTTGTTAATACGAAAGTCATAAATGGTTACTTCAGGGGAATGGAGGTATTAGGTAATGATCTAAGATAATACAGTCCACAGGTTAGAATTCGATTCAGGGACTTTGAACTTGGGAGTATGCTCTGCTCTAGGCCTTTGGGTTAAGCCAGTGAGAGTTATGGTTTCTTAAGATAATAACTACTAATGTGCAAATGAAAATATTTCTTCATAAATGTATTCTGACATATTTTAGTAAGTCAATGTTATAAGTATCTTTGGTTGTGAGACTTCATTAAATATTAACTGGTGTTATCTGTAGAAGTCATTTTATGAGTATCAGTGATTCAGAGACCTATCCACATGTTACATAAGATTCACTGTCAATAAACAGATAACACAGAAATCAGCTTCGTCATTCCATTTTTGGTGGAGTTGAAGACTGAAAATACTAAAATTTTCATGGAAAAAAGGCAACACCCCCAAAATAGTCCTTCAAAACTTAGAATGCCATTATATATGATATTATACTGAACTTTTATCCAAAAGCAGTGAATCATTCTATAGGCACTTAAAGTGGATGCTTAAACTTATTTAACTATTGCATAAGTAAATGAAAAGGATCCAGTGTACTTTAAACAATGTCTTGTTTTCCCAAAAGCAGGCTGGAGAGCAACCCTGAGGTAAAACAGTTTGTAGGTAACCATTATGCCAAGTACTAGAATGAATCAAGTTTCAATATGGCCTCGTCACCTGAAATACAAATTAGAATTTTATGGTCAACTTTTAAGTGCAATTAAGATTTCCCCCAAATGACTGTTTTCAATCATTGTTACATGCTTCCATTTCCATAAAAGCAGGTAAAAAATCTTCACATTTTTCACAAATGTACACCTCTAGTGGAAATGGTAGCAACTAGTGCTTGAAATAGGCAAATTGTGCTGTACCGGTTCAGAAAGTATTGGTAGAGGAAGTCTTCACCCAAAAAACCCCTTTGAATAATTGAACAGGATCTAGCAGGAGCATTAAAAAGTCTTGGAGAATATTGTTCACCACAATGTGTATTCACTAGAAGCTTCACAGATATTTGTCTGTTTTGCTCACTGCTACATTCCCAGCACCTACAACAGTGCCTTACATAGACTAATAGGTATTTGAATGAATAATTTTTAGGAATCTTTCGAAACATGAAATTTCATTTCCACTATGATGTTGTCATGTAGTCATGTGCCCACTCAATGATAGTAGAAGGTAGACTTAGAGATCTCACAATGAGCCATCCCGGTAATTTTTCAGAGGGAAAATTCAGGCCCAGAGAGATGCTTTTTACCAGGCCACACAGCTGTTCAGTGACCTAACCAGGACTAGACTGCAGGTTGCTTGACTCTACTTTTGCGTTTTGCGTTTTGTGCACAGACCAACATTCTTCTGAATGACTTTGCAAACTACATGATGATTCTCCATGTGCATGTTCTGACTACTTTATGGTTTGACTTAGTAATAGTAACAGGTATTAACATGAATGTTTATTGATAATGAACTACTATAATGGCAAATAAAGTAAGTGTGGTTTGCAAGTTATTTTGCAGTTACATATCTAACAGAAAATAAATACTCTGTGGGACATTTCCTTAAGAACCTTCACACATCTGATTCAAATTACTTGAACTGGGTGAATAAAACAAAGGAATGGGTATGATGGGTTTAGTGTAGCCTACTGTTCCCCTCTCAGACCAATGGGGATGTGGACATACATGGCCCTCCCCCACAGTTCACTGTGTTTAGAGGAGTCCATATTGGAGGAGCTAAATTTTCTTCCTTCTTCTCTCCAAGTGTTCCATAAAACCAGGACTTGCGAATCTGGTGGTTTCTCAAATTTGCCTATGGGAGCTTGTTAAAATGCAGATTCCTGTCCCTCTCCCAGACACTCATATGTGCTTATGGCCAATTAGGCCAGGAACTTCCATTTTCCTTCAAGTGCATCATGTGATTCTTTTTTTTAAAAAAAATATTTTTTAATTGTCAATGGACCCTTATTTATTTATTTACTTACTTACTTACTTATATGCGGTGCTGAGGATAGAACTCAGGGTCTCACCCATGCCAGGCAAGTGCTCTATCAGTGAGCCACAACATCAGCTCCAGGTGATTCTGATAGGCAACCAGGTTTGGAAAAACCTCATCTCTAACGATTCTTTCAAGACTGCCTCTCCAATAGCTCTGCAGTCATCCATCCATCCATCCATCCTTCCTTTTGCCTCTGGTTGGCTTTTCCTGAAATCCCCCCATCTAGCGGCCTTTATAGCCCTCCCCCTTTTGTTTCTCAGAATCCTCCCACTTCTCCCCCGCTCCATTTAAATTTGGGGGGGGAGGGGAGGGCTTCTAGTTATTTCTCTACTGCTACAGTCTAAATACAGCTTTACCTATCAGCTTACCACATTACCATCATCCTCCACATTCAGCCCCTATTCCTTCCTCAACCAACTCCCTACCCGCTATGGGGCCTCCCTTGTTTGCCTTCCAGCCTTTCCTGGTCAATCTATCACACACGGCACGCGCACACACACATATCGAACACATGCCACACACATAACTGACACACGCTACATTTCAAGCACACGCACGCACACACACACCTGACAAACCACATACATTGAATATATACACACTGCACAAGTGCGTGGGTGTGTGCGCGCGCGCACGCGCGCGCGCACACACACACACACACAACCAGTGTCCGCCAAGCACAATGCTTCTACCTGCTGCTAATCCTCATCTCGGCTTTCTTTCTCCCACACCCTTACATTCCAACATGGCTAGTCCTGGCGTCATTGGCCTTCACGTCTTCTCTAAATCTGGACCCCCCTCCTCCTCCAGACACTCTCATTTCCTTTCTCAAACTAACAACAACCCCTCCTTCAGGAACCCCCAAACCTGGTACCTTCAAAAACTCCCAACACCCTACGCTTTGGTGTGTCCCCGGGCTTCAGAATATCAGCCTTTTTCCTCCACCCCCATCCCAATGCTGGCAGCGCAGGATTAAGATCTGCGTCCCCTCTGGCCCACAGACCCTCTAGTGCGCCCCTCGTCCCCCGCCTGCCCAGGGAGCCGCCCTGCCGCGACCGCCCGACTCTCCTCCTGCCCGCCCTCCCAGGCTCGCGGCCATTCCTCCCTCCCCTTGGGGGCGCCCCGCTCCCCCCTCCCCTGCCGGGCCCGGCCCCACGCTGGGGCCCCCGTCTTTTGTCTCCGCGCCCCCTCGCAGGCCGCCGTACCCGGCCCGTAGAACTTGCGGCCTTTGGTCACGTCGAACACCTTGCCATTGATGGCCATGAGTATGCGCGGGTCCTGGACGCCGTCGAAACGCCTCAGCTCAGCAGGAGTGAAGTCGCGCCGCTTGAGACGGGGCAGAGGGGGAGGCTCATCGTCGTCGATATCGCTGCTGGCCCCTGGCTGGTCCCCGCGCACGATCTTGTAGAGCAGGAAGATGCAGAGGCCAAGCAGCAGCAGGTTGAGTGGCGACGTGAAAATTTCGTGCAGCAGCCCGCCGCTCTCCATCTCGCTCGGGTCGGCGCCAGTCGCCACCACATCCTCGGCAGCCATGATCTCTAGAGCAAAGGTTGGGCCGGCCTAGGAACAGCTCCGGAACTCACTGCTTTCTCCTCCCTCTCCGCGAGCTAGTGGCGCGCGGGGTTCAGCGGCGGACGCTGACTACTCAGGGGAGGAGGCGGGGCCAAGAGGGGCGGAGCCTCCCAGCCCCGCCTCCCCCGCGGCCACCTAAGCGCCCCGCCCCTGCTCTGTACGGCCTAGTCACAGCTCAGGCCGCCCACGTAGTCTCTAGATCTTGGCTCTGTTCCCCTAGCCGGCCCCTGCCTCCCCTGCTGTCGAGCAGAGCGTACCCCTCAGTTCTACCTGCGGGGCCCTTGTCCCAGCCTCACGCCACCATTGCACCATCCTTTTGCTAACCGCCACAAGGCATACAGCCCTCCTCCGCACCCTTGGTTGCTGCGTGCAGAGCTCCTCAGCACCACCGGTTGCTCCATGCAGGCCAACCGGCTGGAAGGGCCTTGACTTTGCGGGCCTCTGTTTGAGGCCGCCTCCACCACCTGATGCGCGCCAAAACCACATTCCATTTCTCTTGCTTGTTGCTTCTCTCCCGCCTCCCTTTCCTTACCCTCTCATTCCCCTATTCTCCCCGACATCCCTCACGACCACGAAGCTGTCTTAGGAAACTCATTTCTTTAACTCCCTTTTTCTCCTTAGATATCTAGACTACCCATTTTCACCTTGGGAACCCCTGTTCGCTCAATTTGACAGCCCTTGCCCAGTTCAATTCCAGATGCCACGGAGCAGACATCCATGGAATAGCTAAAGTCTGCGCAGGCCTGTCAATTCTATCAATATCTGGATATCAGATCACACAATTTACTTTTGGGTTTGATCTAAAAATATAAGTTCTTTTGCAATCACTGATTTGCTTAGTCACAAGGTATTCCTAAGTAACATTCTCTTGTTGAGTTTTTTCCTCGTCAGAATAATGTCCAGAGTTTCTTTGTTTGGCAGCATTCGTCTATTTGAAGTCTTTCGAGCAACCCTTGGCAATCACAATAACCTTGAGCTGGAGCCCAGACAAAGGCGAGAGTTTGGAAGTATTCTAGGCTTGGTCCCTTCCTTTCCTAGGTATTTCATCCGGCCTTTGATGTGCTATCAGCCTGCACAGGAGCAGATCCCTAAGGCAGAAGGGTAGCCTCTACCCTTCGGAGGCCTAATCTGGCCACTCTTTTTATTGTGGCGGGGGAGGGGAGCAGAAGAAAGGATAGAGAGAAGGGAAAATAATTAAAACCAAGCCACGCACACATCTGCAGCACAGAGCAGTACTTTTCCATCAAGGGTTCCGTTCACTTGCACATAATTTACTCTCCCTCCCAACACGCAAGGGACTTGAGGAAAGAATTGGCTTCCTATCTCAGAAATCTAAAAATTTTCTGACAAAAACTGCTTCCATTCCCGCCCCTCCCCCATCATCTTAAATTGTCTTAAAGTGTAATGAGCAATCTTTATATCAGGCTCACACATTTTTTTTAATCAGAGTTAAATTTAGGATTAGCTAAAATGGCCTCTCCAGAGCTTTTGTCAACTCTATTCAATGTAATCATGGGGAAACTGAGGGCACTTACTGAAGTTAGAATCTAGTTATCCTTTGTTAAAATCTAGTTATCCTTTGTTTTTTACAAAACGAAAAACTATGTATAACCAAGACTTTTTTTTTTTTATGGTACCAGGGATTGAACTTAGGGGCACTCAACCACTGAGCCACATCCCCAGCCCTATTTTGTGTTTTATGTAGAGACAGGGTCTCATTGAGTTGCTTAGCACCTCGCCATTGCTGAGGCTGGCTTTGAACTCGCAATTCTTCTGTCTCAGCCTCCCTAAGTGCTGGGATTACAGGTGTGAGCCACCACGCCCGGCTATAACCAAGACATTTTTAAAGACCAACAAACTTGTGAAAAAATATTTTCATTTGCAACTAAAATGGCAAAAGATCAATATCCTTTAAGAGCTCATTGTAATTGATAAGAAAACAATACTTAAGATTTCTAGTCCAAATGTACAAAGCAGGAGCAGTTTGTTCACAAGAAGTCATACCAGTGGTAAATAAACATGTGAAAAATGTTCAGTCTTGCTAGTAATAAAAACATGGAGATTCCACTGTGACATACCACCTTCTATAAAGAAATATAAAAGAGGCAATGCTGGGGGTTGGGATTGTGGCTCAGTGGTAGAGCGCCTGCCTGCCTGCCTCGCATGCATGAGGCACTGGGTTCGATCCTCAGCACCACATAAAAAAAAAAAAGAAATAAAGACATCGTGTCCATCTACAACTAAAAAAATATTAAAAGGTGGGGGGCAATGCTGGCCACAGTGGTGAAACTCATGTACCATTGGTGGGACTTGATATTGGTATAAACTTTTGCCATCCACAAAAATGTTTTCTAGTCATTCATTCCACTTCTAGAAATCTACTCTTTGACCTGGTAATTCTACTTCTGGAATACATGCCAAGAAAACAGAATGCAGAATTTCATTACTAAAATGATAATCCCAGATTCATTTTTCATATGTAAAATCAAAACAACTCAAATGTCTAACTTATAAAATGGCTAATTAATCCACTTGAAATATGATAAAACCATCTTCTGACCATCCTAATAGCATCATGAGATGCGAAAGTGCTTATGTTTTAATATTGGGGGAGAAAAACAGGATACAAAACCACATACAGCGTGACTTCAACTATGTCCAAAAATGCCTAGAAGGAAACCTGAAAAGAAATATGGTAAAATGTTAACTGTTGTGATTGTTAGTTTATTCTTTATAGTTCTCTATATTTTCCACAGTGGGTACATGTCACTTTAAGACTCAGGAGAAAATGATTTATTATTTCTTTTCTGAAAAAAAGTAGAATGATAATACATGTTCACTACAATGCACTTAAACAGTAACTTAGTGTATAAAGTAAAAAAAAAATGAAACTTATTCTCCTTCTCCCAGCTCTCCAATCTTAAATCAGACTCATACATTAACAATTTGATTTATGTTCTTGCAGACGTAGGCAGCACACACAAAGAGATTTTTGTTTTACAAAACTGTGGGAAAGATTAATAAAAGATGTATCCATTTTTTCTAACAGAGACACAATGTGAAAAGATTAAAAATAAAAATGTTGCTTCTATACCCAGATAACCCCTGCTGAGATTATTTTGAAGTTATATTTGTTTGAGTTTAGAAAAGTTAAACTGACCAGGCATAGTGATGGCCCCCTGTAATCCTAGCAACTCAGGAGGCTGAGGCAGAAGAATTGAGGGTCCCAGGCCAGTCTGGGCAATTTAGGGAGATGCAGTCTCAACATAAATTGTTTTAAAATGTTCAAGTATTTTTATTGCATAGAAAACATAGTCAGAATGTCTGTTTTGACTTTAAAAAACAAAGTTCTATAAAATAATGAGAAAATGTTAGTCATCTAATATAATGCCAAAATAAACTTCTGAAAATTATGTATATTGTCAAAATGTAAGAATCTTTTCAAACTACTTTATCAATTACATTGTAATTTTAAGTAATGACTATTAGTAAATTATACTGACATGTATTCATCACGATCTTTCTTGTTTTCTCAGTTTTACATTTCCATTGCTGTGAATTATGCTTTGAATTGTTTGCTGGTTAGTCAACTATAAAATATTTCCATACACTTATTTTTAGTATTATTGGTTCTTTTTAGTTATACATGACAGCAGAATCCATTTTGATATAATTATACAAGCATGGATTATATCTTATTCTAGTTAGAATCCTATTCTTATGGATGTACATGGTGGTAGGATTCACTGTGGTTTTCATATATGTACATGAGAAAATTATCAACATAAAATTTTAAAGAAGGCTGGGGATATAGTTCAGTGGTACAGCACTCTCTGGGTTCAACCTCTAGTCGTATTTAAAAAAAAAGTTAAACTATGGAAGGATTCAGAAGGTAATGAAAGCCCCTATTCTCATTCTTGATTCTCTTTTCTCAAAGGTAACCAGTATTAAAAGTGGGTAAGTTGTTTCTATGGAGGACTAGGGGAGCTTTGTCATTCTAATATATCACAATCTAGTGTCCTTTCTGCTACATCTCTGTGTCCCCTTACTGGATTAATGGATTACAGAAAGGTAGTCCTGCTTCACTTGGAGTGTAGAAAATTTGTGTAATTTAAAAGCTCAAGAAGTGATACACTCTGGGCTGGGTTTGTGGCTCAGTGGTAGAGCTCTTGCCTAGCATGTGTGAGGCACTGGGTTTGATTCTCAGCACCGCATGTAAATAAATAAAGTCAATGGACAACTAAAAAAATATTTAAAAAAAAGAAGTGATACACTCTGAAAATATAAATGCTTTCAAACCAGATTTGATGTTAAAATAAAATGTGCTATTACTAACTCTGGGATGTTGAGATTATTGAAAAGTATCCCACCATTCAGGCTCATGTCAGAATACATGATGAATAGACAGGTCTCATTCAGTGTGGCAGTTTCCAAGTTATCTGGAAATAACCAAGGATGCTCATGATTGAAATACCCTCCTCAGAAAATAAGAGTTGTGTTATGTGTGCTCTTTGACTTCAAATCAATTCTTAAAGCCTATATACTTGTCCAGAGGACTACTTATTTTCCAAGATCCATTTTAAGTTTCTCAATGCTTCCAAATTTCCTGCCTCCTATTATTCTAAAGAAAAATAAGACAATTAGCTGATTAGCTAGAAAAATATACAGGAAAAAATTTAATCTTATATTAATCAAATAAATCCAAAGAAGCATAATAACAATATGCCAGTTTTCATCTTTTGGATTGCTAGAACAGTCTTTTCTTTTCTTTTTCTTGGCAATTTTAAGAAATGCAATACTTTGAGTTGGCAATCACATAGCAAGACAAGCACTCTGACATATGCTGGCAAGAGTGAAATTTGCTAGAATGCAAGATTCATTTTGTTCACCTCTTCACCATGCCTGCCATATAATAGCCACATAATATTTGTTGAACTAAATTATATAGTAAGTGGGTACAATACAATTGAGTAGGGACAATAGAATCTTCCGGTCCTAAATATTCCAAGATGGTTATTCATTTTAGAGTAAAAACCAAAGTCCTTACAGCATCCTGTAAGATCTTATAGGATATGCAGTACTTCACCTACCCTTTTAAGACTTTAGGACCTCGCCACATCCTCCCTCATCACTGTGCTCCAGCTACAATGGTCTCCTTGCTGTCCCTTGAAAAACTAAGCATATTTCCGATTCAAGGGCTCTGTAATTGTGATTCCTTTTGCCTGGAACGCTCTTCCCCAAAGTGATATTTTCTTCTCAGTGCACCTGCAGATAATGAGGACTCAATGCAGGGATACAAAAACTGTTCCCACTGCTCCATAACTCTGAGGGACTATCCTAGGCTCAGAACTCCCCCGGGGGGGTGGGGGGGCGGATGGGGGATTTTGTGTTGTGAATGCATCACAGCTCAACTTCTTCCTCTTCCTAATCCTGCTTCCTTGCCTTTCCTTTCAGGTGTAGATTCCAAGAGCACTCCCCAATAAGCTTCTTACAGACCACCCTCCATCACAGAGTCTGTTTCCCAGGGACTCCTTCCTGCCTTCCATGGCTGCAGCCTACCTGTCCAGCTTCGTCTCTTTCTATGTCCTCCTTACTCTTAACTCTGCAACCATACTGTACCATTCTGTAGCTAGGAATGACACAGCCAACATCCTATTGTTGAGTATTCTTACAATACACTTCTTACACTTTAAATGTATTTCATTCGTCTTTCACAATGGGTTAGGTTGTTTTTTTAAATTTTTTTTTTAGTTGTTGATGGATTTTTACTTTATTCATTTATTATTTATATGTGGTGCTGAGGCTCGAACCCAGTGCCTCACGCATGCTAGGCAAGTGCTCTACCACTGAGCTACAGCCTCAGCCCAATGGGTTAGGTTTTATCACCATTCTCCTTTCGTAGACGAGGAAATTATACAGAGAAAGGTTAATTTACTAGGTCACATGGTTAGTGAGAGGCAGCACTGGGATTTCACCCTAGCCGTCTGGCCCCAGAGCCCATGGTTCACATGAGATTATTTTGCTTTTTGGAAGGATCATGCTGGCAGGAGCATTGAGGTTTCAATTAGAGGAGTAGATCCTGGAGCGGTGGCACCACTGAGGAATCTTATCATGTGTTATGATTTAGTTGTGAAGTGTCCCCCAAAAGCTCAGATGTGAGACAGTATATGAAGGTTTAGAGGTGAAATGATTGGGTTGTGAGAGTCTTGACCTAATCAGTACATTAATCCCTGACAAGGATTAACTGGATGGTAACTCTAGGAAGGTAAATTGTGGCTGGAGGAGGTGGGGCCATTGGGAGTGTGCCTTTGGGGTTTATAGTTTGTCTGTGGTGAGGGAAATGTCTCTCTCTGCTTCCTGGTGCCTTGTTCCCAGCTGCTTTCCTCTGCCACATCCTTAACCATGATGTTCTGCCTCTCCTCAGACCCAGAGGAATGGAGTCAGCTATGGGCTGAGAGCTCTGAAACCATGAGCCCCCAAATAAAATTTTCCTCCTCTAAAATTGTTTATGTCAGGTCTCTTTGGTCACAGCAGTGAAAAAGCTGACTAAAACACCACGGGAAAAAATGAGGGCTTAAATCAAGTTTGTAAAAATTAAGGACATAATGCACAGATTGTTAAGATTTATGTTAAGGAGTTGGATACAGAAGTCTTACGATTCTTTCTCTGCTTTTTCCATCCCTTGTACATGGAACTTATGCCCCAAATTTTGCTTGTGTGAGTGGGTAAATGGCATATTATACACTGAGAGGAAATATACGGGAGGAATAGCAAACCTGCAGAGGACCTTGTTAAAGTGCAGTTCATGGGCCAGCAGTGGTGTTGACTTCAGCTGGGGGCTTGTTAGAAACACATGGTCCTAGCTGGGCTCCATGGCACAGGCCTGTAATTCCAGCACTTTGGGAGGCTGAGACAGGAGAATCGCAAGTTCAAAGCCAGCGTCAGCAATGGCGAGGCGCTAAGCAACTCAGTGAGACCCTGTCTCTACATAAAACACAAAATAGGGCTGGGGAGGTGGCTCAGTGATCGAGTGCCCCTGAGTTCAATCTCCAGTACCAAAAAAAAAAAAAGAAGTAAAGATAGGAAAATCAACCTGTGGGTGGTAGTTAAAGTCACTGGTGTTGAATGAGATCATTAGGGAGAACATAGGGCAGAGGTCTCTCCGAGGTTCATTGCACAGGGCACTAAGCCCAGGGTGAAATTTGTTGACCTTGTTGGCCAGAGCTTGCTTGAACACATGTTTATTTGACTCTCATTTTATTTTACCTTTTCAAAAATTAGATGTTAGTGTAGATGAGAGATCCTCTCTGCTTCTCCCTTTGTTCTTTTTTTTAAATTTTTTTTTAGTTGAAGATGGACACAATATCTTTATTTATTTATTTATATGTGGTGCTGAGGATCAAACCCAGTGCCTCATGCGAGGCAAGCGCTCTACCGCTGAGCCACAATCCCAGCCCTGCCTTAGTTCTTATGTGGGCCCTTTGACTGGATCTAGGAACCTAATCAATATTAGAACTGATTAACAAGGGAAAAGCATAAAAGTTTTATTGATTTTACATGTTATGGAGAATCTTCACAAGAAAGTAAAACCTGAGAAAAAATGACCAAAGCATGACAATTTTACACTTCTTAGACAAAGAACAATAAATGTGTGAAGGAATAACAGGATAAATGGCTATGTGGACTAGAGTAGTAAATCCTAGGGATGTTACTAAAAGATGTATGGGGGTGGTGTGTAGAAGCAAATGGAAGATAAGGGTTACTTTAAGGAGTTTGTTTATTCAGATTCACTGTAGCCTTAATGAATCATTCTCTGGTGATCAAGGCTATTTTCCAGCCTTGGTATGTGAAGGACATTCCTCCCACGAGAATCTTACAGGGTCTGCTCCCTGGAAGAAAACACAGTTCAGATGGGCCTTTTTGAAGTTCCCAAGTGATTTTAGCTTCAAATAATTGATATACCAATGGCAGATTTTTTTTTTTTTTTGGTACTGGGGATTGAACTCAGAGGCACTCGACCACTGAGCCACATCCCCAGCCCTATTTTGTGTTTTTATGTAGAGACAGGGTCTCACTGAGTTGCTTAGCGCCTCGCCGTTGCTGAGGCTGGCTTTGAACTCGCGATTCTCCTGTCTCAGCCTCCCTAAGTGCTGGGATTACAAGTGTGAGCCACCGCGCCCGGCCCAATGGCAGATTTTGAGACAGAGCATCTTTAACTCATTAATAAACATGTAACCAATAGATATTTACATAAAACCCATATTTCTGTTTCCTCTTAAAAATGGGAAGATCTGACATTATATTCCAGTGTGGCAACAACTGGCCAGAGCTGATTAGCATTCATCTCCTTTAGAGGATACACCTAAAGGTGACCCACTTTTCCCTAGGATATTACCAATGCTGAGATCAAGTATGAGTTTCTTTTATTGTATTGGCTCTGTTTTTGTTAATAGTACAGCTAAGTGGATATTCAAATGTGTAGTTCTTTTTGTACTCATGGTTGTTGAAAATAGAAAATGAAAGAGAATAAGGTTGTTGTTTCAAAAAAAAGGCCAAGAGCATATTTCGGTGTGAATTTCAGTGCATACTACATTGTCACACACCCACCAAACTTTCATTATTCATTCATATTACCTGGCACCTACAGGTTGTTAGCTGGTTGTGGAAAGAAAAAGAGGGACAAGATAGAATCTTGGGGAAGATTGACATTGTGGGTATTGGTAGAGGAAGAGGAACACATGAAGGAGATTGAGAATGAAGGCTGCAGGTGGTAAGAAGATGACAGGAGGGAGAGTTTCTAGGAGGAGGAGGTTGACAGTGCTGTATAGATGCATGAAAAAAAAAATAAAACGAAGACCACAGAGCAAGTTAGAATAGGCAGTTAGGAAGTTCCAGGTTATTTGTGCCAGAATCTTTTCAGTGTATCATGAGAAGAGCAAAAGCCTTGTTTTAGTGGCTTCCTCTAAGGAGTAAGTGGGATGTGAGCATGGAGACCCATCTCTCAGTAAGATTGAGAAGTAAGATGCTAAGGTTTGTATCTATCTGCTAAAGTTCGTGTGTTAAAAACTTGATCTTCAGCTGGGCTCCGTGGCTCAAGCCTGTAATCCCAGCACTAAAGGAGGCTGAGACAGGAGAATCGCGAGTTCAAAGCCAGCCTCAGCAACGGCGAGGCGCTAAGCAACTCAGTGAGACCCTGTCTCTACATAAAACACAAAATAGGGCTGGGGATGTGGCTCAGTGGTCGAGTGCCCTTGAGTTCAATCTCCAGTACCAAAAAAACAAAAAACAAACAAAAAAAAAAACACTTGATCTTCAATGTAGCAGCATGGAGAGGTAGGGCCTAATGAGAGGGAATTACGTATGAAGACTCCACCTTCATAAGTGGATTCATGCTGTTATCACAGGAGTGAATTCCTTGTCAAAGGATGAGTTTGCCTCCATCTGCCTTTTCCTTTCTCATCTGCCATGGATGACTCAGCATGATGGCCCCCCCAGATGCATCCCTTCTGTCTTAGACTTCCTAGCTTCTAGAATTGGGAGCCAATAAATTTGTGTTCATTTAGATATTACCTGGTCTATGGTATTCTGTTGCAGCAGCACAAATGAACTAAGATTCTTGACTGCGGAGCTGTGTAGGAGAGAGAAAAGATGGATTTTTTGGTTTGATTTTTGTTTTTCTGATCAATTTATGCTGCAGTAACACAGCTAGTAGATGGTTTGGGATCGAAAATACAAGGAAGAGGAGGTATTATTCAATCCTCTGAGAAGGAATAAGAGCGGAGAGGATGAAATCAAAAGAATAGGTGGAGGGATAACAAGTTATCCCTTGGGAGGGGAGGGAGAGAGCTATGGAGACCTCAAGGTTGAGGAACGCACACTGGACAGCTTCAACATGTTTCATGAAATAGGAGGCAAGGTCAACTGCTGGAGGGATAGAGTGGGGAGAGTGAAGGACAGAGCAAGGGCTTGAGTATTGGCCAATGTTAATATTTTCACCATTCCCTCCATAGGGGCTTTTTGAAAGAGGAAGAAAGAGGAGAAATACAGGCATTATGTTGCCTAGGAAACACAGTGGTTTGCTAAAGCAACAGTAGGTTGTTTTGAATCTTATTAACCCATTCATATCCATTGTCATCCAAAACAGAACTGGTATGTAGGAATAGAAGTGGAGAAAATTCTGCTATTTCATAGGGCACATAGTAGGCAACCTCTGTAGCCTGGAGGAATGAGAGGGATACGAGTAGGCTGGGACAGGAGACTTAAATAAAAAGGGAGGGAACATCAAAAGTGGCAGTAAGGTATCAAAGACCATTTCCTAGGGCTGGGATTGTAGCTCAGTGATAGAGCGATTGCCTCGCATGCGTGAGGCACTGGGTTCGATCCTCAGCACCACATAAAAATAAAAATAAAGATTAAAAAAAGACCATTTCCCCTGTTTCCTAGAGCTCATGTGTGTACTTAGACACACATACACGGTCCATACCTCTGCATGCATATAATAAATGTGATCCCACTATTATACTGCTATGGTTTGGATATGGTTTGAATGTCCCCCAAGGCCTCATGTGTTGAAATATAATCCTCATCATAAAGTATTAAGAAGGTGGATGAAGTCATCTGACTATGGTATTTAGAAATTGGGTCTTTGGGAAGTGACTAGGATAAGATAAGGTCATTAGGGTGGAGTCCCCATAATTGAATTCTGGTGGCTCTATAAGAAGAAGGAGAGAGACCATACAGATGTGCTCTCACTATAATGTGACACAGCCAAGAATGTCCTCATCAAACCTGAGCTATTGTCAGTGCTTTATTCTTGATCTCCAAAACTGTGAGCTAAATGAACCTCTTTTCTTTACAAAGTTCACTTATCTAAAGTATTTTGTTATAGTAAGGAAAACCTGACTACCACATCTCTCACTAACTGGAAATATCTACAGTTAATATAATGGAATTATTCCTTTCTTGATTTTTTTGCATGACAGGACAATCAAACTGAGAAATTAATGATCTCAGTTCAACACTAAATACAATTTATTTTTCTTTCTCCTCAGTCTTGCCCACAAAGGATGACCAGGACTTTCTGACAAGGAACTCTGGACTTTACTTGTGCCAGGAGGAGAATAAACAAGACTTTGTTTCCAAAACATCTAAGTTATTGAGAGCTTAGAGCTGGATTGTCTGAGGGTGAAGGCCTCTGGGGGTAGGGGACATACAGAGTGGCCCAGCCTCAGAGAGTGCTAGATCCCCTAATCCTGGGCACATATGTGGAAGGCAGTATCCCAGAGTGTCCATGATCTATACCCTGGTGCACCACCCCCGCCAATTCCTTAGAAGCCCAAAGTTCCTCCAGACTCAGTTGTCTTCTCCAAACTGATGCTGATTCATCCTTTCTGGTGAGTTTAACCTTCATATGGACGTCCCATCTCACAACCTGTCCTTCTGTTTTCTTGACTTTTTTCACCTTTAATCACCTTTTCCTCTATCCTACATCACACACCCTCTCTGTTGGTCACACACTAGACTTTTTCAAAAGCCCCACCAGTTAAACCCAACTGTACCCTCCACTCCCTAACTATACATAAATAATTAAACCTATAGTGGAAAACTATTCTACTCACTAATCTCACTTGAAACAAACTTTGAAAAGGAGGAAGTGAGCCAGGCGCGGTGGCTCAAGCCTGTAATCCCAGCACTTTGGGAGGCTGAGACAGGAGAATCGTGAGTTCAAAGCCAGCCTCAGCAACGGGGAGGTGCTAAGCAACTCAGTGAGACCCTGTCTCTACATAAAACACAAAATAGGGCTGGGGATGTGGCTCAGTGGTTGAGTGCCCCTGAGTTCAATCCCTGGTACCAAAAAAAAAAGATGAAAGACTTGAGGGAAATGTATGATTCCATTTGTATAAATTGCCAGAAAATGCAATCTAATCTATGAAAAGAGAAAGCAGATCAGTGGCTACATGGAGATAAAGAATGAAAAGGAATCACTTGAAAATAGTTGATCATAATTCACAAATGGACTATGCTGTCTAGCAATTATACTACATGACTCCAGGCCATTTTCTCTTCCATCCTCTTTCTCTAGGAAGACTCAATTGCATCATCTCCAGTCTCTTCAAACCTCCAATATCCATCTTTTATTCTCATTCTCAACTCACAACCTTACATTTCATTTCATTAAGAAACTAGAAGCAGTTATATGGAAAATCCACCATCTTCTCACTACCTAACCCACTGGCCTTTATCTGCATTTATATTTTCTATTTTCCTGCTGGGTACATTGCAGGCAGTATCCTTCTCCTAGCAAGGACCTTACCCCAAACTTTGCATCTATTCGCCTAAACATATTCTCAAGATGTTGGCTCCCACAGTTATCCCCTCTCTCCCCCCTACATATTAATTTCATTCTCTCTATTTTGTCATGCTTCTGTGCAGATAAACATTCTCTAATATTTCTTCTCTTTTAAAACGCCACCCTCTGACCCAGATCTTCCTTCTAGCTATTGCTGCACTGTTCTGCTCCCTGTATATACAAACTTCTACAAAGGGTTGTCTTATGTGCACCGTCTCCACATCCTTGCCTCCCATTCTCTCTTCTACCCATTTCCATCACTGCCTCAACACAATTCTTGTGCAGGTTCCAATCCCCTGGATGGGTGTTTATTTTATTTTTTTGGTACTGGGTTTATTTATTTATTTATTTTGGTACCAGGGATTGAACTCAGGGACACTCGACCACTGGGCCACATCCCCAGCCCTATTTTGTGTTTTATGTAGAGACAGGGTCTCACTGAGTTGCTTAGCACCTCGTCATTGCTGAGGCTGGCTTTGAACTCGCGATTCTCCTGTCTCAGCCTCCCTAAGTGCTGGGATTACAGGCTTGAGCCACCATGCCCGGCTTCACTCACATATTTAAGTATCCTACCCTGGCCTTACCTCTGGACTCCAGATCCTGTATACATTACTATATATTTGATATCAATAGACATCAGAATCTTTGCATGTCCAAACGAGTATTTTATTTTATCCCTGCGATTATCCTTCAGTGGAGAGAAACATAAAGTATTTATTATTTTGAGGAGAAGGGGGCTTACCATAACGTAACACGGAATTAAATGCTTACAAAAAACAATGGTGCTGGGTGCTATGGCGCTTGCGTACAATCCCAGTGACTCAAGAGGCTGAGGCAGGAGGATCGCAAGTTCAAAGCTAGCCTCAGCAACTTAGAAAGGCTCTAAGCAACTTAGCGAGACTGTCTCAAAATTTAAAAAAAATGAAAAGGGCTGGGAATGTGGCTCAATGGTTAAGTGACCCTGGGTTTAATTCCCAGTACAAAAACAAAACAAGCCAACCAACCAATCAAATAAACAAAAAACAATGGTATGCCCAAGGCCCTTGGTTTGATTCCTAGCACCACAGACACACACACACACACACACACACACACACACACACAAATTAAAAATCAGTGGAAAGACTGGAGGAGCAGATATAGCTTCAGGCTACAGGAATGATTCCTAGACTTCATCACTAAATGAAGTCCCACCAAGGTGACTGCCCCAGTCAGGAAGGTGAGCAATCAGAAAAACTATCAACTTTGAGCCTATAACACCACAGCTGTAATCCAGGGAAGCTAGGCTACTACCACTGCCACCACAAATTCCCTCCCAACATCCATGAAATTAGTGAATGAGAGGATCAGAATAGGAAATTGGGTTTCTGTCATTATTGCAACAGTGTCTTGGCTACAATTTCTCTGTCTCTTTCCCCCCTCCCCACAGAATCTAATACATAATACATTGTGTGTTCAAGGCACTATTGCAAGTTCTGTTCTCATGTTATCCTTATGATCATACCATGCTAAATATGAATAAACTGAGGCAGAGGGAGGTTGGATAAGTAGTTGAAGATTATACACCTAGTGAGTTATATATGCAATTATCTACCTTGCTTTGTATCTGTAAACATTTCTTTGTCAGAGTTTTCTGTGTAACTAAAATTTTCCATGAACATAATTTAATGATGGCATAAGATAGCATCATATGTATATATCATAACTTTTTAACCATTTTTCCATTTTGCATATTTAGGTGTATTTCTTATTTTTCTTTGTCAATAATAACCACAACAAACACTATGTATACAAATTATTTTGTCTGTTTTTAATTATTTCCTTTGGGTAAACTCCTTAAAATTCAACTCATGGAGGGCTGAGTATATAGCTCAGTGGTAGAGCAAGTGCTTAGAATGCAAGAGGCCCTAGGTTTTATCCTAAGAACCAAAATAATAATAATAATAATAATGATAACAGCAGCAACAACAACAACAACAAAACTCCTGGGTCAAAGGCAATGGTATCTTTAAATAGAATTTTCCCTCAAAAATTATAAATTTTTTCATTTTTAATTTTTTAATGTTCTAATTAGTGAAAGTTGTGAATATTTTTAATGCACTTAAGTATACTAATGTGTATCTCAATCAGTAATGTATGAGAGCACTTGCCTCACCATGCCCTCCCCACCTATACTGGGCATGATTGTCTTTTCAAATTTTTGCTCTATGTTCCATGCTGTATTAACACACTTATACTGAAAAAAAAGGCCTTCATTATTTTTCCTGAAATTCAAATTTAATGTATTTTATATGGTAATCCTACCTGACACGGACAAGGCTGAGACCTGCTACCATGGAAACCAAAGGAAGTACATATTGCCTCTGCATAAGCCCTGGGTGTTTAGAGCACCAACAGGGGACCCGGGCTCTTATTGAAGACTTTGAATCTTGAGGAGTTCATATAAAAAGTGGCAGTTTTTAATTCTTTTATAAAAACTGCATCTAGCAGAGGCCCCAGAAGTCAATGTTAGATCAGTGGAAGACAAAGGCAGTTTTACAGTGGTAGTGTCTGGAGGTGGCAGACGTGGTTATTGCCAGTGGTGACATGCTGCTTCCTGCCATTTCCCTAGCCTGGTTTATCTGCCTTCCTATTGATTCTGTGAAATGCCCAATATATTGCTCAATTCTGTCAGAGTTAGTTTCTATTGTTTGCAACCAAAAACCTTGAAAGTTATAAATACTGAAAAAATTGAAATTATAAGGTATTTACAAAAATTATTTGGGGTTCCTAAAAATGGATCATGTATATGTAGTTGTCCCTTGGTATCCCCTGGAGATTGATTCTAGGACCCCCTGCAGACATCAAAGTCTATGGATTCCCACATATCTCATAGAAAATGATGTTAAGCCATTCGTGGTGGCTCATGCCTGTAATCCCAGTGGCTGGGGAGGCTGAGACAGGAAGATCATGAGTTCAAAGCCAGCCTCAGCAATGGCGAGGCACTAAGCAACTCAGTGAGACCCTGTCTCTACATAAAACACAAAATAGGGCTGGGGATGTGGCTCAGTGGTCGAGTGCCCCTGAGTTCAATCCCCAGTACTAAAAAGAAAAGAAAAGAAAATAGTGTCATATTTATGTGTCATTTACACACATCCTCATGCATACTTAAATAATCTCTAGATTACTTATAATACCCAACACAAAGTAAATGCTATATAAATAATTGCTATACTGTATTGCTAAAGGAATAATGAGAAGAAAAAGTCTATGCATGTTTAGTTCAGATATATATGTAATTGGTACTGGGGATTGCGCTCAGTGAGGCTAAAGTCTTAAGCAACAGAATGTCTCTAATGGCCTGGCATTCAAGGCCATGCACTGCCTGCTCCCACCAGTCTTCTATCTCACTAATGTCCTAGGCAAACTAAACTGTAGAAACAGTGTCTCATTCTTCTCATCAAATGAAACTACTTGCTGTCCCGGGTTCTCCCTTCCCTAGGCTGCTAAAAACTACCTTATGCATACTTTCCCAGGATTTCCTTCCATTTAAAAGCCTCCTTGCCTGCCTACTCAATTCTTAAACATTCTTCAGTCCCACCTAAATCTAATAAGCCCCCTGAATTCTTCTTTCACTTATTTGTTAATCAAATGAATAATTCTTGAGCGCCTATGATTTTCCTGGCTCTGTTCCAAGTACATGAGCTATAGTGATGACTAAAATACACATGGATTCTGGTCTCACGGAGCTTCATTTATTGGGAAATAATACTACTAAATAAGTAAATTCATATGTGTAATATTTACACATGGTGATATATATATATACTTAAAGTAAAGAATAAGGTACAGTGAGCTAGACTAATGAGGCCAGAGAAACAGCTGCCTTGGATAGTCCAGCTGTCCCTGAGTTCTTCCTAATTTAATCACCGAAAGCCTTACTATGTTCAGATTGTTAAATACATATTTGGCATGCTATATATACTCTATATATCAGGCTTTGTGTAAGACTAATGCTATGTACCACTGATTGAGCAATTGCAATTGTATGTCAATCACTGTGAATTCTATCTATGTATCCTTTTCATTTAATCTTTAAAATGACTCTGAGAGAAGTATTATCATCCAAATTTTATAGAGGAGGTAACTGAATCAGTGGTTCAGATACTTTCCCAAGGTCACTTATTTAGTTAGTAACAAAACTGAGGCTGAAACCCTGATTGTCTGGATACATAGTTCAACCACCTAACCACAATACTTCATTGTACTCTATCACATACATACATGTGTGGTGTGAGTGTGAGTGTGTGTGTGTGTGTGTGTGTGTGTATGTATTGGGGAGGTTACATAGTTGAAGAGATCAGCCTAGCTGGTGATCTGCCATGCACTGATTGTGTTATGCCATACCCTAGTGTTCTTCTTGGGACCCAGGAAAAAGGGAAAGAAATCCAGTCTGCTGGGAGTGGTATGCATGGGAACTGGAGTTCACAAAATGTAGTGAGGGTACTTGATCTGAATCTTGGCTGAAATTTGTCTCATGGGGAAGGGATAAGTTAATGTGAGGCCTTAAGACAGCTTGTCTGAAGGTACAGAGAAGAAAAGAACATCATGGGTTTAAAGAATGAGCAGTCTGCTGTGGCCATGCTAAGGGCCAGATCTAGGGCAGCAGATGTGGGAGACTGGGCCACATGAGTTGCTTTCTTCTTTCCATTTTTGAAAACAGCCATCCTCTTACCCAAGGGAAGGTGTCTACTTCTGTATGTTGTAGGGACAGAAGTTCACATGCCACCCCTCTGCTTTCCAGAGAGTGCAAGATGGTGATTGTGGCATGATGAAATTGATAAAGGTGCTCATAATCTCCTACATAAATCGTGAAAGGTAAATCATCAGTCTGTTGTATAAAAATAAAAAACTTAGCTAGATGCTGTGGTGCAGCTCTGTAGTCCCAGCCACTTGGAAGGCTGAGGTAGAATTGTTTGAGCCCAAAAGTTCAAAGCCTGCCTAGACAACATGGTGGACACCCATCTCTCTCACACACAGAGACACACATAACAAAAGGGAAAATTTCTCCTCAAGCCAGAAAAGTAAAACTTATCATAGTGAGCCATCTTTGTTCTCCCTTATCTCCTTCAAATTCTTTTAGTGATTTTATCTTAGACAATTGACCTAACTTTTGTTAAGAGAACTGTCCTGGATTTTAGGGAATGTACTCTTTTAAGCCTCTAATTTCTGGTGCTTCCCAGTTTCCACAAATGTGCTGAGCACAGACTAGGCTGCCTCAGTTTGCCCATCTGTGGGCTTGGCACAGTAATAGTCCCTACCTTATACACTTGTCTGGAAGAATGAGATATTGGATGGAAATAAAGTTCTTATCACAGAGACCGGCCCTCAGTAAACCTCTTTCCGCTAATAGGAAGAATATTGAGATTTGTTAATTGGTTATGAATTTCTTGATGGGTTTTGCCATGGTAAGCCTGGAAAAGAGATATCTGATGGGGTGGAGGGAAGGAGTCTTCCTATGCCCACAGACAACTTCTAAGGTCAATCCTTAGATAGGGTTATTTTAACTACTGTGAATTTTAGAAATGTTCATAACCAATCACAGAAACAATCTCTACCTCTCTTACCAGGCCTCTTAATCCACGGTAAGCATAAATGCCCTCCAAATCCACTGACATACTTTCCTATTAAAATTAGGCCATATAAATTTGAAACTAAATTCAGCATGCCTTCTTGTTTCCTGCCCCTCTTTTCTTGTTCTCTGGAAGCATCCCACTGATTCTCAGTCCTCAATCTCAACATTAAACCCTCCTGGATCTGTTTTTCTAAGTTTCTCTACACCCATAACACATGATTCTATAAATTATAAGATGGCCAAACTAGAAAGAGCCTCAGATAACAATGGGATATATTCTTGTCCCTCATTTTACAAAAGTGAATACACCAGAAAGGGGAGAAAGCTGATTCAGCCATGGTCACACACTGAGTTTGTGACAGAGTCATGTCTAGGGCCTAAAAGTCCCCAATATTGACAGCAGTATTAAAATGATTGGCCAGGCACATCTCTAGAGTATAAATTCAAATAAAGTCATGAGAGTGACCACGCATGACTATAACCAGCCCACTAAGAGGACTTCACAAAGGTGCTGCAGGACTCCTAGCTTGCCCCAGCAGCAGAGTTAGCCTTGAACAGAGGTGAAGGTGTACTTTGGCACATGATAATCACACATTTTCCTTTTTGCTAAAGTATTTTGGCACTTAATATACACTTAATATTTTGGCACTTAATATACTTGGAAGAGCAATTACACAGCCAGGGGGAGAAGATGGCTTGAGAAACTATCTTGTTCTTTTGTGATGTCTTGGCATGGTAGGCACTTGATAAACATTTGTTGAACTGAATTTCATATAACTCTGAGGGCAAATAATTTCACTGCTCTATGGATAAAGATGTGTGCTAGGCCATACATTGAGAACACCCTTGATAACTCATTCAAAATGGAGAGAAAAATTAAATGTCTGGCAGATGTTGAAGAAAAACGTGCTCATGCCTAGCATCCCAGAGAAAGAGATGAGCACGGTTCATCCTGATGCCCTGGTTCTTCAGAACTACCAAAGTCAAGGAAACCTTGCGTTCTCCGAAATATGTGCACTCATCACTTTCATGGGTTTTATTGAGCTTTTTGGTTTTGTTTTGTTAGTTTTCATTTAAGCCTTTTTAACTCTATAACCTCATCAGAGAAAATAACCCTCTCCTATTCATCTTTTCCTCATTCCCAAGATTTCCTAGTTCTGGCAAAGGGAGGATTTGGAAAACTTAAAATCTATTGCTAAATATTAATATGGTAATGAGGATATGGCCAACTCGTAAAAGCAATTTGACAGGGAAAATGCAGCAACCTGCCCGCTCCCCGACAGTGCATATACATATTTGTGGACTTTGTAGGAAGCATGAATGCAAAAATCTGTCTGATCATTTTTAAAATACTATCTTTATTGAGATGCCATCCACATATCATAACATTCAATCACTTAAAGTGTATCATTCACAGGCTTTTTGAGAGTATATTCACAGAGTTGTTCAACCATCGCCAGTTTAATTTCAGAACGTTTTCATCACTCCATGAGGAAACCCTGTACCCATTAACAGTCCCTCTCCATTCCTACTCCCCTCGGCCCCTAGCAACTACTAATCTGCTTCTCATCTCTAGGGGCTTGCCTATTCTGAGCATATCAGTGGAATCATCCAAATGTGGCCTCTCTGATCTCTGTGTGATGTTCCCATAATGAGCTCTCTCTGTTATCCTTCTGAGCACTTTGTCAACATTATTTTGTAAGCAACAAGCACAAGAGAAGAGTCTGTCATGACAGGGAACTGGGAATGTGCCAGAGTAATGAGCACATGAAAAGTTGATATCACAAAGGTCATCATTCTCTGCTCCAATTTAGGCTTCGGTGCCCAGAAAGACCTAGAATGGTGGAATTATGGGGCAGATCCCAGAGCTAATGCTTACCAGGCAATGTGGTATAGCTGAGGCCTCCTCTATTTATCTCCACAGCCCATCGGGTGCAGCCCTAGGTCCACCGCTCACCCAATTTAAACTATTAGGCCAACATAGCTGCTCAGAACCTTTGTTACAAGGCAGTATAAAGGAGCACAGCCTGAGGATATGGCCGATGAAAAAACATCATGTTCCTTTTTCTGGTCACCATAGCAATTCAGGTAGTCCCTGATCTCAAGAAAACACATAAAGTCACACTGTGCTTCTCCCTCTCTCCTTTAAGGCTGGAGGATGAGAAAACTGAGGGGCTTTCCCAGTGTGCTCTGCTGTATCCTAGGATCCCATAAGTAGATATGCAACTTTTCAGATGTATTCTTTCTATTTACAGGAATCACTTTCAAGCTTCCTATTCCAGTGCTCTGTTTTGCTTTACTTAAGTGTCTTACTGCTCCCTGTGTCCTACACCTGGCATCCTCACCCTTTCTTTCTCCTTTAAACTAAACCCCCTCTCTTTTTATTTCTCTTAAAGGCATTATCATAGCTTCACTTCCTTTGACTAGAAACTCTATGATGACCTTTAACTCATTCCTTTCCTCCACACCCAACAAGGTACCAGTTTTTACAATTTGTCACCTTGATAACAGTCCTTCCTGGACTCCCTGCCTCTATTCCTGCCTCTTTCTACGCGAGCTTCAATTCCACACCCATGTGAATCCTGTAAGACATTACTTTTTAAAAAAATTTTTTTTAGTTGTAGATGGACACAATATCTTTATTGTGAGGATCGAACCCAATGCCTCACGCATGCGATGCAAGCCCTCTACCACTGAGCCTCAATCCCAGCCCCAAGACATTACTTTTAACATATGATTGTGTTCATAAACTGTCACAGATCAGATCTTCAGTAAGCTGGTGGTTCAATGGTTCAACTCTCTGCCCAGTGGTAGAGAGTTTGCCTATCTTGCATGAAGCCCTAAGTTCAATCCCTAGCCTGCAAGAAAAAAAAGAGTTCAAGTTTCACCATAAACTGTCAGAGGCCCCCACATCATTTCCCACTTTAGCAGTCAAGAAAGAAGCTCAATTTCATGGACTCAGCATCAGTTTCTATGTATCAGTAAAGGCTCCATATTGTCCCTCTCCCTGCCCTTTCCCTGTTCACACTCTTTAGAGTTCATGGACATAACTATCAATATTATTCCTTCTACCTACCTCCCCACAAAGTGTAAATGTATGTGCCTACCTAGTGTCTTTGTGGTCCTAAGTTTCATGTAGTTTCTCCTACAAAAAAACAACCAATCCCTTATTTGGGCACCCATTGTATGCTAGAGGCTGCATCTTCATCATTGCATCTAATCCATGCTGGTAAATCATTATTCTTAAATTATATAGGAAGAAATTGAGGCTCAGAGAGATTAAGAGAATTGACCAAGGACCAGAGTTGGCACTGAAGCCAAGATCTACTCTGATGCAAAAGACATTGAACCACCAGCTTACTGAAGATCAACAGTATTAAGGTCAAACCCCTTCTGACATTTAAACTTTACATAAAACTGTCGCATAAATCCCCAATGTACCCAATTTGTTCTAGTCATCTGTTTGAGATAGGTAGTCTTATCTTCCCTACTAACAAAGAGGTCCTGTCAGGGGAGTGACAAAGGCTTCACTTATCTTGTGGTTCCTAAAAGGGCCTAGAGCTGGATACAGGGCATTAGTTCTGGTGGAATAGAATCAAAATGCTTAAAAACTAATAAAAGTCAGCAAGCCTTGCAGAACAGTGCTTTGCCAAGAAAACACCCATTCAATAACCTCTGATTTCAAGTGAAGAGCAATCACTTCTGTATTTGCAGGAACAAATTAGAAATATTGCAAAAAAAAAAAAACAATGCAAACTTTGAGAGGAAGTGATAAAACAAATGAAACAGAATATCCATGGAAGGACACAGAAGAAACAGTTAATATTGTTTGCCTTTAGTGAGGGAATCTGGGTGGGAACAACACAGGAAGGAGGTTTATCTCTGAATGCCTTTTTGTACTTTTTGAGTTTTGAACCATGCAAATCACCTATCAGCAAAAGTGAGGAGCTAAGCAACTCAGTGACACCCTGTCTCTAAATAAAAATACAAAATAGGGCTGGGGATGTGGTTCAGTGGTCGAGTGCCCCTGAGTTCAATCCTGAGTATCCAAAAAAAAAAAAAGACAAATAACCTAACAATTTAAAAGTAAATAGAAATAAAAAGGTTTAGGAAGAAAAATGGCAGAGCTGAGTTAGATATAGAATGGGATGGTTTTCAGCTCTTGTCCTTAAATAGTTTCACTTACTGCCCTCAAAAAATCAGATTCCAAGCTGGGCGCGGTGGTGCATGCCTGTAATCCCAGCACTTTGGGAGACTGAGACAGGAGGATCATGAGTTCAAAGCCAGCCTCAGCAATGGCGAGGCGCTAAGAACTCAGTGAGACCCTGTCTCTACATAAAACACAAAATAGGGCTGGGGATGTGGCTCAGTGGTCGAGTGCTCGAATCCAAAAAAAAAAAAAAAAACAGATTCCATTGTGCCTCCTCTTGTTCCAGGGTCTGAGGCCAAAACCTGAAGGTGCAGGGTATGTGTCTCAAATATCCAAGGCATCACAGTAATGAAATGCCTCCCTCAACCTGACTATAGTCTTTGTCCCTTAGAACCAGTAGAGCACAGAAATCTAGAGGTGGTGGAAATACACAGGCAATGTCCAATGAATGTGCAAAAAGATGGATTCTTCTGTCACCTTCAGAGATATGTGCCAGCCTAGGGAGCTGGAGCTACTTGTGTACAACTATTTGAGAGTCTGGGTCTAAGAAGCAACTTCATGTCTGGGACAACAGTTGCTGAATGATCTTGGAAGAGATAAATACAAATCAGGCCCTTGATCTCTCTCAGCCACGGTCGTTGAAATCTCCGTGAGAAAATACTTACCAAGCTGACAGATGAGCCAGGTGCAGTGGTGCACGCCTGTAATCCTAGCATTTAGGGAGGCTGAGACAGGAGAATCGTGAGTTCAAAGCCAGTCTCAGAAACGGTGAGGTGCTAAGCAACTCAGTGAGACCCTGTCTCTACATAAAACACAAAATAGGGCTGGGGATGTGGCTCAGTGGTCGAGTGCCCCTGAGTTCAATCTCCAGTACCAAAAAAAAACAAACAGAAAAAAACTGACAGATGAGATGGATCAGGAGGACCAAGTGAAATATTTTGTTCCTCTTGCCTGATAAAACAGTCAAAGGATGTTCTTGGCTGAGAAGGCCTGAGATCTTTCAGGTAAAGGGTAAAAAGCCCATGACATCATAAAATGATGCAAGATACATTTTGATCTTGGCAATGTTCCAGGGTGGGGGTTAAATAGCAGTTGCTTTAATAGGAATTCAGACTCTCCACCAAACCATCTTTTTCTCTCCTCACCCTCCAAACCTGATATACTTGTATGTTTTCTAAGTTCAAGTGTACAGCATCCTCTCACCCTCGTGACTCTCTCTATATCTTACTTTGCTTAAACTTGCAGTCACTCATGAGACCCTTGTCATCACTCAAGGTGCTCTGTCTGCAGACATAATGATACCCAGAAAATCAATGACTTTTCCATCCCCTAAATAACCCAAATTGCTGGAAGCACAAATCAATGAGATGAAATGTGAGCTAAAGGATATGAAAGTAAGAGGAAGTATCATTTTCAGTGATCAAGAAGAAGGAGGGAATGCTTTGGTGGTCAGAGAGAAGTAGGCTTTCTGATACCTGAAGGGAAAAGGGACACATAGGTTGTCAGTTCCTCTAATTCAAAGGTTTTTTTTTTTAATATTTATTTTTTAGTTGTAGGTGGACAGAACATCCTTATTTTTTATCTTTATGTGGTGCTGAGGATCGAACCCAGCGCCCCATGCGTGCTAGGTGAGCACGCGACCACTGCGCCATATTCCCAGCCCCTCAAAGGTTTTTAAAATGGGGTCTGAAGACTACTCCTCTGGGAGTTGCAAACACCCCTAAAACAAAACGCATAACTGTAGGCTCATTCCAAAAGACTCTGGGACCCACTGATGATTAAGAATCACTGTCGGCCTGGCACATGGCGCACACCTATAATCCCAGCACTTAGGGAGGCTGAGACAGGAGAATCACGAGTTCAAAGCCAGCCTCAGCAATGGCGAGGCGCTAAGCAACTCAGTGAGACCCTGTCTCTACATAAAACACAAAATAGGGCTGGGGATGTGGCTCAGTGGTCGAGTACCCCTGAGTTCAATCCCCACTACCAAAAAAAAAAAAAAGAACCACTGCCTTTGAGTACTTTCTATCCCACCCTACTCCCCTCCAGGCCCTCCTCAGAGCCCCTACCCATGCTCCAGCCATAATTTGGGAGGAGGAAAGGGAGAGAAGGAGCAGGAAGATCTGGCCCACAAAACTTGGAGTTTCCCCTCCCCCACCCAACAATTCCTCATAATTTTGCTTTCACCCAGCTGCTCTGAGGGAAAATTTCAACTGGGAGTGTGGGGTCAGGGAACACATGGGGCCGAGAGGAGGAGAAGTCAATGTACTTTTTGGATTTGTAGCAAACAAAGTAGATACCAAGAGAAAATCATGGCCCTCAGTGGCACAGCATGAAGGGAAAAAGGAAAGAAGATGCCATCCCTCAGACTGGTTATCTTCCAGCCTGCCTACCTTGGAGGAACTGTGCCCAGCTGTAGATGAGTGGGCAGGGCAGAACCGAGCGAGGACAAAGGCTGGGATCCTCCCAGTGAAGGAACATCAGGTTTCCTTCATTCCCATATGTGCTATGGGAGCTGCCAGGAGCTCACTCATGCCAGGTTCCCACAGACCCACAGAGCTAGGCGCTGACTCTAGGCAAAGTTATAATAGAAACAATTGTAATAGAAAGTCCAATGTACTGCTTCCCTGCTTGCGCCCTTTCCACTCCCTTTCTCCCCATCAAAACTCTTTTTTTTTTTTTTGGTACTGAGGATTGAACTCAGGGGCACTCGACCACTGAGCCACATCCCCAGTCCTGTTTTGTGTTCTATGTAGAGACAGGGTCTCACTGAGTTGCTTAGCGCCTCGCCATTGCTGAGGCTGGCTTTGAACTCGCGATTCTCCTGTCTCAGCCTCCCAAAGTGCTGGGATTACAGGCTTGAGCCACCGTGCCCGGCTCCCATCAAAACTCTTGCAGGGCAACTTATTTCAACATCATGCTCTGTGATTGGAAAAGACTTAGTGGGCTAAATGTATGTAATCTGAGGTGGATCCTCCCAGAGAGCTTGGAGCTTTGAGACCATGAAACTCCTCAAGGTTTGCACCTGGGTGTGAGAGAGACTTAGGGTTAGGGAGACATTTGTCCCTAGTACCCCTTAAATGATATTTTCATCCTCCCCCACTCACTCCCCAAAGCAGTGGGTCTCAAGCAAAGTCTGTATTTCATTTCACCACATTTGATTAAAAATGTAGACACCTGAGAAAAAAAGTCAGCAAAGATTATGGATGAACTCAACATCATCAACCAAAGAGATATAATTGGTATTTAAAGGACACTCTACCCACTACAGCAAAATGCACATTCTTTTCAACTGCACTTGGAACATTTACCAGGGTGGCCATATCGTGAGTCATAAAACAAGTCTCAACAACTTTAACAGAATGGAAGTCATAGAGTGTGTTCTCTGACTATAATGGGATCAAGCTAGAAATCACTCACACAAAAATGAGAAGAAAATCTCCAAATACTGTACTGAGGAAGCAAACAACACATTTCTAAGTAAACCATATGTCAAATAAGAAGATTCAAAGGAAATTAGAAGATATTTTGAATGGAAATGAAAATACAATATATCAAATTTTGTGGGCTACACTAAAGCAGTGCTGAGATGGAAATTTATAGAATTAAATGCTTGTTTAAGAAGAGAAAGTTCTCAAATCAACAATCTAAACTTCTGCCGGGTGCCGTGGCGCAAGCCTGTAATCCCAGCACTTAGGGAGGCTGAGACAGGAGAATCGCGAGTTCAAAGCCAGTCTCAGCAATGGCAAGGTGCTAAGCAACTCAGTGAGACCCTGTCTCTACATAAAACACAAAACAGGGCTGGGGATGTGGCTCAGTGGTCGAGTGCCCCTGAGTCCAATCCCCAGTACCAAAAAAAACCCAAACAAACAAACAACAAAAAAAACAATCTAAGCTTCTGCTCAAGAAACTACAACAAGAAGAAAATAAACTCAAAGAAAGCAGAAAGGGAGAAATAATACAGAGCAGAAATCAATGAAGTTGAAAACAGCAACACAACAGAAAAAAATCAATGAAACAAAAAACAGATTCTTTGCAAAGAACAATGAAAATTGACAAGCCCTAGCAAAATTGACAAAGGAAAACTGGAGTAAATACAAATGACTAATATCAGAAATGAAATAGAAGTTGGCTGTGGTGGCACATGCCTATTATCCCCAGCTATTTGGGAGACTGAGGCAGGATGGTTGCAAGTTCGAGGCCAGCCTCAGCAACCTAGAGAGCCCTGTCTCAAAATAAAAAGCAAAAGGGCTATGGATGTAGCTCAGTGGTAAAGCATTCCTGGGTTCAATCCGTAGTACTCAAAAGAAGAAAAGAAAGAACATGAAACAGGATAGGATATATATCAATATGAACACTCACATACCAAAAGGAAAAATAAAGGAATATCTCTAAAAATGCTATCCATAAATCTGATAATTTAGATGACACAGATCAATTCCTTGTAAAGTACAAGCTGCTAAAATTCACCCCAGATAAATTAGATAACCTGAATAATCCTATTATTATTATTAAAATTGAATTATTCATTTAAAACATTGCATAAAGAAAATCTCAGGCCCAAGTGGCTTCATGGATGAATTCTACCAAAACTTTAAAGAAGAAAATACAAGTTTTACCTAATTGTTTTCAGAAAATAGAAAAGGAGAAAACATTTTTTTAAAAGAAATCTCCATACTATCAGCAAAGTTCAGTTTTTTACTGAACATGTTACAAGAATTTAGTCAAAAAGACCAAAGCCCATGTCATCATCAGACTCCTTGAATTCTTTCTTTGCTTTCACTTTCTTCTCCTCAGCTGGGACAGCTGTGGTGGAGAGGGCAGGACCTCCTGCTGGTGCTGCACCAGCTGCTGGAGTAGGCTCACCAGCCCCTACATTGCAAATGAGGCTCCCAATGTTGACACTGGCCAGGGCCTTTGCAAAGAACAATGAAAATTGACAAGGCCTAGCAAAATTGACAAAGAAAAACCAGGCTGAAAAGGTTCAACATTTACACCAGCTGCTTTAATGATGGCATTGATTTTATCCTCCATGATGGCCACTTCGTCGTCGTGCAGGATGAGGACAGAACAGATTCAGGCCAGCTCAGAAACAGAGACCATTAGTCACTGGATAAAGTGAGGGCCTCACCTCAACATGACCTTAGCTTCTCCAAAGGACTGAGCACCTTGGCAGCAGCTGAGGAAATACAGAAACAGTTCTTAATTTCTTTTATGATATAATCATCACCTTGTTACTAAAATAGTAAATATCAATCAAACTACAGACCAATATCTCTTATGAAGATACACTCAAAGATCTCCAACATTTAACTAGCAAATAAAATTGAGCAATATATAAAAAGAGTAATACACCAAATGGAGTTTACATAGTAATGGAAGGTAGATTCCATATTTGAAATTCAATTAATGTAACCCACCATTTTAACAGTCTACAGAAGAATATATAGTTACCTAGAACTTTGGCCAGGTGAATCAGCATTTCCAGGAGCAGGAGTGGGACATCTGTATTTTAACAAGTCCACCAGCAGTTTCTAGGGGTATTTCAAGACCAACAGCCCTGCCGGGCGTGGTGGCGCACGCCCGTAATCCCAGCACTTTGGGAGGCTGAGACAGGAGAATCACCAGTTCAAAGCCAGCCTCAGCAAAGGCCAGGCGCTAAGCAACTCAGTGAGACCCTGTCTCTACATAAAACACACACAAAAAAATAGGACTGGGGATGTGACTCAGTGGTTGAGCACTTCTGAGTTCAATCCCTGGTACCAAAAAAAAAAAAAAAAAACCAAAGCCAGCCTCAGCAATGGAGAGTTGCTAAGCAACTCAGTGAGACCCTGTCTCTACATAAAACACAAAATAGGGCTGAGGATGTGGGTCAGAGGTTGAGTAATCCTGAGTTCAATCCCTGGTACAAAAAAAAGAAAAAAGAAAGCTGGGCACGGTGGTGCAAGCCTGTAATCCCAGCACTTTGAGAGGCTGAGACAGGAGAATTGCAAGTTCAAAGCCAGCCTCAGCAATGGCGAGGCGCTAGGCAACTCAGTGAGACCCTGTCTCTACATAAAACACAAAATAGGGCTGAGGATGTGGCTCAGGGGTCGAGTGCCCCTGAGTTCAATCTCCAGTACCAAAAAAAAAAAAAAAAGACCCACAGCCCTTGAGGATAAAGGATGCCTTACTTAGCTTGGCATATAAGGCCTTTCATGAGCAGGCCCCTGCCTACTACTACTCTGCTCCCATCTTTTATGGCTCCCCTCCTGAAGCTGGGCTATTACCAAACAACTTGGAGTTACCACTGCCTGTTACTCAGCTCATTCTTTGCCTTGCAAATTCCCTTTCTTCTTTATAACTTGTCTCAAATGTCATCTCCTCTGGAGGCCCTTCCCTGACCTCCCAGGCTGGGCTGGGTATCATTCTTTGGATCCCACTCTCTCCTTGGATTCTCCCCTCTCCAAACCTCTGTTAAACTGTATTGGGACTGTCTGGTACTTGTCTGCCTTAGGTAGACTCCTGATGGTATATGATGGGTGGTTGGTCTCTTATTTCTTTTTTTTTTTTAATAGCTTTATTTTATTTTTATGTGGTGCTAAGGATCGAACCCAGTGCCTCCCGCGTGCTAGGCGAGCACGCTACCACTGCGCCATAACCCCAGCCCCTGGTCTCTTATTTCTGAACAATGAATAGGAGAAGGTAAAGGGCCTCTGCAATAGTAACAAGTGTGACTTGGCTCTTTAAAAATAAGTTACTTTTGAGTAAAATAGTAATCTCAAATAATGCCTAACAGGATGTAACCAAGTAGAGGTTTCCTTGACCTTTGTTAATAAATAGATGAATTACAGTAATTAGCACATAATTAGAAAGAAAATGTGATACTGCTTCTAAATTAAACTGTCTCCCAGCCATTTTTATTCAGATGATAAATTTGCTTGACTCGCACTTTTTAACAGTTGGGGCAAAGGCAAATTTCAGCTGTTTGTAATAGTACTTGCCACGTGTGAAGTTATTGCTCTTTCAGTTAATGAGACTTCGCTCTTGTTAGGGTAGCGGCCAGCCAGACACGAACACCTCTGTACAGCCAGGAAAATCCTTTATTCAGGGGAGTGGGTGCCCGGGCGAAGGAAAGAGGAAAAGAGAGAGAGGGGACGCGCGGGAGGGATTTTATAGAGCCCACTACAAAACCGCGAGGCAAGCTAGGGATTGGTCACTTTAAAATCCGCGGGACAGATAAGCAGTTGCGGTCTTCTTTTGATGTGCTAACCTGAGCAGTTAGGCTTTGTTTCCCAGGTGGAAGATTCGGGAGAGGAACCCCCTGGGGTAGGAACTGCTTTGGGCTTTTAGAGAGGGGATGTGAAAATTAGAAAGGGGCTGTTTTTCACCTTACAACTCTGTTTTTCAGAAATCCAACCAAGGCTCTATTTTAATGTTAAGTGAAGAGTTTAAAATTAAGA
>CM053417.1:29177296-29217527 GCA_028644305.1 Xerus rutilus
GCGGTGGCTCACGCTTGTAATCCCAGCACTTAGGGAGGCTGAGACTGGAGAATCGCGAGTTCAAAGCCAGCCTCAGCAATGGCGAGGCACTAAACAACTCAGTGAGACCTTGTCTCTACATAAAACACAAAATAGGGCTGGGGATGTGGCTCAGTGGTCGAGTGCCCCTGAGTTCAATCCCCGGTACCAAAAAAAAAAATAAAAATAAAATAAAATAAAATAAAATAAAATTAAGACCAAGCTGGGCATGGTGGTGCACACCTGTAATCCCAGTGGCTCTGGAGGCTGAGGCAGGAGAATTAAAGGTTCAAAGCCAGCCTCGGCAACTTGGTGAGACCCTCAGCAATTCAGTGAGACCTTATCTTAAAATAAAATAGCTTTTGGCTGCGTGCAGTGCCATACGCCTGTAATCCCAGAACTTTGGGAGGCTGAGACAGGAGGATCACGAGTTCAAAGCCAGCCTCAGCAACCGCGAGGCACTAAGCAACTCAGTGAGACCCTGTCTCCACATAAAACACAAAATAGGGCTGGGGATGCGGCTCAGTGGTCAAGTATCCCTGAGTTCAATCCGTGGTACAAATAAATAAATAAAATAGCTTTTAAAAAGGGCTGAGGATATGGCTCAGTAGTTAAGCGCCCCTAGGTTCAATCCTTGGTATAAAAATTTTTTAAAAAATAATTTTAAAACAAAGATCAAATCATAGAGGAAAAAATGTATGTTTGTATCTCTCCCTCTCTCTCTCTCTCTTTCTCCCCCCACCTCTCCCAGGTTCTCTCTCTAATATTCTCCAGCAGTGAGGACTAGTTAGTATGTTACAGGGGAACTGTGGCTATTCAAAGAAAGGGTGTTTGAAAGCACTTACTACAGGATCGGTCTTGCGTTCTATGACATTTGGGGAGAGTCTAAGGAAGCTGGAGTTTGCTCTGAATTGTATTGTTTCAGGAAGTGGGGCCAGTTCTTCAGGTATTTCAATACATTTTGTCTAGGAAAAGGGCAAGGTACAGAGGCTAAAGCTGCAATTGGCAAAGCAGCAGCAGTCACTCATACTCGCCAGGAGAGGGGGATGCTGAATCATTTCTGCAGTTGGACAGTGTTAATGTTCAGTCTTTGCTGAAATATGATTACGGTATGGCTTAGTTTTTGCCTCAGTCCATCATTGCCATTGAGTGGCCTTGTCTGATGTTGCTGTTCAACAGATCACCATGGTCCAGCTGTGAGTGTGTGTATATTATATTTACACATATGTAAATACATGGAAATGTATATACATCTATATACATTTTATATATTCTATTTATATATACATACACACATATCCATATTCCCATAACCTAGAGTCAACTATAATTAACTTAATATTCTTCCTTCTGGTCATTTAGTCAATGCCTAGATTTTCATTTGTTGGTTTTCTTTGCATAAAGACCATAAGCTGACCATATGTTGGGGCACACACCTGTAATTACATAAGGTTGAGGAAAGAAGACAGCAAGTTTTAGGCCAGCCTCAGCAACTTAGTGAGACCTTGTGTCAAAATAGAAAAATATTTTTTAAAAAGGTCTGGGATGTGGTTCAGTGGTAGACCACTTGCCTAGCATGTGTGAGGCCCTGGGTTCCATCCTCAGCAAACAATAAACAAATAAAACAACAACAAAACCTCAAACAAACAAGAACAAAAAAAGCCTTTAAACTAGTTTTTTTGGGTGAGGATGTTGGGCAACAGAGATTGAACTCAGGGGCACTCGACCACTGAGCCACATCCCCAGCCCTATTTTGTGTTTTATGTAGAGACAGGGTCTCCCTGAGTTGCTTAGCGCCTTGCCGTTGCTGAGGCTGGCTTTGAACTCGCGATTCTCCTGTCTCAGCCTCCCAAAGTGCTGGGATTACAGGCGTGCAGCACTGTGCCTGGTCCAGCCCTTTTTATTTTGAGACAGGGTGTCGCTAAGTTGCTTAGAGCCTCACTCAGTTGCTGAGGCTGTCTTTGAACTCGCCATCCTTCTGCTTCAGCCTCCTAAATTGCTGGGATTACAGCTGTGCACCATTACACCAAACTTAGATTTGTTCTTTAGTTACATTAGGAGACAGGGACTTTCCCCTTAAAATGTCCACAAAAGGAATGAATTCAACTTCACCATTCTTCCATCCTTCTCTTATCCTATTATGGGTTCTCTCACTTTTAACCTGCCCACCTCTATCTCCACCTCCATCAAAACCTTCTATCCTACTTGGGATGCACTTGGGATTTACTGTAAGAACACCAGGGCATGTGGTCTCTCCTGGAAAGGTTTGCATTTTGGCATATTACAGGACTTGGCAGGTCCATACTCCAAACAGCAGACAAGCGGGCCCTAAGTTAAAGGAAGGGTATAAGTTCAGGTGTAGCAAATGAGGAGAGAGGTAGGCACCCTAAGTTTATACTGCCCAGATTTCAGGTTTTCTAGGATTCTGGGTGAGGAGTGAAGGTGCCCAGCTTGATGGTACAAGAAGTTTGAATCCAAACACAGGAGCAGATTGGGATTCTGATTATCTCCCGGCTATTTGTATTTGATTCCCATCTTACTACCTATCACCAGGGAAATGGGAGCCTAATAGCCATGGGTGAGCAAGTACTGACTGACTCCTGAGGAAAGGGACTGTCTAGGAAAATATCTCCTGTATTCTTCTTTCAGCAAACCTTTCCCAACCCCTCCATTGGATGAGGTCTTATTATAGTCTCTTTCAAAATAGATCCTAGGGCCCAGACCAGACCTGAGTTGGAACAACTCAACTATATATGGCCAAATATATTTTTATTGGACAATTATAGTTATACATAGTAGTTGGGTTCATTCTGACAAAATCATACATGCACGGAATTTGATTTCAATCCCTGCCCCCTCCACTTTCCCTCCCTTCCACGCTCCCCTATGCTCTTTCCTCTACTTTACTGATCTTCCTTTTGTTCATTTATTTATTTATTTTTGATGGGTACTTTCTACATATACGTAAAGGGGAAATTCCCTGTGGTATATTCATATATGTATATAACATGATTTTCCTAATTGTTCTGTATTTCCTCCCCTTTCTCATCTTTCCTTCCTCCCTCTTGATCTCCTTCTACTCCACTGACCTTTCCTATATCTTTGGGATATCTAACTCCTTCCCACCTTCTTTCCTTCATTTCTCTCTAGCTTCTACATATGAGGAAAAACATTCAACCCTCAATTTTCTGAGTCTGGCTTATTTCACATAGTATGATGTTCTCCATTTCCATTCATTTACTGGCAAATGCCATAATTTCATTCTTTTTTATGGCTGAGTAAAATTTCATTTTGTATATATACCACATTTTTTTGAGCCATTCATCTATTGATGGACTTCTGGGGTGATTCCTTCATCTGGCTATTATGAATTGTGCTGCTATAAAACTTGAAGTGGCTGTATGGCTTTAGTATGCTGGTTTTAGTTCTTTTGGATAAATATCAAGGAGTGGGATAGCTGGGTCACATGGTGATTATATTCTTAGTTGTTTTTTGTTTTTTGCTGGGATTGAACTCAGGCGTACTCGACCACTGAGCCACATCCCCAGCCCTACTTTGTGTTTTCTTTAGAGACAGAGTCTCACTGAGTTGCTTAGCGCCTTACCATTGCTGAGGCTGGCTTTGAACTCCCAATTCTCTTGTCTCAGCCTCCCAAAGTGCTGGAATTACAGGCACTTATGTGCCACTGCACCTGGCTAAAGGTAGGGATATTGTGTGTATGTGTGTGTGTGTGTGTGTGTGTGTGTGTGTGTGTGTGTGTGTGATGCTGGGGGTTGAACCCAGGACCTTGTACATGCAAGGCAAACACTCTACCAACTGAGCTATATCCCCAGCCCCCCATTTCTATTTTTTTAAAATATTTTTTTAGTTGTAGATGGACACAGTACTTTTATTTTATTTATTTATTTTTATGTGGTGCTGAGGATCAAACCCAGTGCCTCATGCATGCAAGGCAAGCACTCTACCACTGAGCTACAGCCCCAGCCCCCATTCCTAGTTTTTTAAGGAATCTCCATACCGCTTTGCAGAGTGGTTGCTCTAATTTGCAGTCTCAACAACAATGTATGAATGTACTTTTTCCCCACATCTTCACCAACATTTATTATTGTTTGTGCTCTTGATCATTGTTGTTCTGACTAGAGTGAGATGAAATCTTAGTGTTGTTTTGATTTGCATTTCCCTGATTGCTAGAGATTCTGGATGCTTATTTATTTGTTTGTTGGCCATTTCTATCTCTTCTTTTGATGTCTTTTTAGTTCTTTTGTCCATGTATTGATTGGGTTAATTTTTTAGTGTTAATTTTTTTGAATTCTTTATATATTCTGGATGTTAATCCCCTGTCAGAAGAGCAACAGGCCAAGAAATTCTCCCATTCTGTAGACTCTCTCTTCATGCTCTTAATCATTTGCTTTGTTGTGCAGAATCTTTTTAATCCAAAGATATTCCATTTATTGATTCTTGGTTTTATTTCTTGAGCTTTAATGTTTTACTGAGGAAGTCCGTGCCTGCACCTATATGATGAAGAGTTGACTATTTTCTTGTAGCAGTTGTAAGGTTTCTGGTCTAATTCCTAAGTCTTTGATCCATTTTGATTTGACTTTTGTGTAGGGGGAGAGATAGGGATCTAATTTCATTTTTCTACATATGGGTACCCACTTTTCCCGGAATCATTTGTTAAAAATGCTATATTTTCTCCAATATATATATTTTGCACATTTGTCAAGTATCAGATAGCTGAAGTATGTGGGTTTGTCTATGTGTCTTCTATTCTATTTCATTAGTCTTAATGTCTATTTTGATACCACTACCATCCTGCATGACCCTGTTAGAATAGCCCTGTAGTATAATTTGAGATTGGGTATTGTGATACCTCCTGCATTGCTCTTCTTGCTCAGGATTGTTTTATCTATTCTGGGTCTCTTATTATTCCAAATGAATTTAAGGACTGTTTTTTTCTAGTTCTGTGAAGAATGTCATTGGCATTTCGATGGAGATTGCATTGAATTTGGATAATGCTTTTGACAATATGTCCATTTTCCAATATTAATTCTTCCTATCCAAGAACATGGGAGGTCTTTCTATCTTCTGAGGTCTTCTTTCTTCAATGTTGTATAATTTTCATTGTAGCGATATTTTACCTCTTTGATTAGATTATTTCCCAGGGTTTTTTGAGATTACTGTGAAAGGAATGGTTTTCCTGATTTCTTTCTCAGAAGAATCACTGTTGATAGAAACAGTGTTGCTATTGATTTGTGAGTGTTGATCTTGTATCCTGCTACTTTGCTGAATTCATTTATTAGCTCTAGAAGTGTTTGGGTGGATTGTTTTACTTTTCTAGATATAGGGTAATGTCATTAGCAAACAGAGATAGTTGGACTTCTTTTTTTTTCCTATTTGTGAGTCTTTAATTTTCTTTCCTTGCCTGATTGATCTGGCTAGAATTTCAAGAACTATATGAAATAAAAGTGGTGAGAGTGGACATCCTTGTCTTGTTCCTAGTTTTAGAGAAAATGCTTTCAGGTTTTCTATGTCTAGTATGATGTTGGCTTATAATATTGAGGTATGTTTATTCCATTTTTAGTTTCTCTAGCTTTTTAACATGAATGGATACTGGATCTTATCAAAGGCCTTTGCAGCATCTATTGAGATGATTATATGATTCTTATTCTTAATTCTATTTAAGTGATGAATTACATTTATTAAGTTGTGTATATTGAACCAACCTTGAATCCCTGGGATGAAGTGACTTGATCATGGGGCATTATCTTCTTAATGTAATTTTAAATGCAGTTTGCTAATATTTTATTAAGAATTTTTGCATCCATGTTCATCAACGATATAGGTCTGTAGCTGGATTTTTTTTGGTTTTTTTGTGGTGCTGGGAAAGTCTATAGTTTTCTTTCCTTAATGTGTGTTTAATTTTGGTATGAGGATTACACAGGCTTCATAGAATATATTTCAGAGTGTTCTTTCCTTTTCAATTTCATGGAATAATTTGAGAAATGTTCTTGTTATTTCTTTAAAGGTCTAGTAGAACTCAGCTGAGAACCCATCTGGTCCTGGGCTCTTCATGTTTTTTTTTTTTTTTTTTTTTGGTACTGCAGATTGAACTCAGGGGCACTCGACCACTGAGCCACATCCCCAGCCCTATTTTGTGTTTTATGTAGAGACAGGGTCTCACTGAGTTGCTTAGCGCTTCGCCCTTGCTGAGGCTGGCTTTGAACTCGCGATTCTCCTGTCTCAGCCTCTCAAAGTGCTGGGATTACAGGCTTGCGCCACCGCGTCTGGCTGGCTTTTCATTGTTGGAAGGTTTTAAATTGCTGTTTCAATTCATTACTTGGTGTGTTTAGGTTTTCTATATCTTCTCGGTTCAATTTGGGCAGATCATATTTATCTAGAAATTCGTCAGTGTCTTATAGATTTTTCAGAGAATAAATTTTCATAATATTTTCTAATGATCCAGTGGATTTCAGAAGTGTCCTTGGTGATCTCTCCTTTTTCAACTCTTATTTTGTTGATTTGGTCTTCTCTTTCTTTTGGGTATTTTGGCTAAAAGTTGATAAATCTTATTTATCTTTTCAAAAAACCAATTCTGTTGCATTTTTATTCTATATATTTTTTATTCTAAATTTCATCTATTTGGACACTAATATTTATTATTTTCTTGTCTTCTACTTGTTTTGGAATTAGTTTGCCCTTTCTTTTCTAGGGCCTTGAGATATATCATAAGTCTGTTTAATTGGAATCTCTCTTTTTCAATGTAAGCACTCAATGCTATACATTTTTCTCTTAGAATTGTTTTCATACTGTCCTGGAGATATTGATATGTTATATCTCTGTTCTCATTTGTTTCTAAGAATTTCTTGATTTCTTCTCTCATTTGTTCTATGAGCCATTCATGATTTTAAAAAGTTTTGTTCAAGGAGCCGGGCGCGGTGGCTCAAGCCTGCAATCTCAGCACTTAGGGAGGCTGAGACAGGAGAATCGTGAGTTCAAAGCCAGCCTCAGCAACGGCCAGGCGCTAAGCAACTCAGTGACATCCTGTCTCTACATAAAACACAAAATAGGGCTGGGGATGTGGTTCAGTGGTCGAGTGCCCCTGGGTTCAATCTCTAGTACCAAAAAAAAGAAAAGAAAAGAAAAGAAAATGTGGTGTACATACACAGTGGAGTTTTATTCAGCCATAAAGAAAAAATGAAATTATATTATTTGCAGTAAAATGGATAGAACTAGAAAATGAAATAAGTCAAACTCAGAAGGTTAAGGATCCTATATTTTCTTTCATATGTGGAAGCCAGAATGGAATAAGGAAAACAAAGGTGGGAGTGGATCTCCTAAAAATCAAAGGGAGATCCCTGAGGAAAGGGAGCAAAGGGAGAGAGGTGGGGAGGGAGGAAGAAGTGCTAGGGAGAGATGTTGGCCAATATATTGTTATATTGTATAAAGATAACATGTATAAATATATAACAAAAATCTGATTATTTCCTACAACTATAATGTACCAATAAAATGTGGAAAAATACAATAAAGTCATTAAAAACAAAAAAAGTCTTGTTCAATTTCCATGTGTTTATGTGGTTTCTATTTTCCTTGCTGTTGATTTCTAGTTACATTCCATTTATGATCTGATGCGATGCAATTATTTTGTGTTTGCCAAGATTTACATTGTGACCCAGAATATGGTCTATTTCAGAAAAGATTCTACAAGCTACTGAAATGAAAGTAAATTCAGCTGTTTTGGGGTGAAGTATTCTGTAGATGTATATTAGGTCCATTTTTCTTATAGTATAATTTAGGTTAGAAATATCATTTTTTTTTTTTTTTTGGGTACTGGGGATTGAACTCAGGGGCACTTGACCACCGAGCCACATCCCCAGCCCTATTTTGTGTTTTATGTAGAAACAAGGTCTCACTGAGTTGCTTAGCGCCTCGCCCTTGCTGAGGCTGGCTTTGAACTCGCAATTCTCCTGTCTCAGCCTCCCTAAGTGCTGGGATTACAGGCTTGAGCCACCGCACCCGGCTGAAATATCATTATTGATTTTATGTTTGGGTGACCTATCTATTCATGATGAGGTTTTGTTGAAATCTCCTAATATATTGTATTGGGGTCTATCTGGGATTTCATGTCAAGAGGTATTTTTAATGTAATTGAGGGACTGATATTTGAGCATATATATTTACTATTGTTATATCTTCTTGTTGGGTTTTCCCTTTACCAGGAAGTAATGGCCTTCTTTGCCTCTTTTGATTAACTTTTACTTAAAATATGCATTTTCAGATACGAGAATAGCCATTCCTATTTGCTTTCAGACTCCATTTTCATGGGGAAAAGTGCATATAATTAAGTGACAGAAGTCAATTTGAAAAGAGTACTTCAGGGGGCTGAGGCTGTGGCTCAGTGGTAGAGCACTTGCCTAGCATGTGTGAGGCACTGGGTTCGATCCTCAACACCACATATAAATAAATAAATGAATAAAATAAAGATCCACGAACTACTAAAATATTTTTTTAAAAAAAGAAAATAATTCCAAATATGTGATTTTTTGGAAAAGGCAAACTATGGAGACAGTAAAAAGATCATTGGTTGTCAGGAGTTAGAGGCAGAGAGGGATGAATAGGTAGAACACAGTGGATTTTTCGGTAGAACACAGTGGATTTTTCAGCCAGTGAAACTGTAGATGTACATGAGATCCATTTTTCATGTTACTATAATGGTGGATACATGTCATTATACCCATAGAATGTACACCAGGATTGAATCCAGTGAACTTTGAGTGATTATAATGTGCCAATGTAGGTTCATTAATTGTAACAAATGCATCACTCTAGTGGAGGATTTGGCTTATGAGGGAGGCTGTGCATGTATCGGGGGAGATAGTATATGGGAAATCTCTATACCTTCTACTCCATTTTTTTCCGGTAAAAACAGCCTATTAATAAAAAAGAGAAGATTAGTTTTGATCAGAAGGAAGTTATTAAAGAAGTAGTATGGGGGCTGGGACTGTAGCTCAGCGGTAGGGCGCTTGCCTCGCATGCGTGGGGCCCTGGGTTCGATCCTCAGCACCACATACAGAGCTATGAAATAAAGACATTGTGTCCATCTACAACTAAAAAAATATTTAAAAAAAAAAAAAAGAAGTAGTATGGTCTTAGTAGGACACAGTTATTTCCTCTGACATGCCACTAATGGGGCTCTCAATGTTAAGGTTTCCATGACATTCACATGTCAGACTTTCATAGAGTTAATCACCAGTAAACAATTTCATAAATGCAGGCTGATCTTACAAAGACCTATAAGGGTATTCCATAATCCTTAGTTCTAATTTGCCTAATTTGTGCTCTTAAGTTGTTCTTAAAAACATGCTCTCATGGATTCCCTTACTGTCTCTGTCTTTCTCCCATCCCCTCTAACCTACGTGAGTCTCCCAGATGCATGAAAGTCACCCTAGGCACAGGGCTGAGCTAAAGACTCCCTGAAAACAGGGGGTAAGACCTGGTTTTAGTAGTAGCTACATTTTGTAGAATGTTTTCTATATACCAGGAACTGTTTTATTGAAATAAGTACAGGTTCACAGGAAGTTATGAAGATAGGACAAGAGTTCCTGTGTAACCTTCATGCAGTTTGTTCCAATGGTTAAATGTTATGTAACTATAGTATGGAATCAAAACCAGGAAATTAACACTGGTTTAAAATGTGTACACAGTTCTATGCCATTTTATCATGTATAACCACTGCCATAAGCAACATACAGAACTATTCCATCACCAAAAAGGTCTCCCTTGAACTGCCCCTGTATAGTCACATTCACTTGATCCCACAATCCTAAATCCCTAAACCTTGTTCAACATCTCTATAATTTTATTCCTTCAAGAATGTTATATAAGCCGGGTGCGGTGGCTCAAGCCTGTAATCCCAGCACTTTGGGAGGCTGAGACAGGAGAATCATGAGTTCAAAGCCAGCCTCAGCAACGGCGAGGCACTAAGCAACTCAGTGAGACCCTGTCTCCACATAAAATGCAAAATAGGGCTGGGGATGTGGCTCAGTGGTCGAGTACCCCTGAGTTCAATCCCAAGTACCACACACACACAAAAAAGAATGCTATATAAATGAGGCCAGGTGAGGTGGTACACACCTGTAATCCCATTGACTTGGAAGGCTAAGACAGGAGAATCACAAGTCCAAAACTACCTCAGCAACGTAGTGGGGCCCTAAGCAATGTAGGGAAACTCTGTCCCAAAATCTGAAAAAAATAATCAAAACGGGCTGGGGTTGGGGCTCAGTGGTAGAGCACCCCTGTGTTCAATATCCATATCAAAAAAAGGAAGGAAAGAATGTTATATAAATGGAATCATACATTATATAACTTTTAAAGGTCAGCTTTTTTTCACTCAGCATAATGCCCTTGACATTTATCCAAGTCTTTACCAAGCCCTGGATTCTTTTTTAAAAAATTTGTTGTAGGGAATGGAGTTGTGGCTCAGTATTAGAGCACTTGCCTAGCATGTATGAGGCACTGGGTTTGATTCTCAACATAGCATATAAATAAAATGAATAAAATAAAGGTCCATCAACATCTAAAAATATTTTAAAAATTTTGTTCTAATTAGTTATACATGACAGCAAAATGAACTTCAATTCATTGTACACAAATGGAGCACGACTTTTCATTTCTCTGGTTGTACATGGTGTAGAGTCACACCATTTGTGCAGTCATCCATGTACTTAGAGTAATGATGTCCGTCTCATTCCACCGTCTCTCCTGCCCCCACGCCCCTGCCCCTCCCCTCCTTCCCCTTTGCTGAATCCAAAGTTTCTCCATTCCAAGTCCTCAATTCTGAAGATTTTCTCCCCTATGTGTTGTCAAAACTACTTCATGGAACAGGAATGAATCCCCTATTCCCTGAAATTCTACAGGCAACTCATCACAAAGTCCTATTGATTCTACTTCCTAAATGTGCAGGACTCTGTTTATTGCTCTCCATCTTTACCACAACAAGTCAAAACTTCTGTTATCATCTCCCGCCTGAATAACAATGGTAGTTTTCTAGCTGTCTCCCCATTTCCAGTCTGGCCTACCCCCCAAATCCAATGCAAACCTGATTTAACCTCCTGCCTAAAGCCTTTCTGTGGCTCCTCAATATCCTTAGGATGCAATCTAATTTCTTAGGCACTGCCTATCTGACCCCTCTTTAACTATTTCCCATAATTCTTTTATGTGTGTGTGTGTGTGTGTTTGTGTGTGTGTGTGTGTGTGTGTGATGCTGGGGACGATCCCAGGGCTTTGTGCATGCTAGGCAAGCACTCTACCACCAAGCTACATCCCCAGCCCAAGGAACTCATTTTGAGCCTTTCTTCCTATCTAATTCAGGTCCAAACCCTGACCTGCTTATGGTTCCTTGAACATGACACATTGTCTGACCTCTATGTTTCTACATACGTCCTCTATAAAACAACCTCGACCTCACTTCTACCTCCTAACATGGCCAAATCCTCAAGTTTCAGCTTTAAATATCACTTCCTCAGGGAACTCATCCTTGGCCCTTCCATTGACTCAAGTCTTCCTTATTATATAGTCTCTTTTAAAGCTATTAGTACAAGTGTAATTAATTAGTTATTCATGCAATTAAATTAATCTCCATCTCTCCAATTAACTAGACTGTAAGCTCCCAAAGAGGCCATGGCTATCTAGTTCACCCTTGAATCTCCTCCAGTTCCCAGTGTTTTGGGGATTGCTCAGTAGATTCTCCTCAAGTACATGAATTGAAGAAAGCACAGCCGACTGGTCATAAGTTACTGTGCCTTTAAGGCAGGGAGGAACTTTAAGGAGCTATAGAGAGTGAGGGATTACAGGAATAACACACAGATGGAACCGCTGGATGTTCAAGAGCCTACCCTTTCCCTCTTTCCCTAGCTGAACCCTCATGTATGCTGGTGAGAGGCCCTGTAAGAGGGAAGGTTTTTATGAGGTGCTAGGGACCCATTTTTTGAGTCTTGTATGTCTGCAAAATGTTGGCAGTTTCTTCAGGATGCTGTTCAACCTTGGGTTTGGCAGCACTGACTGGAAAACATATGTGGATTTATTTTTTTAATTTTTTTAAAAATTTTTATTTATTTATTTCTTTTGACTGGAGATTTAAACCAGGCACTTAACCACTGAGACAAATCCCCAGCTCTTTTTAGTTTTTTCAATTTTGAGACAGGGTCTCACTAATTTGCTGAGGCTGGCCTCCAACTTGTGATCTCCTGCCTCAGCTTCCCTAGATGCATGAGCCACCGTGCCTGGTATCACGTGTTGATTTTTTTTTTTGGTACTAGAGATTGAAGTCAAGGGCACTCGACCACTGAGCCACATCCCCAGCCCTATTTTGTGTTTTATGTAGAGACAGGGTCTCACTGAGTTGCTTAGTGCCTCGCTGTTGCTGAGGCTGGCTTTGAACTCGCGATTCTCCAGTCTCAGCCTCCCAAAGTGCTGGGATTACAAGCATGAGCCACCGCACCCGTCTCACACGTGGATATTAAAGAGGTAGCTCTTAAAGTGTGCACCAGGGTAATGAGAGGCGCTTTCTATCATAGAGTCCTCCTTTACCCCTTTCCTTTGTCTTCTTCCCCATTGGACTGTAAGCTCCAGAAGGTTGCCAGTGTTATCTACAGTGCCAAGCAAGTAATAGGCACTCCAAAAATACTTATTACATGGAGGAATGGTTAATGAATGAAGAAATGAATGAATGAAGAAATGAATGTTAAAGGTCCCACAAATTGACTGGCAGCCAAAACTGACTGGCCTGAAAATATGCTCTTGTCCTTTTATCCCTTGCCTTACATCTTCCCTGGGAGTTAAGTGCCTTCATCTTAGACTAAGAGCAACTTGAGGGTGGGAGCAGTGGACCCTGGGACACAGTCTGGATCCAGGCACAGAGAAGGCATTCAGAAGGTGATTGCCAAATGACTTCCTGACTGAAAGGCTGGATTTCAAGAGCCCTTGCTGTAACCTCCATCCCCCTTCTCCTCCCCCATTCAGACCTTCCTGGCCTCAGAGCTCCTCTCTGCTTTCCAAGTTGGCAACCCACAAATGATGAACTAATCCAAGAAAATGGCTTCCAGTATTCCCCCTCCTAAGCAGCATTTGCATTTTCACATTACTGTTTTATTCTGGAGCTCTGGTGGGGGCAGCAGTAAAGAGATGCGCCCCCATTTGGGAAATTATCCAGACCCTGGTGAGGGATTTGGGGGGAAGGAAGGTTGTTTCCTCCTCAGCTTGCCTTCCAGGGAGGCCCTGATTTTGTTCTTTTTGGTGTCTGGGCCTTCAGGGACAGCTGATTAGCTCTGCCTCCTACTCTATCTCCATTGCTACCACTCAGAAGAGGGCAGAAGAGGTGCCCAAGAATGCCCTGGGGAGGCATTACTTGCTAAAGTACAGACCCAAACCCCAAACTGGGTTCTCTACCTTTAAACAGGCCACTAAAGCTCAGAACTGGAAGGGAGGAAAACCGTTCCAGGCAGTGCCCTGGCATCTATAAGGCCCTCTGTGACAGCAGATCCTTCAGATAGGTAGTTGTGTGGAAAGGCCTGGGGAGGCCTGGCTGCAATTCCCTGGGGAGAGGCCCTGGGTTAGTGCAGGCAAGGGCTGCATCCTCCATGCCTTAGCTTCTCCCTTTTCACACCATCTGTGCTATGGAAAATGCCTGGCCTATGAATCTGGCTCCAGCTGGGCCACTGATTCATTTACTCTGTAAACCCTGGACAGTACTTATCTGTCTTCAGGGTTTGCAAATGAAGAACAGGGATGATGGATGCTATGCCTGCCTCAGAAGGATGATACAGAGGAGAGGGATGATACAAAGGAGAGGGGCCGGGGTTGTGGCTCACTGTTAGAGCGCTTGCCTGGCATGTGTAAGGCACTGGGTTCGATCCTCAGCACCACATAAAAATAAATTTAAAAAAAAAAAGTATTTTAAAAAAGAACAAAGGAGAATATGGATAGGGAAGTTATTGCTCAAGGTGAGAAGTTATTTTTCTTTTCACTATGCCTCTCTAGTCCCCCAAACTGGCAGCTGGCTTCTTCTGTGGGCTTTAGCTCTGTATTCATCCCATGAAGTCTCTGAGTGAAGCAATGCCCAAGGAAGAACCGATTTACATGGGATATTATGAAAACCTCTTGAAAGTCTCACTGAGAGCCGGGTGTGGTGGCGCAAGCCTGTAATCCCAGCACTTAGGGAGGCTGAGACAGGAGAATCGCCAGTTCAAAGCCAGCCTCAGCAATGGCGAGGCGCTAAGCAACTCAGTGAGATCCTGTCTCTACATAAAACACAAAATAGGGCTGGGGATGTGGCTCAGTGGTCGAGTGCCCCTGAGTTCAATCCCTGTACCAAAAAAAAAAGTCTCACTGAGTAAAGACTTCTGTCCCTCTAGGGATTGAACCTTCCTATTCCCCCATTAGAGCCAAGGCCTGGCTTTACACATGCTACTATTATGAAAACATCACAAGCACTCACTAAGCACCTCCTGGGGTGGGGACTTGAGCTAAGCATGGAGATACGGAAAGGCCTAAGAGACAGTGTCTTCCTCCAGCTGAATGAATGGGAACAAGAAAGGAGGAGAAAGGAAAGATCTTCCTTTAGTTTACTGCTTTATAATTTGCCAGGTGGTCATATTATGATATAATTATTTTGGTTTTAATACACAGTTCCTAGCTCAAAATTCCCTCCCCAGTGCAGGCCACAGAAACTAGAATTTCTCTTCCTTAAAGCAAGTCATAGAAACATGAATCCTATCCCATCTTTTTGTCTTGGAGCTGGCTAAAAGGAAATTCACTGACCTACTGTTTGAGTCAGCTTTTTTTTTTTCTGCTGTGACTAACACACCTGACAAGAAAAATGGTAGAGGAAGTTTATTTGGAGGCTCATGGTTTCAGAGGTCTCCAAACATAAACAGCCAGCTTCACTTCTCAGGGCTCAAGATGAGGCAGAACATCATGGAAAAAAGTGTGCTGGAGGGAAGCAGCTCACATAATGATCAGCAAGCAGAGAGGCTCCACTCACCAGTTGCAAAATATATACCCCAAAGACACACCCCCAGTGTCCACCCCCTACCAACCCATAGTTACTGTTATAGATCTGGGGCCTTCCAAGAAACTGAGGCAATGTGAAGACCTCCCTTCAATCCCCCATCCTTGCAATTAAGTCAGAAAGATTTCAGATATGTAGCTCAGAGTAACAGGCATGAGTTTATTGAAGGATAAGAAATGAGAAGGGCAAGTAGGGCATGGTGGTGCACGCCTGTAATCCCAGCACTTTGGGAGGCTGAGACAGGAGAATCGCGAGTTCAAAGCCAGCCTCAGCAATGGCGAGGTGCTAAGCAACTCAGTGAGACCCTGTCTCTACATAAAACACAAAATAGGGCTGGGGATGTGGCTCAGTGGTCGAGTGCCCCTGAGTTCAATCCCCAGTACCTCCAAAAAAAAGAAAAGAAAAGAAATGTGAAGGGCATACTGTCAAGGCAGAGATTGGGACCTCTCGGAGAGGAGAGGAACAATGTGCCTCTCCTGCACTCCAGTTTTATTGGGGATCCCAGAGAAGTTTCCAGAGAGCTCAGCCCAGGTCCACCTTTTGAGTTTTGACTGACAGCAGCGTGACATCAGACTTTCAAGTCCCCACTGATATGGCATTCTAATTGGATTCTTAAACATACATTTTTATAGATTTTATGGTTAGGAAGAGCTGTCCTTATCTCCCAGAGTTTCAGGATCTGGTCACAAAAAGTCTCCTGGGTTATTCCCATTGACATTATCTTGGGCCTGCATCTCCTGCAGTTAACAGGTAGTTTTCTGAAGAACATGACATATTCTGTCCACTTAGGCCAGGCAGGGCTGCAGGTATATTGCTTCTAGGAAAACAAAGCATGAGGAGGTCAGCACAATGTGCCAATTTTATAAAATTATTCTCTTAGCCTTGTGTTCCCACCATCCTCAACTGTCTGCCCATTAACATTATGACTATTAATCCACATCAGGAGAATAATTCGCTGATTAGATTAAGGCTCTCATAACTCAATCACTTCACCTCTAAGTCTTCTTGCAATGTTTCACTCATGAGCTTTTGGGGGACACCTAATATCTAAACCATAACATTTCACCCCTGGCCCCCGAAAGCTCATGCTTATCTTACAATGTAAAGCAGATTTAATCCATTTCCAAGAGTACCAATAGTCTTAACAGTTCAAGCATTGCCCAAAAGTTCAAGTCCAAAGTCTCTGCTGAGACTCAAGGCAAACTCTTAGTGTGAGTCCCTGTAAAAATCAAAAGCAATTTACAATTCTCCAATATATAAAGGTATAGAGTAAACATTTCCATTCATAATTACAGAGGCATAGAAAGAAGGGATGGGACCAAAGCAAGCTCTGTATCCAGCTGGGCAAACAAGTCCTGTAGTTCCATGTTTGGCATCTGGAGCCCATGGCATCTTGGCATCTGAAGCCCATGGCATCTCGATATTCTCTTCAAAAGGCTTGTGTCGCTCCTCCTTGTCCTTACTTGTTGCATTCCTCATCCACATGGCCTCTCCATTGGTTTCTCTCTCTGCAATTCCTGCAGCTTTCCTAGTACAATGTCCTATGTTACTGGCATTTCTTAATCTTGGGGGTCTCCACTGCTTCTTCGACTTCCTCCTCACATCTCCATGCACTACCCTATCAGGAGCTGCCTGCAGGGACTCTGACCTTGCTGCATTTTGCCTGGCTTCCCGGGCCTTCCTTTGAAACCTTGGTGGAAGCCTCCATGACCCTCTAACTCCAGGATCCTGTAATCCTGCAGAATCAGCACCACGTGGTCGATGCCAAGGTCTGCCACCATCTTCAGCAGTAGCCAAGCCTCTAGGGACCTTGACTGCAACGGCCTCTGAGTACCTGGGTGGCTGAACCTGTTGATAGAACTTCCCAGGCCCTGTTGTGCTAGAAGGGTACCCCACTGGTCTCTTCTCAAAGGAATTATTACTCCTTTGAGCCTGAGATGGTTGTGGTCTTGGCAGTTCCTGAGATGCCCCCAAGACATCTTTATTACTGTCTCTGGGCAAAGTCATTAGCATTTCTTGAGTGGTAGCAATGTCTTTAACAATTGCAATGTCCTTAGTCCCAGTTTTACTCTGGCCTTTCAAGTTGAAATTTTTCTGCTCCTGAATATCACAGTAAACTTGGCTAAAAGCTGCCAACAATATCCATGCCACCTCCTGAATGTTATGCTGCCTAGAAATTTCTTCCTCCAGTTTAAGAAGTCCATTGCTTTTAAAATCAGCCTCATGGAAATTCTCAGGACATGGGCAAAATGTAGACAACTTCTCAGCCAGAATGTAACACAAATGGCCTCTAGTCCAATTACCAATAGTGTCCTCCTTCTCCTTAGAAACCTCTGGAGGCCTGTCTTTACTATATATAGTCTTATCGACATTCTGGCCTTCTGAGCTTCTACCAGAATTTCCCATTAAGCTCTGCTTACACCGATCCAAGGCTTTTCCAGCTTGCATTATTAAACTTTCCAAAATTCCTCTCACAAACTCCAAAAAGCTCCAAAGCTTCTGAACCACTGGTCAGGTTAGTCACAGCAATGGCCTCACTCCCAGTATCAATTTCTGTTTTAGTCAGCCTTTTTTTTCGCTGATGTGACTAAAAGACCTGACAAGCACAATTAGAGGGAGGAAAGTTTATTTGGGGGCTCACAGTTTCAGAGGTCTCAGTCCATAGACAGCAGGCTTCAACTCCTCAGAGCTTCAGAGGTCTTGATCCGCAGACAGCTGGCTCTATTCCTTGAGGGAAGCAGCTCACAGGATGATCAGAAAACAGAGAGAGAGACACACACTCCATTCACCAGATACAAAATATATACCCCAAAGGCACACCCCCAGTGCCCACCTCCTTCAGCCATACCCTAACCGCCTCAGTTAATTCCCATTGAATAAAAACAGTCAGTGGTCAACAATCAGAAGTGATAGGCCCAAATTGAGGTCTTTTTCAAATGCAGAAACCACATCTGGTGGCTAACTTGTAGAAATATTAATGAGCAACTTGAAAGGCCTATTTCAAATGTAAAAGACCTCAAGGCTCACCTGTGGGAACTCCTCTTTTGCCCCCTCCTTTGTTTCAGGCACAGAAAAAGAAGGTGGTAAAATGGGAGGTGGGGGTAAACCCAGATGAAAGTTGACAGGAAGAATTAAAACTCAAAGGCTAAAGCCTTGGTGCTGTTTTCAAGGCCTGCTTTACATAGATTTTAATCAGTGATTTTGATGCTGTTTTCAATGCCTGTCAACATAAATTCTGCTCCAGGCTCTACCCAGAACCATATGCAAAATTATAGCAAAATTAATTTTTTGGCTATCAGGTCCCCTTCTGCATGGCAGGAGTATTCTCTCTCACTTAAATAAATCTTGCTCCATTTACTCTTCCCTTCTGTGACTGTCGGTGGATTTTATTCTTCAAAATTTGTGAGATACTCCCAGCATACAACCAGGGATCCTGGCTGGAAGAAGTTATACTTATTCTATGTATATATAATATTTCAAAATATAATCTATCATGTAAAAAATAAAATAGTTGAAAAAAAACAATTTGTGAGAGAAGAACCCAGAAGGAAATTGCCAAAGCCTGTGTAATGAAATCTTCATAAAATCCCAAAGGACAGGCTTCAGGGAGCTTCCAGGTAGCTGAGCACATGGAGGGTGGTGTGTCCAGAGGGCATGCAAACTCTGTGCCACTTCTCCCACACCTGACCCTTTGCATCTCTTCATTTGTATCTTTCATAATAAACCAGTAAACATAAGTATTTCCCTGAATACTGTGAGCTACTGGAGCAAGTTAGTCAATCCCCAAGAAGTGGGTGTGGAAATCCCTATTTATAGCCAGGCGGTTAGAAGCACAAGAAAAAATCAACCCGGGGCTGGTGACTGGCATCTAAAGTCTTGGAGACTGAGCCCTCACCCTGTGGGATCATGACACTTTAATTGTCAGAACTGAATTACGTTGGAGGAAACCCAGTTGTTGGATTTTATAAAAATTACTTGCTTACTCATTGATGGGGAGAATGTCCCAGATGTCAATCCAATCATGGGGGATACATTTCTGAGGAAAAGGAAAAACAATGTTTATTGCTTTGGTAGCAAAGGAGGAGCAGAGGAACTGCTTAGCCCCAGTCCTAGAGGCTGTGATTTTGCTTATCTGGGAAAGCTGAGGGCTTTTACAGAAGCTTTTCAAATGCTGCACTCCAGGTGTGCCCTGGCAGGTGGTTCCAGGTGAGCCCTGAGTGTTTGTTAAGATTCACTTGTTAATTTGGGAGATAGCGACTTCCTAGATCTTCTGGCAGACATCTCCTCCCTGTGGAGTGTATGTGCACAAGAATACATAACTAGGGGAAGAAAAGATAAGCCTTCCTCCCTAATCCTGTTAGGGGGGGAGAGAGGGAGATAAGAGAGAAAATAACAGTCCCCTTTAAAAATAAGCTTCAGAGTAACGAGGGTTATATTCAAAAGGTGAAGTGGACCACTGTTGCATTTTGAGGTCACAGAAATTATCTGTGTTGTGAGACTATATAGTAGGAAAAACTGAACTTGAATTTGGGGTTCATTTGTTTTTCTAACACAAATATTTTCATTTAGCCCTCAAAGTTTTTCTACAGGTGATGAGATAGAATCTTAGAGAGGCTAAGCTATTTGTCCAAGGTCCCAAAGCATATTAAGACTAGGCCTCAGAGCCGGGCACAGTGGCGCAAGCCTGTAATCCCAGCACTTTGGGAGGCTGAGACAGGAGAATTGCGAGTTCAAAGCCAGCCTCAGCAACAGCAAGGCGCTAAGCAACTCAGTGAGACTCTGTCTCTACATAAAACGCAAAATAGGGCTGGGGATGTGGCTCAGTGGTCGAGTGACCCTGAGTTCAATCCCCAGTACCAAAAAAAAAAAAAAAAAGAGTAGGCCTGAGGGCTGGAGTTGTGGCTCAGTGGTAGAGTGCTTGCCTAGCCTGTGTGAGGCACTGGGTTTGATTCTCAGCACTGAATGTAAACAAATAAAATAAAGGTCTATTGGCAAATAAAAAAATATTTGAAAAGACTAGGTTTCAAAGTATCTTGAGAGCCGGATGCGGTGGCGCAAGCCTGTAATCCCAGCACTTAGAGAGGCTGAGACAGGAGCATTGCAAGTTCAAAGCCAGCCTCAGCAATGGCGAGGAGCTGAGCAACTCAGTGAGACCCTGTCTCTACATAAAACACAAAATAGGGCTGGGGATGTGGCTCAGTGGTCGAGCGCCCCTGAGTTCAATCTCCAGTACCAAAAAAAAAAAAAGTATCTTAATTTTAAATTCAAGGCAGTTTCTTTTACAAATAAGTTGCTCTTCTGCAATGTCTAGAAAGCCCCTGTTGAGATATAAAATGAGAGGATTATGCCAGTGCCTTTACGACCCACTAATACCTCAGTACAGATTATTATAGCAGGGCTCAAGTGAAGGGGATAAATAGAGAAGCAGAAAGATCATTTCTTTTTAAATGAAACTTTTATTTTTGTGATGCTGGGGATCAAACCCAGAGCCTCATGCATGTGAGGCAAACACTCTCAATGAGCCACATCCCCAGCCCTATTTTGTGTTTTATGTAGAGACAGGGTCTCACTGAGTTGCTTAGTGCCTCGCCATTGCTGAGGCTGGCTTTGAACTTGGGATCCTCCTGTCTCAGCCTCTCAAAGTGCTCGGATTACAGGCATGCGCCACCACACCTGGCTCCAAACATTTTAATATGAGATAGGTTCACATGAAGTTGTAAGGAATAACACAAAGAGATCCCGTGTCCCTTATATTCATCCCCCGCAATAGTAACATATGGCAAAACTATAGCACATCACAATTAGAACACTCACATTGATAGAATCAAGATGCAGAACATTCCATCACTACATGGATCTCTCATGTTACTTTTTTTTTTTTTTTTTGTACTGGAGATTGAACCTAGGGATGCTTAACCACTGAGCCACATCTTCCACACCCCCAGCCCTTCTATATATTTTATTTAGAGACAGCGTCTCACTGAGTTGCTTAGGACCTCGCTAAGTCATATTGCTCTTTTATAGCCACAGTTACTTCCCTTCCACCACAACTTCTTTCTTAACTCCTGGAAACCACTAATTAGTTCACCATCTCTGTAATTTTGTCATTTCAAAAATGTTATATGAGGGCTGGGGTTATGGTGCAGTGGTAGCGTGCTCGCCTAGCATGCGTAAGGCACTGGGTTCGAACCTCAGCACCACATAAAAATAAAATAAAGATATCTGTCCACCTACAACTAAAAAAATAAATATTAAAAAAAATGTTATATGAATAGAATCACACAGTATGTAACCTTTGAGGATTGACTTTTTTTCCCTCACTCAGCAGAATTCCCAAGAATTTGTCCAGATTGTTTCATGTATCAATACGTCATCCTTTTTCATTGCTGAGGAGTACTCCATGATATAGATTTATCGGTTTGCTTAACCATTCGTCTGTTGAAGATCTGGGCTGATTCCAGTTTGGGGCTATTATGAATAAAGTTGCTATGCATATTAGTGCACAGGTTTTTTTTTTAAATCAGATAGACTGATTCCTGTCGATTTGTTCTTTTTCAAAATTATTTTATCTATTCTAGTTCTTCTGCCTTTCCATATAAATTTAGAAGAAGCTTGCTGGGATTTTACATTAAGCCAATACATAATTTTGGAGAGAATTGACATCTTTATCATATAGAATCTTCTAATCCATGAACACACATAGGTTTCTTCATTTATTTAGACATTCAGTTTCTTTCATCAGTGTTTTGTAGTTTTCAGAAAGCAAGTTCTTTACATGTGTTGCTAGATTTATAATTATTTTTATTTTTTGTAAGATTATAAGTAGTTTTGTATTTTGAATTTCTGTGTCCATGCTTGATTGCTAATATGAAGAAATATAATGAGCAGGGCACGGTGGTGCAAGCCTGTAATCCCAGCACTTAGGGAGATTGAGACAGGAGAATCACGAGTTTAAAGCCAGCCTCAGCAATGGCAAGGTGCTAAGCAACTCAGTGAGACCCTGTCTCTACATAAAACACAATATAGGGCTGGGCGTGTGGCTCAGTGGTCGAGTGCCCCTGAGTTCAATCCCCAGTACCAAAATAAAAAGAAATATAATGAAATTTTCTTTATGGGTCATTTATTCTGAGACCTTGCTAAACTCACTTATTAATTCTAGCTTTTTGTAGGTTGCTTGGGATTTTCTACACAGGCACTCATATATGCAAATTGGAACAACTTCACAAGTTTGGACCACAATCCTGAAAGAAACAATCCCAAATGCCATAATCCTGAATGTTGAAATCCCCAAAGATTAAAAACCTTAAAATTTAAAATTCCCCAAATCACAATCCTAAAAGATTAAAATCCCTAATGTTGAAACCCTGAAAGCTGCAATTTGAAAATAATTATGTGCATGGTAGGAGAAGACACACAATATAGTGTTGCTATTCACTTATCAGTATTGTTTCTGCCAAATTTGTGTTCTGTGTATGAGTAAATGTGAAATGGATTTCCACATAGCCAAAACAACATGGCACAAAACTTGGGAAAATTTAATAGGGAATGCTCATTTCAGAGCATATCAAATTCTAAGAATTTTAAAAAGAGCAGTGCCACAAAGAAAATGAAGATTCATGTGTTCTCTGAAGAGATCCATGCCCTAAGAGGAGAAAAATCATTCATCTTGATTCAAGACTCAAAAATACAGTTAATGATTATAAAAGTCAGCAGCTTTTATGAACTACATCCCTGCAATTGCTTATAACCTATCCCTACAATATTATTTTTCATATATTGAATCCTTTTTTTAGTTTTTCCTTTTCTTCTTTCTTTTTTTTTGTTTTTCTTTGCAGTATTTAAAACCATCAGTATCTTTTTTACAATTAATTGTTCTATGTAATTCATCTTCACATCATTTCCAGTACTGGAGGTATAAATTGTATAAAGACGTTTAGAGAGTTCTAATTAGTTTCATGCATTATTTTTGCAAATTTGACTCTGCTAAAGTGCATTTTCACAATATTGACTCTGTGTATATGCAAGAATGTTGGAACTTCCTGAAGAAATGTGGAGTTTTTTTTAGGACATTTGCATTTGTGAAAGATAAGCTTTCTCAAGATCTCAACTCTTTGGGTGACTATATGCAGTGATGACTCATTGCAGGTTTTTTTAAAAAATTGACCAGCTATTTCCCTTTTGTTAGAACCTCTCATGTGCTGGCTTCCATTTACTTCCTTTCTTTTTGTTTTTCTTTCTTCCTTCTCTTTTTTTGACTGATCTGTCAGAAAACTTAAATTATCATGAGTTTTTTTTTTTGGGGGGGGGGTTTGGTACCAGGGATTGAATACAGTGGCACTTTACTACTAAGCCATATCCTCAGCCCTTTTAATTTTTTATTTTGAGACAGTCTTAAAGTTGTCGAGGGTGGCTTTGAACTTGCCATCCTTCTTCTTCAGTCTCTTGAGTTGTTGAGATTACCGGCATGCACCACCACACTCAGTTTATCATATTTCAGATGACTGTAGTTATAAAGTTGGATGCACACAATTACCAATCATAGTGGTATGCATCTATACATTTTGCTTTTTGACCTATTTCGTTATGAATATGTTTTGTCTGCTCATAATTGTTATGTCCATGTGACTATAGTTAGTGTACCTAAGATACACATGCTTGCAAATATATATAAATGTAAATATATACATATATAACTGTCTATCTTATTATGTAAAGTGACCTATGAAGTGTTCTGCTATGGTTTTATGTTTCCCGCCTTTTAAAAATATAAATATATGTCTTTTGAAATTTTTAACTATTTTTTTTCCAGAGTTGTATTTTCAAGATTTTGATCTTTCAGGAACTAGATTTAAGGGATTTTGAACTTTTGGGATTTAAGCATTTAGAAGAATAGTTTTGGGGACTCTGTCTTTTGGGATTATGATCAGCATCAAGTTTTACTTGTTCCTTGTAGATTTGTTGTTTTATGTTTGTTTTTGTTTTTGTTTTTTTTGGCACTGAAGATTGAACTCAGGGGTACTCTACCACTGAGCCACATCCCCAGCCCTATTTTGTGCTTTATTTAGAGACAGGATCTCACTGAGTTGCTTAGAGCCTGGCTTTTCCTGAGACTGGCTTTGAACTCATGATTTTCGTGCTTCTGCTTCCAAGCCGCTACTATTACAGGCATGCGCCACCACACTCGGCTTCCTTGTACATTTGTATGCCTTCCCATGTGGCCTCCATTAACACCATGGACAGGTCAGGCAGAGGGACCACATTACTGCTGGGCTCTGCAGTGACATGCCTCATTTTCCATTAGGCCTCCTCTGATACCACCCTGGTGGGAGGTAGGAACATCTCTTATAGTTTCATGAGGGTCTCAGTCTAGGCTACCCTCTAGGCTCTGCTGGCACATATGATGTTGGGATCACAGTCTCTCTGTGGTGTTTAGCTGGCATAAAGAAGTTAATTTTTTTTTGTCTTATACTCCCACTCCTTTCCTGTTTTTTTGACTAGAGAGAACAAGTGCTTCTTAGGGCTTTTTTGAACTGCGTCTATTGTCATTTTTTCAGTTGTTGGCTTCTTCTTGTTGTTTTTTTTTTTTGTTTTGTTTTGGTATCAGAGATTGAACTCAGGGGCAGTCGACCACTGAGCCACATCCCCAGCCCTATTTTGTGTTTTATGTAGAGACAGGGTCTCACTGAGTTGCTTAGCGCCTCGCCATTGCTGAGGCTGGCTTTGAACTCGCGATTCTCCTGTCTCAGCCTCCCTAAGTGTTGGGATTACAGGCATGCACCACTGCACCTGGCTTGGCTTTGTCTTCTTTTGGGGGGGATTTTTTTCTTTTTTTTAAGTTTCTCTCAATGATTGAGTCTTTTAAAAAATTTCCTGATTTTTTACTTGTGTATTATAGTTGTACATATTGATGGGATTTGTTTTTACATATTTGTACATGCTTCTTTAGCCCAAAGGCTGAAACAAATGAAGCAAAAGGAAAATCCAGGGAACTCACCACCATTTTGTTGTTTGCATGCTAAGTTCCCTAGCCTGCCGTCTTCTCTCCACCTCTAATTCTTTTTTTTTCTTCACTGTTCTTTTGTTTTAGTATATAATGTATACTTTTCCAGCATTTTTATTTGCACTTAGTGGAGGCATGGGGAATAGTGCATGTATTCCATCTTCCTGGAAGTGGAGGCTTTCTTTGGGGAAGGAAGTAGGAAAGAAAGAGAAAGATCTGAGGTGCAGATTTTATAAGCCTGCAAGCCTGTATTGGTTTACTGAGCATGCCTCTGGGCCAAGCACCACAAGTGATCCAGGGTTGTCATCCCATGGGTCCTGGCTGCCTGAAGTAAGAGACGTTGAGAGAGATGAATAAAGGGACAGGTGGGAGGTGACAAAACATGCCCAGACTGTGGTTACCGGACGAGATCATACTGAGATCGTGAGGCTTGGGTTGTCCCTACAGCCAGCAGCTTTGGTCAGGATTCCTCAATGAATCAGCCAGACTCTCAGCAGCCTGTAGGTGGTGTCTGGGATCAGCCAATTAAGATATGGGCCTTCCAGGGAGCCCAGTGACTATAGCCATGGCCAGTTGGTCCCAGGTATGGGTTCACCTGATTCAATCAGTTCTTATTCCTCTAAGCCCACAGGGACCCACGATGAGACTGAGCCCCTTCCTCAGAATGCAATTCGGAATACCCTCAATATGGCTGCTCAGGAAGTGGAAAGTTTTCCCGAAGCTTTCTTGGACAGGAAGAAATAGCTTTTCACTTCACTTTTTATGTAGCTTCATTTGAGGAAAAATTCTGGTTCTTTGAAAATTAATTCATCAAGCATGGGGAGTTTTGAGTTCTGACTCCCACTCATTAATCAGATATTATTGTGTACCAGGCACAATTTCAGGCACCATGGATACAAAATCTGCTCTCCTAAGGAACTTTCTAGTGAAATTATTTTTGGAAATCTTTCCCTTTCCAGTGAACAGCTTTTAGCATAAGTTTGCTAACTGGGGTGATATTGTAGGCCTTGGGATTCTGAATGACAGTCTGCTCTAGGGGATTTCAACTGTGCCTGTGTCTCAGAATCACCTGGAGAAGGGGAACTTCTTTGAAATACACCTTCCTGGCCTTTATACAAGATCTACTGGAACAGATTGTCTGGTCTTTTTGTCTATCTTTCCTTCTACTGTTGTATGAATGAAGCAAGGCTGCTGCACTTGTTCTTCCTTTTGATATAATACCCTTTCTATAGCTGGCTCCTTTTATCCATCCATTCAGGCTTCTGTTGAGTATTACTTCTTCACAGAGGCCTGCCATAATACTCTCTTCTAAAATCACAACCCCACCATATTCTCTCCGTATCACATCCATATTGTATCTACTTTTTTTTTTTTTTTTGGTACCGGGGATTGAACTCAGGGTTACTCGACCACTGAGCCACATCCCCAGCCCTATTTTGTGTTTTATGTAGAGACAGGGTCTCACTGAGTTGTTTAGCACCTCACCATTGCTGAGGCTGGCTTTGAACTCGTGATTCTCCTGTCTCAGCCTCCCTAAGTGCTGGGATTACAAGCGTGAGCCACCGCGCCTGGCTTCCATATTGTGTCTACTTTGAGACACTCACAGTTACCCCCTAATTAGTTTCTTTCCTTCTTGCTCATCTTGTCCACTAAATAGTAAGCTTCCTGTGGACAAGGACTCTTCTTCACTGTTGGATCCCTAGTGCCTAAAAGGGTGACTGGCACATAGTAGGTAGTTCCTGAATGTTAATTGACGATCCAGTTGGGTGACTGGAGATGAGCTTGAGACTCTTTCTTTTCAGAAAACACTCAGATAATTGTGGTGGCCACTTAAGTTTGACAACAAATGAGTCCAGGGCCAAAAATAGAGAAGCAGGAGACTGGTCTAAATGTGACATGTTCAAAATGTTTCCTATTTCAAAATTTCACCACTATTTCATTATTTGGCTCATTTTCCTATAAGCTACTGGGGCAGGCCAAGAGAAAATTTCTGGTTTTGTGAAGTTGTTAGGAATTGAAATATTTTTATATTTCAGCCTGAGAGCTTCTTCAGCACAGCTTTGGCTTCCAATCCACTACTGACTTAAACTCTCCCTGGGTTCACTGCAATTAGCAATAGAGACTTGGAAGCAGAATCATTCCAGTCTAGAATTGTTTTTAAAATTCCTCACAGCAATCAGCCAAACATATGATTCCACATGCCTAGGAAAAAATGGACTTTGCTACAACTCTTGCCCAGCTCTGTGCCCTCCCTCATGACTGTCACATTTATAGCTGGATTCAGATTGTCTGGGGGAATCAGCGGCTTTGCTAACGCATGGATTCCTGGTTCTGCCTGGCCCCCCATCCCCCACAATGTGGCTGTTGCTTTGGCATCTGGCATCAGGCTGGGGGTAGACACTGACATCAAAGGATCCAGAAGCATTGGACTATACAGTGTTAAGTTGGTGGAAGAGGAATGCCTTGGGGAATTGCTCAGATGTCAGGATCTTGCTTTGCTTCTGCAGTGGTCAGACAGCGGGTGCTGAATGCTCCTGCTGTGATGATCTCTGTAAGTGTTGCCCAGGGTGCATATGCCACATTTCTGTTTCCTGGTTGTGGTTTCTCACAACCAGGTCTTGTTATCAAGGGCAGCCACAGCCTGTCCCTGAAACCCTGAGTACTGGACAGAACAATAGAACCAAAACAAGGGGCCAGTGTTAGCCAGAAGGACCGTCGTTGGAGAGGTATTAATGGGCTCTTTGGGTTCCATGCAATTTGACATCTGTTGATCCCTGCTCACCAGGACCCCAAAGCCTGCGGCTTTTTGCAGATGCAGTCAACAGAGTCTCAGAGGAATGTGGTTGTGACCAATGACACTGGGTTTGTTTTGTTATGTAAGTGGACTCACCCTGAGCTTGTGAGTTACTCCCTCCTTTCGGTTTCTGTTACAGCCATTACGGAAGGATTTGTTTTTCTTTTTAAAAATTCATCCAGGTTCCTGTTTAGGGAAAATCAGTTGTTCCACGTTGCTTATTCTCTAGGAGTTAAGGATGTTTCTTTTGGTCTTGTTTATTTAGCCGCAGCTCAGCTGGCATCCTTATTAAATACCACTTACAGAATATGAAAATGAAGAGCAGGGTGTGTGCCTAGGAGCAGATTACAGGGCTCCCCTTATGGTGTTGTAGCATGGCTGGACTTCAGAAAGCATCTTTTAGAAGGCTGGACCACTTAAAAATGCCCCCATGTCCTTCTTTTTTAAAAATTTGTTCTTTTTAGTTATACATGACAGTAGAGTGTATGTATGTATGTATGTATATATATAAAACATATATATATATATATATATTTTGGTACTGCGGATTGAACTCAGGGGCACTCGACCACTGAGCCACATCCCCAGCCCTATTTTGTGTTTTATGTAGAGACAAGGTCTCACTGAGTTGCTTAGCACCTCGTCATTGCTGAGGCGGCTTTGAACTCGAGATTCTCCTATCTCAGCCTCCCAAAGTGCAGGGAATACAGGCGTGCATCACCACACCCAGCTAACAGTAGAGTATATTTTGACATATTTATACAAACATGGGTTACATCTTATTCTAATTAGGATTCCAGTCTTGTGGTTGTACATGATGGTGAGATTCACTGTGGTATATTCATATATGTACATGGGAAAGTTATGTCCAATTCATCCACTGTCTTTCCTATTCCCACTCTTCCCTTCCCTTCATTCCCCTTTGTTTAATCCACTGAACTTCTTTCCCTCCCCACCCCTTGTTATGTGTTAACATCCATATATCAGAGAGAACACTCGACCTTTGGTTTTTTTTTTTTGGTACTGGGGATTAAACTCAGGGGCACTCGACCACTGAGCCACATCCCCAGCCCTATTTTGTGTTTTATGTAGAGACAGGGTCTCACTGAGTTGTTTAGCGCCTCCTGTTGCTGAGGCTGGCTTTGAACTGCGATTCTCCTGTCTCAGCCTCCCTAAGTGCTGGGATTACAGGCGTGCACTACCGCACCTGGCTCGACCTTTCGTTTTTTGGGATTGGCTTATATCACTTAGCATGATAGTCTCCAGATCCATCCAATTACTTGCAAATGTCATAAAGGCATTCTTTTTTATGCCTCATGTCCTTCTTTTTTAAATATTTTTTAGTTGTAGATGGACACAAATATCTTTATTTATTTTTATGTGGTGCTGAGGATCGAACCCAGTGCCTCACGCATGCGAGGCAAGTGCTCTACCACTGAGCTACAATCCCAGGCCCTCATGTCCTTCTTCATAGAAAAATTGTTTAAGGAAATAATGTAAAATAATTACAAACAAAATGAATTAAAGCAACAGAACAAAGAAGGGGTAGATTTTGGGAAGGGTGGTCATCACTTCTGCATTTTCCAATAACACTATGCTAAAGAAGGACTTTCATTTGGAGACTGAGAGAGGGAGCAATTACCACTTGAACCACGGAGGGGCCAATTCAGTGTAATCCATTAGAATTTAAGTCATTGCTCTTGGAGTGTTGCAAAGTTAATGGTTATCTCTGAGTGAAGATTGAAAGGGGGCATCAGACTTTGGCCATTTGGCCTCTGGTCTGGTGCATATACAGATAAAATTTTGGGGGAAATGCACATCAAGGAAAAAGAAGGTAGGAGATGTCACTAAGCCTGGCAAGGTGGTGCATGCTTGTTATCCTAGTGCCTTGGGAGGCTGAGGCAGGAAGATCGTGAGTTCAAAGCCAGCCTCATCAATTTATCAAGGCCCTGTCTCTAAATAAAATATTAAAAAGGGCTGCGGATGGGCTGGGATTGTAGCTCAGTGGTAGAGCGCTTACCTTGCATGCGTGAGGCCCTGGGTTTGATCCTCAGCACCACGTACAAAGCAATAAAATTAAGACACTGTGTCCATCTACAACTAAAAAATATATACATATTTAAAAAAAAAAGTATTAAAAAAAAAAGGAGCTGTGGATGTGGCTCAGTGTTTAAGCATCCCTGGGTTCAATCCTCAGTACAAAAAATAAATAAAAATAAAGAGATGCCATTGATGAGTGTTAGGATGGCAGCCAAACAGACACGGACACCTCATGCAGCCAGGAGATCCCTTTATTCAAGGAATGGGCGTCCGGGAAAAGGAAGCAGGAAAAGGGAGGGAAGAAAGGACGTGAGGCAGGGAATTTGTAGAGCCCGCTACAAACCACGTGGTGAGCTTTGGATTGGTCAGTTCAAAACTGGCACGATAGATATGCGGGGGTGATCTTCTTGGATGTGGCTGGAAAGGTAACCTGAGAGGCCAGGCTTTGTTCTCCCCTGTGGAATATTCAGGAGAGGAACTGCCTGGGGCAGGAGCTGCCTTAGGCTTCTGGAGAAGGAATGTGAAAATTAAATAACAAAAGGGCTGCTTTTTACCTTACAATGGGGATCAAAGAAAGGAAAGAAAATTGTCAATGTATGCTAGTATATGTGATTGGAGAAAGCAGACTTCTAGATCTTTCTAAGTTCAGGTAAGTCCACTGCCTTCTTATCTCAACTTCTCCTTTCCAACCTGCTGTGTGCCCAAACCCTCTATACTTGCCTAACATCCATGAGGCCCTGCACTGCACAAATAGAACAAAACCAGAGGCTGGGCGCGGTGGCGCACGCCTGTAATCCCAGCACTTAGGGAGGCTGAGACAGGAGGATCGCGAGTTCAAAGCCAGCCTCAGCAACGGCGAGGCACTAAGCAACTCAGTGAGACCCTGTCTCTACATAAAACACAAAATAGGGCTGGGGATGTGGCTCAGTGGTCGAGTGCCCCTTGTAAGGTAAAAAACAGCCCTTTTGTAATTAATTTTCACAATCCCTCTCTAGAAGCACTGGGCAGTTCCTACCCCAGGGGGTTCCTCTCCCAATCTTCCACCTGGGAAACAAATAGTCTTCACATCCCCTTTCTAAAGGCCTGAGGCAGTTCCCGCCCCAGGGGGTTCCGCTCCGGAATCTTCCACCTGGAAAAACAAGGTCTAATCGTTCAGGTTAGCATATCAGAAAGAAGGCCACCACTGCTTACCTGCCCCCAATTTTAAAGTGACCGATCCCTAGCTCGCCACGCGGTTTTGTAGTGGGCTCTATAAAATCCCTCCCGCGCGTCCCCTCTCTCTCTTTTTTTCCTCTTTCGTTCGCCCGGGCGCCCACTCCCCTGAATAAAGGATCTCCTGGATGTACAGAGGTGTTCGTGTCTGGCTGGCCGCTACTCTAACACCCCTGAGTTCAATCCCCAGGAACCGCCCCCCCACCCACGCAAAAATACCAACCAGCAGCTGGGCGCAGTGGCACATGCCTGTAATCCTAGCAGCTTCGGAGGCTGAGGCAGGAGGACTGAGAGTTCAAAGCCAGCCTCAGCAAAAACGAGGCACTAGGCAACTCCAAATAAAATACAAAATAAGGGTGGGGATGTGGCTCAGTGGTTGAGTACCCCTGAGTTGAATCCCCAGTATCAAAAACAAAAACAAAAACAAAAACAGGAAAATCTCACACAAACCCTCTGTGGTAGAAACCATTGTTGTTCCCTTTTTACAAACAAGTTACAGTGGCCTAGAGACATGCTATAAAACAACAACAATAAAAAAACCACAAACAATAAAAAAACCTGTAGATGGTTTTAGGTTTCATTATTTCCCAAGCAAGAACCCCAAAGCTTTTTGTTATTGTTGTTGTTGGGGGTAACTTATGGGAGGAGGCACTTTCAGTCCTTCAGGGCAAGAAGAGGAGAAGATGCAGTTCACTTTGAAGATGTCTGCACATGAATATGTGGAGGCTTCACTCTTCATCCCACCCCCATATCCTTCTGAATAGAAAATATCTTGCCAATGAACCTCATCAACCTCATCACCTGATTGCTATCCTCAAGAATTGTTTCTGGGGGCTGAGGCTGTGGCTCAGTGGTAGAGCACTTGCCTTGCACGTGTGAGGCACTGGGTTCGATCCTCAGCACCACATCAAAATAAATAAACAAAATAAAGACACTGTGTCCATGTATAACTAAAATATATTTTTTTAAAAAAAGAATTGTTTCTGGGCCTGGGGTTGTGGCTCAGGGGTAGAGCACTTGCCTTGCACGTGTGAGGCACTGGGTTCGATCCTCAGCACCACATAAATAAATAAATAAATAAATAAATAAATAAATAAATAAAATAAAGGTATTGTGTCCATCTACAACTAAAAAAGGTATTTAGAAAAGAATTATTTCTTTTCACTTAGCATGATACTCTCTAGCTTCATCCATTTACCAGTAAAAGTCATAAAGTCATCCTTTTTTATGGTTGAGTAATATTCCATTGTGTATATGTACCATATTTTCTTTATCCATTCATCTGTTGAAGGCACCTAGGTTGGTTCTATAGCTTAGCTCTTGTGAATTGAGCCTATACTCTATGTATGTATATGTCAAATTATACTGTTATGTATATATATATATATATATCTAAAAAGAACGAATAAAAAGAGAAAAAAGAAAAAAGAAAAGTCATTCACAACTAAGAAAAAATAAAGAATTGTTTCTTTTGAGATCCATTCAAGAAACATCTTTCTATTCCAAGACTTGAACGACATGGGAGTAGCCCTTTTAACACGATGTGTACTACTTTATTGTCTCTCCAGAGGACATTGGAAACTCTCAGCTAAGTTTCTCTTTGTAAAGTGTCCTGAATATGGAATATAAATGATAATTATCATTATTGTGCTTATTATTACCAAAACCGTACCTACAATTAAAGGCAATTTGCCTTGTGCTTGCAGCCCTTCATATGCAGCAACTAGTCTTCTGGACTCCTTAGTGAGGCCTGCTTGGGGTGGTTCCTGCCATCTCAGCAAGACCCCGAGGTTTTAACTAACTTGACTAACTGCTGTGATTTTAAGGAACAGCAGGTAGGGAAGTAAATGTTTCCCTCTTGACTCTTTAGTATATTTCCATTGGCAGATTTAGGTGGGTCTAGATAAGGAGGCTATTATTATTATTTTTTTGGTACTGGAGATTGAACTCAGGGGCACTCGACCACTGAGCCACATCCGCAGCCCTATTTTGTGTTTTATGTAGAGACAGGGCCTCACTGAGTTGCTTAGCTCTCGCCGTTGCTGAGGCTGACTTTGAACTCGCGATTCTCCTGTCTCAGCCTCCCTAAGCGCTGGGATTACAAGCGTGAACCACCATGCCCGGCTAAGGAGATTATTTTTTAAAAAGCAGATTTAACTGGGATATAATCCATAATTCACATATCATACAATTCATCTCAATTTTCTAGAACTTTTGATTATGGGGATTTCCAAAGATACACAGAAGTACAGAAAACAGTAGGATGAATTCCCATGTCCTCATCTCCCAACTTAACAATGAGCAACTCATGGTCCAACCATTCTATACTGCCATTCCCCATGTCCCTCACTCCCACATACCTGGGACTATTTTCAAACAAATCTCAGACAGCATATTAGTCTCTCTCTAATCCTCCAGTATGAATCTATAACATAGAGAGGGTTAGAAAACAACACAACAAATCCACCAAACCTAGTCTGTGTTCATGTTTCTAGATCAGAAATTTCTGTAATGTGGGACTCTTGAGTTAGGGTTGGGGGAGAGGGTGGTTCATGAAAGGGTTTCAGAGGATCTATGTATTCTTTTATGATATATGAAAAGAATTGTGTGTACCTTATGTGGAGTACAGGTCTCTGTGTGTATGTTTCTGGGGGAAAAGAGAAGATCTTGAGCTTTCAACAAATTCCTGAAGAGATATAGGCTCTTGTTAAGGCTAAGGGTTGCTGGTCTAGATGAAGGTGCTGGGCTGTCCTGGTCCAGCTAAAAGAGTCCTGATTTTCAGTGACCAATCCTGGGTGACAGATTTGCTGGGGAAAATTGCCAAGTAGTGTTGGGCCTAGCGTGGAAGTTGTAGCCCTTCTGGCCTGCACTGTATGCCAAACCAAGGAGGCCACATGTTATCACGGGGCTTCTAAAACTTATAAATGCCACAGAATCCCCTGGTATGGTATGAAACACGTGGACTCCTGGGCCCTGCCCTTCAGGATTCTGGGTCAATTGAGGTGAGAATAGGGGGCTGGGATCTGCTCATGTTAATCAAATTGCTGCTTTGAGAAAAACAGGTGCAGTGGATAAAAGTATGGCCTTTGGAGTTCAACACACCTGGGTTGAACATTCTGTCTCATGTTTGCTGTGTGACTTTAGGTAAGTCATTATGTTAAGGGACAAACAGATGAGGATGGTGGGAATGCGAGGTTAAGAGAATAATTCTATAAAATGGGCCCATAGTGCTGATCCCCACATGCTCTTTGCTGAGAAGCAATTTACCTGCAGCCCTGCCTGACCTAAGTGTACAGGATATCCCACATTCCTCAGCAAACTACCCGTTAACTGCAGGAGAAATGCAGGCCCAAGATAATGTTGATAACAGGAATCCAGATTATCCTGAAGGGAGAGATTGTAAGGTAAAAAGCAGCCCTTTTGTTATTTAATTTTCACATTCCTTCTCCAAAAGCCCAAGGCAGCTCCTGCCCCAGGCAGTTCCTCTCCTGAATATTCCAATGGGGAGAACAAATCCTGGCCTCTCAGGTTACCTTTCCAGCCACATCCAAGAAGATCACCCCCGCATATCTATCCTGCCAGTTTTGAACTGACCAATCCAAAGCTCGCCACGTGGTTTGTAGCGGGCTCTATAAATTCCCTGCCTCACGTCCTTTCTGCTCCCCTTTTTTCCTCCTTCCTTCCCCCCGGGCGCCCATTCCCTGAATAAAGGATCTCCTGATTGCATGAGGTGTCCGTGTCTGTCTGGCCGCCATCCTAACAAGATTTTTGTGAACCTTTTTATAGATCACATTCCAGAAGATAAGGATTATTCCTCCTAACCATAAAACCTGTAAAAATGATTAAGAATCCAATTAGAAGCCGGGCGCGGTGGCTCAAGCCTATAATCCCAGCACTTAGGGAGGCTGAGGCAGGAGAATCGCGAGTTCAAAGCCAGCCTCAGCAACGGCGAGAGCTAAGCAACTCAGTGAGACCCTGTCTCTACATAAAACACAAAATAGGGCTGGGGATGTGGCTCAGTGGTCGAGTAGTGGTGCATGTCTGTAATTCCAGCAGCTCAGGAGGCTGAGGCAGGAGGATCGCAAATCCAAAGCCAGTCTCAGCAAGTTAGTAAGGCCCTAAGCAATTCAGTGAGACCTTGTCTCTAATAAAATATAAAAAGGGCTGGGGATGTGGCTCAGTGGTCAAGCACCACTGGGTTTAATCCCCAGTACAAACAAAAATACTGGAGTGGCACATTATTTCTCTCCTCTCTGAGAAGACCCATTCTCTCCCTTGAGAGTGTCCCCTTCCCTTTTCCTATCTCTTCAATAAACTCCTGCCTGTTACTCTGAGGTGGATGTCTGAAATCTTTCTGATTTGATCACAAGGATCAGGGTTTGAAGAGTTGTTTTCGTGCTGCCTCAATTTCCTGAAAGGTCCCAGCTCTGTAACAACTACAATTTTCTGTGAAGTGGGCCTAGTTATAGCACCTCTGCCCAGGTGTGTTGTGATAATTAGGTTACATTATATGTGTAAAATGCACAAATACTGCTTTGCATGAAGAAAAACATTCACTCAAATGGTAGTTCTTATTCTTGTTAAAAATGTCTCATAGTAGCCAGGTGTGGTGGTCCAAGCCTATAATCCCAGCACTTAGGGAGGCTGAGACAGGAGAATCACGAGTTCAAAGCCAGCCTCAGCAATGGCGAGGCACTAAGCAACTCAGTGAGACCCTGTCTCTACATAAAACACAAAATAGGGCTGGGGATGTGGCTCAGTGGTCGAGTGCCCCTGAGTTCAATCCCTGGTACCCCCCCAAAGAAGTCTCAGAGTAGTAGTTCCTATCCTGTCCCCTAGGATTAGAAGAATTTAATGTTCTTCTCATGGAATTATAGAGATTTTAAAAGTATCAGAAAGTTGATTTGATCCATGGGTTCTCAGTGGAAACCTGATGTGTTTAGATTGTCACCATCAAGCTGCAGAGGCCACAGTGAAACGGGAATGTTCTATTTCTTAGGTGCTCTAAGGCATTGGTGGTCAAGCTATCCTTATTGTTTGAAACATGGTATATCAGTCAGAAAACCTTGATAGTAGAGCCATCCCAATTTGGCAAATAGGTTTCCTTAGCCACACTAAAGACTCAATGCAAGAATATGCCAGAGTCAAGGCCAGTCTATTTCACATGTAAGAAAATAATGCGAAGTTCACATCCAGCCAACAGGGGAATGGGTGAAGGACAGTGCCATGAAGAAAGGCTCACTGTAATGTCAATGACCTTTTCCAGCCTCAACACTGTGGTAGCCTTTGAGGATCTGGGGCTTTGAGGTACCAGTCCTAGGTTTGTTTTTTCTTTCCCTAAATGAAAGAGAGGCCCTGCTTGACTTTAAATTCCCTGAGAGCAAGGCTCTGTTCAGTCCTCACTAGAAAACTGGAGCATCCATCCGGGAAGGATCCTGAATCTTTAACACAGAATAAATCATCGTGCCGACACAATCTGAGATCTATGGTTATACCTCAACTCCATGGTATTCATTCCCAAGATCATTGGACTTTCTCATTTTGCTGCCATCCTTCTTTTCCACTCCTCTCTCCATTCATGTATCTACGTGGTATCTGATTTTTCATGTCTAATCTCTTTTTTCCTGGCTTTGCACTATTCCTTGAAAATTAACAACCAAACATGGCCCTCTGGCCTCTCAGGGTGCAGCCTGAACTTCTTTGGAGACTTTATGTAATTGTCCTGCCTGAGTACATCCAGCTCTCCAGGCTTTCTACTCAAGGGATCTTGCCTGATTGCCTCTACCCCGCGAGGGATGACTGGATAAATTGTGGCTTCACATGAGTATTAATGGGAACTTGCTGTCCAGGTCTCTGCAAGTGGGATAACTAGTGACATGAGTTAGTAAGTGAGTAACAGACTCTTCCTTTCTCTAACCAGGACTCCTACTTGTCCAACCATGGTCAAAGATCCAGGGACAGGGCAGTGGCCTTCCAGTAACAGAAGGAACTTCAAAGGCCAGACTGGGGCGGGTTCTGTGTCTATTCTCTGATGGCTGACAAGCATGTAGGTCAATTTTCTTCCCAGAAGCCTCTGGCTGTAGGTGCAGTGGAATCAGTGGAGAGGTAGGCCCAAGGTATAGATATCCCTGGTGTTCTTTGTAGATCAGAATCAGAATCTTAGCTGTTCAGAATCTTGGGGAAGGAGCCTAGGGGGAATTTCTGAGAAACTGAGGCTCAAACAGAAAGCCTGTTTTGTCATCTTTCTTGTTGGAAGAGTTAGCAAAGCCTGTGAGGCTACCTTCTACTTTAAAGAATTCAGCCTAGTGACTATAATAAACTTTTATGTGGTGGTTAATCTTGATTAACTGGAATCACTTTACAGGTTGGGAATACACACCAAAAAAGTATAAGATTATGGGTCCCAGTATGTGTCAGAGTAATCAATCATGCAATTATGTTTGTGTGTTTGTTTGTTTTGGAATGCTCATTTTTTTCTCCGCAAAGGAGAGCACAGAAAAATGTTTGAAGAGGTCCTAAGAAACAAAACCTTCCCACTTGAAATCATTTGGCCAAGGATGGATGGCCTTGACACTTGGAAAATCAGACAGAAAGTGGAATTTTGGAAAGCCTACCAAGGCCAACTCTTCCTTGGTGCTCTCAGCTGGACTAACTTCAGGATGAGTTTCTTTGTTCATTTTCATTTTCTCACAGAGAAGTAACGCAGGAGCTGATCACTGAAGAAACCAGTGCTATTGTACTAGACATTATGGAAGACACAGAGCTAAGAAGAAAGAGGGTTTTTTTTTTTGTTTTTGTTTTTTTGGTACTGGAGATTGAACTCAGGGACACTCGACCCCTGAGCCACATCCCCAGCCCTATTTTGTGTTTTATGTAGAGACAGGGTCTCACTGAGTTGCTCAGCGCCTCGCCATTGCTGAGGCTGGCTTTGAACTCGCGATTCTCCTGTCTCAGCCTCCCTAAGTGCTGAGATTATAGGTGCGAGCCACCGTGCCCGGCTAGAAGAGCGAGCTTTCTAATGTCTGTCTCTGGGAGCCAGTTGAGGAGATATAACAGATTTAGCATCGGATAGTTCCATGTTCTCAAGTTATATTCTTGAGATCTTTTTGTCTGGTATCATGAGTGTAAGGTACAGTCCAGGAATCCATTTTGATCACACTTCCTAGGGATCTTTGGGCAAGCTACTTCTCCCTCTCTGAGTCTTGGGGTTTTTGACATAATGAGACAGTTAGGCCAGCTGATCTCCTGGGTCTCTTTCTGCTCTGACAGTCTGAAATTTCCTGGAAAGCAGAACAACTCAACAAGGTTGTCTATACTGTGTGCCAGACTTTTCCAAACATCAAGTCTTCTAAACATTCAGGAAAGAGAGAATTCCTTGTTGTCCTGGGGTGAGAATGGTCCTTCTACATGGAGAAGCTCCTAACTAGGTCTCAATGGTTGAAGGGAGGACTCGGAGAAGTAGAGCAACTATGTAAACAAAGCATGGGAGGCCACAGTAGTATTGTTTCTCTTTGTGCTTCTTATCTTCTGGGTATGGTGGAGGAGTTCAGCTGGAGACAAGCAATCACTCCCACTGAGCCCCAGTTAAGGCCTTACATAAAGTTTCTTAAAATTATCACATTCTGTCCCTTTTAAGGTCAGAGGACACTCATTATATACTGACCTATTGTTACCAGGGATAGGGGCTTAGTGAGTCCTTAAAGTCTTTCCACAAACATTTATTGCATGCTATCCTTTGACTCAGCCATGTGTTGAGTGTTAAAAATAAAAAATAAAATATGGGCCCTTCCCTGGAGGGGTTTCAGTTTGAGCAGGCAATGATAGTGCAATGATTGTGTTCAGGATCTGATAGGAAACATTAGTGTGCAAAGGAGAAGCTGCAGTGAGGACAAGACAGGGAAGACCTCAGGAGGAGGTGAGGTTTGAGTTCATCTTCAAATCTGGGTAAGATTCACTAGGTTAGGGGAGGAGAAGAGGAGCAATTTACAGGTAGAGGTGGCATAAAAGTGTAAAGGAGTATGGCATACCAATAATTAGGGTCACTTGTAGACTTATTATTATTATTATCATTATTTTGGTACCAGGGATTGAACTCAGGGGCACTCGACCACTGAGCCACATCCCCAGCCCTATTTTGTGTTTTATGTAGAGACAGGGTCTCACTGAGTTGCTTAGCGCCTCGCCGTTGCTGAGGCTGGCTTTCAACTTGCAATTCTCCTCTCTCAGCCTCCCAAAGTGCTGGGATTACAGGCGTGCGCCACTGCACCCAGCTAAGAGCACTATTATTCTCAATAGTTCGTTTACTATTTCTGAACTCACTCCATCCTCATAATCTACAAAACTGCATTCTAAAAGTCAAATCTGCCTCTAAATTTATCCCCTACTTTCACAGCACCTCCCTGACTTCCCAGAGCCTTTAAAATGAAAACACTTGGTGAAACACAAACCCTGACCCCAGCTAAACTGTGTCCAGCACTCTTTTTTTTGGAACCTCAGACAGTTTACATCAATAAGAGGAGAAAGAGATTACAAGTCTACAAATGAGCCAGGCCTCAGCAAAAACGAGGCACTCAGCAACTCAGTGAGACCCTGTCTCTACATAAAACACAAAATAGGGCTGGGGATGTGGCTCAGTGGTCGAGTGCCCCTGAGTTCAATCCTCAGTATCAAAGAGAGAGAGGGAGAGAGAGAGAGAGAGAGGGAGAGAGAGAGAGGGAGAGAGAGAGAGAGAGAGAGAGAGAATAATAGTGCTCTGGTTCAAGGAGAGTTCACTGAGGGCAGCAGAGAAGGCAAGCTGTGGGGGATGGGAGAGCTGTTTTGGTTTTCTTTTTTTTTTTAAATTTTTTAGTTGTAGATGCACACAGTATCTTTATTTTATTTATTTTTATGTGGTGCTGAGGATCGAACCCAGTGCCTCACACATGCGAGGCAAGCGCTCTACCACTGAGCCACAATCCTAGCCCCTGTTTTGCTTTTCAAATCCACACAGTTTGTTGATTAGTTGGCAGTGTTGAGAGAGAAGGTAGAACTGAGGAAGAGCTTCCAATTCTTGATTTGCAAAATTGGGTGTCAGAGGAAGGCTTAGGGAACTGTAGATTAA